>OY728163.1:1373839749-1375073456 GCA_963277665.1 Viscum album | reverse complement strand
TGTAAAATCATGTGCCAAACCATATGTATGGCCTTTTCAAGGAAAATTTTATTCCTCTCTCTGAAAACCTCCAAAAGATCCAATGATCAACCATGGGGGAAAGAATATACAAGGAGAACACTTTAGAACTCAAAATCCTTCACCCCCATAACCAAAAAAATATAGTAATTCTTGAACAATATCGATTGAAAACCACAACTAAAAACAAGATATGACATTACTGATAATAACATAAAGATTAAGATTGGTAATCTACCTTTTTCAATCATTATAGTTATTTTAGATTCTAACTCATTGGGAATTATATCATAAATATTTTAAATTAAAAAAATAATCATCATGCCTTATATCCCTAAGAGACTATAAACAATTGATAATATTTATAATACATTGGTGGATCATGGAAAATTTCTGAATTTGTAAAAAATAAAAGGCTTGATAATCAACTCTAATAATTGATCTTCGTGTTTCAATTATATTAAATACAATAAAATATGTAACATATAATTTACTCCAAATTATATATTGAAGCATTACAAAATGATATATACCAATATATTTTCATTTTCATATAATATAATAGTTTATTTCTTATTTTATATCTAAAAATAGATTTTAAATTCTCACCATTAGGAAAATTAGAAACATTATTATTTGTATTCTTGCATATTCTAGTAAAAATAATGAAATTATTAACTCCATTGGTGATCGCACAAAATTTCTTTATATCTCAAAAATAAATATATTAATTCCTCCAATAATGTGTGGTCAAAAATGATTTATGTTATCAAGTGATAACAAATTCATATCATCCTTCTTAACAAAAACTGAAAAACTTTTTCAACAAAAACATGTTATTTGAATATGTTTTATAAAATATAATTTTATATAAAAACATAATAATGTGAATTGATAAATACAGTAAAAATTTTCATGTATAAGAAGTAGAAACTATTCTGATACCAATTTTTTTATCAAACGAGTATCTAAGATGGTTAATATTACAATAAGGGGTGAATTGTAGGTTACAATTTTATTCTAAACAGAAATAATAAATAAAAATTTAATTAAAAGATCAAACTCAGTAATGTCAAAATATATGTGAATAAAAATCACATTACTAGATTTTATGATTATATAATAGTATGTTTAAATCATTTTCTTAGAAAAAAAGATAAAACACAGAATGAGAAATACTTGTAAAACAAACATTCAATCATAATATGAACAAAAAAATAAACATTCATAAGAACAAATAATACAATAGATCATAAAATTAATTATGAATTACATGGTATATTATATAAATATTCTTTTAATATTAATTTTAAGGATATTTATCGACCCTAATGTATCAATGCGGTTATATTTACTTTATGTTTTTATTTTCATTATGATGAAATCCCTCATTATGTAGATTATTATTATATCTATCTTCATATCCTTAGAAGTCATCGATACAATTAACGCTATCTATATTACTAGATATGGAATCTTGAAATCAGATTTATTATATTTTTTAACATATTATCCATGGATTCCCTCAATCATTACAATTATCTTATGTAGAATAAAAAATAAATTTTCGAAAACAAAAATCCTTGGAAAAGATTGCATAGAATGAAACTTATATAAATTGTTAAAACTACATTGATGGAGAAGTACATACTAAGAAATATTTATAAAACAAGAGTTGAGAAATGAATCAGCTAAAAAATATTCAAATTATTGACTATTTAAATTTAATATCTCAAAGTTCATAATTAGGAAGTACATTCAATGGCCTCAGATAACTTTCAATTGACCGCACATATAAAACAAAATTACCTTTGACTTTGTTTTTAGGAAAATTAAAATTATAAAAATAAATATATATTATGGAAGAAAATATATATTGTCTTATTATATTAATATTATTTAATGATGAAATTATGTATATTTTTTTAATAAGACAATTCATATAAGGATCAATATGATATATCAATACCAGTATATAACTGATGGACATGAATTTTGGAAATACAACCGAAAACAAATGATTATAATCATGGGTAAAAATTAATGGTTCTATGATGAATCGAAAACATCATTGATATTATATATCATATTTAATAATGATAAGTTCATACTTATAATTCAATATATTTTTTCTGTATTATGTAAACTAGTTATATTTTCAAAAAAAATACTAAAACACATGGGAAATAAAAAGTATGTAAATATAGTTTGAAGGTAGTTTTTGTAACTTATAATATTAAATAAATGTAAAAATAAAGAAAAATACTTCTGCATCAACATTTAAACTATATAAAAATAAAAATTTATATTAAATTATAATTTTTGAATTTATATTTCTGAGGGTTGGATATAAATTAGTGTGAACTATTCCAATGTTTGAAATTTTAAATGATCATATTATGGATTATATTTTTCTCTATTTATATTTATACATGAAAATATTAGAATTTCATTATACATATTTATATTATTTTTTAGCAAACAAATTAAGTGAATGGATTGGGTAGAGTCCATATATATGATATAGAAGCTATAAAAGATATATTATACATTGATAGTGTTGATGAGAAGTTCAATTGATCATAAACACATTACAATAATTATTCGTATTAATAAAGTATCATCATAATGTAATGACCATGAGAATTAATTCATAATTACAATAATTAAATAGTATGTATTTTTATTTTGTTATAATTTATTCAAAATAAGAGGATAAACCATTAACCTCATGGTAATTGAAAAATTCTACTGATTTCTTAATTATTTAAATATTCAACGTCATAAGTTTAGTTATAATTTTAATATATCATATGAATACATGTTTTATAATTTTTTAGATTGTTTAATCATTTTTATAGTCATATAAAAAAAATATAATATTTTTAACTATTAAAATTGTTAGTAATTAATGTATTGAAATAGTATACTATATTCAACATCGAATTTTACATATTCACTTTCAATAAGTATGTTGTAATATAATGAAATATTTTTATAATATAAACATCTATTAATTAATATTAAATAAAATTTAGTATTATTTATATACAACCATCATGAACATACTTCCAGAATTAATAATTAATTTCCAGTTTTTTATTTTATTGTTAGTATCTGTAAATTTTTAAAATATTTAATTATTGAAATATTGTAATAATGGTTTTTTTTATTTATGTTTAAAACTCATATTAATATCAATTAGAGTATTTTTTGTTTTCATAATGTGTTCTATTTATGAATTATAATGCACCTAAAATGTTCTTTTAAAACATTTTAACATTAAATATGTTCCAACATGTTTTCATTTTTTTTAGAATTTCTATCCAATAAATATCTTTGATGTGTATAATAATCTACATATTAATAAAAATTGATGAAATGTATTAAAGACTCGAGATTATTTTTATATAATTTAATATCAATACATATAGAGTGAATTATAATTTTCTTGTTTGGAATCTTTGATTTTCTGTGGCTACTACTTAATCGATGTGATATGGATAAAATTTAAAATTCAATTTGTTGATGCTGAAGTTATTAAATTTCTCTAATCTATATCAAAAATAAAATTTAAATTGCATTATTAATATCAATTGTTATATAAATATTTTATATTTTACATCATTTATTTGTTACTAAATGTGTTGTTCTTTTCTTAATTAAAATAATTTCATATAAATTTTTATTCTGCCATGTATATTTGAGGATCATTTCTAGTTACTCCAAATGAATAATTACTTCAAATAATATTATTACCCATATCAAATTATTCCATGGGTTTTCCTACATTAATTATAAATGATAAGGATTTTAATAAAGTTATTAATACATTAAAACTGAATTTTTTTAGTCAGTAATGATCTTCTCACCATGTAGTGATGATTGAAGATTAAATGAGTAATTAGGTGTTCTATAAATTTATAAATATAATATATTGAATGTTTATTTCCAATCCATTATATTATGAACATTACAATATATTATTTAATAATTTATTATTTAATCTAATTGACTATTTATGACCCATGTTTTATAGAACTATTCAACTCACCGATAGTCAATTATTCCTATATCCCAAGAAAAATTTGTTAGATCATATGGAAGTACTTTTTTTTAATTAAATACGTATTATACAAACAATATCCTAGAACTAACACATTATGTAAGAAAATTAGTTTTCTTAGATAGTTTATATTAATATATATGATGTTTGGATACCTCCAAACTACTTTTTTTAATAGAATTGATTGTGGTTTTTAGAAATATTGATTGGATGAATACCTGATGTAGTTAATTCTGGTTCATTGGAATGTCATATAAAATCCATAATAGGTACCCAATTTATATTTAAATACACCTCTAGAAAATGATATAGACATGAATGTTTTAAAATATATAGTGGAAAGTATTGTTTACATTGATATATGTACAAGTTTGTATATCCAATTTTTTAATGTAATACATCCAATTGATTTTTAAGAGTTATATAAGAAATTCATTATGGTATAGAAAATATTAAAATAACATACATTATAATACTACAAAAGGACATGAATTACAAATTGTATGAGTAATCATAGTGAAGAACTATATTATAAATATATTTTTGAAAGAGTTTATAGATAATTCCCAAAAATGGAATTCCATGATAATTGAAATTTATTGATGTAATAATCTTAACACGAATACATTAGAATAACTAATTTTTTCTTAACTTTTTTATATACATGAATTAAAAAAAATTCCACAAATTGTCTATAATGGTGAAAAATATTTCTTTTATTTGTAATGATAATGATTCCACTAACAATTATGAATATAAGTAGCATGAATTTGATAGGTAAATGTTTAATTTTATCATTGATTCATTACATTTTTAATTAATAAAAAATGTACCTATAGTTAGTTTTAATTAATGAAAAATGAGTATTACATGTTGTAGAATTAATAAAGATACTTTAGAACAATATTTTTATTATTGTAAGGAAAAATAGAATCTCCATAATTAATTTCCAAAAATAAAACATTAATATAATGAAAAACTATATATAATAATAGAAAGCATGAAATTGTTGGACGATGGTTTGGTTCATATAGTTCAGATTGAAGTACTATCATAGTATGTGAACATGAGACATAGAATCGTGATTTTATGGATTCAATTTTTGAGTTTCATGACTCATTATATAATAAATTTTTAAAACATTCTCTTGAAAAAAAATTGCATCATTGAATATGAAAAAGAAAATGAATCTAATTATAGTTTTTGATTCTCAGTAATGGATTTCCATTTTCACGCAACAATAAAAACATAATGAAGAATTATCGAATTATTGTGTTAAGATTATTGAATAATATACATATATATATAATATAGATAAGGTAAATGAGATACATTAATCTCATTGTGAACATTTAATACTACTATTTACTAGACTATGGAATATATAATGAATTATTATTTTGATATAGTAAAACTGAAAGAAGAAAATTTCATAGTTAAAATATTTCACCAAATATATATTAATTTACAAGAAATTATATATATTTCAGAAATGGGAGACATTTATAAAGTTGATAATGTGATAAAAATAGTCAATAATGAAAATTATGAATTGTGAAATAAAACATCTAATTATAATGATAAGTCTATAAATATTTAGTATTCAATCATAAAGTGAATTGTGATTATAAAATGATTTTATATATTATAAAATATTTTTGTATGTTCATTCAGGGAATATATAGGAAATGTAAATTGGTATCTATTATGAGCATAAACATTATGAAAATTGGTTTGGGGTATAACCTATTTTCAAAGAGGATTAATAAGAATAATTTTGTTAAATACAAAAAATGGGGAATTTCAAATGTAGTATTAATTACATTATAATGGGAACCATTATTTTATACATGATTGATTCATTTATGTAAATCTACCATAAATGTCTCAAATATTCATTAAATATATTTAGTGGTTATTCTATACACATGACATGTGATATTTTAAAATATTTATTTTATAATACATGTGATGAAGGACTATACACATTTGGAGAACATTTTAATGGATATATTAATAATAATGGAGGTTCTAGATTTTCTATAATTATTATTATTTCAAAAGAATTAATTTTAAGTTGTTAAAGGAAATATATAAGTAGATAACAATTATTTTATGATGTAATTAATTTAGTATTTAATTATATTAAATATATTGTTCTTAAAATTAAATCTTTTTTTGTTGTTCCAAAATAAAATATAATTATTATAGTATTATAATTTCATATCAATCCAAATATAAAGTTAATTTCTTTATAATTTAGAATATGATGATATCTAATTGAATCTTGTACTGTACATGAAAACATCATCCTATTGTATATGTTTTCAAAGCATGTTCCAATTCTATAATTTAGAATGTTAAATAAATGTATATATTTATTTTGTATTTGATTAAATGGTTTACATCATAATGAATGTATTAAATAATATAATTAAATTAATAAAACTAAATTTCCTTGAATTCAATATCATGAATAATTTATCCTAATAACCTATTCAAATTTTGCTGGAAAGAAGTATTTATCTGAAATATTGTGTTATTATTGTAGATTCATTTGGACTTATTTATTTTCCCCTAAACGAAAAACTATATATATGATTATATTTTGACAAAATATTTCTTCTACATCATGCATTGATCAATAATATAATTCACATGTGATATATGAGGAGTGTTTTTAATTTAGAGTTTCAAAATATTAGGGAAGAGAATGGATATAAAAATTTCTTTTCTACCCATTAGACATCACAAAAATATGGCATGGAAGAATTAACAAAATGGTAATTTACATAAATTTATTAATAAATTAATATTGATTTTATATTTAATATATATTTTTTGGAAGCATTTCATTCATATCTTTATGTTTTAAAAATAGTTTTTATTATTTATTTTTTAAATAAAAACACATTGAATTTTATAAAATTGTTGGAGTGTAATATTTGAAATTTATATTGTTTGTTGTATTTTTTGTTATTTTAAAAACATTATATAATATATACTGGTTTCATTCATACTATGATATAGTTATTTTTGTATATTATATTTCTAGTAATGAATATAGAGTGTTTGACATGGTAAAATTATTTGTTTATTATATAGATCATATTTAATTGGAAAAAATAGACATATGAAGTATGATTTAGATTTATACTAATAAGAAGATGAATTTAAAAAAAAAATCATTAGGTAATGTTATTGAAATTGATAATACCCTAGTTTAATGGGTTAAATCCATTCAATAATATATTCAGAAGAGTGGAATACACTTAATTATAATTATGCTGAAAAATTATTCCAAACTCTGGATCTGGTTTAAAATCCTTGAAATATTATTTAAATAATCTTGATATTTACTGAGGTAATATCTATTTGGATACTATTAGTGTTGATAATAATTATTATTATATGAATTCTATTAAATTTTATAATAATTAATTAAATAATTTAAAAAAATTCATATAATTTTGTTGAATTTTAAATTGTTAAATTGAAAATAAGACCTATGAATATTTTTCATTACAAACATGCTAGATCTGGGATCCTAGATTAAACTAAATAAATATTATTTTATCATTTTTACACTCAAAAAGTTTGAATTTACCGTAATTTTTACATTTCTCATGTTTATTTGATAAAATAGATATGAATTTTATTACTATTTACATAATTTCAATGAATAATATTAATTCCAATTTAGGTAAAGAGTGAAAAGTAAAATTGAATAATTTTGGAACAATAAATTTTTTAAAAAACCTTGGATTTGAGAATGAAAATATTTTTAATCGTTATGTAAAAAATAATTATATTTTTTATAGGCCTCAAAAATGTTATTTTCCTTTTGTGAGAGAATAACTCATTTTTATTAAAGAATTATATTTTTAATGTTATTATAAACCACCCATGATTATAAAAAATTGTCCAAATGAAATTTTAATTGTAAATATATGTAAATGATTTAATATTTTATTCTATAAATATTTTACATTATATTGAATTTTAAAATATAATTATTATATATTTTTATATGTTTTAATGATTTAATTGAAGATTCTTGATTAAAATAAATTTTAATAAATAAACAATGTAATTAACATAAAATAATCTATATCTAACATCCTATTACCGACATTAAAGTATTTATCATATCTCGTTTCATATTTATATTTATTTGGTAGCATCATGGGACAATCAAGGATGGGGAACACTTGGTAGGGATAATGAAATCATTTTTGGATATATTTTTTTAGTTAATGATGTTTGGGTAAAAATATATAAATGGTTTCTAGGTTCTCATTATTTTATAAGAGAAATGGTCATGGATTGGAGTTTTCAATGGATATATGAAATTTATTTTCTCCAAAGGAGAATTACGCATCTTGAAAAATTTACATGTCGTGTCATGGTCATTTGAAGAATTTTTTAGTTTGGTTGACAATATGATAGGGTTTAATTCCATGAAAAGGGTAGATGTTCAGTAATAATCAAAATAAAGATTTTTAACTAGAGGTGATAGGGTTATTAGTGTATTTTATATTTATTTTTTAAATGAAGTGAAAAACAATTACTCACTTGGTAATCCTTGGAGATCGTCTTTTTGGGGGCACCACAATTAATATGTATTTCATTACACCATAGGATTCTACATTATTAGCCCAGGAGATCTCCAAATATATATAGGAGACCTTTGCTCCTTCCAAATTAGTTTATTCAATAATTTATCATAGTTGGTTTTTTTCATCCTTCTAGGTAATTAATCCTTCAAAATATTGTCTTCTTTTTATTGTGGTATCATAGTATGATTTATTTACTAGATATTACAGTATATTGGGGTTTTTATTGATCATTTATTGATCAATCATGTGTTCATTGATTTGATTTTAACCCTTAATTTTTTTGTGGTGTGATATATGATTTTCCTTGAGGTACACTTTTTTAATTAATAACTAATCATTTTGATTGATAAATAAAATATATTGTATATGGATTGATTCATGGGACTTTGTTTTCATCATTTTTTTCTTCATTGTTATTGAACTATAATAATGGCATGTTGAACCTGATATTGATTAATGTGGTTCTATGTCTATCTTATGTTGGAGGAACCTTATGTTTCTCATTTTTGATAAGATATTTTATAAATGAAATGTCATGATTGATTGATTTATTTGTGTTTGTAGAAATGGTTTTTAAAATAAAACATGATTTCCTCATTGTTTTTGTAAATAAAATGTTATTTTAAATTCATTATAATGTTTTTAATGATTTGTTTTCAAACCATCATTTTAAAGAGATTGTTTGGAAAAAATAATGAATGTAAATCCGTGATTAGTATGGTGGATGGTGTGTTTTAGGGTTGTCTTCTATGTATTTTCAGGGGTTTTACTATTTGGGAAAGTCCTCTGTTAAGTTTTTCTAATACAATAGAGAATTTATGTTGATATTTTTGGGTGATTCATACATTTGGGTATTCTCTATTATTTAGAATTACCTTTTAAGGACATGAATTTTAACTATTCATTGACTATGGTATAAGTAGCCTGATATCCTAAAATATTTTGATTCATGGTTGGATGCATCATATTCTTGGGATTTTATCATTTTCATCTTAAAATTCGATGTATTTCATAAAATATGTGTTATATGATTTGTTTTTCATGATATATCGTATATATGAATTTACTTGAAACATTTTTATGTGGATTGTTTTAGGAAATATTTATAAAAACTGAGTTAAATGTTTTTCCATTATTCTGATATTGATAATATTAAAATAATTATAATTACATGTTTTACCTAATTTTGATCATGGAATGATTTTTTAAATATTCTTTTTATAGAACACCAATGTGGGATCCTATATAGAATGTTATATCACACCACTATCATCCATTTAGTGTTGTGTATACCTTTGTATGTATATAAATTCATGGAAAGGATTGGTGTTCTAGTTAGGTGGTGAGGTTTATAACAACTATATTTTGTTTGGTGATGGTGATATGGTGGGATCATTCCTATGTTATTAGATTAAGTAGAAATTTTCCAATTTCAGTTTTCCATTGATGTTGGATTTGTATAATGGGATGTTTTAACTACATTAGAGTTTTATAAATTCCACTATATCCTTTTTTATGACATATATACTTCTTTATTATTCTACTATTTATTCATTTTGTTCATATATATGACATTTTGTTGCATTATTTTGGAAAAGATCATTCCCACTCATTGTCACTTGATTCCCATGTTATTTTCATCAACCCATAGGGGTTAGGAACACCCTTATATATATGGAAATTATGGTTGAGTACAAGTTTGAGAGGGTAAACATTCTAGGTTCACCATTTTTTTAGACTAGTTAAGCCCTCAAGATATCATTTCATATAAAACATGTTATAATTGATGTAGGATTTTGTGTTCTTGAGATGTAGGTTTTGGTGAGTGCATCTTTAACACATTTCGTGATGATACACAAGTTACCAAGGTTTGATGGGACGTGTGAATCATGTTTTTAAATCAAGACCTTTAATATAAATTTTCTTATAGATTTCTGGTAAGATACTATAAAATTTCATAGTCTAGTCATTGGTTTTTTTTGTTCATTGATGTGCATCTGAGTAATCATCCTATGGATCCTCGAGTGGATATATCAAATTATCCTCAAGGTAGTATTCATATAAATTAGAATATTATTGATGTTTTCATTAAAGAAATTTATGTTTTAGATCAAAATGGGGTACAATTAAAAAGATTATTTTTGACGCACAACTAGGAGTTATAAGATAAATTTATTGATCCTGAGATTTCAAATCGGAGAAGATTTAATCCTTTAATGGTTTAAATAAAACGAAAATGGTGCACGATTTTTAAAATAGAATTGTTCAAAAAAAATTAATTCTGGTACACATTAGTTTATTAATGTGACGTGTGTACTATTAAAAATTAATGACCCATTATTTGACTATTTTATTACATGGTACTAGTTGTTAGGAACGTGGGATTAGACAGTAAGGGTTTCAAGGCTCGCTTTTTGAAGACGTGTTTTCATGAGTTTCTAATGATAGTAAAGTATCTAGAGTTCCTCTATTTATATCCAAAATGCAGTTTTGTGATGGTGTACATATATATGTTTACTTAGTTTGTTTGTTTATATTGATATGTAGTAAATATTGCCTACCTGAATGCTCTGAAGTACATTTAGGGTTTTTATCTTGATATCATATATTCATTATTTATGATAATGTTTTTGATCTTTGTAGAGATTATGGGACAAATAAATATGGGAGCCATGGTTTTTTAATCTCCTTATAATAATCCACCTAGTGGAATCTTCAATTGACTGTAGAAAATGAGGAGCTGTAAATATCATCAAAAGAGTGATGGAGGTATTATTTAGTTTAAATCCTCCTACACACCTATAGTTGTAGGGAGTAGTATTCCCATGACTTGCACGCAATGTGGCATGGTTTGGCATAATTGATGGTCTCTTCCAACACCTAAAAATATTTGATTATATTATGAATGTTATGGTCATCCATGACACTTCTATTATATAATATTTGTAATATTATATGGTCAAGGAATTTTATCTCTAATTGTTCTTGTGGTACAATAAGATTAATTGAAAACTATATGGTTCCTTCTATATGTATCATGTGTGAAGAACCTTCGTTCCCTAGGTGATATTCAATATTATCTAGATGTCAGTCTTATAATTGTGAGAGGTACTATATTTATAGCATCCTTAACAGAGATTTCATTATTTTATAGTTATTCTTTCTAATCATTTAATATTTACCCTTTCTGTGATATGTGTAAACTTCTAATGGTTTAAAAATAATTTTTTATAGAGTATGATGAACGTATTAATAATAGGATATAGTATGGGATTTAGTTTCCTTTTTCATTTTAAAATAATATGTAGAGTTAGTTTGTGATTTTTTAATTCTTGATCTATTTCATTTTTTGTCATGAATTATATATATTAGTTTATTTCTCATAAATTTTAAGGTGATTTTTAGCATTAGCATATGTCATTTAATGTTGCTGATTGGAGTTCGTCAGTGTTACAAAGAGATTTATATACATGTTTCACTCATGGAAGTCCTCCCCACCAAGTGATTATTTTTATATTTTTGTTTTATAATTCCAGCACAATGATATTTCACTTATTATTGATCTTTTATTTTTAGTTCGTTAAATTCATGATGCCTTCATAGATTATTTCATAAGTATTACACAAAAGATAGAGGCATATTTTACAATTGATCTTATTATAGGTATGAAGAATAATTCAATACATTATCATCATATAGAACCAGAATTGTTGAAAGAGATCATGGTTGTGTTAGAATTAATGATGGAACAATGTTTTTGCCCTCTATTGTTTCACCTTGGAAAACCCATGTAACCTTTTTATGATGGAATTTGTATCACTTTGATTGTGTATGGAGTATCAAAAGTTGAACTGAATAAAAGTTATGCATGTATATTATTTTGTATTTTTTAATCAGTTAAAGTGTGAAATGTCATTTTTTATTTTTTTTCTTATTAGTAGAGTTATCATCATCTGATAGTTTTGATGTATCATACGCCCAATATAACATTTTGGATGAGTTATGACCATTATGATTAACTTTTATTTTGTGGTTTATACGAAGTTATCATAATGATTTTATTTCATTAATAAATCAATTATTATATAAGTATATTGTAATTTTTTGTTAGTTTTGTGGATTATATATTGAATTATTTGATATACATGCATCTGCACGAGAAATTTTTAGGTACATTTCATGAAATTCAAATGTTTCATGCTTGGAATGAAAGGATTTCAAATGTTGAGAATCTATACCAAAGTAGTGATTTTCTTGGATAACATGGTTTTTTATAATATCGTATTACCTGATCATCATAAGATGAAGGTTGTTTTTTCTTTGGAAGATACACATATTGACATTAAGATATGGATTGTCTTTGTTCTTTCTAGGTGTTGTTGAAATCAATCAAGGATTTTTTATATTTTATGTCACCATTTAATTCATTTACCAAGTATGGGGTGAACATAAAATTGTATGAAATGTTTATGCCTTATTTTGATTAGCTGAAATGGATTTTTACATTAGATCTTATTCAGATCATTCATAATCCCTCTTGAGCATGATAAAGGGAATGTTTATTTCTGTGATTATTTTTTATCTATTAAAGATTTCATAGATTTGTTGGATTACCATGACATAGAATATGATTCTCTCTAACTATGAACACATGAGAACAATTACCACAATCAACATTTTTATATTCCCCCTAATTTTTTGCTTATGTGATGGAATGTTGTAAATTTATTTAGTGGTGAATGGTCTATTCCAACCATAAGAAACTAATATATATCATTTAAAAAAAATAAATCAATCGGAGATAGAGTTGGTGGACTTAATTTTAATATATTTTTGTCTTCTACATCCACTATAACCCTTGAATGATGATTCTAAATCTGGATTCCCTCATCATGATTTTCCCAATGCAACCTATTCTGGATTTAAAGTAATAGTGGAACTTTTTGTTTCTCTTCGATGTATTACCAATGGATTGTAATGAGAATGATTAATGAATGATTTATAGTAATGATATGTTATCATCATGTATCCATGAGTCTAATCATCATAGTTAGAAGAACAACGATGAGTTCTTATCAATTTATGAAAGTATAAATGTGAGGAGAAAATTTTTCATTCTCTATCATCAGATTGTATTGTCCAGTTTGTGGATCTAATTATAATCCAATCATATATGAGGATCAATGTTGTTTCTTGGATGCCATAATTCATCATGGACTATTCACTTTGGAACTATAATGATGCATTATGACATGAGACTAAAATTATAGTGGATGTGTATGAAGTCATACAATGTATATTAACATTCTTGATGTTACACATACCAATAGACAATGATAGGGAATCTAAATACTTTGGGTTTCATTCATCTTCTTATCGTAAAAATTTTGAAATGAAATGATGTATCCATAGACATTATTTTTGGAATAAAATGGACTCCTCAAGTGACATGTTTTTACTTGCAAGTGTTTGAATCGTAGAAAATGTTGTATTAGTATATTCTGATCATGGATTACCCATAAATTAATTGTTTTATAAATCATTATTTTCAAGAGAACATGTAGTTACAAAAGATTCGGTCAACCATTATTTTATACAGGGTACTTTTGATTAATTCATGCTTCAATATGAGTATCCAAGAGGTTATTGGGACATATATCAGGTTTATTATAGATTACGATACAACATTAGATAACCAGGTGGTGAATTCAATCCATTTTTTATTATATATAACCCATGATTGAATATTCAATATTAGTGGATCATGAGATATCCATTTGTGAATGGTTTGGTGTTCATATAAGAATATTTATTATTAATCTATTATAATTGATACTTTATGGTATTTTATTATTATCCCAAGTCGGTAACCAAATTGATCATAAATAATTAGGAAAGGCCTATTTATTGCGATGGAGTCATGATTAGATGTTTTCCCCGATAATTTGGGATATACGTAAATGAATTTTTAGTGTAGAATCCCTAAAAATTGTAAGTATATTATTGGTGTTAGCCTTTAAATTTTTTTCAATAATATCCTTGTTTTCTTGAGTGCTTCTCCTCATCGTGGTCAATGTCATCTTGGAAATCATGGAAATTTTATTTGAGATATGTTTCTTCATTCGAGGTCACTCTGTAGCTGGATAAGATTCATATTAGTGGGAATTTATGGTTCGGTTCTCAATCATTAATGAAAATTTGCACATATCATACCTCAAAATATACCGTCCTCATCAATCGTAAATTTTGAGTTTGTGGAAAAATTTGTTAGATCCAAATGTTTTTTGTAGATAAGTTAGTGTTTATCATGGAATATAATGTAATATTATTTCTTGTGTAGTTGATGGTGTTAGTTATAGTGTAATGGTAGAAAAAATATTATCCTCTCAAGATTTAGGATCACTAGTAATTGATGTGCCATTACTATCCTAAGCACATTTCCAAACATAATTCTTCCAAATTACTTTTTCGTGATTGGATTTATTATGTTGGGGGTTTCTAGCATTACATTAACTACTATTAGGTTTTTTTCATCCATCATTTCATATTTATCTTTATTTAAGTTCATATATGGACTCCTAAGGATGGAAATTAATGATTGGGAAAATAACCTAATGTTTTGGAATATGTAATTGATTTAATTAATGGAATAAATATAAAAATGTGTTAAAAGGGTTTTAGGGTTGTCCCTAACTTCACATAATTCCATTTATTGTTTTTATATTTAAGAACAAATATATGTTTTCTAATATATATACATGAATTACTTGTCAGGTAAAAGATACATGTTGTTTAATTCTAGTCAAGAAGGATTCCTGATTTTTGTACACCATGTAAAATTATTATATACCATGTAAAGGTAACATGTTAGGTAATCAAAAAATAATTATTTTTTAATTAGAGTTAATGATTTTCTTTTATATTCTTGTTACATGGATTAAATGACATAAAATGTCAATATATGCCATGTAATACTAGTTGCTTTTATTATTTGGGCACTCCATAGTGGATATGTTTTTCATTCATTTACAAGAGTCTACCCTATCGACCTATTATCTACCCAAGTGGATTTTAGAGACCTATGTTTCATGAAAAACATTTTATTAGTGACTCATTTTCATTGTGGTTATGGTAGATCCTTTTTGGCGAGTAATCCTATCATTTGATTGTTTCTGCTGGCTGACATAGAACCAATTGGGTATTCCATTTGATTAGTGGGTCTATGATATGAATTATTCTTCATAATTTCTATATCTTTCACCTAATCTTCATCCATTTGATAACCCTTCAGTTTATTAGGACTAATTTTGTTCTTTTCTTCAAGTTATATTGTTTTCCTTTTTGTCTTATGATAATTATGATTGATGAATGATTTAGGAAATTTGGGTATTTTTTTAGAGCCTACATTTTCTTATATTTCTTCTTCTATGATGTTGGACTACTTTGTGGAAATGTGAAACAAGATTTTGTGGTATGTGATTGCATATCTAGTTGATGGATGTACAATGTTTCTATATTTTTTATGAGTTGTTTTAAAAATAAATTTACAAAATGGAATGATTTATTTGTGTTTTTGGGGATAGTTTTTTTAAAATATTTTTCCACTTTATTTGGGAAATATAGAAGTTATATTAAATTTATTGTAAAATATATTTTGAAATGTAATTATAAAATTGTTTTCAATGAAACATTTTAATTAAATAGAATGGAAAATGAAGCACCTGGGATGCCAAGTTTTCATAAATGGAAGTTAATTATTTAGTCAATTTTCCATGTATTGTCATTAGGTTCACTCATGGGTTGATTCTATTCTCCCTACTCTTGATGATATATGTTATAGATTTCTATGACCCAACCCATATAGGGGCTCATCCTACAACTACCGAAATCTTGCCACAAGATGCCATGGGTAGAATCTAGTGCCCAAGGCATAACTATCATGGGGTGGACTTTTTCTATGTACCTATACACATGTACACATCGAAATATATGGAAATATGTAGAGGTAATGAAATAGAATATTAAACAATAATATAAATAAACCAAAAGATTCATGGAAAACTAAACATACAAATTTATTGTATTACTAACTGAGAAGAAATTGAAATAATGCATGGCCACCGAAAAAGATGTCCCAACCAAGAAACAATGGTGAAGAGAACAATCTGAGTTCCATGTTACTGTATCTTAATCTATGATAACCGGACAGGATCCAAACTTTTTATATCCATAGGATTATCTAAATGCACTATATAAACTTCCATCATCTGAGAAATAAACAACACAAGTTGGGAAAAGACTATGAATGGGTGAGTAAATACATACCCAGTAGAACACCCTAAATAAGTGAAGGGGGAACTATAAGAGATTCAAATGATAATCAAAGCTATCAATAGAACATGGTATGGTAAAAGAGTGTAGCTCAACCCATAAATATAGTTAATTTGTTTTATGACCTGGTGTGTGTTGGGGTGCAGTCTACGAAACTTTTGGAGAAAAAGGGGATGTTTACGATTAACGCACAATTTCTACAAACTATGTGTCTACCAAGGGGAAACCTGTCATGATTTTTATTTTTATGTTGTATCTTTAGCATTATTTAAGAAGTGTTTTAGAGTCTGTGCAAGAAAACTAGGATTGTTCCTCCTTGAAACAATGGCTTACACATGGATAATACACAATTTTTCTAATCGTGCAACTAAACCATGCCATGGCCAGTAGTGAGATCCCAAAATTTTGGATCTCGGTCATTTTTACCTTTTAATGACTTGTTTCACCTATTTAAAACTAACCTGAGAATTTAATTTCTTAATGGTAAATAAATGTTCACTCTTTGACCCAAAGGGATGTCAATGCCACCAATCCTCTTTTATTTGAGATTGAAAGCTCAAATCGAAGATCTTATCTTCACCCAGTATGTGGATCTCTTCCCAATTGATTCCTATTATTTCTTCTCCCTTAATGGATATTTTAATTGAAGATATATCATGTATTTTTTTATATAAACCAATTGGGTGTGATATAGATCTACAATATAATATCTTTATCTAAATTGGATCAATCTTTATATGTTGGTTTTGGTTTATGGATTTAAATTCAAAAATCTTATCTACATCGTGGCGCTACTCTGATTTTTGGGATTTATTTTGAGTTAATTTTCAAAAATGTATTGAGGATGGGTCTAAAATATAAATAATATAGTCATGAATATGATACATATATGAAAAATTATAGAATTCATCCAATCCTTTAGAAACTAATTTTCTTAAATTGCGTTAATGAGGTTGGCCAGTTGATTTATCATATCATTATTGAATTAAATGATTAGATGAGGAAATGATCACAAGACTAAGGGTATGAATATTTAGATAATTAATTTGGGAAATTTGTTTCGATTTTTATGTATATTAGTCAAGATAATTAATTAGAGGATTAATTATGTGTTATTGAATTGGTTAGTTTAATATAATTATTTTTAAATCAATTACCTGCTTTGATATTTTGATAGTGATAATTAATTGTGGGATTAATTTTGAAGAGTTGGGATTTATAATGGGATAATTAATTTTGGAAAAATAAATTATTTGTATTTTAATTATGATATTGATTAATCAATTAATTGAATTAAATAATGATGATTGAAATGTTTAGTTAATCGTTAAGTTAACTAATAGATTTTCCTTATTTAACTAATTTTTTAATTAATATTAGGATTGATGTCGATAAAGAATTATGAATTAATTAGTAATGAATAAATGTATACATGGTAAATAATAATCGAGAAGTATAAATGGTAACCTGGCCATCATACATATGAGTAAGAGAAAAGGAACATTGTTATTCTAGTTAGAATTATACATGGTTATATGGTCATTATACTCATGAGTACAAGAATGAAAATTGGTTCATTTTGTTGAATAGTATGTATGGTAAAATGGAAATTTTAATTATTTTTTTGATATTGGTTATATTGGTAATGTGGCCTATAAATGATATATTAACGAAAGGAAATAATGGAAAAATGAGTTATGGAATTACACAAGAAAATTTTGAATTCTACAAAGAGTTGAATCATGTACTAAGATATCATAACACCTTTGAAAATATCATAGTCCATCATGAAACATTTATAATGATATGATATTACCTAGGGAACACTTTTATCAATGGAATGAGATGATGGAATTATTGGGGTATCGATATACATGGTAACCATGGGGTTAATGAAGTAAGATGATAATAATTGGTATTTAAATAACTATTTTTTCATGAATTGTAAAAAAAATTATAGAATTTCATACACAATATTTTGATAAGGTGTTTTTTAGAAAATATTTTGTTGGTGGCCTAGTAAGTTGTACTCACACCCTATTCGGGTTTCCTGATTGATACCCATATAGACTATACTTTTAAATGATATTATAAAGGAAAAGGCCCTAAGATGAATTCATGATTTGTGATGAATCATGGATGAGGGAACTAGACATGGTTTAATACCCTCTTGGGGATTTATAGTGTCTATATTTTTAGTTGAATTATGGAAACATGAATAATATATTTCCATAACATATTTTCCTTTTTATTTGAGTGTTATTTTCATATTGGATTCTATTATGACATTTCTATTGTTCTAGTTATATATTCTACTATGTTTGTTCACTTATTTCTTCTGGTGTTGTACTATGACAAATGATGGTATAGTCTCCCTGTGAATGACATACCATATACTCGCAGCTAGTCGATATCCATTAGCATACGGGGAGGCATAGTTGAGGTCATGTGATGATCTAGATTAGGGAATTATCATGTGGAACCCGATTAGAACATTAAAAAGTTGTATCAGATGTCCATTATTATTTCTTCATCTATTGTCTTACTAATTTTCCAAAGGTTGACAAGAGACTAATAAGATAATGGTCTTTTTAATGAGATCATTCAATAGAGTTCCAAACCTGTGTATGGGGGAAAACCCAAGTACTCAAGATGGGATTGTTGTTTTCTCTTACAGTTGAAAATTATTTCACCTTGGGTGACACACTTGTGGTGTTATGAGATAGTTCTTTTTGATAATTTTTTTAGTGTTGATTCATGGCCCAGAATGGAATAAGAGTTGTCTCTACATGCATATTTTTAGTCACTCATGGTTATTGTGACGTGCATCATTTTTGGTACTCACATGAAAAGGGCTATAGGTAAATTTTTAAAACTGAACTGTTTTCCTAATTTATTAGAATTAAAATAAAAAATACTGACAAAAGATAACTGAAAATATTTGTAGAAATGATGAGAAATGAGAATAATTGCATTTTAAAATGAGAATCTAGATTATGAGGGTGTTTTTACCTTTGTTAACCAAAACCTAGGTATAACATGATTAAGGGTAGTGATATCACGTCATTATTGACCATGTTATGAGGTGGGGGAAGAAGAATTTTTTGATTATTTAATCTTAGAAAAATGATATATGTTGTATTGTGAGACCTAATATTTGTGTATGGAATTTTGGAGAGTATGCCTAGAGGAAACTTATTGAGGGAACGACCGAGTTGTGTTCCTAGGAATTATTTTCCAATTAGGGAATATGATGCACCGATCATGCCACCTTAATATAAAAAGGATAAGTCTAGAGAAATCCAATTGATTCATTGAATTTTTTGAAATTTACCCTGGTAATTTTGAAAAAATCATGTATATGTTAACAAGGGAGTTTCAGTTGTAGCACCATAGGGATTTTACTAGAGAGGGTGGACCTATGGAAGTAGAATTATGGGTTGAGTCCATAGAGATAATACATGTCCATTTGGTGAATCCATATGAATGTATGGTCAAGATGGTGTAGATGCAGAGATCCTCCAAAGGTACCAAGAACACATACTTGGATAAAACATAGGCATATTTTGGCTCAGCAACCAGTACAAGGAATAGCCACAAGGCTACTCGGAAAACCAGATTGGTATGCAGAAAACTAATTCCTTGGATAGAAAACTGCTTCCCTGCTCAAAAAACCATCTCCTCTAGTGTAAAACAGGGACAACTTGAAGAGGGTCTTGCACACTAGTAGGGGAACTTATGTGCCATCGCCCCTAGTTTCGGGTTTTAAGTACGGACCGAAGTACAAGATCTCCCATGGTTCCTGATCGCCTATAAATAGAAGTTCACCTCCCTAACCACTTCTAGAGGATGAATAATCTGAACCATCTCCCCTGCATAGAATTCAACTCTTCCATGCACAAAATATGACTTCCTGATACATGATTTTACGTGACAGGTCTCCCAAGGGGTTGCCCTCATGTGGGGCCACTCTGGATTGACCCACGCCAATGTCATTCAGTGTTGTGATCCTTGTGTGCAAACCCTCCCACTTGCATGAAAAACCTCATTCCTAACTTGCTTGAAAACCATTCCACATTGTTTCAAAACCTTGGCCTTTTATTTTCACCCAAACCCTTCCACTTTCAGACAAAACCTCAGCCCCTCTTTGCATGTGAACTGATTCCGTTGTTTCCAGCTCTTCATTTCCGATAAAATAATTCTTTTGCATCCAACAACCCCTCATTGTGATCCTATTGCATGAAAGCCCCTCCTTTTTGTGTAAAAAACCTTCTTCTTGTTTGCAACCTTCAGCATGTGTTTGATGAATCTCTCCCGGGCACCATATTCTAGATCTTCTTACACACAAGACACCTATGTTACACACCCTCCTTCAGTATGGACCTACAGGCTTCTACGAAGTGATTTCAAGGTCCCTTGTGTGGTGCTTCTTGTTGAGTCACTTCACATCATTCATCTTCGCGTAGGCATGCTCACAAATATTTATTCTTCACCTATACACGCTAACATGAGCCCCTCAATGGATCACCACAAGACCACCCATACCCACAACATTACTGATGACTTCACCTCCCTAAGGGCGGGTGGGTATCAATTATGTATGTCATAGGGTTGTACTGTACAACCACCTTGTCTAAAATGAAAGACATTAAAATGACAAGTACCATATTTCTCAGCTCATGATATCAAACTATGAACTCACCCCAAGCATCTTACGTGGGGTGCCCCATATTGGACATTTACAAGGCCCAGTAACTTCCACGGGAGGGAGATCTTCCTCAAATGGAATGAGATATTAATTTCTAGATTTGCACCATCTGCGGGAAAGGGAAACCATATTGGAGTAGGCCTGATTATCCACTAAATGAGGCTAATATTCATTGTTAATATACATAATTTTCATGTTCTTTGTTATTCATAAACACCATTTTAGTGCATTTTACACTTTGAACACCATTTCACATTATGATTGTAATACCTTCTTAAAATGCACTATTATGTGGTACATTTTTGAACATCATTTAAAGTACCCAATGATTCATATGATTTTAAGGAATTGAATTTTACATATTTTAATTTGATATTTTTGGAAATTAATCTAAACTTAAATATGAACATGTTTGATTCAGGGATCAATGGATAATTCATGGAGGATGATGGAGATATTTAGCAATGAAAGGAAGCAATTCTGGAGAAGGCAGATTGGACACCAGCCCACTGATGAGACTGTGGGGCCCAACATACAGACCCAATTAATCCCAAATTTCGTGGGATGCTAGAAGACATGTACAGGAACAAATCACTATTCAGTAGTTAATGCTAATTCGGCCTCCATGTTTCTCATTTAGGCGGCCCAAGTTAGAGATAAAATTATGGGCCAGATTCTGAGGCCCAGAAAAACAGCCACCAATTTGATCATATCTCGGAATAAACAACTCCAAATGGGCCCAAATTTTACAGGCGCTTATCAGACATCCCGTGCTCCATTTTATTCTTCTATGGACCACCCTTATTCGGCCATATAGAAGGTCATCCAAACGCGTCTGTTCATTGGATGAAATCTGGCTGCCACCTCGGGTCAAATGTGGAAAATTCCAAATTCCACAAACTTTCCACCACCCTAGGCCTACCATACTCATGTGGGATGACTTGTACTGTTGAAGGCTCGACCCAAGGCTCCCAAAATGCCTATTTAAGGCAGTGGTGGTGAAGGAGTTGAAGATCTTGGATGCTTTGTTCAATTGTAATGTTATGCTTCATTTTTGTTGCCTCAATTTTGTCTTTCACATGTAAGTTGTTCAATTCACTTTAGTTTATTAATAAAAGTTCTTCTTATACTCTTATTCTGTTGTTCTTATTATCACTTTGATACCGTTGGATCATGGTGTGAATTTATTCACACCAACCCTTGTGAAATTATTCACACAACGGTGGAGTGATCATTTTATTTTTGTTGTTTTCTTTACTTCTCCATTTCCTCCCTTATGAGTCTACTTCCCGCTTCCATTGAAACCATGAGATCAATGGAGGGCTAACCCACTTATTGGTTGATCCAAGGGAGTAGCAAGGGGCTGGATTGGATGTTATTTATCACCTAATTAATGTATAATCACTTCTTTAATTCGGATTTTTATTTGATGATTTTTAAACTCCATCGTCCTTGTTGAATTCAAGGCCACACACTTCAAGTACTAATACGATCCTTTACCTTGAAGTGCTCAAAACATTGATCCTTCAAGTGTATAGGTGATTAGTATTAAAGGGTGTAGGCATTAAACCAGTAAGTGATGATTTTGTTTTATCTCCTTAAATGAACCCATCTCAAATTGAAGAATTTGAAATCATTAAAAAGAAAATACGTCCAATCCACCCCGAGTGATAACCTAGGATCAACTCATTCTTTTAAATTGAATCCACTTAAATCTTTTAGATATCTTTAAAACCCATCCAAAATCAATCCAAGTTGGCCACTTCATAGCCAAAAATCCATCCCTTAGGTTGTGTATCTTAGGTATCTTCTTAGGTCTCTGTGGAATCGACAACCCAAGCTACACTACAAGGACCGTTCTACCCTTCTTCTCTTGGGTAAATTTGGGCGTGAACCAAATTTTGGCGTCGTTGCCGGGGACCATGTAAGTACCTTAGATCCAAAAAAAACCTTCTTTCTTCACCTCCATTCTTCTACTCTCACCCAAGATCTCTTATCTTGTCCCTTTCTCGCTTTTTTTTGGCGCATGACCGCCTACACCCGCGATTTCTCAAACAGACTAGTTAGGGTGGAAAGTCCTAGGATAGGAGAGTCAAGTGCACCTAAGGTATTTTTTAAATCAGATTCAAATATTCTTGAAACCCCAAAGTCAGAACTTGAAACAAGTCCAATGGAGGGTCATCCACAAAATCAAATTGTAAACCCTGGGGGGAATCAAATGGGAAACCAAAACCAAGAAGCTCCAAACATAGGGAATGTAGTTGATCAAACCATGAACGACTACCTCACTCTAGCTTGGACCAATGCCCCCTCATGCATTAGACACAATTCCATAGGATACACCAACTACATATTCAAACCCCATGTCCTAAACCACCTTCCAACCTTTCATGGGATGGAGTCAGAAATGCCATACCTTCATGTCAAAGAGTTCAACGACATTGTTGAAACCATGTGTACCCCACATCAACTAGAATCCGCTAAGATGAGGCTATTTCCTTTTTCATTAAAGGATCGAGCTGAAAATTGGCTAAACAACTTGAGACCTGCATCAATCCACTCTTGGGACCAACTGCAAAGATAATTCTACAAAAATTACTTCCCTCATCACAAAACAATCGCACTTAAAAAGAGCATCCAAAACTTTTTTGAAAAAAAGGGAGAGTCATTCTATGAAACATGGGAGAGGTTCAAAGACACCCTAAACATGGTTCCACACCATGGGTTTTCCATACCTGAACAAGTGAGAATTTTCTATGAAGGGTTGGGTCCGGGGAACAAACAGTTCATTGACATGATGTGTAATGGAACCTTTAAAAACAAGGCCCCAAATGATGCTTACGAGTATCTCGAAAGTCTGGCTGAACAAAACCAAACTTGGGGAACTTCACCTTATTCTGAAAAGCCACAAAGAACCACTGGAATTCATACACTTAGAGAAGAGGAAAGCCTTAGGGCTAAACTTGCAGCACTCTCTAGGAAGGTTGAAGAGATAGACCTTAGGAAAGTCCATGAAATCCAAAATGTAGACCTTGTTTGCACAATTTGTGACAAACATGACCATAAAACAGACAACTGCCCAACCATTCCATCCATCAAGGATGTTCTTCTAGGAGGACCCCCAGCGGATGTCAATGCCCTAAACTTTCAAAAGCCTCAATACCAAAACCCCTTCAACCCAAGGTATAACGACCACCCAGGCTTCCGCTGGAAAGATAACCCACAACCTAGCCAACCACAGGGACAAAATTCTTACCCCCATCAGAACTACCAAACCCATAACCAGTTCCAAACCCAACCTATCCAATACCAACAACCACCGGTCCATTTTCAACAAACCATCCCACCTCCAAAATATCCCCCTGGGATAAACCAACCTACTCAAGCACCAACCCAAACTATTCCACAAAGCCTACTAGAACAAATATGCAAACAAATGGAGAGGATGAACTCATAAGTATCTTCCCTAAAACAAGAACTTCAAACCATCAAAACTGGAAAGGCACCCATGCCTACTCAGGCGGTGCCGTCCTCAACTTCAAGGGGAGAGTCAAGTTGTGCTCAAACAACTCATGAACAACTAAAGGCTGTGACTGTTTTAAGAAGTGGGAAATCAATTGAGAAACCTGAACAACTAATTCAGAACCCACCTGAAGATTCAAACTTGGATGAGAATTCAAGTGAACCACAAGATCAAACTGAGGAAACTGATAACAATGTGAAAGAAACAACTCTTCAACAAACAACCCCACAACCTGCACCATTTCCCCAACGCATGAGGGGGAAATCCAAGCCTGAACTGAGTGAAACATTAGGGGAAATCTTCTCACAAGTCAAGTTGAACATTCCTCTTCTCGATGCAATCCAAACCATACCTTCCTACTCAAAGTACTATAAGGACTTGTGCACTTTTAAAAGAAAATTTTCACATAAAAACCAAGTCCTTTTGGCTGCTAATGTGAGTACCACCATTCAAGGGACCATTCCTCCTAAGTTGAAAGACCCAGGTTTCCCTTACATCAATGTTGAACTAGGAGAAAGCAAAGTTGTCAAGGCCTTGTGTGACCTAGGTGCTAGTGTCAATCTCATCCCATATGTTGTGTACTGCCAGTTAGGCCTAGAAGAGCTCCAACCCACATCTGTCACACTTCAGCTTGCTGATCATAGCATTAGGGTTCCCAAGGGGATTTTAAAGGACATTCTGGTAAAGGTTGAAAACTTCATCTACCCTGCTGATTTCATTTTACTTGACAACCATCCAAATTTAGGAAATAAGGAACAAACCCCATTCATCCTTGGTCGTCCTTTCCTTGCAACAATCAACTCTGTTATCCGAGTCTGAAATGGGAACATGACCATCACCTTTGGGAACATGAGTCTAGACTTGAACATCTATAATGCAAGCTCACAAATAGGGGATGACGAGGATATTCATGAAGTAAACATGATAGGAAGAATTGATAATGAATCCATGGAACATCAATGAATATTTGATGAATGTTTAAGTCAGAATGAGATTGATTTCCTTTGTTCACATGAAGGAAGTTTATCTCCTTGGCTCGAATCATTTTCAAATTGCTCCTATAATGTTGTCTTAGGACCAACACTCAGTGAAACCTTTCAGGAAAACACATTCATGGAGACAACTCAAACTCCCTTCCCTAACCCAGGTCAATACAATCTTGTGGCTGAAACTTCTACACATGGGGAATCAATTCAATCTGAAAATCTAGGAAACAAATTTGATCTTGATCCAAAGCCCCAATATTCTGCTAAAATTCTGAACCAACCAGATCTTGAATTGAAGGAACTTCCTACTTCCCTCATGTATGACTTCCTAGGGGAAAATCAAACACATCCTATAGTCATATCTTCTTCTCTTGAAGCCAATCAGGAGGGGATGCTTCTAGATGTCCTTAGGAAACACAAGAAAGCCATTGGTTGGACCCTGTCTGATATTCCTGGGATTAGCCCACTTATTGGAACTCATAGGATTACTCTTGAATCTGAATCCAACCCATGTATTCAACCTCAGAGGAGACTCAATCCAAATCTTATGGATGTGGTAAGGAAAGAACTTCTTAAGTTGTTGAAAGCTGGTATCATCTACCCCATAGCTGAGAGTGAGTGGGTAAGCCCAATTCACGTTGTCCCAAAGAAAGCTGGAATCACTGTGATCACTAATAAGGATGGGGAAATTCTTCCAACTAGGGTGAGTAGTGGCTGGAGAGTCTGTATTGAGTATAGGAAGCTCAACTCTTGTACCAAGAAGGACCATTTTCCCTTGCCCTTTATTGATCAAGTCCTCGAGTGAGTGGCGGGTCATCAATTCTATTGCTTCCTAGATGGGTACTCAGGTTACAATCAAATTGAGGTCTCCCTAGAGGATCAAGGGAAGACTACATTCACATGTCCTTTCGGTACCTTTTCCTTTAAACGCATGCCGTTCGGGTTATGCAATGCCCCTGGAACCTTCCAGCGGTGCATGATGGGAATCTTCTCAGATATGGTAGGGGATTTTCTAGAGGTCTTCATGGATGACTTCTCTGTCTTTGGGGATACATTTGAGGGATGTCTTAGGAATGTGGAGAGAGTTTTGTCAAGATGTGAAGAAAAGAATCTGGTCCTAAACTGGGAAAAATGCCATTTCATGGTAAAAGAGGGGTTAGTCCTTGGCCATATAGTCTCGGGTAGGGGAATGGAAGTTGATAAAGAAAGGTTGACATCATTCGTCACCTTCCATCACCCAGAACTGTTAAGGAAGTGAGGTCCTTCTTAGGACATGCTGGTTTCTATAGAAGATTCATTAAGGACTTTAGTTCAATCTCTCACCCTCTTTGTGCTCTCCTAGTAAAGGATGCTCCATTTGTTTGGACAGAAAGCTGTGAGGGTTCATTCTCAACCCTCAAATCCTCTATCACCTCTCCTCCCATTATGAAATCTCCAAATTGGAACCTTCCTTTCGAACTCATTTGTGATGCCAGTGACTTTGCTGTAGGAGCTGTGTTAGGACAACGGTGTGATAAAACTCCATATGTCATTTCTTATGCAAGCAAATCCTTAAATTATGCCCAAATCAATTACACCACCACTGAAAAGGAGTTACTTGCTGTTGTGTTTGCCTTAGAGAAATTCAGGTCCTACCTCTTAGGATCACCCATCATTGTATTCACCGACCATTCAGCTCTAAAATATCTCTTCCAAAAACAAGATGCAAAGGCTAGATTGATTAGGTGGGTCCTTCTTCTTCAAGAGTTCGATTTAACCATTAAGGATAAAAAAGGTGTCGAGAATGTTGTAGCTGATCACCTCTCTAGGTTGGAATTCAAGGACAAATCACATCACCTTTCTGTGTCTGATTCATTTCCCGATGAGAACCTCTATTCTGTGAGTGATTGCCCTTGGTATGCTGACATAGCCAACTTCTTAGTTTCAGGGGTCATTCCAAAATTCTTAGGGACCCAAGCTAGAAGAAAATTTCTTTCTGATGTCAAGCATTATGTGTTTGATGATCCATACCTATATAAGTTTTGTCCTGACCAAGTTATTAGGAGGTGTGTGCCAGAATCCGAACAAGAGTCCATCCTAATGTTCTGTCATAGTGAGGCTTGTGGAGGTCACTTTTCCTCTAAGAAAACTTCTGCCAAGGTTCTTCAATGTGGTCTCTTTTGGTCCACCCTCTCAAGGGACTCCTACACATTTTGTCAAAGCTGTCCTAGGTGTCAACAAGTAGGGTCCATCACAAAAAGGAATCAAATGCCTCTCACTCCAATATTAGTGGTTGAAATCTTTGACTGTTGGGGAATTGATTTCATGGGTCCCTTCCCAAACTCTAGGGGATATCTTTACATTCTTTTGGCTGTCGATTATGTCTCAAAATGGGTTGAGGCCATTCCTACAAAATCCAATGACCATCAAACTGTGATTAGATTCCTTAAAGAAAACATCTTCTCTAGATTTGGGATTCCTAGGGCTATCATTAGTGATCGTGGAACTCATTTCTGCAATCGCCCATTCTCATCGCTCATGGAGAAGTATGGAATTCTTCACAAAGTGTCACCGCTTACCACCCACAAACCAATGGTCAAGCTGATTTAGCCAATAGAGAAATCAAACAAATTCTTGAGAAAACTGTTAATCCATCTAGGAAAGATTGGTCGAGCAAACTCTTAGATGCTCTTTGGTCATATCGAACAGCATTTAAAACTATCCTAGGAATGTCCCCATATAGGTTGGTTTATGGTAAAGCATGCCATTTGCCAGTGTAGATTGAGCATAAGGCCTTTTGGGCAATCAAAAAAAATGAACTTTGACATTTCTTTGGCTGGAATAAAGATGAAATTGGATCTAAACGAGCTTGAGGAACTTAGGATGGAGGCCTATGAAAATTCAAGGATCAATAAAGCTAGAGTTCAAGCCTACCAGTCTAGGAATCTTAAAACTAAACACATTGAACCAGGGAAACCTGTGCTTTTGTATAGTTCTAAACTTCATTTTCACCCGGGAAAGTTGAGGCCTAGATGGTCCGGTCCATACATAGTGCATAAGGTGTACCCCCATGGGGCTGTTGAAATTCAAGATCCCACCAATGGTCAAATATTTAAAGTTAATGGTCATAGAGTCAAACCATTCATAGAACTATTCCAAAAACATGAATTTGATGAAGACCTGAGGGAACCTACCTTTTATGAAAAAAAAACAACAATTAATCAATAAGGGGTTTAAGTCGAGCTAATGACGTTAAACAAAGCGATGCACGGGAGGCAACCCGTGGTTTTTATGTTTCTAATATTTCTGAATCATCTTTATTTTTCAAATAAGATTAATTAATCATTTTTATATTTAAAAATAAAAAAAATAGACTTTTGACCTGTTCTTCTATTATGAGTATGGATGGGTACGAAAGAGGAGCACCATATTCATCCGTGTCACGTGGTGTGATCCTTGAGTAATACCTTACCCAGAAATTTAAAAAGAAGACAATGTATCATCAGTTTATTTTGTTTTTATTATTCAATGGGTTAAAAAAAAATTTAATAATACAAAAAAAAGTCCACGCCATAGGCCGTGGGGCAAACCCCGTCACAACCGGCGAAGCCGCGGGAACTCGAACCCGGGACCGAAGGGAGATAGGGGCGCGCGCTTACCACTGACCTGTGGCTTCTTGTGCTACCTTATTATATAATTTTTATATATATTCTTATATTTTACTTCCTTTATTATATAAATATATATATATATATTGTTTGTTTTTGTTTTTTTTGTTTTTTTGTTTTGTTTTTTTCCTTTTTCCACTAGGGAACTTTGCAAGCGACATGGATATCAAAGGAATAAATTCGAGCGGCAAGAACTTCAAACATCAACCACCAGGTGACTTCATTCCATAATCCTCATTTTCAATTTCCTTTTTAAATTTTTATTCCCTGCCTCTACTCCTAATTTTTCATTTCTTCAAACACTGGGGACAGTGTTGTTTTATGTTGGGGGGGAGATAAAATAAAAAAAATGCTTTTGTGTCAAAAACAAAAATTGAATGATTTGAAAAAATAATTAAATGGAAGGAAAAATTCCTTTAACTTTGAACATGGTAATACGCATTACACACTTTGAAACTGAATATCAAATAATTTAGCATACCCTAATTCTGATTTTAATCCTTGTATAATTTCATGAGCATAGATTTTGGAAAGTGTGGCTGTCCAATGTGATATTTCATCGTTTATATTTTCATCCAAATAAAAAAAATGTCACAATGCACGTCCTCTAGACTGTGGGGTACTAATTTGAATTTTTGGGGTCCCATAATAAATAGAATAGGATGGTTCTATTTTTATGAATAATATGAGCATTCAAAAAAAAATTATTAAAAAAAAATTATTAAAAAATAAAAAAATAAAAATTTGCGTGTAGAGCAATGGATTGATAAAATGCGAGGATTTCGGCACTTGGGGATCGTGACTCCAGAGTTGTCTAGCCCTGAGTTTTTCAATCTATCTCTATTTATGGTAATATGACTTTGTTTTTGATTAAGTTAACTCGAGACGATGCCCGAGTATGTGGGCTTCACTTGGTGCCCTAAGGCCTTTGAGTCTGGGAGTCATCGGCAAAGTCTTTCTACATGGGTTAATTTGATTAATTGCAATCTCAATTACTATAGCAATATTGCAAAAAAAAATCAAAAAAAAAAGATGAATGAAGAATAATCATATTAGGATTAAATGTGATTCCACCTAGCACTTCCATGATTTCCCCCTTGAATGAAAATGAACCCCCATATCTATTGTATTCACAACACATCATTACACCTAATTGAGTTGGATGAAGTATGATGATGGATTTGATCAAAGGAATGGGCTTGGAATTGGGATCTTCTTATGAAACTATCTCGTATTAAAATATTTTTATGGGTTTTATGATTGTTTGGTATAAGGTTTTTTGGTGATCATTTTTTATTAAAATTTTTTTGGAAAAGGGAATTCGAATTTCATTTTTGATGAGATATATTTTGCTCGGGACTAGCAAAACTCAAGTTGGGGGGTATGATTAGCCACTAAATGAGGCTAATATTCATTGTTAATATACATAATTTTCATGTTCTTTGTTATTAATAAACACCATTTTAGTGCATTTTACACTTTGAACACCATTTCACATTATGATTGTAATACCTTCTTAAAATGCACTATTATGTGGTACATTTTTGAACATCATTTAAAGTACACAATGATTCATATGATTTTAAGGAATTGAATTTTACATATTTTAATTTGATATTTTTGGAAATTAATCTACACTTAAATATGAAAATGTTTGATTCAGGGATCAATGGATAATTCATGGAGGATGATGGAGATATTTAGCAATGAAAGGAAGCAATTCTGGAGAAGGCAGATTGGACACCAGCCCACTGATGAGACTGTGGGGCCCAACATACAGGCCCAATTAATCCCAAATTTCGTGAGATGCTAGAATACATGTACAGTAACAAGTCACTCTTCAGTAGTTAATGCTAATTCGGCCTTCATGTTTCTCATTTAGGCGGCCCAAGTTAGAGATAAAATTCTGGGCCAGATTCTGAGGCCCAGACAAACAGTCCACCAATTTGATCATATCTCGGAATACACAACTCTAAATGGGCCCATATTTTACAGTCGGTTAGAAGACATCCGGAGATCCATTTTATTCTTCTATGGACCACCCTGATTCGGCCATATAGAAGGTCCTCCAAACTCGTCTGTTCGGTGGATGAAATCTGGCTGCCACCTCGGGTCAAATGTGGAAAATTCCAAATTCAACAAACTTTCCACCACCCTAGGCCTACCATACTCAAGTGGGATGACTTGTACTGTTGAAGGCTCGACCCAAGGCTCCCAAAATGCCTATTTAAGGCAGTGGTGGTGAAGGAGTTGAAGATCTTGGATGCTTTGTTCAATTGTAATGTTATGCTGCATTTTTGTTGCCTCAATTTTGTCTTTCACATGTAAGTTGTTCAATTCACTTTAGTTTCTTAATAAAAGTTCTTATTATACTCTTATTCTGTTTTTCTTATTATCACTTTGATACCGTTGGATCATGGTGTGAATTTATTCACACCAACCCTTGTGAAATTATCCACACAACGGTGGAGTGATCATTTTATTTTTGTTGTTTTCTTTACTTCTCCATTTCCTCCCTTATGAGTCTACTTTCCGCTTCCATTGAAACCATGTGATCAATGGAGGGCTAACACACTTATGGGTTGATCCAAGGGAGTAGCAAGGGGCTGGATTGGATGTTATTTATCACCTAATTAATGTATAATCACTTCTTTAATTGGGATTTTTATTTGATGATTTTTAAACTCCATCGTCCGTGTTGAATTCAAGGCCACACACTTCAAGTACTAATATGATCCTTTACCTTGAAGTGCTCAAAACTTTGATCCTTCAAGTGTATAGGTGATTAGTATTAAAGGGTGTAGGCATTAAACCAGTAAGTAATGATGTTGTTTTATCTCCTTAAATGAACCCATCTCAAATTGAAGTATTTGAAATCATTAAAAAGAAAATACGTCCAATCCACCCCGAGTGATAACCTAGGATCAACTCATTCTTTTAAATTGAATCCACTTAAATCTTTTAGATATCTTTAAAACCCATCCAAAATCAATTCAAGTTGGCCACTTCATAGCCAAAAATCCATCCCTTAGGTTGTGTATCTTAGGTATCTTCTTAGGTCTCTGTGGAATCGACAACCCAAGCTACACTACAAGGACCGTTCTACCCTTCTTCTCTTGGGTAAATTTGGGCGTGAACCAAGGCCCCATGACTTTCTTACAGAAGGTAGTACCCCTACTCCACATTTCATCTTCCATGCCAATGACCAAGTGGAGAGATGGGCACATGGAACTTCATTATCCTGTACCTCTCCCTATGGGATTTATCACCACCCTGTCCTCCTTCCTAGAGTAAGTCCTAATCTATATCCCTAGGTTTCCTTTTTGGGCTGCAAACCATGTGTAAACCCCTATTTCCTATTTGTTCTATGAACCATGCATAAGCCACTATTTTCTTTTTTGGGCAGATAACCACGCATAATCCCTTGTTTCGTTTTTGGAAATAAACCACACATAAGGCCTTATTTACTTTTTGGGTTGTGATCCTTATGTAAGACCCTATTTCTTCTTTGGGTTGCAAACAACTTGTAATCCCCACTATACTTCACATAGATTCTGATTTAGATATTCTATCTTCAAGTATTTTTTTCCTCATTTTTCTCAAACCGAGCATGAATCAGTGGGCATAGAGTAAGGATCGACCATCACATCCTCTCTTGGCCTCCCTAGGGTGTAATCCCAAAACTCTTCCACACTATTTGGACTTTGATCCTTGCCATGTCATGGTATGTTGGAAGCCTCCATGATGTTCATGTCCAACACCAACTGGTCCTGACCCCTTCACGTCTGTTCAACAACTCTTCTGATCTATATGGAAATTGATTCTTTTTAAGGCACAGTATGTAGGAGGACTACCTGGGGTTTAACCCCAAAAACTAGTCATATCGATCCCTTCATGTCAGTTCACCACCTCTTTCTAACTACATATACATTGATCCTTTCCACAAAATGCTAAATAGGAATCATCCATGATGTTAAATCCCAACACCTACTGGTCAAGACCCCTTCACGTTGGTTCACCAATTCCTCTGAACTACATGTACTTTGATCCTTTCCAAGGAAAGGTTTGTAGGAAGACTCCATGATGTTCAATACCATCAATAACTGGTCCCAACCCCACCCCCCCCCCCCATCTACATGGACTTTGATCCTTTCCAAGGATAGGTAAGTGGGATTTGATCCATGTTTATTAGGAAAGGTATGTATGAAGCCTCTATGATATCCAACCCCAAACAGTGATTAGCCATTGTGTTACCTTACCAGCGTTATGTTACTGTGTTCCCCAACTAGTGGTAAGCCATTGTGATCCCCAACCAGAGGCAACCTATTTTGTTCCCCGACCAACAGTAATTCTTTTTATTCCCTGACCATCAGCAATCCATTGTGTTCCCCGACCGGCGGTATGTTGTTGTGTTCCCTGACCATCGGTAAGCTGTCATCATCCCCATTTAGTGGTATGTCGTTGGAACCTCATTCAATGGTATGTCATTGTAAACCCTAACCATTGGAAGCCCAAATAGCAGAAAGTAATTGCATACCCCAATTGAAAGTATGAATTTGTATTCCCCAATCAACGTTAAGTCATTGTGACCCCCATTCAGTGGTAATTCATCATATTCCCCTTTGTTGGGAACAATATCTCTTGTCCGTCCCAGTGGTGTCAGGCTGGCCATGGGATTTTAACCACATGTAAACCCTAGAATCATCTTCAAGTCGTTGTCCTCTACGCACAACCCAATTCAGCACCCCATTGTTGAACTACGTGGACTATGATTCCCTTCCACTGGGATGCATATGAAAACTCCATATGGTTCAAGCCCATTTTTCATGTAATATTTTTGTCTTTCCATTGAGCCTATGTGTTTTAGGAAGGTAATTACCCTTCCCGGATGTTCTACTTCTTATGGGTCTCATCCATAAGGGCCGACTCCTCACTCATACCATCACCCCACTAAACTATGTGGATATTGATTCCCAGCCATGGGGAGACATAGGAAGTCTCTTCATGGTTCAATACCATCATCATTGTTGCCCTTGTGTCAGCTCTATCAGATTCCCCATCCACTCTCGGCAACCCATATCCATCCTGATACATATCGAGGCTGCCCCTTTCTTGTGAGATCATTCCATTCAACTATTCACTAATCCAAGAAGAAACCGGGTTACTTACAACTCATTAATCCATGAATCAGTGTTTTCTCCCGGGGTTCCACCCATTTGATCCAATCCTGTTAGTGTTCTGATCAGTCAGATCCATCTACGCTAGATGTCAAACTCGTGGAATATACTGTGTTAAACATGGAAAGTTAAGGAAATCCTCAGATACATTCCTATACAATATAATTCCTCAATAATTATTTGGGATGCCTTAGGCTTCTGAACCCTCAAGAAGACATACTATAAGGGGAAGAAACCCAAATGTGGAAGTGTTCCTGAATCCAGACATGCCAGTGATGTTCGACGTGACTACTCCTCCAACCAATGGTTACTTCCCTAACCCGACCCCTTGGAATGTCTTGACAGAAGCAACATATTTAACAAGTGTCCATGAATACATGGCACTCGGAATAGTTTCATGAACTGTGTTTTAATCTATAAGGGTGACCCGGACTAGGTGATGTGTTCTGAGATGGAATCCATAGTAAGAGGAATCGGCATCCCATCATCCAATTTTGATCATCGAAAAAATGTCCCTAAATAGGTGACAGATACCAAATTCCTTTCGAATGCGAGAATTCGTGGAAATATTAGTGTGTAATCTGAAACAAATGGATTCACGCCTCGTCGAAAGCATCAGAAATATATTTGGTGAACCCGATATGAAATTATTATCCTCAATGTGGATATTAGTAGCATTTGAGACATCAGTGGACTAGCATGTCACCAGATCAAGTTATCTGGTGCCATGTACTGCCATGAAAATAGTGGAAAGGCATGAAACTCACTAAATGTTAGGGTAGTTGAACATTGGGCATACCAATTTGCAAAATTGTCAGTGTGGTTACTTATTACCCTCCATGGAAGACGGAATGGATCTGGGACACTGGACGTTGATTTCCAATTTTCAGCACTAATGGACTAATATCTCTACCATCCAAGAACCAAGATTCTCTATCAGGAAACTGATAAATACCCACATATCGATGTAGGATAATTTGAAACATCATTGCATCAATCACTTGTGGCTACATTTCCCCATGGAACCCTCCTCGCCTACAACTGTTGGAAACCCACACCTCATATCCACATTTGAGTTCATTTACAGAATGGTTATAAATGGCCTCATCTGACAATAAAAGGAGGAGCAAATAAACCCAACTAGGGACATGGAATAATAAGACCTAGAGGTATTTGTACATCTTCACCACCACCTCTCCAAAGATCCGCACAGGGAGCCACTTCTCCCAACTCCGACAAACAATCGTTTCGGGAGCCTCTACCCAGAACACTCTGATGAATCCCACCCCATTTCTTGTGAGGTTTGGGATGTCTTGTCCAGCTCTAATGCGATCATGTTCCAGGGGATCCCATAGAGGGCCCAAACCAGGTCATTACAACTCAGCCACCTGGCCTCAAAAGTTATGGAATAGGTATGCTATGCTCTTATACTACCAGCCCTAGTCTGGTTGACCGTATTCTGGTGTTGGGAATTGGAAAAGGAAGATGTGTGCCAAGGGGAATCAACATCAACGACTACTATGGATCTTTCCACCACTGATATATACCATCAGGTCCCTATCTATTCTGAGCAATGGTATACAGACGCCCAACCCGTATCATGGCACCCACCGCCCCATGGGCAGGCTGGTTCGACAATCCTGGTTTCCAGTGCCAGGAGAACCCACCTCGAACCGACCCACTGCAATGACACCAATTACATTGTTCATCACCGTATGGAAACCATTCAGAACACGGGTCCTCTCCACTACCAAGATCTTTGTGGAGGTCTGCCCCATGCCACCTTCAATCAGAATGAGGGTCCACCCCACAGTAGTGAAACATAGTATGAAAACCACTTCCACACTCCTGAAATCGTGTACAGAGTCATTCCACCTTCCATAGGCTACCATGATGGAGATGTTACACATTCAGAAAATATCGAGTGTGGGGTCCTCCCCCATGTCCATATAGAGGCTAGAGAAATTCCTCCTTTCCCCAGAAATCTGAGGAGTGAAGGTCAACATCAGTTCATCAGCAACTAGCACGAAGGTCATACTTGTGTTGGGATTGACTAGTACAAGTACCCTCCTCACACTGAAGCTGCCCAGGGAAATAAGCATAGAGGCCCTACGCTTGCTCTTACCTTCTCCCACAACTTCCTCATAGATTCTCTCCACACATCAGCCAGTGGACATGGAGGTCCTCCCTGTGTTCCCTTTCATATCTATCTAGGTGCTCCTCGCACCCCAGCTCACATAGGTGGAAGCCCGCTCTGTCCTTGAACTATTTTAGATGGAGGATCTCCCCGATCTGGAATTCCACCTAGTCCCGAATAACAATCCATGGGTAAGAGGGTGGGTTGTCGCCGCTATTAAAATAATGTTGGGAAGATTCAGAACGAGATTAAACCTGTCTGTTTCTCAGATTATGAGGTATAATATGAATTGGAAATTGAACCCTCACCTCGATCCTCTATGTTGAGGGCCAGGTAGGAACAAAGTGGACTATCCTCATACTTATTGAATGTGAGGTCCCCCATATCCCTGCCTCCCTATGTAGATACATCCAGGAGGAAAAAAATTTGGCATCTCTCCAGGGTCTGATTGTTAAATTGCCACCATCATCACCCAGATAGATTACTACCTCAATCAGATATTTCACTGAGTTATTATAGAGACCGATTTTAAACAAGAAACAACATTGTCCTCAACCAGAAGCCATAGTCCCTATTCTAAAATCATCGTTCACCAGACTATATTTTTGAAATGTGGTGTCAAAGGCACTACACTCTTTGGAGGATTGCCCGAGATGAAGATATTTGTCAGCCCGCTCCCCATATTCTCCCCTAACCAGCCTATAGTGTCAATGGCCTTCATCAGTACCACTATAAATTCCCCAGCGACCTCCAGTTGATGAGTGGGGAAATGAAGGGAAAAACCCCGTGTCTGGGCTGAGGAGCTTGTGGGAAATTCTTGCATTAGACCATTTCCTGGAGATGTTTAGGCCAGTTGTTGCACCAAACAACACTGCACTAGAATCACACACCCTAGAAGCAGTTGGATGCTTTCAGAACACCCTATATGCAAAAAAATTCCATCTTTGGCATAGCTGACTGGCTTACCCCAAAAGTGAATCACATTTCAATGACATCAGCCAACAATGTCATCAGGTTGATTTGGCTGCACTCATTGTGGCTCAGTGCCCTGAATCACCAGGCCTCCATAAGACCCTCCAACAAAAATGAATTTAGAGATTTAATGTGCTAAGTAAGATTATCAAGGAGGATTCCACCCACAAATAGATCCGTGGTTGGGGGAAATATTCTGAACTCCACAACAATTCTATCCGGCACCAGCCTGACATTCCAGGCGATATCGAGGATATGCCTTTAGGTAGGGTCGCGGTAAACATGGATGACCTACAAAGGGAAGAGAAAGAGATAGAACTCAATGGTTAAAACATTACCCTAAGGGAGTTCCACAATATTTGGACCCATCAAGAAGGGTTACCCTCCATTATATAATTCTACTAGTTCTTCTCGTACCAACCGAGGAATTTGTCTTCAGCTGAAATCTAAACAAGGGTAAGGAGAACCTAGGAGCTGTCAAACCCTATAACATATCTGGTACAGTTAAAAAGATGGATGATGATCCCAAATAATCTGTGATTCCACAACAGCTTGCTGAGCACAAGAAGATGGTTGACCAAATTCTTTCTGAATGCGCTATAGAGTGGTGACCAGATTATGGTGATTCATGACCTGGGTACCATTCTAATGCACAAATTCCCCCAAACAAATGCCTACAGGTGACCCTGAAAATATTTCCCATACAGACAGGGGTTATGGTGGGATCCTATGGTAAGAGGTCGTGATCTTTATTGCCAAATCCACCAGAGCAACAAAACAACCACCAAGACCCTGCTCTGGTTCCCTCATCTACTCTACAGGTCATCCTACCAGCCGCTCCACAAGACATTGGGCTTTCTTATGTTGTTGAAGAACCCACAAATTCACTAGTGGTTAGGGATCCCCATAAAGAAAAGAACTCCCTCCTTGATTATCCCACAACGCCTCTAATTTCCCACCTCAAGGCATTGAAAACACAAGGGGTGGAAATACGGCAACATGGTAAGCTATATCCGGCATGGGTTGATGATATGCTAACACACCCAGGTTTATGAAATCCCATATTCTCCCCCTTTAATTGAATTAGTGACCTGCTACATCATCAAGTCCACTTCATTTAATGATGTGGACCCATGTTGGGAATACTAGTGCAGTAGGAGGCTACCAAACTCTGATGCTTCGTAAATACATTGGAAGCACATGCATTTGACTAGTACAACCAGCTACCCTTCGAGGGAGTAGCTGGCTTGGAAGATATTTTTAGGATGTTTCATTAGAATTTATATTTTACAACTCAGAAGTAGGTTATTAAAGACCTCTTCAAGTGAAAAAAGAGGCCCGACATGCATGTCGTGGACTTTGTCACCCGGTGGAAAGGGATCATATACTTTCGTGACATGCCACTAACTCAGGAACAACTGGTGACGATGTGTGTGATGAATGTCAAGACAGAACAGTCCCCCTATATGATCACCTAAAGCTACCTTGGGGGATTCTGATACTTCTCTAATAAAGTCCAGTTCCTAGAGGAAGCCTTATAGTAGTGCAATCTGGCACGCCCATTGCATCCTGTGATTCCTGCAAGAAGAGTCGCTATGGCTGAACCCACTATGGTGGCACAGATAGATGCCCCCAAAAAATGGAGTTATTACCAGTGGAGGTTCTTCCGTAGCCTCTTAGAGGACTACCACCATAGGTGCACCCTTTGTCCCTATAGCACCCACATTAGAACTGGAAGGCACCCTTGCACAATGGGCCACCACCGCCCATGCATTATTACCAGGATCCAACTCCTCGATAAGCTCCTCCATCCCATCGTTAGGGTCATACTCCCAGAGCCCCTTTTTTGGAAAAAAGAAAAAGGAACTACTCATTCAATGAGTATCAGGTACCCATTTATTTATGAAGTGCCTTGGAATAGGTAATTGAACATTTTCCTAAATGCCGGAGGCCTAAAAATCCAGATCTAAGCAATCACGCCAACTACAACCCCTCTCACCGTATCCATGGGCACACCCTTAAACAATGATATGTTTTTAAGGACTAGATTCAAGAACAGATCGACAACAATGTAGTTAAGTTGGTCCCATCTCTTGAGAAAGTATAATGTTTATTCATGAAACCAGGTAGCAGCAGTGACAGTGAAGGTGAGTGGCATCAGGTTTCTAAATGCGAGTACCAGAAGTGTGATGACTAGAAGGCTCGTAAGGCAGTTGCTTGTGCCCATGGTATTATCCATGAATGTATGAATCAATCTAAACCATGAAAATTCTCCTTGTAACCTACATCAAGAACCACAGTATCAACGAATCAACCTCCCTCTTCCTAGAAGAGCAAGAATCAGTGACCCAATGAAAAAAATGTCCCACCCCAATTTTGTCATTATCCCTTCCCCTCAAAGACATAATTCCCCTAGATATGGAAATTCCCCCATAGTCTTTCTAGTAGTGGATGATTCTTCAAGTGACAGCCAAGGGTATGACTCAGTTAACAACATAGAGCTACTAAACCCCTACAATATTTTTGATGATGAGGAGTGCTAGGCAGATCCACCCAATGTTCCTAGCCATCACAAGCGTCAACAGAGATGCGACAATATGGGTCATCAGAGTGCCTCTGTCAGCACTTCCATCTAGGCTGTGCATGCCCCAAAAACTAGACAGCAGGACAAACGCCAAGCTTAGCACGTGCAACCCTATAATCTAGTGTCATCAGATCCACCTTCTCTACTGTTTTTTTCTTGATCAGTTTGAGCCACCTCGACTGTGTCATTATCAAACACTCTCTTCTATATACCAGTCTCAGTCATCTAGCCACCATATTGTAGTCACTCCACAAGCTTCGTCCAATGAGAAAGGGAATATTTCCTACACCAATCTACTACTGGTCCAACTGGAAGGGCCCGCCATACCCCCGTCACAGAGCGACCTCCTGTAAGAAGATTCTCACGCCTAGAATGAAAGTATGATGTCCTCAATATTCTTACTAGTAGTCCAGAATGTATCTCCATACTTGAGGCCCTTCGCATGTCATCAAATAAGCATGAAGCACTCAACAAGGCCTTAAGAATCCCCCACCAATTCGAGACAGATGTAACAGTCACAGAAGCTTTCCATACTAAGGTGGTCGAGCATGCTAAATGATTGGCCATAATATCATTATTTGTAGAAGATGAAGGCTCTCCCATTCAAGGGAAAATTCTCCCATTGTACATCACTATCTGGTTTAATGGTGTGGAGGTTCATCACTGTCTTGTCGACACAGGCTCCAGGATCAACCTAATCCCGACTCAGACACTGAAAAAATGGGGTTTTTGGAGGATGATATGATTTCATCAGACTCAAAAATCAAATTTTTTTTTGGAAGGAAAAAAATCATTCATAAAAATTAGTCTGAAGGCCCAGGTCAGTGGTCTGGTAGTCATCAATGAGTTCATGGTTGACTCCCCGGACACCACTAATAATTAGTTGATGGGTAGGCCAAGGATCCACCTACATGTGGCGGTCCCTTTCATCGTACAAACAATACCTCAAGTACTCCATTAACGGTCATGTGGGCATACCCCATGGTGACCCCTCTCCCATTTCCTCTTGTAAATTTTGATACCTAGATGATGAATATTACAAAAACAAGGAAAAGAAGATTCGAGATAATGTGGTTGAGCAAGCTACGACTGTAACTGGCCCGTGGAATGATCTGAATAACGCATACATCTTTCCAATCCACTGATTGTAGGCTTCAACCATAGACATGAGAAAATTATTCTTTGTTTCTATAATTATTGGGGAGCCCATTCCCAATTCAATGCATTGTTGGATGATCACCTCATACCTCTATAGGAATCAGGCCCCAGTATTACTAGAAATCTCTACCCTCATAAGGTATCCTGGTGTCCGCCCCATGGAAACAACAATACGCCATATTTTCATGTTTTTAAAGGCCAGGTTAAAACAGTTCAAGACAATGTGTCCCTATTTCTTCTATAGCATCAATCATGGACACATAGACCAATGAACTGATGGGATTGGATTGATATATTTCATTGGATTGGTTTCAGAAGCACAAGAATTTCTCGATACGGTCTCTACCGCAACTCTAGCTGGTACCAGTCTCCCATTGAGAAGTGTTGACTCAAAGGAAACCTCTCCTGTTGAGGATACATACACTATAAGCGAGGAAGAGGGTTTATAGGATGCTCCCCATCGTTTAAATAGGGATTCTCTTCCATGGTTGATGAATTGGTATAGGTGATCCTCGGTAGCGAGGTGGATCCGAAACCCACATAGGACTATACCGTTATGACTCTCAAGGAGAAACAATAGTATGTGGACTTTCTGATGCTTCATTGTGATGTACTCACCTGGAGTCACAAATAGATTCCAAGAATTGATCATTTGGTAGCAGCCCACTGCCTCAGTATCCCAGTAAATCATCGTGGGTTCAATCAGTCTCCCTAAAAGATGCACCCTTCTCATATTGCCATGGTCGAGGCTGAACTTGATATGATTAGCATAGCCAATTTCCTTAAGGAGTTCCTAAAACCCAAATGTATAATGTACATTTTTTCAGTCATGAAGAGGAATAGAGATATCATAGTCTATATTGAATGTAGAAATCTCAACTGCCACTGTATGAAGGATGATTTTTCCCTTCATGTGACAGATCTGTTGATTGATGTTACAACTGGGTTCCATGAAATCTCTTTTATGGATTGGTACTACGGGTATAACCATATCCATATGGAACCCTAGGATGAAGAGTATACGATTTTTAGGTCACCATAAGGTACTTTATACTACTAGGTAATGTCCTTCGGTTTAAATAATGCAAGATCCACCTATCAGCAGGATATGCATCGCATATTTAAGCAGATCCTCGGGACACTTGTGGAATTCAACATGGGAAATCTATTGGTTGAATCTTGCCAGCATTAGGATCATCTTAAAGACCTTGAGAATGTGTTCAGATTCCTCTGTTTATTGCACTTGATGATGAATCTATTGATGTGTGCCTTCGTGGTTACCTCAGGATTGTTTCATGGCTTTGTTGGAATATACATGGGCATTGAGATCGACCCAAAGAATTTCAAGGGAATCATCTAGATGCCTTCCCCCCCCAGCAACATCTGAGAGCAATGAGTATTACAAAGAAACATAGCCTATATATGATTATTAATCACAAATTTTGACATCAAGTATAAGACCTTTCTCTTGTCAAGAAGAATGGAACTATTTATTAGTGGGACAAAGAATGTCAGACTACATTCGAGGAAATCCAGCAGTATGTTCTCCAGCCTCAGGTCTTAATTCCACATATCTTCGGAATTCTACTATTCCTTTATGTGATTTAACTAGAGTGTTCTCTCGGAACAATTCTCACTCTAAATAACAACGAGGTATCAAAGAATAGTCTCTACTACCTCATCTGATTGATCCTCAATGTAGAGATAAAATACTCCCTTAACGAGAAGAGTTAACTTGCACTTGTATTCATAGTAAAAAAATTATTACATTACTTACAACATAACGAGTTACAACTAGTTTCCCAATTTGATCCACTCCTGAACCGCCCAATGTTGACAGGTTGTCTAGCTTGGTGGGCAGTGATTATTCAGAAGTTCGACAATAGGTTTGTTCCACAGAATGAATTTGGATGGAAAGTGTAAACCCTTTCTATTCCACTAATCAATATCTTGAGGACTAGTCCTTGGATGTTGAATTTCAGATGAGGTAATCCACTCGGTGGAAAAATACATTTTGTACTGGAAAATACACTATAAAGGTGCTTGACGAAGACCTATCAGCAAAAGGCTCAATGGACCTAGGCTCAATAGAGTTGGCCTAAGTGTCATCTTCTTCACTCCATCATAGGCCATTCTTCCATATTCATTCTTGATGTTCTATGTTTCCACTAATAATGAGGCACAATACCAGGATCTCATTACTAGCCTCGATCTATCCCTTGAGATTGATGTTCCCCACATTCATGTGATAGGGGATTCGAACTAGACATCAAGAAGAACAATTATGACTATGTTGTCAGGAATCCAGAGCTTCTACCACTTTTTCAATTCACCCTCAAGCTAATGGCCCAGTTCCCATATCATCCAAAAGTTACTCAAGTCCCTCGATCCCAGAACAGTCGTGCTGATTCCTTGGCCATCCAAGCTGTATCACTTGAGGAGCCTGAAAAACTTGATTTGATTATACATGTGGAACACTGGTGATTCATCATTCATGTCACTCCAGTTAATAATGACATCCCACAGGTAAGCCTCCTTACCACTAACACCACCACGTAAGGACCTCTAGGTCCCCCAAATACAGTGATTGAGGTAACTATCGACTACATAACCTCATTTTTCGAATACTTCCATAACTATAATCTCCTAGTAGATTGAGCCAAGAACGAGTGAACCCAACACCGCAAAATACAAATTACACTCCAGAGTGGTCCTGGTCTTGAGAAGATCCTCTACAAGAGTGGGTGTGATGGGATTCTCCTCTGTTGCATTCAAGGATCGGAGATTTATCAAGTCATGTAAGAGGATCATGTAAGTTCTTGCAGAGATCATCAGACCTGGACAAAACAATCTCACCAGATCTAGAGACTGGTGTATTTTTGGCCCCCCATGATCCGTAACTGCATATGTTTTCCATAAGGTTCCAGTCATGCCAAATTCATGCCCTCTTTAAGCATCGTCCGCCAGAGCCTCTCCACACAACCATGTACTCTTGGCCGTTTTTGGTCTGGGGACTTGACGTTGCGGGACCATTTCTATCGGTGACAGCTCTCCAGGGTAATTTCATCCTCACCGGTATAGATATCATATCCATGTTGGAAGAGGCAGTTCTTCTCAAGGAGGTAAAGTCCCATTATATCATTGAATTTGTGAACTCCAATATCATATTCTGGTTCGGAGTACGTCATGTAGTCCTCACTGATAACGACATCAAATTATTGGTGGTTGAGTTGAAAAAATTATACACAAAGTACAATATTCGTTCTAACCATACCTCCCGCTATCACACTAAAGAAACTGGTAATATCAAGGTGTTCAACAAAACCCTCTCTAACATTCTACAGAAATTGGTTCATTAGAAATAGAAGAATTGGCTGGAGAATCTCCCCAATGCCCTATGGGAATATCGGATGAGAACTCATAATTCCAGATAGGTGACCCCATACACACTAGAGTACGAAGAATAGGTCTCTCTACCCATGAAGATTCATTTGCCTTCATTACGCACAACTATATATGATCATAATGCACCATATAAAGTAGATGGAATCCATCTGGCTAAATTTGATGCACATGACGAGAATAGACTTTGTAAACTGCACAATCTAGAATGGCATCAGAACAAGATAGCTAGAGCTTTCATTAATAATGTTTTCATCTATTATTTCTTGCATGGTTACATGGTGTTGTCCAAGAGAATGCCAATAATACCTGGGCGAAACCACCAAAATTTCTGCCCAAATGGGAAGGTTCTTAAATAATTCACAATGTTTATCTCAATGACACATACTCCATAGTTACAATGGATGGTGAGCGTATAACTCCTCCCACAAATGACAAGATCTTCATGAAATACGTTTCTTGGGGAAATGAGTTCCTACATGATGTTAATCTGTTGAGTCCTACATGACCTTAATCTTTTATGTCCCGCTTTATATAAAATTATATATTGTCCCGCATGACGTTAAATGGTACATGGTCCCACATGACCAAGAATTGTTCTTTGCATACCACAAGATGTTAAAATGGGATGTTCGTCCAAATTGGAGAATGTAATACTATTTAGCAATTCTCCTAAATGACTTTAAACTATGATTGCCATATGTACCTCATGTCTCGCATGACATTAAAATGTATGTCGTCCCGCAAGACGTTAAAATGTATCCAGTCCCACTTGACCTTAAATTGTAATATCTCACATGAAATTAAATTGTATGTCATAATGCATGATGTTAAACTACAAAAACTATGTATGTATTGAATCTCATCCTCATAGGATATGTAGGAACGCTCGTACACTTCTTCTTGAGTCCAGCCCTCAGTTTCCTCTTTTACTACCCCATAGTTATTGTTCTCTTGGAGGATCCTACATCATGTCTTGTAGGCTTCTTTGTCTCCACTCATGTGAGGATTAAAATGATCGAACCATGTAATCCCCTCCCCGTTCTTCTATTCTCCCAAATCCTCACCGAATGATACTAAACTTTATGGGATTCAATAACAATGTATGTCTTGCTTCCCATCCTTTGCGGATATGTTGGAACAAATGGACATTTGGTCTGTTGGCCCAGCCCCAACATCCAAATCTCTCCTAGGGTCGGAAAACTTGGTGTGGTGCCAGCTTTTTCCCTCCTTTGCATCAGATTCATCATGACTGGACCATATATCTCCTTCCCTGGAGATCTCCACCTCTTTCACTTTCCTTCTTGATGTTAAATTGCATTGGCACATTTATGATTCAAACACTCCCTATAAACGGGGCTCGGTCATCATTCACATACAAAAGGGCCCTCAAACAGTACCGATGCCTAGCCTAAGGCCTCTCCTATTATTTCGGGCCAACTCCCTTGAGGACCTTGAATGACATGTTGATATGATTCTTTCGTTGCGTATATGGTTAGTGGTCGATAGTCATTTTTATCACTTTTTAGGTCACATGATATGGATACTATTTTTTGAACAAGGTAAAAAATTATCCCTTGTAATTTTCACCACTCCCATAAGTCACAAATATTGAGTGTAGTGGGTCATTCATCCCCACTATCTCTTCAAGCTTCGGTCTGCCTCGGGTAGAGTGTGAGTCCGGCTATCGTACACCTATATGCGGGGGAGAGCCCATTCCTACTCCTTTTTTCTCAAACCGATCATTTCTCGTGTGGGATTAGGAGATTTAGTATGGAAATACCCGCATGAGGGGTAATATGGCTATAGTTGGGTGAGACTCCAAGCCTCAGATCCCTCATCCCATTCGTTCCCCCAAACCATGTTCTCATATTGGATTGTGTGGTGTGGAATGGACCCATGTCCTCATTCACATTGGGCTATTTTTTCATGCCACACATATCCCATTGAGACATCCCCTTCATATATCGTCCTTTCTAGGAGCACATTCCCCACCATGCTTCACACGCCACATCATTTTGGATTTCATTATCTTTTATATCCAAAAGGACCCCTAAAAAACGTAGATTCTTGGCCCAACGTCTCTCAACCCATTTTGGGCTAACATACTCAAGTATTTCGAGCAACAAATTGATACAAGAAATGTGTCATGAATGAGGTCAATGGTCGATGCTCAATTCTTTTCCCCTGATCTCTTGTCACACAAATATAGATACTGTGTTCCGAACATGGTCAATGGTTACCCACTATCATTGTCTAAATTTCATTGTTTTCCACAAGAATGATGATTCAAACTCTCCACTAAACTATCCTATGAATATGAAATTAAACTAGGAAACTATGGTCTGATCCCTATGACCTTAAACTAAGAGAAAAATTTTCCTCACCACATGATGTTAAACAATGAACTGGTTGGGACTTCCCGTTTTAGGTCCCTCAACATTTTCGTCCCCTTGGCCCAAGTGTTCATTCGGGATTGTATGGTGTGGTATGAGATTATGTCCTCATTCACCTCAAGATACTCATCATTTCATACAAATCCCTCGATGGGATACCTTGACCCTATTTGTTTCCTTGTTTCATGCCATCAAACTGCACAACATACTGATCACGTTGTCGAGCGTGCCAAATTATTTGTTTAATTTTGATTAGAATTTCTGCAGTATAGTTGCAACCCTAGGTCGTCTCTCGACGGAGCCTTAGATAAATAATTTAAAAAGAGAGTTTTGATTATGAAAGTATATGGTTAATGAGGTTTTCTAAAACATGGTGGTTTTATTATTAAAGACGAAAATAGAAAATGAATGCGATAAAACAATGTAGAGATTAATAGAATTAATTAAGCATGATCAACCCGGGGTACTCTCAGCATGTTTATCCTTCACATCTTCATGATATAGAGTTATTATATTTAAATCCCTAGTTTGTAATTCCTAGAACCAGAATATTAGTATGTTTATACTAGGATACCTCCTAGGGTTCTGTCGAAAACTCAGAATGATTCACCAGACACTGCTGATGATTGGGTGAATTATGTTTGACTTTATAACCGAAACACACCAAGGAAACACATGAAGAACTCGATGCACTGTCCAGGATTGTATGTTATTTATTTATGATACCATGATAGAAATTTACATGGACTTGACAGTGCTTATGTGAGTTCAATTGACCAATATGAACCACACAAACACTACAATTGAAAGAGGGAAAATAAAGTGGTGAAAGGTGTGTGAAACATCACATGAATGGGTACCCCCAAACATGATCATATGAGTTGAGAATTACATGCCAGTACATAAATCGATAAAATAAGAATATATGATGATGAAAAACGACACAAAAACAATGAATTCAAACGTTCATTCAAATATTACAAACATGAATCTTGGGATTTACATCACGTTTCTCCCCGGGTGATCGCATGGGGTTTAGGAACCCATGGGAGTGGAGGAAGAGAAAGATGTTGCGGTAGAACTTCCCATAGCCTCCCAAACTGCTAGGGATGTTGAGAATACACTTTGTGGACTCCAAAATGGCAGCACCTTGCCTCCTAGACGAACTTGATAAAGGGGTGCCCGAGGTATCTTTTTATAGCCAAAATGAGAAGTGGTTTTGGGCACTGAGCTTTTGATAAACCAATTAGGGAAGGATTTCGGCTATTAGATAGTCGAATATCCCTTTTGAAAAAACTGTAAAGTTGTATCCCCAAATTTTATCTATCACCACAGAATGTTTGGCTCCATTTTGACAAATATAGCTCGAGATATTGATAAAATACAGAACACCACTTTTGACTTCGTGCATATTCGGTGTCTTGGACAGATTAGTTCTGACGTGCCCCATAGAAGCCGAATCAGGATTGGGTTTTCTTCTATGGAAAGTGACCAATTAAATTTTGGATCTTCCCATAAAATATCATCCCACATGGAAGCATGGATATCTCCTACTATTTAAAACAGTGGGAATATGTCCATGGGATGCCATGTAGTTTGGTCCATTTTTTCTTCTGGATAATCTATGGGCCTCCAAATATTCTTTACCTTCAATAAAATTATAAAAAAAGTAACATTTCCAATTTTAAAACAAAATTATTGAGTAAAACATGAATTGAATTGTGTCAATTTTTTATAATTTAGAATAAAAATCCAGTTTAATATAGTGGTTTAAGGGTGAAAATGACCAGTGAATCGTGGTACAATAACACCCCCACACCTAAAAATATGCACTTCTGGGCGAAGTCACATATCCAAATAAAATGATGCCTATATATATATATATTTCCAACATCCTAAAGATTTAAAATTTGAGGAAATTTTAATTCTCCAATGTAATGTGATCAATGCATGAATCGCACCATGGAGTTCTTCCTAGTGAAAATGGTAAAAGATGTCCCATAAATCATATCACAATAAAATTCAAAGAGATTCATGCCACCAACATGAGCAAGGAATTAAAAAGTCAACCATTCAACTAAATCTATATGTGCGTGTGTGAAAACCATTCCATGATATTCTTTCCACTTTTTGTCAAATAAATATAGGTTATTTTAACATTATTCAGCTTTAAATGATATTTCACTGAACATGTCCTACATTCTTTGTAATAATATTTCAAGACCCACTCACTTGAGCATTCCTATATGTCAAATCATAAGTTCATGGCCTAGATATCCCCATATGTTTCACATTTAATCACTCTCCTCATTTATAATATATATATATATATATATATAAGTTTCATTTGGAACAAATCACACACTCATCTCTCAACCATTGTTTGATCTCCTCATGAAACTAATTGAAATAGTTATAAGAAGATAAAAGGTTGATGATGAGTGGTTTTTGACCTACCCATGACACAAAAAAAATTTTTGTTTGAGGGCATACAACAGTCAGACATTAGGTACACACGTATATGTCAATCTAGTACCATAAAAAAACAGATCATATTAGGAACGAACGTATGGAAATATCATTTAATGGTGAAAATTTTTAACCTAATATATATTTACCTTATATTAAGTATGAATTATTCACACTTTTTGGATTGGTGCAAAAATTTGAGGAGATATTAGTGACACAGTTTTCCCAAAAACTACTCACACAAGGGGAATCAATCATCTCAAAGGTTTCACAAAGATATGACCATTTATATCATTGACAGAAAACCAATTCACTAAAATATCGAAAATCACTCCCTGATTTTAAATTCATAGAAATATTCTTTTTAGCCTTCGTTATGGTATTTTTACTTTCCCCCCTTTATGGTCACCAAATCATTGAACGTCAAAATATTTGATGGGGAAAAATGACAAAACCAAAAAGAAGGCTAAAAAAAGAAGAAAGGAGAAAAAGATTAAGATTCCTAACTAACCTAGGAATGTATCCACCCCCACACCTAGAATGTGCAGTTTCCTCACTAAAATAATTGAGAATGTGATAAGGAAGGATAAAACATAGTGTGTTTTATTGGTATGATGCGTCAAGAAGGTGGATTTGATCCACAGTATTCTTCGAAAAATCCTCATAGAAGTGTTTAAGTTTCTGCCCACTGATGGTAAGAATTAGTCCACTCTACTCATACAAAATCTGTATTGCACCAAAAGGGTAAAAATTAGTAATACTATAAGGACATGGCCATCGGGAATGATGCTTACCTGGGTAGAGCTTACGCCTGGAATTGTACATGCGGACCTTTTCACCAATATGGAACTTTCACAGGTGAATCATGATATCATGAATAGCCTTTGTATTCTCTTTATAGATCCGGGAGTTCTCATATGAATCACATCGAATTTCATCCAACTCTTGAATATGCAGCTTTCTTTCCTCACCTGCATCTGAAAGGTTCATATTACATTGTTGAACTGCCCAATATGCACAGTGTTCTACCTCCACTGGGATGTGACAAGACTTTCCAAACACAATTCTGTATGGTGACATTCCTATTGGGGTTTTTAAAGATGTATGGGACGCCCAAAGTGCATCATCCAAGCACAAACTCCATTCTTTCCTAATGGGTTGTACCATTTTTTCCAAGATTTGTTTAACTTCCCGATTTGATATTTCTGATTGTCCATTAGTTTGGGGGTGATATGCATTGGAGACTTTATGATCAACCCCATACGTAGAATGAAAAAATTTCATGTTACGATTATAAAATGTGATCTCGGATGACTAATGATGAATCTTGGGAAACCAAACCTACTGAAAATTTGGGACCTCAAAAAATCAATAACCACTCGAGAGTCATCGATCCTAGTGGCCTTTTCTTCCACCCATTTAGATACATAGTCAACAACCAATAAGATGTTCACAATGCTAAATGAATTTATAAAAGGCCCCATGAATTCAATGCCCCATGCATCGAAGATCTCACTAAATTACATGGGTTGTTGGGGCATTTCATTCCTCTTGGAGATATTCCCTACGAATTGATAATGACTACATGACTTGAAAAATCTATGGGCATCCCTATATAAAGATAGCCAATAAAGTCATAAGTCAAGAACCTTTTGAGCTATACATTGAGTTCCAATGTGGCCCCCATAGGCCAAAGTGTGAAAGAAGGTTAAAAAATAGGTGAAATCATGGTTAGGGTCACGCCGACGAACTACATGGTCACTACAAATTCTGCACAAGTATGGGTCATCCCAAATGTACAAACGAGACTCACGCTTAAGTCTCCGGGATTGTGTAATGCTAAAATCAGTGGGGACCCTATATGTTTCAATAAAATTAACAATGTCGACATACCAGGGGGTAAGGTCCACAACATCACAAAGGTTCTAATGAGGGAATAACTCTCTAATGGGTAGGGGTGAGTCAACATAATGGTATAATGTAGGGGAAATCCTACTAATGTTGTCATCTACCACATTCTCCACTCCTCTCTTATCTCTAATATCAAGGTGAAAACTCTTTGAGGAGGAGCATCCACCGAATGAGGTGGGGCTTGGATTCAGGTTTCTTTAGGAGGAAATGAAGGGCAGCATGACAAGAGAAGACAATGATTTTTGACCTGAGAAGATATGAATGGAATTTTTCCAAGGAAAACACAATATAAAAAAGTTCTTTTTCTGTGGTTGTGTAGTTTAATTGGATAGGTTCAAGGGTACGTGAGGCTTACACAATGACATGATGACCCTTCTCAACCCTTTGTGATAAAACTACCCCAACTACAAAGTTACAGGCATCACACATAAGATCGAAGGGGAGATCCCACCTTGATGGTTGGATGATGGGAGGTGAGGTGGGACAATTTTTAGTGAAATGAATGCATCCTAAAAAATTTTATCAAACACAAACTCAGAATCTTTTTGCAATTACTAGGATAATGGAATTGCAATCTTTCTAAAGTCTTTAATCAATCGGCGGTAAAAACCAACATGACCCAAGAAAGATCGCACGTCATGAACACATTATGGATATAGAAGGGTTTAAATTAATTCAATTATAGATTTATAATCATGGATTCCCTTATTTGAAATGAAATTCCCAAGAACTATCCCCCGCTCAACCATAAAATGGAATTTCTCATAATTTAAAACAATATCATTTTCAATGCAACGGTGGAGGACAAAACCTAGGTGATCCAAAAAATCATCAAAAGAAGATCTATATACTATGAAATCATTTATAAAGACTTTCATATAACTATCAAGGTACTCAAAAAAATACTCAATATACATCACCGAAAAGTACCAGGAGCATTACATAGACAGAATGGAATCCTTCTATATGCAAATGTGTTGAATGGAAATGTAAATGTTGTCTTTTCTTGGTCCGAAAGGGCTATATGTATTTGGAAATAACCTGAATATCCATCAAGGAAACAATAATGGGACTTACCATCCCATCTTTGTAACATTTGGTCAATAAAAGTCAATGGAATGTTGTCCTTCCGCGTGGCTTGATTCAGTTGATGGTAGTCAATACATACTTGCGAACTATTTTGAACAGGTGTTGGACCCAATTCATTTTTTTCATTTGACACAATTGTTATTCATGTTTTTTTAGGCACCATTTGCACTAGGCTAACCCATTGACTATCAGATATAGGATAAATGATCCCTGCTGCAAGTAATTTACTGACTTCCAATTTTACCACTTCAAGGAGAGTGGGATTCAACCGGCGTTGATATTGTCTTATGTTCATAGCCTCATCAGCCAAATGTATATGGTGCATACAAATAGATGGTCTAATCCCAGGAATATCAGCCAATGTCCAACATATTTCCTTTTAACACTCTTGAAAATGTTTGAGCAGTTTCAATTCCAGTTGTGGAGAGATTTTATTGGCAATAATGACAGGCAGTTGGTTAATACTCTCAAGATATGCATATTTTAAATTAAAAAGAAGTGGTTTAAGTTCCAACAAAGGTGATTTCTATATTGAGGGATGAGATTTAGCGGGAGTGAGGTCCATTAAACTCTCTATCTGTTCATGTTTATTCTCTAAAGGTAGAGAATCTATAGAAATGAGATTTGCAGAATCATCGACGGTCATGGGTACCTCAGAATGAACACACTCATCAATTAAAGAAATTTTTTTACAATTTTCAGAACCCACACAACACTCAAAACATAAATCAAAACTTAAATCTTCTAAGGAATAAGAAAATAAAAATAAATCATAGTTTGGGTTGAGGAGAGAATTGTGTGTGTGTGCATCATTTGAGAGCACTACCATCAAACAGTCAAGAAGAGTGGAGTGCTCTTCAGCGGGTTGTTTCATATCCTCAAAGATTTTAAAACATACCTTTTCTCATCCGAATTCCATGGATAGTGTACCATTGTGAACGTTGATGATCGTATTTTCTGTTTTGAGGAATGTCCTCCCAAGTATGAGAGGAGTGTATCCTTGGGTTTGGGTATATTCCATCTCATGAATGTAGAAATCAGTGGGGAAGATGAGATTCTTCACTCTAACAAGGACATTCTCAATAACTCTTTTTGGATGTGTTGTACTCCGATTGGTAAGTTGCACGACAATGCCTGTTTTTTGAAGCTCTCCAACCTATAGAGAAGTATACACGGAGTGAGGCATTACATTAATGGAATCACCTAAATCTAGCATAGAATCAGAAAATAAGGTCTCCCCTATTGTACATTGTATCGTGAATATTCTCATGTCCTTGAATTTGGTTGGAAATGATGGTTGAATCAGGGCCAAGACAATCCTACCCAAGTTGACTCTCTCATTCCCCTTCAGCCTTCATCTATGGGTGAAAATGTATTTAAGAAATTTGGCATAACGGGGAATTTTCATGACTGCATCCAATAAAAGAATATTAACTTGAACTTTTTTAAATGTATCAATTATCTCATTATCAATATCATTATCAAAAAAATTCTTAGATTTATAGAGTCTTTGTGGGAAAGTAAGAGGAAAAGATTGTTCATTTGAATCATCAACGATAATTTGATTGCCCATTTTATTTTGTTTTTCATTACATGAAATTTTTTAGGTTGGGTAAGGAGTGTTTTCAAGAGGGTGACATACCTATTTTGTAGAATCATTATAAGGAGAAGCTTCTTTACCACCACAGAGTGTAATTTCACATACATTACCTTTGTCCTTTAGATTGGAAATGGGTTGGGATGATAGTTGTCCAGACCCTTGCATCTTAAGCTCACCAATGGTGTTCGCCAATTGTCCCACTTGAGTTTGTAGGTCTTGAATTGCCGATTGTGTAGTATGTTGGAACTGGAGGTTCTTGGTTTCCATTTTCTTCACCATAACCTTGAGGATTGGTTCATATTTTGGAGGAGGAATAATTTTTTTTGAGATTTTGATGGATAAGAAGGTTTCATACCATGGCCTTGTTGATACCAATTCTGCTTGGGGTAGCTTGAGTTTCCTCTTTGTCGGTATTAGGGTTGTGCTTGCCACCCTAGATTTGGATTTTTCTAGAATTGTGTATGCTTTAAGGGTGGTGCTTTTTGGAATGGATGCCCTTGGAACAAAACTGCACAAGACTCAGATTAATCTTGAATTTGTGGGAGCTGTTCAGAAAAATGAGTGTTATCAGAACAAATACAACAATGTAATGGAATAGATGTAGTTTGTGAGTTACCTTGATTATGATATAATTGCCTTATAAGGGTATGCATCTCATCAAGTTTAATATATACTATTGTTATAGGGTTGAATGACTTACCTCATGAACTCCTCAGGTTGGTGCAATTGCTCGTGTACCAAATTGTTGTGCATTTTGAGCCATGTTGGCTATTAAATCACGAGTGGAAGAAGGAGTTTTATCAACTAGGCCACCATCAGCTACATCATCAAGAATTCCACGATCCATGGGGATAAGTCCCTTATATTAGTATTGGATTAAATGTTTTTCACTAATCTGGTGGTGGGGACATCTTGAGCAAAGTCTTTGGAATCTCTCTGAGTATTCATGAAGGGTCTCCCTTTGTGATTTCCTAATTCCACATATTTCTTTCCTAATTGATGATGTTCATGAGGTAGGGAATAATTTCTCTAAATAGAGTCTTTTATGGTTATTACAACCCTCAATCATTGTATGCAAATAGTATATCCAATCTTTGTCTAAACCATCAAGGGAGAAAGGGAAGGCCCTAAACATGATTAAGTCCTCAGACACATTTTGGGGTGACATGGTGGAGTACACCATGTGAAACTCATTAAGGTTTTTATGACGGTCCTCACCAGGAAGACCATGGAATTTAGGAAGAAGGAGGATTAGACCTAATCTCAACTCAAAGGTGGCTGCTTCCTCGGGATATTGGATGTATGCTGGTTTGTACTCCACGTCAGGGGTGGTCAGTTCATTTAATGTTCGGTTAATTGCAGCCATGTTTTCTTGGGTTTTATTGTGTTCAATATTGGATTGATTTAAGAGCACTTGAGGTTCGAACAGAGGTTCCTCAATGTTACTTGATTGACCTTCTCTATATTCCTTGATTTGAGTGTCATGTTACTTTTCAATTTCAGGTTCAAATTAAAGTAGTGTTTTGTTACCAGATCGGGTCATACAAATAAGATGCAATGTTTTTTTTAATATGGAAAAAAATATCTTAAGATGGGTGAAAAGAGAATATAATGTTATAATACAGAATTATAGAGAGGTATATGGAGAATATGAAGAGAGAGTGTGAGAAAAAGAACACTCCAAAACAACAAAAAATAAATACAAATCCCAAAGCCCAAAACAACCCAATGGGGGAGGGGTATTTAATGGAGAAATAATTAAAAAGTAAAATAAATAAATAAAAGAAAATAAAAAGGAAGAAAAATGATCTTGGATCCCCGGAAATGGGGCGAAAATTTGATCGTGTTGTCTAGAGCGTCAAATGATTTGTTTAATTTTGACTAGAATTTCTATAGTATAGTAGCAACCCTAGGTCTCCTCTCGACAGAGCCTTAGATCATTAATTTAAAAAGACGATTTTGATTATGAAAGTAGAAGGTTAATGAGGTTTGTAAAACATGGGGGTTTGATTATTAGTGATTAAAATAGAAAATGAAAGTGATAAAACAAATATAGAGATTAGCAGAATTAATTAAGGGTGATCAACCCGGGGTACTCTCATGATGTCTATCCATCATCGATTCATGATATAGGGTTATGCTCATTTAATCCATGGTTTTTAACATCTAGAACCATAATTATACTGATTTTACACAACAATACCTCATAAGGTTTAGTCGAAAACACACAATGATTCACCGGACACCGCCGAGAATTGGGTGAATTGTGTTTGACTTCATAACCGAAACTCCCCAAGGAAACACACGAAGAACTCGATATGATGTCTATGTTTGTATGTTATTTCATTATGATACCATGACATAAATTTAAATGGAATTTAAATTGATTATGTCAGTTTAATTGACCAATATGAACCACACAAACACCACAATTGAAAGGGGGAAATGAAAGTGGTGAATGGTCTGTGAAACATCACATGAATGGGTACCCCCAAAAAAGATCACATGAGTTGAAAATTACATACCAATACATAAATAAATAAAATAAAAATAGAGGATAATTAAAAAAAACAAAAACCTGTAATTCAAAAGATCATTCAATTATTACAAACTTGAAGCTTGTGATTTACATCACGTTCCTCCCCGGGTGATCACAAGGGGTTTAGAAAACCATGGGAGAGGAGGAAGAGAAAAAAGTTGGGGTAGAACTTACCATAGCCTCTAAAACTAATAGGGATGTTGAGAAGACTAATTGGGGACTCCAAAATGGTAGCAACTTGACTCCTAGCCGAACATGCAAATGGGGTGCCCAAGGTGTCTTTTTATAGCCAAAATGAGAAGTTGTTTTGGGAACCCAGATTTTGATAAACCATTTGGAGAAAGGTTTTCGGTTAATACACAGTCTAATATCACTTTTAAAAAAATGGAAAGTTGTAGACCCGCCTCTTATCTATCAAAACCAAATGTTTGGCACCGTTTGGACAACTATAGCTCGCGATATTGATAAACTACAGAACACCACTTTTGACTATGTGCATATCTAGTGGCTTGGATAGATCAGTTAGGATGTCCCCCATAGAAGACGGATCAGGATTGGATTCATTAACATAAAATGTAGCCTATAAAATTTTGGATCGTCCCACAAAATATCAGCCCATTCAGATTCACAGATTTCTGTTACTATTCAAAACATTGGACAGATATCCATGGGATGCCATGCAGTTGGGCCCATTTTTCTTATGGATAATCTCCGGGCCTCCAAATCATCTTTACCTTCAATAAAATTATCCTAACAAGTAACATTTCCCTTTTTAACACAAAATATTTGAATACAACATGAATTAAATTGTGTTATTATATATAGAATTTAGAATACAAATTCAGTTTAACACAATGGTGTAAGGGTGAAAATGACACAGTGAATCGTGGTACGATCACATACATTCTCATAACTACATGTGGCATGATTCCCATCCTTATGGGATACAAAGGACTCCCCAGAAACGTTGTCTTAGAGACCATCCCCATCTATTAGAAACATCCTTATCATCATCATGGCCCCCTTGTTATGAGTTATTCTTTGAGAGGTGTAAGCGATGTGGTATGGATTCCAGATCCTCATTCACGCCGTGTTTATTACAACCACACAACGTACCTATTTATCCTGAGTTCCCTTCACTCCCATTCCCTAAAATCATATTATTTAAGTTAGCTTATTTAATATTGGGCCCCATGACTCCCTTCAGAAATTATCCAATGTGCCTAGGAGTACTCTGGTTTAGAACTAAGTGTTCCATATTCTACCTGGACAAGCTTTCACACATTTTCCAGGCTTAATATTCCCCATTCTTTGAGATTTAATTATCTTTCACTTTTAAAGGGACCCCAAATGGCATGGATTATTGGCCTAAGGGATCTCCTACGGTAATGGTCCAATGTCCATGATGGTTTTGAATAAAAAATTGATACAAGTCCAACATTGCGAATATTGTCAGTAGTAGACAGTCATTTTTTTCCAATTCCAGGTCACACGATATGGATACTGTGTTTTGAGCATGGTAAAATGTTATCCTCCATCGTCAGTCCAACCCCATCATTCCTTGAATTTCGGTTGCACGATTCACATCATTTTCCACCCCATCATTTCCTAGTTGAATATCAACACTCTTGGTTCTATCCCTTAGAGCACATTTTCATGTTAGGTGGACAGAGCAATGATAGGGAGTAATTCGGGGCTCCACAATGACTTCCCCTTTACGTGTATCCCAAGTGATTAAAAGACCTATTTTTCCCATGTTTCTCATGTCGAGTGTGACTCACGTGGGCTTAGGGATCAGATCAAGGTCTTCTAAAGCATGGAAGTGTTTATCTTCTTATTGATCTCGTATCTATGATCTCAAACTATGATCTCCTGATACGCCCTCTCCTTAAAACATCCTCTTGCTTGATTCCCATTCTCCTGGGATAGGTAGGAACGTATGGACATCCTATCTTCAGGTCCAATATAGGTTCCACTAATTATCACTTCTATTCATCCTTTTTTTCCCTGACTATAATAATATTTTTTAGTGTGGCATTTGTGGGCTTATTCCCTCATTCAAATAAAGTTTTCAATTGTCTAACAACATTCTCCCTTTCTAGGAGCTATTCTCTCCTACCTATTGTCCGACATGATGTTAAACTTCATTACTAGAACTGTGTATTGATTAATTCCAACCATTATGGGATACTTAATAACACCTATGTATTTTTTATAGACATCTAGCCCAAAATTTTCTATCCTTTTCTGGCCCCTCGACCTGATGTTCCTTACCCAGAATAGTGCATGGTGTTATAGGGACCTCTTCCCCATTCACATCGGGTATGCTTAATCATTTCATGCACATTCCCCCTAAAAACTTGTTTCTCATATATGTGTTCAATCCATATGACATTGCACAATGCCTCTAGTTCCCAAATGACTTAAAAAATTTTCATATATATTTCATGAAATTTAAATTCCTAGTTGGTTCTATCACACAACCCAAAAATATGATGTTATCATCCTAGCTGCATGACAAAAAACAGAACTGCATTGTGATTCCCTCACTTGGGGGGATATCATGTTTGGTATTGGCCATCCACAAATTCAATTTTCAAGGCCTACATATGGCTTGATTCCAAAATAGAAACCAAGATTTTCTTTCCTCAGTTTATCGCTTAAAAAACACCTATCCTATAAGACAAACAAGATCATTCAAATGCAGATTTTTTTGTCCGTGGATTAGACCTATATGACCTTATCATCCTTGGAGTGGGTACAATACCATTCCACTTGAAGAACTATGTATGACATGATTCCAATTCTCATGGGGTACAAAGGAACGCCCACAAACATTACCTCGGGCCCATCCTCACTTTCATTTTTGGTTTCTCGGCCTAAGACCTCTTTAAGGAACCCAATGTGATTTGGACTCAATGTCCCCATTCACACTGAGTTTTAAAATTACCATGCCTAGTTTCTCACCCATTCCATTCTATTAGTGGTCTGATCTATAAGACCATAAAATAAGATCTCCCTATGTATTATCTAAAAGGAGTAATGACCTCATTTCAAGAACTATGTTTGGATTGATTCCCATTCTCATGGGATATGTAGGAATGCCCCAAAATCTCGTCTTTGGGTCAATGATAGGAATTTCAAAATCCTACTACCCACTTTTCTTTGGCCCCTTGGCTTGAACATTTTCTTTCAAGAACATGTGATGTGATGAATTCCTTCTAGGGGTCTCATTCACATTGGGATATGTACCAAGTCACACGTCCCCATTTTGTGTAACCATGTAACTACAGCTCTACCCTGAATAAGTTCAGGACTCACTATAATAAATATGGGATGTGTTAGTTTCCTCGTCAGAGGTTATTTCCCTTTACCATAGCTGGTATCTAACCAGGACATACATTGACTAATATTTGGCTAGATTCTCGTCCATGTGAGATATGTAGTGATGCCCAGACATTTCACCTTGGACCCAGCCCTATGGTCATTAACCCTTCTAGCCCCTTGACCCTAATCATGGTCCAGAAAGTATAACCTTAAAACTATGTGCACCGTTCACACTGTATGAAACTAAACAACATGTCTATCATTTTGAAGGAATTCTATGTCTTCAATATGGAGGTCCTGTTTTGAAGATATTTTGATCGCTGATCATACTGATGCACTTAATTAATTTGTTTCCTCCAAAGTGGAATGATTTCAGGAGTGTTGGACCCCATTCGTACAACCAATCACTCCACCCAAAATTCTTTGTGTGCCCTTTATTTGGATCCTCATTCTATTCCATGACTAAAAGAACCACCTAGAAGTATAGATGCTCAGCATATGGCTCAACTACTATTCTGGGACAACATTCTAGAAGACTAATGGATTTAATTTTGAGTTAGGCCCCATGTTTTGAACAAGTTTAACGGTTGTCCCTTGTTTTTTCTCCACTTTAGGATAACACAATAGGGGTACTATGTTTTGAACATGGTCAATAGGTATCCTTCATGGTCATTCCACCCCCATAGTTTTCCCAATCTTGGGTATTGTAATTCACACCTTACATTCCCCTTAGTTCGGATTGATTCAAACACCTATGATGTTACCCAGCTCATGCACTAGAGCACTTTGGGTATATAGTACTTCGATAGTTCTATGACATTCATTCTCCAGAAATTCCTCCGTCTTTCTCCTTGGAATCCAAGATGGGTCTTTCCTTCCATAGAAGTCCAAAATTTGGTTGGAACCCCTACATTCAAGTGAAGTGATAATTTGAGCATCCCCTATTTCTCACATTGGGCATGACCCTGATGAGTTTAGGGGTGGATTGCTAATTATTTCATGATTGTGGTCAGAATGCATTAAAATAAATAATAAATTAGTTCATCCAAGCACAATGTTCAGAATTAGAATCAGTAAAGAAGGACATGTTTATGGGATCATCCAAAATAGGACCCTTACGGATTAGCGTTTGGGATGGATTGCTCCAGTGTTTCTATCTTCTAGCATGTGGCTTATAGGATTTCCTCCCACCCACTGGGATCCCTCTCTTCATCAGTAGTCATAGAGTGTAACTCATTAGTCCAAGCCTGTGCTCGATCTAATTTAACTTGGAGCTAAATTATTTGGTGACTCTCTTTCACTACCTGCACCGGGCATCTGCCAGCTAGGCCCTCAATTGTTCAATGATCTCAGAGCGGGTTGCGTTGAATTCCTTCATTTTTGTCACTTTCTCTTCAATGCGTCCGACCTCCTACTACACCATCAGAAATTCATGGGTATTATCTGACACTTTCTGGTGATGGGAGACGTCGAAACGTTGGATGATCTCGCGTATCTTCTTAGATAGGTAATCATGAATTATTTCATGAAGACAATGAGAATCTACCCCTTCATCACAGAGAATTCATAGCCACGTGTGGAGTGATCCTATCCGATTAATCTATTATTCCTGCGACTGACTAAGGAAGCGTTTGATACAATTTCACCACTTACATGACATCATATGGCTCTTATTGGATGCTTTAGAATCAGATTCATCTATTCCCCCAGGGTCTTCATGCCGATAGTCATGGAAAGAAACCAAAAGATCCGCTGTAGGGTCTTTTTCTGATAATACTCCCAAGGTATTAGGCTCTTCAACATGTGAGTGAACTTTTTCTCTCATCCCAGTCTTAGAAATTTAACCCCCCTGATGTCATACTTATCCCTGACATTGATATCACCGATGTTCGCAGCCATGTTCTCACTAGGTCTCGATGCCGACTCAGTTTGAGAAGAGTGTTCGGAGTGGGTTGGCGCATTGTACATGGATTCATCTACAGATGTCCTGGATATAGCATCCTTCTGAGCCTCAAATACCATGATTACTGTAGAAACAGTGAATACCCAGATCTGTAGAGCTTTCTGTTGTTAGAGACGGGTGTTTGAGTAATTAAACTTACAAGTGATCTTCGTGTCGACCTCAAGTGTTCCAATCATTTTAGGAGAAATCACTACAATGTATTCTGTAGTTCTTTTCATTTCAATGATGGGTGTGGGCTCCCCACTGTGTTATATTAGGGCACCTTCACCCCCTCAGATGGATCTTCTAGGCCACCATCACCAAGATGTGCTTGGGAAGAGAAGAAGTTCGGTTGGTGATTATGAAGAAAAAAAAATAAATTCTAGGATAATAATTATGGTGTACCTCATGTTTCTCAACTATGTCCATGACAGAGCTGAAAATATCGCCACTCTCCCAAGCACTCCCTTTGCAGGTAGTCCCTTTGGAACCTTTTCCTCCATGATCCTATTCAACTCCCTTTTTTCCTTCCTCCACTTCTCCTTCTTCCTCCCCCTCAACTAATTCTATTTCTTATGTATCATCATCATCATTGTCATATTCAAATGAGATTAATTCTGGATCATGCTCTTGACCGAGCATCACTTTCACCAAGAGAGCTGGTTCCTCATGCTGACCACACTGAAGTGTTTACACATCCCGGGACATTAGATATGTGTGAAGATGATGAATGTTTAATCTATCATCGATTCTAACGATTCCAATTTCTGAAAACTGGATTCCATCTTATATTGTATTATTCCAGAGGTCTTTGATACTCATTGAATAACGCAGGGAAAACCATGATGACCACAATTCAAGGAAGACTACATCATCATAAGGTTGATGAAGACACCATAACTACTTCCTAAGAAGCTCCATGGCCTCTTTTCAAGGTGGTTCAAGATCCCCTCTCCAACTAGTCAACTAGGGAATGGTTGAACCATGTGTCGCTCCTACTGTCGATGTACCAAATTGTACTGAACCGACTACCTGACCGGTTTTGAGACTCTTCTTCCCAGTGGCACCTTGTTGGCTTTAATTACACCCAAATTACTCACTGGATAACTTATTATTCGAAATTTCATTCCGTATGATTCCCTCAGGTAATGTCGGTATGCAATGCTCGATATATTTTGTTAAGAGGCTAGCATTATCTCTTTTAGGGGGAATGGTGATTACCTCACTGGAACTGTAATATGTGAACATCAACCACATTTGACGAAGAATGCAAGGGTGTCCCTCTTCCCAAAAAATTTTATACACCTTCTTAGACATTTGTTGGGGAATCCAAACATCCTAGTGAACCTAGATGCCACAGGGGGGTTCAAAAATAATTTTCTCACCACTCCAAGCCATAATAACTTCACCTCTGAGGCTTTGAAAATATTCTCTTTGCTCCAGCATGCTTTTCTTTTTGTCTACCATCTATATGACTAGGGTGGGAATGGGATAATGGTGAAATTGGATTGATACCGGATCTTGATACATTCCCCTTTTTCATAGAGCATTAGTTGCATGGTCCCAACAATGTTTAGTAAGGAATGTCACAGATCGTTACCTGGAGGATAAATAACATTTTTTAAATTGTACCAGCCACAGTGAGCTGCGATCCGACCATGAAGGATTTGGAAAGGGCCACATATTCTCCATGGACAACCCCCTCTTAAAATGTTCTCCAAGATGACATACAGGTGGGCCATCATGGGGACCCCTTGGTTGAACCTCTAGTTGGCTTCCATAATTATCTCTATCACTGATGTTGCTGAGTGAACTCACATCCTAGTATCCCTTACTCGTAGTAGACATCCACTCAGGTGGTGTGCGAGAAATCCAGAATATTAGACACTCAGGTCCCGGCTCTCATCCACATGAAATACACATGATTTGTAGTCCATCGTCTATAAGATTTTCCAATATGACCCGCTCTTTATCCTTTGTGTAGTGGTCAGACCTCGCTTTCCTCTCCCCAACATCTTTAGGTTCAGGTCCTTCCGAATGATAAAAATGAAATAATTCGAATAAGAAATATCATTCCAAAAATATTTGACTCCCAGCCTTTCCTTGGATAGGTCTAGTTGGTTCCATGTCAGAATAGGGGTATGCAATCTATCACCCATGTTATCCGTTATCAGAAGGAATTGGTCATATTGTTGCTCGTCCAGAGGAATACCAATGATACAATGTACATACCAAGGAATGATGCCAAACACCCCATGATGGGGGTGGAAAATGATGGTATCAGGGGAGCACTGGCTAAATAACTCTGTACCACGTTACTTTTGACGGCAGAAGTGGAACTGAAATGTCCACACTACCTCAAATATCCCTATATGCAAGCAGTTCTTCTCAGAAAAAATCACATGATTTCAGTTCCATGTATGCCCAATCACATTCACTAGTAAAATTTCCCCCAAAAAATAGGAACCAATCCTATAGTGATCCTTTTGTGTTGTTGGTAAGGATATATTGAATGTTACTCGCATAATGTTCTTGCGAATCCTCGATGAAAGGCTCACCCCTCGATATAGTTATGATGCTTGGGTTCAGGACATAAACAGGCATGTTCCTAGTTTCTCTAGGGGGATGTCCATTGTTTATGATGTTGTATCATTGAAGATCATCTTCGTGCATCACCCTTGACCACAATGTATCGACTTCGATTCTCGGCACTAGTACCTCTTCTAAAATACCGAAGCCCACAATGGTAGATTGTCAGAAAGCGGGTAATCCTTTTGGGATTGAGTTAGGATACTGAAGAGGGATTATTTTATGGATACAAAATTATTTTATACATAATCCGATGGGTTATCAGTCATATAATTCCTCCTCATATAATACATAGCTTAACTTGTAACATCACTATGCTCAGCAGCCATTTTCCTTGGCAATATCTAAATAAATTAGCAACACACACATAATAAAAAAATGGTGCATGAAAAATTAGATAGTTGCGCGCAAAATTGGATGGTGGCATAAAAAATCATATGGTTGGATTGAAAACTATGTATGTTGTGTGGAGAATGGATGTTGCGTGGAAAATCACAACCAAAATTTGTGAATTTCACGCCAAACCGAGTGAATTACATGGATGATAGGAGAGTTTTTCATGAACAAGAGCTCCATGATTTTCACACAGGAAACTATGTATGCCCTCTCGAGGGGTTTTATAGGCATGTAGTGTGTTTTTTCACACAAGGAAACACTTTATGTCCAATTTATTTTCTTTTACGTGCACCTCCCTAGGGGCTCTGGCATATCAACGATTCCATCAGAATCTTTCCTTCATGCTCCTTCACTGATCCGATTCTGGGGGGACTTTGTAGTTGCAAAAAACATCCAAAGGTCCAAAGAAGGAATAATTGGACAAAACAGAGACGTATTTTGACTCAGAAACTGGTCTCGGGAAGATTCACAAGGCTGCACGGAAAATAGAAGTGGTACGCCTTAAACTGCTTCCAAAGAAAATTGCTTCCTCACATGAAAAACTTGTGCCTCTTGTAGAAAATGGGCACAAACTAATGAGGATTTTGCACACCAGAAGGGGAAGTTTTGTGCCACAGCCCCCAAGTCCAAGTTTTCCTTGTGGATTAAATTTTTCACTCACCCACTACCACCCATCATCTATAAATAGAACTTCACCCCACCATTTCTGGCAGCTAAAGAATATAAGCTGTCTCCCCTACATGGAATTCGACTCTTCCATGCACGAAATATGACTTCCTAGTTTGGGATTATCTGTGACAGGTCTCCAAGTGGTCCTCTATAACATAGGACCACTCTGGCTTGACCTTAGCCAGAGTCCTTCAGTGTTGAGATCCTTGCGCGTATACCCTTCCACATGTGTGAAAATCCTCAACTATTTATTGTGCACAATACCTTCCACATGAACAAAATAACTCATCCATTACTTTCATTCAAACCATTCCACTTGTGGCCAAAAACTCAGCCTTTCCTTGGACACAATCCCTTTTAATTGAACACAAAACCTCAACCCCTATTTGTGTGCAAACTGATTCCAATGTGTGCACCCCTTCTTTTCTGCTTGACTTGTCTTTTTGTGCACAACAACCCCTCTTTACATGCCTATTGTGTTCAAGCCACTCCTTTTGCATGAAAAACTTCTACTTGTGTGCACCCTTAAGCATGTCTTCGATGTATCTCTCTCGGGAACGATATTTGACAACATCTTAAATCCAGGAAACCTTTGTTACACTCCCTTCTCCCATACATACCTTCAGGTTTGTACGAAGTGATTTTGAGGTCCCTTTGGTGGTACTTTCTATTACGTTGCATTGCCTCATTAATATTTGCATAGGAACACTATCAAATATTTATTATTCACATATCCAATCTAACTTGATCCCCTCAATGGATCACTCCACGACACCCCCTCACCATGAAATTCCTAATGCCTTCCCATCCCCATGGGAGGTCAGGTATTAGTTATGTATGTCCTCAGGGCGTGGAGTGAACCCAACTCGTCTAAACTGCATGAAATTAAACTACCATGTACCATTATCCCCCTCCCATGATGTTAAACTGTGACCTCACCCCATGCATCATACTCGTGGTGCCCCATCTCGGACATTCTCAACACCCACTCGTCTTCACGGGAGTGAGATCTTCCTCAAAAAGAATGTGATCCTCTTTGTGGGAGTGGCGCTAGTCTATGGGGAAGGGAATATATCTATGTTTAAAAACCTAGCCTTTCTTGTGGGAGGTATAACTCAACATCACATTTTTTTCATCCGTGTCAAAGACTAAGAGGAGAGATGGGCATACAGACATTTGTTGTCCTATCCCTCTCCCTCTGGGATGTGTCACCACCTGGGCCTCCATCCTGGAGTAAGACCCAATCTCAATCCCTTTATATAATTTTTGGTTATGAACCATGTGTATGTCCCAATTTCCCCATTGGGTGGTGAACTACACGTAATCCCATGTTTTCTTTTTTGTCCACTAACCATACGTAAGCCCATGTATCTTATTTAGGTTGCGAACCACAAGTATGTCCCACTCCAATTCCCACAGACACCCTATTAGTGATGTGATCGCCAGGTCTTTGTTGTGTCTTCTTTCTCACACCGCGCACGACCCACAGTAAATTAGAGTAAGAATTGACCATAACATCTTCTCTAGACCTCCATGTAGTGTAATCCCCGAACTCTTCCAAACTATGTGGACTTTGATCCTTTCCAAGGCACTGTACGTAGGAAGTCTCCCTAAGGTTCAATCCCAGCCCCTAATAGTCCCGACCCCTTTATGTCGGTACACCTACTCCTCTAAAATACATGGAATTTGATATTTTCAAAGTCCAGGTAGTACGAAAACTCCTTGAGGTTCAAGCTGAAAACATACTCGTCCCAACCTCTTCACATCAGTTAACCAATTTTTCTGAACTACATGAACTTTGATCCATTCCATGGAACAGTTCATAAGAAGCCTCCCTGAGGTTCAGTCCCAACACACACTGGTCTCGAACCCTTTACATTAGTTCACCAACTCCTCCGAACTATTTTGTCTTTGACCCTTTCTGAGGTATGGTACGTAGGATGACTCCATGAGGTTCAAGCCCAATACTAACTGTTCTTGACCCCCTTCATGTTGTTTTAAAAAAAATCCTATCATCATCACATCGGTTTACCCTCATACAACAAAACATTAAACTATATTCCCCTTTTTGTCATGTTAGATGTTAAAATATACCAATTTGAAATACATTATAATTGATCTTTTACTATTAGACATGGTTTGTGGGAAGGCTCCCTAAGGTCCAACCCCAACCAGTGGTAAGCGATTGTGTTCTCTGACAAGCGATAAGCCATTGTGTTCCCCAAACAAGGGTAAGTTGTTGTGTTACCCAACTAGTGGTAAGACTTTGGGATCCCTGACCAGTGGTAAGATGTTGCGTTCTCAACTAGCAGTAATTCATTGGGTTGCCAGACTAGTTGTAAGCCTTTTCATTCCTCGAACATTTGTAAGATATTTCATTCCTTGGACAACGGTATGCCATTGTGATCCTCAACCCGCGGTAAGCCATTGTGTTCCCTGACCAGCTGTAAACCGTTGTGTTCACCAATCAGTTGTAAGTCATCATCAACCACATTCAGCAGTATGTTGTTGAAACACCATTCATTGGTAAGCCGTTGTCACCCCTAACTGTTGGAACCCCAACCAGTAGTAATTTCTTGAATACCCAAATTGACGGTATGTTTTCTAATTCAGAAATCGATGGTAAGCCATTGGGATCTCCATCTAGCGTTAATCCTTTTTAGTCCTTTTTTGGACCCTTATCTCTGGTCCATCCCAGTGGCATCAGACCGACCTTGGGCTGCTAACCACGTATAAGCACCAGCATTATCTTTAGGTCAATGTCCTCTGCACACATCCTGATTCTATACCCTCATACTAAACTACGTGGACTATGATTCCCTTCCATGGGGATATGTAAGAGGCCTCCCTATGGTTCAAGCTCATCGCTCATGTCCCATCATGGTATTTCCCTCGAACCTATGTGTTTCAGGAAGGTCATTCACCAACACGGAGGCTCTACTTCCTCCGGGTCTCATCCATATGGGCCACCTCCTCTGGCATTCCGTCACCCCACTGAACTAGGTTGAAATTGATTATCTTCTAGTAGGATATATAAATAGTCTCTTTGAGGATCAATCCCAAAACCATCTTCACTTTCACATAGGCCCCATATCATTCCCCATCCACTCTTAGCAACCCATATCCATCCCGATTCTTACCCGGACCACCACATCCAGGTGTGATCATTCCATTCACCTCTTCACTATTCCCCGTAGAAATTGGGTAACTAACCATAATGTTTTCCCTACATCAGTGTTCCCTCTAGTGGTTGCACCCATATGATCCACTCCTGTCAGTGTTATGATCTATGGGATCCATCTATGGTAGATGTTAAACTTGCGACATATCTGGTGTTAAACCTAAGAACCTGAGGAAAACATCAGAGATATGACTATGTCATATAGTTCCTTAAATTCAACATGGTATGCCTTAGGATTCCGCACCCCCGAGAAGGCATATAATAAGGGGAAGATACCCAGATGCACCAGTGTTTCAGTTTCTAGACACAACAGTGTTGTCCAACGTGACTACTCATCTGACCGAATGTTGCTGCCCTGACTAGACCCCTTATAATTTCTTAACAGAAGAAGCGTAATTAACTAGAATCCTTGAATACGTGGGACTAATAAAATATTCACGAACAACATATTAATATATAATGGAGATATGTACAAGGGGACGAGTTCTAAGGAGGAATCCATGAAAGGAGGAACTAACATATCATCATCTCATTTTTATCATGGAGAAAACATCCTTGAGTAGGTGAAGGATGACACCCACCATTGGAAAACAGGAAGGTGGAGAAATAGTATCACGTCCTCCAAAACAGGAGCATGCAGGACCCATAAAAATAATTAGAAACATTTAGATACTTATATACTATAGGGATTAGCGAATCACTAGTACGACATTTTGGAGTGGGCAAGAAAGGATGACAGTGTGTTATAGAAGGAAATCTTGGAGAGGTTCTTAGAGAAATTTATCTAAATACAATGATATAAGGGAAAAATAATGAGTTCATGCATCCGAAATAGGGGATAATTTCATTGATTGACTATGAAAACTACTACTAAGCTCTACCAAATATTTCTCCAATATTATCATAAGATTAGGAAACTATGTTGAAATGTTATCATGATGGAATTACGTGTGAGATCCGGTCCCAAGTAAATTTATTCATGTTGAAGATGTTTATGAAAGTGGTGGATTAGGTTATCCTAGTTGAACATAACCTAAAAAAGGAATCTAGTGATTGATAGATAGTTGTTTCTAGATGATCAGTAGGTATGAATTTCACGAATATGATGTGTTGTTATGAAATCCTTACCCAAGGTAGTAGGTAGTAGTGTAAAAATACTGGAGAGTCGGTTAGACAGGACAATATTGGTGTGATATTTCATCAATGTTATAGGTTGTGAAAATATCCTTGACAAAATTCCCAACCACCAGTAGAGTGTCAATCTTACAGCATGATGGGACATCAACAATAGTTCTGAAGATTGTAGCGATAGACTGGTACTAAAGGAGTAGCTGGGCAGAGTCAATGTATGGGAAGAGGGTCATATACACTATATCGGGATGGCTATTGGAGTTCCACATGTGAAGGAAGTAGATGTAATGGATTTTTTTCTTCTAAGATGAAGGGCCCACATCAGTGTAGTGGCTCTACTCATGGGAGTCAGACAACATCATAGGGACGAGTGGAGGAATATTTTCCTATCATACAAAATTAAACTGTGGATAGCGAGGCTGGACCATCACGAATGAGATGTACTATTCTAGTATATTCAACTTTATCAAGTGCATATTTTGATACTCATGCCTCTCATTCATTTATATATACAAATGTTTTGTATGGTTTATTCCTGATGGTGGTGTTTTTGAGTGAGGTAATCATTATAGATACACCATTTGGAGTGTGTTCTAGAGATATATTTCATTGAAAAGGGTGTTAAATAGATTACATGGAATATAATTTCCAATGGGATCTGTATGTTCATGACATGATGGGATTTTACATGATTATAGGGATGGACTGCATTGTCTCCTACCAAGCCCACGTTGACTGTTACCATTTGATAGTGACATTTGTGTCTTGTAAGGGAGACTAGTATATTCATCATGGAGAGTGGGATATATAGGAAGGCCTAGTGGGGCCAGTTACTCATCAACAGGTAGAGGTAAACACCCATGTTTCTTATCTATTATTATATGGTGTGGGTGTTCGGAAAGATTTCCTTCCACCAGTAGTGGAACTGTTTTAGGATGTATTTATTAGAGAAGTTTTAGGGCTACCACCTGAAAGGCATGTAGAATTCAATATTGATCTCATTTTTGGGACTGATCCAGTAAAAATTCCACTATACATAATGGAACCGACTAAGCATAATGATCTTAAGAATGGGTCGAGGGAGATTTAGGATAAATTATTAATCCATCCAAGTATGTCTCCTTGGAGATCACATTTTTTTCACAAAGAAGGTTGATGAGATATTAATTTTATTTATTGATTACTGGATGTTGAAGAAAAATTTTCTCAAGAAATGATTTACTATTCTGTGTATCTATGATCCTTTTGACCAATTGAAGGGACCTTGTGTGTTCTCAATGATCAATTTTAGATTAGGTTATCATCTGTTGTGAGTACGTACTTTTGATATATCAAAGAGTGAATTTAGAAGGAGGTATGACCTTTATGAGTTTTTTATAATGACATTTTGGTTGAGAAAATCACTTGTAGTGTTTATGTAATGCCTCATCCCCAAATACCCTGAGTCAGTCCATTATTACATAACATTGGCATGATCACAAAAGATCATGTCTCGAAGGACCGATTAGTTTAGTAGCCTCGGAATAACCAAATACATTCATAAAGATTACATTAAATCATAAAGTGAAAACTACTACAAAATCTTTCACCTACACTCATATCTCCTTACACTATCCCTGAATGTCATTCATAAATTACTTATTCACATCCTGGGAAAAATAAAACATAGAAAGGGGTGAGATCAAATGCTCAGTAAAGGTAAGAAATACAACGGAATATAACATAAATATTAAGCCTGGTGAATAATTGTAACCACGTGCTTTTACCAATAATAAACATAAATACTTTTATGGAGGGAATATGTGATTAGTAAATAATGTAATAATAAAACATAATCATTGGTATTATACTAGTCAAATGACCACATGAACCATCAATATTATTTTCAGAATGAGGGAATGTATAATGTCAGACATTCTGAAATATTTTGTCAAGCCCTTGTCCAAGACGTCTAAAAATGATTAAGGCCTCGGCCAAAACCATATATCAAATTGGGAAAGGGCCTCAACCAATTCCATGTCTACTTGTCTCATGAGATCTACCGATGAATTGAGGAGCTATAACAGGCTCCACCAGTCACTTACTAAGTCCAATACATACCTAATATGAAGAGGTTTAAACATATCATAAACAATCGTATTAAAACTAGCATACAAAATGTCAATAATTTAACCATAAACCATGAATGGTATAAAAAATAGCACATCCACAGTCAAACATATCAAAAAACCTTTAATATAATATGGAATTTTTGTATTATAATAAATCAACTTCAAATAAACTTAAAATCCTTCAAAGGATGTTTACATTGATGAAATCAAAAACCTTTTTAGAGAAATATATCATTCTATTTTGATATAATTTAAGAGTCACATAATTATAAAGAAAATATTTATTTTTGATAATATTCATATAATCTTGTATAGGAATCATTGATGATGTTATAATGGTGGAAAATATCTGCACCCGCCGTATAAGTTAAAAAACAATTCTGACCTTAAATTTGTCGAAAACGTCAAAATGTACCTTGTTTGGAAAACGACCGAAAGATTCAATTTCAAAACACATAATGGTATAAATGACATTAATACATTGTATACTAAATAGTAGAAAAGTTTTGAAATATATTTTTAAGAATCATGGATGTGGATGATAAGGGGGTCCCAGTAGATACTTACATAAAAACAACCTCTGATTATAAAGAGATTGTGAAATTATCCATTACCTTTTACTTTTCCTTGGTCGAGAGTAGGTTAAACTCATGTATAATGGTGAAATAATTGTTATTAAATTATAAAACAATCATGTACATTAATATGATATCACATATGATCTTTTAACATTGCTTTGTTAATAATATCTTTGTATTATCATAGTTTCGGGGGTTAGCATACTCGTTTTTTATATGTTTTATTACATAAGCCCTATTTTTTTGGATAGGTTGTATATTATTAATATACAGAATGATATCAAGTGTTTAAACATAAATTTAAATCATCAAATGAGAATTATAATTGAATGGACATGACTGGGAATGAATCTCATCGCGTTCTTGGAGACAGTACTCCATACGTACGCATGAGCAACAATATCATTATTTTGATATTAAAATAATATATAATTGGATGGTATATCATATATATAGAATAATTATCATGTTTTATTTATTATTTACATCAATAACAGATCATTATCATATCCATCCAAATAATAATGTTTTGAATAACAATTATACCACGATGTGGAGACGGTAAGCCGTACGTAAGCACGTATGGTGACATGTCATTCAAAGGATTGATAAATACTGAATATGGTTGTAAAATATTTATAATAAAATAACATTATATATAATATACTATAGTTATAATTTTATAATGGAACTAACAATTAATGAAGAAGTCGAAGAAGAAAGGAACTTGAAGGAGGGTGGTGAAATCATTACCTCTTCTTCAGGTTCTTCCTTTTGATTTGATCAAAAGGGCTGCTAAGGTCATCTTTCTGATCAAACTAAGGCCTCTAAGTTGAAGTGAGGGATTTTGAGGGGATATGTTCTCAGAGGTTATCTGATCCAAAAGGCTTGGATGGTTTGAATTAGTGAGAAGGGGGAGTACGCTTTTACAAGAGGGGTGAGGGGAACCTTAGAAAAAACGTAAAATATTATTTTATAATAAATTAATATTCGATTTATAATTGATAAAAACTGATTTATTACTAGGATAAGGTAGGTATTGTTCTAAAAAAACTCAAAAAATAGGTTTTAGACATGTTTGGGTTACTTAATTAACCTTATATTTTAGTTTTAACTCTTAGTTAATTAGTTTGACATTTACCATGTCTCTTTTTATTTTTATATTATATAGTTAATAAACATACTATATACATCCAAGAAACCCCAAAGTGGTCCATTAATGATACAAATATCATTATATAAGTCCTTCGGATGAATTTTAGATTTTTAATAATATAATATCAATTAATAATATAATATTTGTTTTGAAAACTCATTTATGTCAATTTTGACACTATTAAATAATTGGTTTTGGTAAAGTCTTAACCACTTTATTAATTCGAAATAAATTCATTTAAGTAATAATAACATGTGATATTAACCAATAAAATTAGTTTATGGCATCAAAACATTAAAATTATGTTTATTTTATCATTTATAATAAAAAATATTTTATTCTTTCATTAATATGGAAAATACTGCATCATTATTGTGTCATAAATAAATTTAAATATTAAATGTTTAAAAATTATAAATAAAATACCATTATGTAGGAATAATTTTTAGCTTTATAATTAATATTTATAGTCTAAAATAAAACATATATAACCATATGTAAAAATTGTGTTTCTAAAAGATATATGCTTATGTCATTTTTGTATTTACATTACCATAATTAATATAAAGTGTCATTATCACTTACTAGTGGATCCATGGGGTCCCAAAATTGACCCAAATATGACCATTATCATATCTGTATCAATCAAAAGGGTTAGGACAAGTTTTAGGGTAATTTATTATTATTATAGTATTATTTTTTACCTTTATTTATCGGATTTTACACTTTAACCATATTAAATAAAATATTTACTGGATTAATTATTCAAAATGTCTAAAAATAGAAATTACGGATTTATACAGTTTGGAACACTTGATTCTAAATATAGAATCCAATTTTCTAAATTCAAAACATAGAAGTTAAGGAAATTAATTTAAATTTAATTCTCGTTGTCAAAACAAAAAACGTGCTTTTAAGAAATAATAACTATCAAAATATTGACATTTGTGTATATCCGATTTAAATGTGAAGTTACGTCCAATGCCCAAAATTGTATAAAATGGTAAAATGATATTCTAAATATACTTTAAAACCACTCAAATTTATAATTTATCACTATTAATTATTTTGATTAAAAAAGTTGTTTTTAATTAAAATTTAGTAATTTTCACTATTCATTAAAATATGTATGTTATCAGAAATGTAACAAAAATTCACCCTAAGATAATTTCGATATTAAAAATCCAAAAATGAAGTCTATTTTGAAAGATAAAATGTATAAAATTTCAAAAAGTGGGTATTACTATTCATAATGGGTAGTTTGATTGGTTGTGGTGTGTGTTAGAACTCGAAGTTGCGTACAACACACGCTACGGTATTATCTAAAGAGAAGCGTACCGTGGAATCTTGGGGTGTTAAATTATTCCATCCGTCAAATAATTTATTCCTCGAAATTTCTAGAATATTATCCCATGAAAAGACTTGGGTGGTTCTTCATCATATGTTCCTCGGGTTCGAACGTTGCCTCTTGCATCTTATGGTTTCTCCATAGAACTTTTACCAGACGAGTTTTCTAGTTTCTCAACACTTGTTCTCTCGTATGAAGAATCTTGACCGGATCGTCGCAAAAATACAGATCGGGTTCCAGTTCTAATTCCTCATAGGTGAGTACATGCATTGGGTTAGGCATTTATTTTCTCAACAGTGATACGTGGAACACATCGTGAACTTTGGAGAGACTTGGCAGCATTTCAAACGATAAGTTACATCCCCAATTCGTTCTAGAATTTTGAATGGTCCGATGTACCTGGGACTCAATTTTACCTTCTTACCAAAACATATAACACCCTTCCATGGAGATACCTTCAAGAAAACATGATCTCCTACCTGAAATTCCAAATCCCTCCTTCAGTTGTCAGTATAGCTCTTTTTCATACTTTGAGCTGCTTTGATGTGGTTTTTAATCACCTTTACCTTTTCCATCATTTCCTCCACCAATTCTGGACTTATGAGTTTTCCTTCACTAACATCATCACAACAGGTTGGTGTGCGACATCTCTTTCCATATAATTATTCATATGGTGCCATCTAAATACTCGAAAGAAAGCTATTGTTATAAGAAAATTCTACCAGAGGTAAGAATTTATCCCACATACCCTGAAAGTATAGTGATCATGATCTCAAAATGTCTTCTATGTTTTGAATAGTCTGTTCAGATTTTCCATCTATCTGAGGGTGGTGGGCAGTGCTCAAATGAAGTTCAGTATCCAAGGCCTTATGAAGGCTCTTCCAAAATCATGAAGTAAAACTTTGATCACGATCAGAAACAATCGATAGGGGTACTCCAAGAAGTATCTCAACTTCATTAATATATAGTCGTGCTAGAATTTCAAGTGGTAAATCCTCTCTTATAGAATGAAAATATGTTGACTTGGTAAGACGATCAATAATGACCCATATTGCATCGTTCTTTCTAGGAGTCTTTGGTAGTCCCATGAAAAATCCCATTGAAATATTATCCCATTTACACTTAGGTATGGGAAGAGGTTTCAATACTCCTCCAAGCCGTTGCCTTCCAGCTTTCACTTATTGACAAACCATACATCATGACACAAAATCAGCAATCTCCCTCTTCATGATGTCTCACCAAAAATTTTCCTTCAAATCTCTATTCATTTTGGGGCTCCAAGGGTGTATAGAGAAATTTGAACTATGAGAATTATCCAACAATTCCCTTTTCAGATCAGGTATATCGGGAACACAAATCCTCCTACCAGATTTCAAAATTCCATCTTCGTACACAAAGTAACTCGATCTCCCATCATTCATAGCTTTAATCTTCTTTTTAAACTATTCATAATCATCCTGATAACTCTTTAACATTTCTAGTAATGATTGTTTGGAAACCATTTGAAAAAGTATTGATGTGTCACCATCCATGGTGATTCCCATATCCATCTTTACTAGATCCATGAATATAGGATCCCTTTAAACTCTCATTTTGTTCAAAACACCATGATCCTTTCTGCTCAAAGAATCTTCCACCTTATTTTCCTTCCCCGGGTGGTAGTGTATCGTGCAATCATAATCTTTGAGTAGTTCAAGCCATCTCATTTTCCTCGTGTTGATTTCTTTTTGTGAAAAATTGTACTTAAAACTCTTGTGATCAGTATAAATCTCAAAATTTTCACCATAGAAATAAAGTCACCATATCATCAAAGAAAATATTATAGCAGCTAACTCAAGATCATGAGTAGGATAGTTTTTCTCATGAATATTTAGCTATCGTGATGCAGAGGCAATAACTTTATCATTCTGAATAAGGACACAACCGAGTACTTTCTTCGATGTATCACTACAAATAATGAACCCATCATTCCCCGATGGGAGAGTCAATATAGAAGCATCGAATAATATTCTCTTCAGTTCTTCAAAACATTATTCACTCTATTTTGTCCAAAAAAATTTAACCCCTTTACGTTTGAGCTTCATTAATGGGATAGCCAATCGAGAAACATTCTGGACAAAACGTCGATAATAACCTGCTAAACCAATAAAACTGCATACCTCATTTATACTCATCAGTGCTGGCCATTCATGGATTGTCTTTGACATAGAAGGATCAATAGAGATTCCATATTTAGAGACAATATGGCCATGAAAAGAAATATCCTGAAGCCAGAATTCACACTTGTTAAACTTCCCATATAACTCATGTCTTCTAAGAGTCTTCAGGATAATGCGCCAGTGATTTTCATGATCGTCGTATCTTTTGAAACATACCAAGATATCATCAATAAATACCACCAAAAAAACTACAAGATATTCCTTGAAAACTCTATTCATTATATTTATGAATACACAGGGTGCATTAGTCAGCCCAAAAGGCATTACTCAAAACTCGTAATTCCCATACCTAGTACAAAATGGTATTTTCATAATGTCTTCCTTCTTCAAAAATAACTGATGGTATCTAGATCTAAGTTCAATCATTGAAAATTATTGAGCTCCATGCAGTTGGTCAAATAAATCATCAATACGATGCATGTGATACTTGTTCTTTATTTTTATAGCATTGATTTCCCAATAGTCGATACATAACCTCATAGATCCATATTTCTTCTAAACAAAATGGACATGGGCTCACCACGGAGAAACACTATGGTGAATAAATACCTTATTACACAATTCCATTAGTTGTTTCATCATTTCAACTAATTCCATAGTTTCCATTCTATAAGGGGTCTTCGATATGGGCCTTGAACCAAGAATTAAATCAATAGAAAACTCAATTTCTCATTCTGGAGGATGTCCAGGTAAATATTCAGGAAACACATCAACATATTCTTTCAAAATAGGTAAATTCTCTATTTGAACATTACTTTCATCACTCATAGTTATTTCATTCTCTTCCTCCCGGATAATTGAATTTAGTTGAGCTACTAGGGGTGGATCTAGATGAGAATTAGGTGGTGAAGATTCTTCTCTAAAGAAAATGTGTTCTTTATCATTATCATAAAAAACTGTAACCTCCTTCTTCTTACAATAAATCCTCACATCATGGTATGAAAGATAATCCATACCGTGGATTATATCAATTTAAATCATGGGTATGATGATGAAATCAGTAGATAGAGAACATTTATGTGCTCTAATGGGGACTGATTCACAAAACTTTGTTGCAATGAAAATTCCCTTGGGAGTTTTTATTGACAACTCCCTTGTTAAATAAAATTGGAAATATCTAATTTTCATAGCAAACTGTGAAGATATGAAACAATGCAGTGATCCAGAATAAAATAAATCATTTTCTAAACATGATGAAACCATTAAATTACCTGCCACCATGACTTTCAGGGGTTCAACCTCAGCAGTAGTGATTGTATAAACATAACCTTGGTCCCTAGGCCTTTTCTAATTTAAGTTTCCCTGAAGCTTAGGACATTAATTTTCATAATATTACATCTACCTGAAATTATATCATTGAACATTGGTAGCATATTTCTTTCCTTTACGATCACTAGCTTGATGGCCTTTCTGTACACATTTGTAGCATACTCCTTTTCCTTTCAGACAGGCACTAGGGTGCTTCTTTCTACAATTATCACAAGGTGAAAATTAAATTTTCCCTTTTTCCATGTTTCCTTATTTTCTTTCCCAGAGAGTCCATCAAATCTCTTCTTATCGTTATTTTATTTAAAGTCATAAGACATAGAGAATTCCTTTTCTGTCTTGATAGCACCCGAGACAATATCTTCGTATGATGTGAAGGATTGTGTTACTAATGCTCAATGGAAAAATGGTTTTAAACCATCAAAGAAATGATAAATATTACTTCTTAGGTTACATATATAATCTGCAGCATGCCTCCCTAACCTTGAAAAGTTAGCCTCATACTTTGGGAAATTCTCATCCTCCTTTTGCCACAGACTCAGAAATTGTCTTTCCATATCTTCTAAATGGTCATGAGGAAAGCATTTTTCTAAGAATATATCTTTGAACTCCCTCCATTACATATTTTATACTTCATCATCCTCCTTTGTGTTTTGAATTAATGACCACAATTGATTAGAATCTCCATTAAGGTAGTAAACTACCATGACAACGTTTTCCCTTTTGCTACTCCCCAAAGTGTGGAATATTTTCTCTAAGGAATTTATCCATTCCTCATCCACTAATGGATTTTTACTCCAACTTAATGTTGGTGGTTGTCGCCTCATGAAGCGATCTAATATTGATCCTCCACGATGTGGATCTGGGTGATTCATATGGTTAAGGTTATTATTCATAACCTGAGTGAGTTGTCCCAGTATGGTGATTAGTTGATCATCACCAGTTGCATCACTAGCTCCACTATAATTATCTTGAGTAGTAGGGAAATACTTACATGGATTGCATGCATTGATATAATTTCCATTCCTTACACTAGGCGCCATTTCTATAAAATGGCATAACATGATTAGTTTATGAATCGAAATATATAATTCCAAACTTCTAAAACACAAAACATAAATTGAACAGTTTATGGATACAATCCATAATCATAAAAATATTTTCATTGAGGAAGTATATACTCATAAACCTCTCATAATAGTTTTTAAATAAAATTAGATTTATCCTAAGCATATCCCCCAGGAGTGTCATAACCAAGAGTGCAGTAAGGACTGTGTTCATGCACCAGTTCCCTTCAAGTATAGATCAAAGTGGCGTTTTCGGGTTTTCCCTCTAGGTACATATATGCCAGAGCCACCTCTACCGGATCATATCCAGATAGGGATGTATTTCTCGGAAAACTCCCAAAATCTCTACAATACCAATATTATAAGAAGTTCTTCTATAATAATCCTCAAAGTCTATCTTAGGGATATGTTCTCTAATCAGAGTTTATCTAAATCTAGTTTCCATGGTTTTCACTGAACTTCCTCTGATACTAACTGTAACGCCCCAACCCCAATTACCCAGAGTTGGTTCATTGTTAAATAACATTGGCATGATCACAAACGATCATGTCTCGAATGACCAATTAGTTTAGTAGCCTTGGAATAACTAGATACATTCATAAAGATTACATTATATTATAAAGTTAAAACTACAACAACATCTTGTCTCCACACTCATATCCCCTTATACTATCCAAGTAGGTCATTCATAAAATGCGTCTTCACATCCTAGGAAAAATAAAACATAGAAAGGGCTTAGCTCAAACGCTCAGTATGGGTATGTAATACAGCAGAAGATAACATAAATTTTAATCATGGTGAATAATTGAAACCAATAGCCTTTACCAATAATAAACATAAATACATTTATGGTAGGAATATGTGCTGAGAAAATAATTCCATAATAAAACATAATTATTGGTATTCTACTAGTATAATGACAACATGAACCATCAATATTAATTTCATAATGAGGGAATGTATAATGCGAGACATTCTCAAACATTTTTTCAAGGCCTCGGCCAAGACATCTAAAAATGATTAAGGCCTCGGCCAAAACCATACATCAAATTAGGAAAGGGCATCGTCCAATTCCATGTATAGTTGTCTCATTAGACCTACTAATGCGTTGAGGAGATATAGAGGGCTCCACCAGTCACTTACTAAGTCCAATTCATTCCTCATATGAAAAGGATTAAACATATCATAAACAATCGTATTAAAAATAGCATAAAAAATTTCAATACTATAACCATAAACCAAGAATGGTAAAAAAAATAGCACATACACAATCAAAAATATCAAAAAACATTCAATAAAATATGTAAGTTTTGTAAAATAATAAATCAACTTCAAATAAGCTTAAATTCCATTAAAGGATGATTACATAGATGAAATCAAAACAATATTTTAGAGAAATATCGATTTCTGTTTTGACATAATTTAATAGTCACATAATTATAAGGAAAATATTTATTTTTGAAAACATTCATATAAGCTTTTAAGGTAATATTTGATGATTTTATAAAATGGTAAAATAGTCACACCCACCGTATAAGTTAACAAAACATTCTTACCTTAAATTTGTCGAAAAGGTCAAAAAGTACCTTGTTTGGAAAACGACAGAAAGATTCCTATCAAAACATATAAGGGTATAAATGAATTTAACCCATCGTTTAGTAAATAGTAAAAATGTTTCAGAATATATTTTTATGAAACATGGATTTGGATGATGGGGAGGGGGGGTCCTAGTAAATACTTACGTAAAAACAACCTCGGATAATAAAGAGATTGTGAAATTAACCCTTACCTTGTACTTTTTATAGGTCGAGGGTAGGTTAAACTCCGATATAATGGTGAAATAATTGTTATTAAATTATAAAATAATCATATACCTTAATATGATATCATATACGATCTTTTAGCACTGCTTTGTAAATAATATCTTAGTATTATCGTCGTTTCGGGGGTTAACTTACTCATTTTCTTTTCTATGTTTTATTACATAAGCCATGTTTGTTATGGATAGGTTGTATTTTATTCATATTCAGAATGATATCAAGTACTTAAACATTATTTTTAATCATCAACTGATAAAAAGAGTTGAACGGATATGATAGATAATGACTCTCATCGCATTCGTGGAGATAGTAGTCCGTACGTACGCACGAGCGACAATATCATTATTTAGATCTTAAAATAATTTATAATTGTATGGTATTCATATACACAGAATAATTATAATGTTTTATTTATTATTTACATCAATTACACATAATTATCATACCCATCCAAATAATAATGTTTTGAATAACAATTACACCATGACGTGCAGACGGTAAGCCGTACGTACGCACGTATGGTGACATGTCATTCAAAGGGTGGATATACTACTGAATAAGGATTTAAAATATTTATAATAACATCACAGTATATATAAGATACTGGAGTTATTATTTTATTATGGAAATTACAAAGAAATAATAAGTGGAAGAAGAAAGGAATTTGAAAGAGGGTGGTGAAATAATTACCTCTTCTTTGGGTTCTTCCTTTTCATTTGATCAAAATGGATTGTTAGGTTGGCTTTATGATTAAAATAATGCATCTAAGATGATGCAAGGAAAGTTGGGAGGATATTTGCGTAGATTTTGGCCAAACCAAAAGGCTTTTATTGTGTGAATTAGTGAGAAGGGGGAGTGCCCTTTTATAAGAGGGGTGAGGGGCACCTTAGGAAAAATTTAAAATATTATTATATAATAAATTCATATTAGGTTTATAATGGCTCCAAACTAATTTATTTCGAGGATATGGTGGTTATGGGTCCAACAAATCTCAACCAACAGGTTTTAGATAGGTTTGGGTCACTTCATTAACCCTATCTTTCAGTTTTAACTGTTAGTTAATTTGTTTGACATTTACCATGTCTCTTTGTATTTTTATATTATATAGTTAATAAACTTACTATATACAACCAAGAGACCCACAAGTGGTCCATTAATTATACACCTATAATTATATAAGTCCTTTTTCTGATCCTTAGCTTTTTAGTAATATAATATAAATTAATTATATAATATTTGTTTTAAAAACTCATTTATGTCAATTTTTACACTATTTAATAATTGATTTTTGGTAAAATCATAAAAACTTTATTAATTAGAAAAAAATTTATCTAAGAAATAATAACATGTCATATTAACCAATAAAATTAGTGCATGGAATCAATACTTTCAAATTATATTTATTTTTGGTTTTATAATACTAATTATTTGATTCTTTCATTAATATGGAAAATACTGCATCATTATTGTGTGAAAAATAAATTTAATTATTCAATGTCTAAAAATTAAAAATAAAATACCATTATATAGGAAATATTTTTATCTTTCTAATGAATATTTATATTCTAAAATATACCATATATAACCCTATGTAAAAATGGTTTGTCTAAAAGATATATGCTTATGTCATTTTTGTATTTACTTTTACTTAATTAATATAAACTGTCATTATCACTTACATGTGGATCCATGGGGTCCCAAAATTAATCCAAATATTGAAATTGTTAGAAATGTATCCACAAATAGGGTTAGGACACGTTTTAGGGTAATTTATTATTATTATAATATTATTTTTACCCTTATTTAACGGATTTACACTTTAACCATGGTAAATAAAATATTTACCGAAGTAATTATTCAAAATTTCTAAAGATAGAAGTTATCACTTTACACAATTTAGAACTCCTGATTCTAAATAAGGAATCCATTTTCAAAATCAAACACATAAGTGGCAGAAATTAATTTAAAATTAATTCCCGTTGTCAAAACAAAAAGCGTGTTTTTTAGAAATAATAACTATCAAAATATTTACTCTTGTTTATGCCTGGATTAAATGTAAAATTACATCCAATGACAAAAATTGTATTAAATGGTAATAATATATTCTAAATATACTTTAAAACCACTCAAATTAATAATTTATCACTATTAATTATTTCGATTAAAAAAGTTGATTTTAATAAAAAATTATTAATTTTTACTATTCAGCAGAATATGATAGTTATTAGAAATGTCCCTAAAAATCACCCTAAGATAATTTTGATATTCCGAATCCAAAAATTAACTTCATTTTGAAATATATAATGTATAAAATTTTAAAAAAGTGGGTATTAATATTCATAACCGCTAGTTTGATTGGTTGTGGTGTGTGTTAGAACTTGAAGTTGCGTACAACACACGCTACTGTATTATTCAAAGAGAATCGTACCGTGGAAGCTTGTGGTGTTAAAGTTTTTGGATTTGATGAGCATGATAGTTTTTACATATCTAGCTCTGTTCATGGTGGTGGGTGTGGACATAATTATGGTATACTCCCAAACTCATGATGATCTTGCTGATCATCTTACATTGTCCTTGTTATACCGGTAGAGTAGAAGTTATATGCCATGTAAATAAGTTTCATTTCTAGATTAATAATGTCCACTTATTAGGTAACATCATCTCAGAGGATTTTTTGTCAGTGGACATAGAAAATGTTCATGTAGTGGTTTATTGAGAGCATCCAAATAATGTTTTTGATATATAGACATTCCTAGAATAAGTTTTATGTTATAGTAGATTCATCTATGATGTTTCCCTTTTGGCAGTGCCTCTTTTGAGATTGAGATAAAATATAGTAAAGTATAAATGGTCATAGTCTTATGATAGAGATTTTTTTGGAGTTAATTATGCTTTTAATATTGGAAGTAATTTTGATTCTACATGTGTTAGGTGGGTGGTATACTATTTATTGTGACTCTTCTGGGATAAGTTGTGGAGCTATGCTGATGCAGGTAGATCGAGTTCTGGAATATGCGTCCTTGCATTTGACACCACATTAATGGAATTACCTTATTCAATACATTGAGTTGGCACCACTTTTTTATGATTTGAATTGATGCTGACTCTACCTATTGAGATAAAAGAATACTATATATACAAATCACAAGATATTCAAGTATATATTTTCACAATATGATTTGGATCTTCAATAGGTGATATGGGATTAGTATATGTAGTCAAATGATTTTAAAATTTTTTATATTCCTGGGAAGTTATATAGTATGATTGATTCCTTGAGTAGGAAAACTCATTGATAGATTGTTCAAGAGTCGGCTGCAGAGTGGAAGATGATGACCTTGTTGGATGAAATGCATGTGGTGGTTTAGGAGAGTCTAGAGTAGAGAACTATGGTATTAGTTGCAGTGGATTATATGCTTCTGATATGGATCATTGATAGATAGTATGATGTTCTTAGCCATGAGGTAAAGTTATAACGGTGGGGATACCCCTACAAACTGGTCGATATATGTGTATGAGATCTTCTATGTGAATAATCGAGTTGTTATACTGACAAGAATGTGAGATGATATCATGAGAGAATTTCATTCCTCAATGTTCTTGTCGAATCCTGGTGTAACTAAAACGTAGTGTGACATATAATGAATGTTTTGGTGGCCAAACATGAAAAACAAGATAGCAGGGTTTATGACAAGATGTTTCACCTTTCCATAGGTGAAGATAAAGCATAAATGTCTTTAAAGTTTGCTGCAGTCATTTCCCAATATAGAATGGATGTGGGATGATGTGAACAAGTATTTTTTGGGGGACCTCCCGACGATGCTTTGGCAGAATGAAAATGTTTGGGTCAGTGTGGATCAACATAAAAAGGTAACACATTTCCTGTATATAACTGAATCCATTACTGTGGAATGGCTTGGAAAACTGTGCGTTCGCGAGATAGTCTCTTTGTATGGAGTGCCACAAACTATATATTCATATCATGATAGTTTCATTACATCACATTTTTAATGGGGCTTGTAGAACATTATTGGAACACATATATTATTGAGTACATCATTCCACCCACATAGTCATGGACAACCATAACATAATATACAGGTGCATGAGGATATGTTTCGAGCATTTTTTCTTGGCTTTTGTGGGTCATAGGAAATGAACATGGAATTTATGGAGTTTTATTGTAATATTATTTATCATGAAACAATATTGATGACACTATATGAGGATATTTATGGTATTTAATTAATTTCACCAATCTTATAGATGGAGGCCGGTCAGTCAGATTTGGTGGGACTGAGTCTCATGCATGACACATTGGATTAGGTATATTTGATTTGGAACATATGAATATTTCTAAACGTAGATATAATTCATATGATGATATAAAGAGATAACACATATAATTCACATAGGGTGATTGTGTATTCCATCAGGTGTCACCTAGGTTGGGTTACCATATTATACAGAGCTGGGGAATTTTGGCGCCTATATTTGTTGGACAAGTTAAGATTGTGGATAGAATTAGGATGGTGTCATACAAATTTTCTCTTCCATAGAAATATTGTTCTATGAATGCTTTTTTAAATTTATCACAACAATGAAGGTATCACGTTACCCTTCCCATTTGATCTGTGGTGATGGCGTTGACCTTGAGATAAATGCATCGTTTGAAGATCATCTAATATGTGTGTTGGACCATTGTGAGATTGTGTTATGGGGATATATTATATCGATAGTTAATGTGTTATGGGATCATGGACATGTAAAACCAGAAACCTGGCAAATAGAAGTAGATATGAGTTCACAATGGATTAATATTTTTGTCTTGGAATTTTATAAAGGCATGGAAGAGCAGCTCAATTATGAGATTTTATATGTTGTGGAGATCATAAGATCCCAAACTTTTTTGTAGTGGCCTCAGGTGTGATCTTAGGGACTTTTTTCTTTTACATAATTATGTTTTATGGGAGTTAGGAATTGGGGTGCATTGGGTATATTCTAAGAAAATTTTTGAGAAAAATGGGTCTTGCGTGGTTGGCACATATTTTTAAAAAACATGCAACATTCTTGGAGAAACTGTGTGATCTTTTGTCTTTTGAGTTAGTAGTTTTGGCAAGGTTAAATCATGGTTCTGGAGTAAATGTGAGGAAATTGTGCAAGGTCCCCATGGAAGTAGGGTCAAATGAATGGTTTGCACACATTTTATATAACTATGTAACCAAATCCTGTGCAGGCATGCAGTGAGATCCTAAAATTTTGGATCTCACTAATTTTTACCTTTTAATGAAATGTTTATTCACTTATATGGCCCTAAATATGAATTTTACATTATTTATGGTAAAGGAAGGTTCCCCCATAAACTTGGAGGGATTCCAAGGCCATCAGACCTCCATTCTTCGATATTGAAATCCTGAATCGAAGATCCTTTCTTCGCCTAGTAAGTAGATATCATCCAATTTCCATTTTCATTCATTATTCTCTCTTCCTTGAACTTTTGAATCAAGATATACTCTGTTTATTTAGATCTAAATCTATTTTTTTGATATAGATCGTGTATTTTAGATCTAGATCTAAAGGGATTAGATTTTGACATCTACGTCTTATTTTATGGATTTAAATCCGGAACTCATATTTATGGTTTTTTACAACTATGATTTTTGGAATTTCCATTGAGAGAATATATATCAAAAAAGTTTGGTAGGCTGCCTAAAATTTCATTCACATTGTCGTGGATTTGATACATATATTGAAGATTGTAGAATTTATAGAATCATTTAAAAATTTATTATCTTAAATTGGGTTAATTAGGTTGAAAAATTGATTTTTCAAAACTTTTATTAATTAAATGATTAATTGACGAATTAATCAAGAGTCTATGGGGAATAATTATTATATAAAAAATATTGGAAATTGATTATGAGATTTTGGGATTGTTTTCATAATAATTAATAAAAGTATAAATTATGAGATATTGAATTGGTTATGTTGTGATAATTAATTGGGAATTGATTATGTGCTTTGATATTATGACCTAGATAATTAATTATGTGATTAATTATGATGAGTTGAGATTAAAATTGGGTTAATTAATTATAATAAATTAATTGTTGGTATGTGAATTGTGAAATTGATTAATTAATAGATAGAATTAGTTAATGATTATTTAAATAATAACATATGATATTACCTAGATAACACTTTGTTCATTGGAATAATACGAATTTTGTATTGGGGTACATGTCTCATTTGGAACACTAGAGTTAATGTAGTATGATAATAATATATGATAATGTAAAAACTGGTTATTTATGCACTATACTTGTAGATACCCAAAGCTTGACGTACATGGACGTCACATTACTTTGGCAGAATAATTAATACATAACAAAAATAGACACACAAGAACCATAATAGTTTAGTGTCTTTGGAAACTCAGAATATAATATTCTAATCATAGTGAAAGATCTTCCCCTTTTTTTTCTTGCCTAAAACCTTTCTTTATATCCAGGGGAAAAGAAAACATAAAAGGGGTGAGCTCAAATGCTCTATAAGGGTAAGCATAGAGAACATAAAACAATCCTTAGACATTTAAATGTAAAGAAAACATGAGAATAAAATCTAAACATCAAAATCTTGAGCAATGACATAAAACATGGCAGTACGTAAGGCATAGATCATGAGGAAACGTTAATCATGAAAAGTTAGCATGGGAATAAAACATGTAATTGTGGCAACTATTAAGCACATGATATGATTTCAATAGTAGCCAAGGCATTGGTGCCAAGAGCATCTTAGTGGACAAAATCACTTTCTGAATCGAGTTCACTCCTCGTTCTAGTCCTGTATTACTGAACCGGTTTAACATACCATTCCAGTAATGTATATCTCATGAGATATAAAGCTTTACCCAATGCATTTTATGGAGATATAGGTCCCACCAATCTCATATTGAAATCATTATTTTGTGTGCCAAATATAAACATAAATCATTCATCATAACCCAAGAATAAAATGGGTTTCATAAACATCATTCCATCATAACGTAATCTATACAAACAAATTGGATATCATTTCATCATTAGAAAAGTGAAACCATGTAAATCATAGATACATGATACTTGAAACATACACATGTGAAATAATTTCATCTTAGATGAAAATGGTTTTGATAAAACACTTGAAATGAATTCTTGTGGAAAATATCATTTTATCTTCAAAATCATTTTCTTTTCACAAAATGTCATGCAATTTTAAAAGAAAAGGATTTTGTTAAAAATATTCATGAAATATTTTGGAAGAAACTTCATGAAAATAAGGCTTTATAAAACTGTAAAAATCTGTTCGTGCCGTATAAGTTAAAAAAAACATTCTTCTTGTACTTTTTCCGGAAAAGTCAAAAAGTAACTCATTAAAGAAATATTCTATACATACAATGTAGTAAAAATCAAAAATGGGTAAAAATGACATTAAACATACATGAAACCATTTTTATGAAACATGGACATGGATAAGAACAATAACCCCAGTAAATACTTATGAATAAACAATCTCGGATAAGAACGAGATTGGAAAAGTTATCCCTTACCTTAGGTCTGATATGCTTCGTATGGATCCGAAACTCCTGTATATTGATTTAAATAATGTCATTGACTTATTAAATAATCATATTCATTGTTATGATATCATATATGTTTCACTTATGACATTATATTACCCATTCTTTTGTAAATTCCATGTTAAAGCAGCGTTTTGGGTAAAATCATTTCATTTATCGTATGTGTTTCCACTTGTCATTCTTGATATTATTACTTATATCCTGATTTACATAATTCGAGAATGTAAAACATGATTTATATATAATATATATTCATCATATACATATATATTATAGATCGATAAAAGGTATGAAATACACCATTCATGGAGACGGTAGTCCGTACGTACACATGAATGCTGCTTTAGTTTCCTTATTTAATTGAATGGAATTAAGTAGATGAAATATATATATATATATACATAAATCCAGCAGCTTAATTATGTCATATATTTCATTATTATTCATTATATATACTTTATAATCATTCTTGAATGGTTAATTATGGAAAATTAATCTCATCGCATTCGTGGAAACGGTAGTCCGTACGTACGCACGAGCGATGATATCATTACCATGATCGTGGAATAGTATTGAAGTGTATGTATAATATTACAGAATAAATATCACTTTAAAATAAACATATATAGTTATTTATTTATACCATTATACCCATCCATGTAAGGTGGTGGTGGAAAATATATTACACCACGACGTGGAGACGGTATTTCGTACGTACGCACGCGCGGTGATTTTTTTTCCGTAGGATGGATAGATGGTGAAATAGGGTCGGTTCATAATTATAATAAAATATCAGTATATGAGTGATACAGATGTTATTACTTCATAATTAAACAACTAAAATAGATGAAGTGGAAGAATAAATAACGTTGAAAGAATCGTTAACAGACATTACCTCTTCTTTGAAGAGCCTCTTTGAGTCCTCCATTTTGGGAACTAAAATTATACTTTGAAGAAGACCAGGACCTCTAGGATGTTTCTAGGGAAGTGGAGAAGAAAATGTTTCAGGGGTTGGCCGACCATGATGGCTCCAAGTGGTGTGAGGAAGAGAAGGAGGAGGTTCCCTTTTATAAGGGAGGTGAGGGGAACCTTAGGAAAAACTAAAAATATTATTTTATTATAAAGTCATATTCGGTTTTTAATAGCTCTAAATTGATTTATTTATAAATTAAGGTTGGGATGGGTCGAAATCCTCTCATAAAATAGAATTTAGACATGTTTAGGTAACTATTGTAACCTTATAATTTATATTTAACTTTAAGTTAAATAATTTTACTTTTATCGTGTCTTCTTGTTTTCTTACACTATAAGGTTAATAAAAATACTATAACAAGACAAAATATCCCCAAGTTGTTTATTATTAATATATAAAATCGTATCTATGTCATTTGGCAGGACCATAGATTTTAAGGAATAAAATCACAATTAAGAATATAATATGTTTTTAAAAAACAATTTTATGTCAATTTTGACACTATTTGGTAATTGATTTTTGTGAAAATCATAGCCGAATTATTAGTTAGAAAAAAGATAATTAAGTCAATAATAACATGTCATATTAACCTATAAAATTAGTTTAATTCATTAAAAGTCTCAAATTACATTTATTTGGGTATTTATAACATCAATTATGTCAATATTTCATTAATAAGATAATTACTACATCATCATTGTGTCATACATAAATTAAATTATTTAATGTCTAAAAATTACAAATAAAATACCATAATGTAGGAAATATTTTTAGATTTCAAATGAATATTTATGGTCGAATTTATCTTCTCTATAACTCTATATTAAAAATTATTTGGTTATTAATCATTAATTTTAACTATTTTAACCCTTCTTTAAATAAATTAATAATAAATGTCCTAATCTAATCCATGTGGGCCTAAATGGTCATATTTTATTCCTAAGGATGTTTTTGGTCGAATTAAAATTATCCAATAGAATTAGGACATGTGTTAGTGTAATAATAATATCATATTTACCCTTAATTACCTTATTTACTTTTAACCGTGGTAAAAAAAGTAAAAAGTTACTATTCACCAAAAATTATTTTCATATCATTGAAGCACATTTTAGTACCTGATATTAACCATGTCTCTTGGATTTTTTAAATTCAATTCACAGAAGTGGTAAAATTTAATTTAAATTAAAAAAATCAATTTTTTAACTACCACTATGTGGTTTCACTATTTATCGAAAATTGAAGTTCTTCAGAAAAATACCAAAAATTCATCCTAAGCATTATTTGATATTTCGAATTCAAAATTGATGTCTATTTTTACAAATTCAGAAAATATAAGGGGATTAATTTATTTTAAATTTAATTCCCATTATCAAAACAAATAGCGTGTTTTTAAGAAACAAAAACAATCAAAAGATTGATACTTTTTTATATCCAATTTCAAAGTGAAATTAATTCCAATGAAACACATTGGATTAAATGGTAAAAATATATTATAATTAAACATTAAACCCAATTAAAAGGATAATATAACCATATAAATTATTGCGATGAAAAAATGTTGTTTTTAATTAAAATATAGAGTGTTTTACCATTCATTAAAATATGAAAGTTATCAGAATAATATGAAAATTTTATCCAAAGTAAATTTTTATATCTTGATTCCAAATAAGAATTTTATTTTGTCAAATTGAACTTATAGACATGTCAAAATCAATATTTAAGGTGGGTTCTCTATCAAAAGGCGGCAAAACTAAATTTTTTGAAAAATACATATTTTACCCGAAAAACTTATTTTGTTCTCATACCATGTTCTAGAAAATGTTTAAGATAAATAATAATGTTATAAAATTAAAAATTTAGTTAATACCAATCATAATGGCTAGTCCATAATAATATTATAACAATATATCGTTGTTTTGTGAAACCTGGTATTGCGTACAACACACGCTATCGAGGAAAGTCGTGATTGCGTATAAGCCAAGCCAAGTCAGGGTTGCATGTTGTGCAAGACTCCTCCATTGTTTCGTATAATAGAATATTACCATATTTCATTTATACATTATATATATATATATACACTCAATATTTTTTAGAATAAATACTATCAAAATTGTTTGTAACATGATCCAAGAATAGTGTTGTGTATATTGCTAGCTCATACGGTGTTGCGTATAGCACAAGGTAATATTATTGTAGCTTACAACACTATACATCAATGAAATTAATATAATATTTTTCATAAAATCTCAGGGTGTTACATTCTACCCCCCTTAAAATGAATTTCCCCCTCAAAATTTGTCGGGGTTATAAATAGTTTACTATTTATAGAAACCCACATCGTAAAAAGGAATACTAAAACTTAATTTTAAAAACTAAAGTCTGAAATGTAATGATTTCCCAAAGTAACTCATCACTAGGTTTCCATATATGAGAACATAGGTGAAAATATGGATATAGAAGAAAAATCTAACCATCAAGTTCTGATGGAGTGTGTTAGAGAACATGGATATGAAAAAGACATCAATCAAAATGCCATAGATTTGTGATGATCAAAAGGTACCATCTGATTCATCGGGTATAAGGGCACTAGGAAAACATTTTTGGTTTTCAAGATCATTTCCCTAATGTTGATGAAATTCGAATTAGAAGAAATACATTTGTGATTTTTGTACAGTCTCACCATTGGTCATTCTTTGGACAATTTCCACTTCATCTCTTAAAGAAATGAAGTTGAATTTGTCCTTCGTGAAGTGTTAGAAGATCGTGTGCTAGAATGATGGGTCATTCCATCTATCTCAAACAAAAGTTTTGAAAAGTTATCACAAATACATAAGTCCATCTATTGTGAGATTAATCATATATGGTTCCTAAAATGGACTTATACATCATATATCATACTGCTTAATACAATAAAACTAGTTTCTACTAAATTGGGACTTCCTGTTGGCCAGTGGTAGGCGATAAAGTCATGTCGCACTTCAGTTGTGGGTTTGATTCCCACAGCCTTGTCCAACGCGACGGGTTTTTTCCCGTCCTGCAGGTTTTCCTTTGTCTAAAACTACATTATAAATAATATCGAAAAAAATCTATCCTTAAACAATACTAACTTATGTCCAACATAATTCATTCAAATCGTTAGGCTTATCCAAAAAACATATGTCCAATCTCATAGTATAAAGAAAAAGATTACTTGAAATGCCATCAACCAAGCATGTGAATACCATCATTTATCCCCCATATATCTTGTTGGTCACATTCCAATCATGTGAATACCTTAATCATGTATTCTCTTGAAAAATGAATACCCATTAAACCTTAGTGAAAAAATGAATGCTGTCAAAAGTTAACTCTTTCCACATACCAAAATCCAAAAATTCTATATACTCAATACATGATATTACCTTCTCCTTATATCAGTAATGAGATCATGAATACTATCAAACATTTAATTTTCTCCTTATCCATTCATTATGCGCATATCATCTACATTCCAAAAATATCTGAATACCCATTCATGGTCACTGGTACCATTCATCATATACATTCAAAACATAAGGAAAGAAAACAGTGTGACAATCCTTATATGTCTCTTTATTCCATAGTACCATGAGATTAATTATATAACATTACACTTGCTAAACATGTAATCATTCCACTACCTTCTTAAACCATTGATTGAGCTTCAACAATTCTTTCATCTCATAAATCATTTGTAGTCTCTTCATCATCATCAATATAAACACTACCCATACGACCATACTAATTCTCTTCATGAGACTTTCCCTTAGGGAATTGGTTTGCATAATTCCCGTACATTCCACATTTAAAACATTTAACCATTGTTGATGTCGTAGCAATACCATTATCCTAATCCATGGTGTTAACTGAACCTTTTCCTTTTCACTTACTAGATTCGTGTCCTTCTTTTCCACACCCAAAGCATCTTCCAGTTCCTTTGAAACATTCTCCTTGATGCCTCTTCCCACATGATTTACATAGGGGAAATTGAACTTTCTTTCCTCTATGATCATCATGAAACTCCATCTTTCTATTATTAGCCGAGTCAGGAAACTTACCAAATTTGAGTTTATTGATAATATTATGAGATTGATGATTCAGCATGATAATGATTTTTTTACTTCCAAATCCCATTAAATTTTGTTTCTCATGAAGAATATCATTCCATTGTCCATCATAGAGTCCATTATCATGAATCAGCTTGTTTCCAGCCATTTTATAAAACCCAAAAAGAATAGTGTGAGAGACAAAAATCATAATCAAGGGGGAGTAACATCAATATCTAACATCTTAGGTTTAATCTAATATCATTACCATAATTCTCGGACTATAACCTATACTTATACTTAACCATAGGGACATCTCTAGACAACCCTTAAAAATATCTCTAGGGATCTCACTAACATTTTCGAATCCTAGTTTCCAAAGGTTGACTAAACCTTTCCCATGATACCAACTGTAGATACCCAAAGCATGACGTACATGGACATTACATTACTTTTGCAGAATAATTAATACATAACAAAAATAGACACACAAGGACTATAATAGTTTAGTGTCTTTGGAAACTTAGAATATAATCTTATAATCGTGGTGAAAGATCTTCAACATATCCCATAATGATCTTCCCATTATTTTTTTTACCTAAAATCATTATTTATATCTTAGGGAAAAGAAAACATAAAAGTGGTGAGCTCAAATGTTTAGTAAGTGTAAGCATAGAGAACATAAAACATTCCTTAGACATTTGAATGTAAAAAAACATGAGCATAAAATCTAAACATCAAAATCTTGTGCAATGACATAAAACATGGAAGTACGTAAGGCATAGATCATGAAGAATCATTAATCATGATAAATTAGCATGGGAATAAAACATGTAATTTTGGAAACCATTAAGAACATGATATTATTTCTATAGTAGCCAAGGCATTGCTGCCAAGACCATCTTAGTGGACAAAGTCCCTTTCTGAATCGAGTTCACTCCTCGTTCTAGTCCTGTATTACTGAACCGTTTTAACTTGCCGTCCCACCCATGTCTATCTCATGAGATATAAATATTTACCCAATTCATTGAAGGGAGATATAGGTCCCACCCATCTCATATTGAAATCATTCTTTCGTGTGCCACAATATAAACATTAATCATTCATCATAACCCAAGAATAAAATGGATTTCATAAACATCAGTCCATCATAATGTAATCCAAACAAAAAAATTGGATATAATTTCATCATTAGAAAAGTGAAACCATTTAAATAACAGATACATGATACTTGAAACATACACATGTGAAATAATATCATCTTAAATGAAAATGGTTTTGATAAAACACATGAAATGAATTCTTGAGGAAAATATCCTTTTTTCTTCAAAATCCTTTTTTTTTCAGAAAATGTCATGCAATTTTAAAAGAAAAAGATTTTGTTAAAAATATTCATGAAATCATTTAGAGTAAGCTTAATGAAAATAAGTCTTTATAAAATCGTAAAAATCTGTTTGTGCCGTATAAGTTAAAAAAAATTCTTCTCATACTTTTGCCGGAAAAGTCAAAAAGTACCTCGTAAAAGAAGGATTCCACACATACATTGTAGTAAAAGTAAAAAATTGGTAAAAATTAAATTAAAAAAACATCAAACCATTTTTAGGAAACATGGACATGGATGAGAAAAATAACCCCAGTAAATACTTACGAATAAACAATCTTGGATAAGAACGAGATTGGAAAAGTTATCCCTTACCTTAGGTCCGATATGCTTCGTATGGATCCAAACCTCATGTATATTAATTTAAATAATGTCATTAACATATTAAATAATCATATTCATTGTTATGATATCATTTATGACTTTATATTACCCATTAGTTTGTAAATTCCATGTTAAAGCAGCGTTTTTTTAAATCATTTCATTTATCGTATGTGTTTCAACTTGTTGTTCTTGATATTATTACTTATATCCTGATTTACATTATTCTATAATTTAAAACATGATTTATATATAATATATATTAATCATATACATATATATTATAGATCGATAAAAGGAATGAGATACACCGTTCATGGAGACAGTAGTTCGTACATACGCATGAACGATGTTTTCATTTCCATATTGAATTGAATGGAATTAAGTAGATTAAATATATATATATATATATGTATAAATAAATCCAGTAGCTTAATTATTTAGTATATTTCATTATTATTCATTACATATACTTTATAATCATTCTTGAATGGTTAATCATGGAAAATGAATCTCATCGCCTTCGTGGAAACGGTAGTCTGTACGTACGCACGATCGATGATATCATTCCCATGATCGTGGAATTGTATTGAAGTTTATTTATAATATTACAGAATAAATATCACTTTTCAATAACCATATATAGTTATTTATTTACACCATTAAACCCATACATGTAAGGTGGTGGCAGAAAATAGATTTCACCACAGCGTGGATACGATATTCCGTACGTACGCACGCGCGGTGATTTCGTATTATGTAGGATGGATAGATGGTGAAATAGGGTTGTTTCAAACTTATAATAACATATCCGTATATGATTTATAGTGATGTTATTACTTCACAATGAAACAACTAAAGAAAAAGAAGTGGAATAAGAAATAAAGTTGAAAGAATCGTTAACGGACATTACCTCTTATTTCAAGCGCCTCTTTGAGACCTTCTTTTAGGGCACTAAAATTGGATTTTGAAGAAGCCCAGGACCTCTAGGATGTTTCTAGGGAAGTGTAGAAGATAATTTGGTAGGTTGTGGCCGAGCATGAAGGCTCAATGCGGTGTGAGGAAGAGAGGTAGGAGGTGCCCTTTTTATAAGGGAAGAGAGGGGCACCTTAGGAAAAACTAAAAATATTATTTTATTATAAAGTCATATTCGGTTTTTAATAGCTCAAAATTAATTTATTTCTAAGATAAGATAGGGATGGGTCTAAATCCTCTCATCCAAGAGAATTTAGACAAGTTTAGGTATCTATTTTAACCTTATCATTTAGATTTAACATTAAGTTAAATAATTTTACTTTTATCGTGTCTTCTTGTTTTCTTAAACTATAAGATTACGAAACATATTATAACAAGGAAAACGAACCCCAAGTTGTTTTTTTTAATATATAAAATCTCATATAAGTCATGTGGATGAACTGTAGATTTTTAGGAATAAAATAACAATTAATAAAATATTATTTATTTTAAAAACTATTTTATGTCAAATTTGACACTATTTGGTAATTGATTTTTGTGAAAATCATAACAGAATTATTAGTTCTAAAAAAGTTAATTAAATCAATAATAAAATGTCATATTAACCTATAAAATTAGTTTAATTCATAAAAAGTCTCAAATTACATTTATTTAGGTATTTATAACATCAATTATGTAAATATTTCATTAACAAGATAATTACTGCATCATCATTGTGTCACACATAAATTAAATTATTTAATGTCTAAAAATTAAAAATAAACTACCATCATGTATGAAATCTTTTTATATTTCTAAATAATATTTATAGTCTAATTTATCTTCTGTATAATCCTATATTAAAAATGATTTTGTTATTAAACTTTGATTTTAACTATTTTGACCCTTCTTTAAATAAATTAATAATAAATGTCCTAATCTAATTCAAGTGGGCCTATATGGTCATATTTTATTCCAAAGGTTGTTTTTGGTCGAATTAAACTTATAAAATAGAATTAGGACATGTGTTAGGGTAATAATAATATCATTTTTACCCTTAATCACCTTATTTACTTTTAATTGTGGTAAAAAAAATAATAAGTTAATATTCACCAAAAATTATTTTCATCTCATTGAACCACATTTTAGTCCTCCATATTAACCGTGTCTCTCGGATTTTTGAAATTCAATTCTCCTAAGTGGTAAAATTTAACTTAAATTAAAAAAAGTCATCTTTTTAACTACCACTAAGTGGTTTCAATATTCATCGAAATTTGATGTTTTTAATAAAAATATCAAAAATTCAGCCTAAGCATTATTTGATATTCTGAATTCAAAATTGATTTCTATTTTTACAAATTCATAAAATATAAGTGGAATTAATTAATTCTAAATTTAATTCCCGTTATCAAAACAAATAGCGTATTTTTAAGAAATAAAAACAATCAAAAGATTGATACTTGTTTATATCCAATTTCAAAGTGAAATTAATTCTAATAAAAAACATTGGATTAAATGGTAAAAATATATTGTAATTACACTTTAAACCAAATTAAAAAGAGAATCTAAACATATAAATTAATGCGATGAAAAAAATTTGTTTTTAAATAAATTATACCGCGTTTTTACTATTCATTAAAATATGAAAGTTATCAGAATAATATGATAAATTTATCCAAAGTAAATTTTTATATCCTGATTCCAAAGAAGAATTTTATTTTGTCAAATTAAACTTATAGACATGTCAAAAACAAGATTTAAGGTGGTTGCACCATTAAAAGTCGGCAAAACTGCATTTTTTTAAAAATACTTATTTAACCCGAAAAATTTATTATGTTCTCATACCATGTTCTAGAAAATATGTAAGATGAATAATAATGTTATAAAATTCAAATTTTTGTTAATAATATTCATAACAGCTAGTCCATAATAATATTATAACAATATATCATTGTTTTCTGAAACCTGGTATTGTGTACAACACACGTTATTGAGGAAGGTCGTGATTGCATGTAATGCATGCCAAGTCAGGGTTGTGTGTCGTGAAAAACTCTTCCATTGTTTCGTATAATAGTATCCAACCATATTTCATTTATATATTGAATATATATATATACACTCAATGTTTCTTAGAATAACTTCTATCAAAATTTTGTGTAACATGATCCATGAATAGTGTTGTGTATACTGCAAGCTCATACGGTGTTGCGTATAGCGCAAGGTAATCTTGTTATATCCTACAACACAATGCATCAATGAAATTAAAAGAATATTTTTCATAAAATCTCATGGTGTTACAATACTTATTTTTTATTGATATGTATAAATGATCTCTTGACTCAACTAGTTTTAAACACCATTGGTGGTGGCCTACTGAGTTATACTCACACCATATTCGGACTGTGGTTTCTTTATTTCATGAGTATAATTTAGAGTGATTTAGAATTTTGATTTTTGTAACATAATGTACAATCATTCCAAATTTGAGGGATTTTACATTTTTAATGTTTTAGGGAGGGTAATAATGAATTTTTTAAAAAGAATAAATATTGGTGTAAATATGAGCATAAAGGGACTTCACACGGTGAGCAATGGGAAGAAGCATGACATCATATTTTTTGTAGACGAAGTGGAGATGTAAAATGATGAAACTATATAACATGGTGTGTAACATCATTACACATCATGACTTCATCACCTAATGTCGTCTCTCCTAGAGAAACTCATGACATGAGGACATCTTCTTAAAGCTGATTAGACATCATGAGACCCAACCTCACACTGTGAATCTTTTGAAAATTTCTAATACATGTTGATGAAATGAAACACAGTTGAAAATCGCATAGGAGAAAATATATCTGGAGTACATGTCATGTACTCCAGTTACCCATAATGACTTCTTTGACTCACAAAAACAACAAAGAAGACATATTCTACATGTTTTGAACACAATTTTCCTATAAAAAGGCAACCTTGTCCACCACTTTGATGAATTCTGGATGGAGCACTTCTGTCGGACATCATCAGACAAAGTGTACCTACATCAACACTTTCTGTAGGATTGTATTTATTATTTTCCTTCACACACTTGTGGTTAGAATGAGCTGGTGATTTATTTATTCTAGTGCATGCATGATCTAGGGTAATTTAGTGTATATTATATTTTTAGGAAATTAATGTTGGGATTAATTATTTTATCTTCAGTTGTATAACATTATTGATTTTTTTACACGACAATTGTGAGTGGGATTCATGATATGGATTAATTTCATTCATTCATTGAGCATGACCATTCCTGAGTGGATTGAATGCATTTATTTAATACGAGGCCAGTGTATTATACTTCCGAAATGTCCATTAGGAATGTGATTTTCGATTGATTAAATATTTTTTTGGACTCCCAATCCTTTCAGATACAATGTACCTAAACATGAGAAAATGAGGGTTAGGGATGCAGTGTGTTTACCATGACTGTTGAATTCATTAAGACCTAATTTTAGTGAGTACATGATTGGTGGTTAATTATTTCATTCTAGTCCACTCATGATCCAAGATCATTTCTACCAAGAACTCGTTTAATATTTTCTTCTCCCAGATTATTCAATAATCTAGTTCATTATATAATAGATTTATATTATAAAAATAAAAATTAGTTTAGGTTTTTCTTATATATTTATTATTTATTCATCCTTGTATTTATAGGTTAGTCAGTGGATATGCATATCTTATATTACCCTATAGATTATATGTCTGTTTGTTTCATGTTTCTAAATTTTTTAATTCAATAACCTGACAGGAAATTTAGATGCTCATAGAGATATAAGGCTACTTGATTGGTTCCTGAAAGTCTTATACTGTTACAAGATAGGATACGGTCAATGTCCCCAGGATGGATGACTGATATGGGATGGATCTTGCAAGATGGGACCATACATGGTTCGTAACATGCTTGGGGAGTCATAATGTATTTATTTTTATTTGCATTATTGACACTTAGAACTAATATTTTAATATTATATTTTCCCATTTAGTTGTGTATTGTTTACCAATTTGATTCTCTTATAACAGGAGCATAGTTCATGTTATTTATGCATCTGGTTTTGTTTATTTATTTCTTCTAGTGTTTTACATGGATAAAAAAGTGTACAATCTACCCATGGAAGACTTTCCTGACACTCATTTGTAGTTAGCATCCTCTAACTAATGGGGAGCTACACATGAGGTCATGTAGTGAACCGGCTCGGGGCACCATCATGTGGCACCCATGATGGGATGTTATAGTTTAAAAATGTATATTTTTAATGTTTCTAATATGATAAAAATCTCATTCTTTAAAAAGTGAAAAAATTATATTTTTTAAACTGTATATGATTAGTATGTATATTAATGATGTCATGACTACAGCATTATTGAATGCGTAAATAATAATTTTCCATTATTAACTTCAATGAGAATAATATCATAAAATATTATTGAAATAATGACATTTTAATTATTTATTTTCTTAATTGAAAAATTATTATCCTCAAGATATGTTGTTTTGTACTTTTAGATTTATTTTCATTTATTGGAATATCTTCTAATGGTTTTTTCACTTTCATGGGAATATATATTATTAATACCATCAGTAATATTATTTTTATTTCATATGATAATATTGTATAATTAATATAATGGTGATAGAATTAAAATTAAATATGTTATTTCTATAAATAAGAATATTATTTATCATGAATTCATATTTATTATGTAGTTCAGGTATTTGTATATGATCAATGGATTTGGAATATTATTTGATGGGCGGGGAATATAATTACATATCTCCACAATTCATTATTAGATCTCATTAGAAATATTTTTTATATTTTATAAATTCCTTAAATATTTATACAGAATTTTTATCATAATTCCATTATGTTGTTTCTTATAGTTCTATAATTATCGATAACATCAACATAAAATAATTTATTGATGTATATGAAATTACAATATATGAACTTATTTGACAATTCTTTACTTTAAAAAATATTATCTATTCATTGAATTTTATATGATAGAACTAATTTTACATATTACCCTATACTGAAACTGATCTCACCCTTTAAATACTTTCCCTCCTTTCATGATTCCATGAAACACACAATGATTGGAATTCAAGGATATTCTATAGATAATAATTATGTTCTATAAGAAAATACTATATTGTATCATACATTTACCAGTGTACTATGATATTCAATCATATATCTAATTTTAAATGACTATTTAAATATTAGATCCCTCATTATGTGACCCCTTATATCATTTGAAAATGTATTAAAATAAGTACAAGTATTTGGTTCACAGAGTCAGGGTTGTACAATAGCACGGTCTAGTATTTGGAAAAATTGCAAGGCATGACATTCAATATAGAGTTCACTGGTTATCGATTTCTAATAAATGTTTTGAATGAAAATTATGTCCATTAAGATCATATATATTCTTATAAGTTAATTATGAATGATATTCTTATTTCATTTAAATAATAATTAGTATTGGGTGTTGAAAATAAGAATTATATTTAAATGAATTATTGATTAATAGGTTCAGTTGGATGTCTATTGGATTGATGTAATGCTCCAAATCCGTTAGCCTAGAGTCGGTGAATTACTTAAATACATTTGCATGATTAGAAGGAATCATGTCCCAAAAGAATAATCAGTTTAGATGTCATTGAAAATAGATTACATACGTGACAGTTACATTACACATTAGAAAATAAAACACAATATAAATGATCTTTTGAGAACTCCATTAATACCATAACTTAAATATTCTTATAAATCATAATACACATCTTGGAATCTTGGAAAAAATAAAACATAGAAAAGGGGTGAGCTCAGATTCTCAGTAAGGATAACAATATAGCTGAAACATTTATAAATAAACATACACATTTAAGGCATTGTATAAGACAAAAACAAAAGCCTTTTAATCATAAAATTCAGCGTAATGTTTCAATGATAAACCAAGTAATTCCATTTAATTATTATCATAGATATTCTACTAGTCGAGAAATCATATGTAATATCAATATCTAATTTCATAATGTTTGAATTCATAATTCCAGACTTTATAACCACAGAGTCAAGGCATTGTGCCAAGACTACAAATAAGAATTTGTCAAGGCATTGTGTCAAGACACTAGTTTGTTTCACGAGACCTACCGATGCATCAAGGTGATACAGAGGGCTCCACCCATCACATTATAAGTCCAATTAATTCCATGTATGAAAAGGTATAAAAATAACATAATTTTTTTTATTAAAACTATCTTATGAAATGTAAATACATTACCCATAAACAATTAATGGTATAAAAATAACACATCCATAGTCAAACATATCACAAAACCTTCAATACAATATGGATGATTTTTATCATAATAAATCAACTTGCAATATGTCTAAAATCGGTTAAATTATGTTGACATAGATGAAAATGATTTGTAAAACTCTTTGATATAAATATACCTTCTTCATAAAAACATTTAAAAGTCACAAAAATTAAAAAGGGACACATTTAATGAAATTTATCAATCAAAGTCTCCCATAAGATTTTGATAATTTTAAAACGAATTAACAATTTTAAAAAATTCTTGTCCATATAAATAAATACTTAAAAACCATTTTGAAAAGATAGACATTAATGAGAATGATTTAGAAGAATAAATATTTAACCCATTTAAAATGATGACGTAGTTAAAGGGTACCTCACATAAAACCATAAAATATTCCTTTTGAAAATATTTTTATGAAACATGGATGTGGATTATAAAGAGGTATGAGTAGATACTCACGTAGAAACAACCTCAGATAATGAAATGATTATAGAATTAACCCTTACCAAGAACTTTCCTTTGGTTAATGGAACGTTTAAACTATTGTATAATGAGGATAGTATGTTATTAAATTATACCAGAATCATATTAATATTTTATTATATCATAAATGATTCATTTATGACGTTATACTACCCATTTAATAATGATTTTCATGTTTAATTAAAATTTTGGGTAATAATTTCTTTCTTTATCGTACGTGTTTTAACTTGTTAATCTTGATCATATCATTTAGATCATGATTTAAATACGTCCATAATATAATATTTGATTTATATGTCATATATATTTAGAATATAAATATTTATAATATAATGATATATGAAATGGGAGGCACCATTTATGGATATGGTAGGTCGAACGTACGCAAAATCGTCATTTCTGTTTTCAAATCGTATTGAACAGAAATTAGTGAATAAGATACATGTAAGTATAAACTCATAGACACACACAAAAACACACACACACTCACACACACACATATATATCTCCAGTTACATTATTATGTCATATATTACATTATTATTAATAATATATATTTTTATAATCATCGTTGAATGATGAACGTGGAAATGAATATCATCACGTTTTGGTGACGTTAACTAGTACGTATGCACGAGCGAGAATATCAATATATTTATGGTGAAATTGTTTTTATTTAGATGGTATATCATATATAAAGAATAATTAACATGTTAAATTTATTATTGAATCACTTATACTCATTATTATACACATCCTAATAATGAAGTGTTTGAATAACAAACAATACCACGACGTGGAGATGGTAAGCCGTACATACGCACGTATAATGACTTTGTCAGTATAGGATGGATAGAATAATGAATACGATTGTACCATATTTATAATAACTTCATATTATATAAAAGTTACTGGAGTTTTTATTTTAGTTTGGAAACAACAAATAAATAGAAAGTGGAAGAAGATAAGAACATGAAAGAGAGTGGTGAAATTATTACCTCTTCTTTAGGTTTTTCCATTTGAGTTGATCAAAAGGGATCTGTAGGATGTATTTATGATCAATATAATGACTCCATGATAATGTTAGGAGAGTATAGAAGGTATTTGTGATGTTTTTGGATGAGCTAAATGGATTTGGAGGAGTAAAATTAAGAGATGGGGAAGTTCCCTTTTATAAGGTGGGTGAGGGTCACTTTAAGAAAGGAATAAAATATTAATTTCGTTGACAATAATATTCAGCTTATAATGGCTCGAAATAAATTTATTTAAATCATTAGGTGCACATTGGTCTAAATACACACAACCATTAGGATTTATAGAGGTTTAGGTTACCATTTTGACATTATCTTTTAGATTTAACTCTTAGTTAAATAGTTTCATTATTACCATGTCTTCTTGTATTATTACACTATATGGTTAATAAAAATATCTATACTACCAAGAGAAAATAAAGTGGTTCATTAATGACATGTATTATATTATTTAAGCCCATGGGCTGAACCATAGAATTTTTGGAATGTTATATTAACCAATAATATAGTATTTGTTTTAAAAACTAATTTATGTCAATTTTGACACTATTTATTATTTTGACTTTGTGAAAGTCATAAAAACTTGATTATATAGAAACAAATACATTAAATCCATGAAAACATGTCATATTAACCTAAAAAATTCTTGGATGGAATTAAAAATTTCTAATTATATTTATTTTAATATTTAAAATATCATTAATTTTATTGTTTTATTAATAATGTAAATACCGCATCATTATTACATCATTAATAACTATATTTATTTTATTTATAAAAACTAAAAATAAAATAAAATAAATTAAGAAATTGTTTTATCTCTAATATACATATTTATAGTCTCAGTGACCAATTATATAACACCATATAAAAATGTTTTACTAAAAGACATATGATTTGGTAATTTTTGACATTACGTTAGATTAATTAATATAAAATGACATTATCACTCCCTAGTGGATCCATGGGGTCCTAAAATCAACCAAAGGATGACCAAGTTTGGACATGTATCATAAAATAGGGTTATGAAACTCTTTAGGGTAATTTAATATTATTTTAATATTGATTCTTTATACATAATTAAATGATTTTCCCTTTAACCGTGGTAAATAGAAAATTTACCGATGTAATTATTCATAATGTATAAAAATAGAATTTCCATATTTTCACAATATGGGCATCCTGATTCCAAATATGGAATCCATTTTTCCAAATTCAATACAAAGAAGGGGTATAAAAAATTAAAAATAAATTCTAATAGTCAAAACAAAAAAAGAGTTTTTGAGAAATAATAACTATCAAAAGATTGACAATTGTTTATGTCCAATTTAAATGTGAAATTACATGAAATGAAATAAATTATATTAAAACATTAAAATATAATCTAATGATACATAAAAACCATTCAAATGTATTATTTAACTATACAAATTATTTCGATTAAAAATATGTTCTTAATTAAAATTTATTATTTTTTCACTATTAATCAAAATATGAAAGTTATCAGAAAATTACCAAATATTTATCCAAACTAAAATTTCATGTTCCTCTTCTAATGATGATTTTAATTTCACCTAATTGAATATATAATAGTATCAAATATTGGATTTAAAATGGTTTGGACCTTAAAAGACATAAACAATATTTTTAGAAAAATACACCATTTATCATAAAAACTTATTTTTTCGTATATTATATATAAGAAACACAAAATATGAATGTTAAAATTATATTTCATATATAAAATTTAAATTTGGTTAATAATATTCATAAACAACTTTTTTATTGGCTAATTAGGTAAGCCATGGTTTACTTGAACTCGGTCATGCGTGTAGCGCAAGTTATTGGAATACATTGAAGAGATAATATTCTATGAAATCTTGGGGTGTTATATTATCCCCTATTTAAATAAATTGTTTCCTCTCAATTTGAATAATTTTTGAAAATAAAATGTTACAATAGAAAAATACCTTTTTGGAAAACCTACATAGGAAATTGGGTTAATAATATTTAGTCTTTATAAGAGGGAAAGGGAAATAAAAAAGTCACGACCAAAATATGAACTCAATTAAGAGAACACTGGTGGAAATTAGAGACACATAATTGGGGAAAAAACGTAAATATTTATAGGGAGTTATTGTGGCCATCAATTAGAAACAAGTGAAAAATTAAGGTCCTCAATGTCTTCAATATGTGATGATTTAAAATATTAATGGTTCAACAAAACATAAGGTATTAGGATAACCAATGTTTGGTTTTTAGATCGATTCCCTAAAGTTTATGAATTATTTTATTCATATAATAAGAGGAAAACGGTATACTTGACTAGTAGAGTTTCATCCTTCAACTAATTCCTACCACAAACTCATCTTTCACTACAAAATATAAAAGAATTTAATAATATTCTATTTATCCTAATCATATAGGGTTCCAAAAATAATGAGTTTATAATTTATTTGTCAGACTATTTAAAAAAACTACATTATACTAACCCGGACATCACGTAAGCCAATGGTATGAGATCCACCCTTGTCACCCTTCGACTAAGGGTTCGAGTCTCGCGGCCTTGCAGGAGGCGACGAGTTGTCTCCTGACCTCCGGGTTGTCGTAAAATAATCTAAGGAAATGATTTTACCTTAATAATAATATCCAATGTCAAACTTAATCCATTCCAACCTTTATACTTACCCAAAATACTTCTTTCCAAATTCATAGTCCAAAATTTATATTGAAGGTAAAGACAATGAAGATTCTTTTTTCCACGTAATAACATTTGAATACATTCATCATCTATTCTTTTTAATCACGATAACTCCCTGATTTATCTTAAAACCATATTGATTACATTAATTCTACCTTATTCATTATTGAATACTGGATATACTCTTTATATCCCAAAATGTTTTAAACTCCAACAATGATGGAATATACAAACCATTAAACAGTTTCATGTTAGTCAAGAATAAAAAATATTATATATCCAAATTTATCATATATTATTCCAAAATCACTACCTAATCATCAAAACCATATTATGGTTTATCTTTTACTCAACCATATATTTTCCAAAAAAAAACCTTCTTTCGATTCACTTTTCATGGTACCACACAATCTCAAGTCCTTAATGAAATAGCATTGAAATACAATCCATATATACTTCATAATTCTTATAACATGTACATCATTAATAAAATACTCAAATGACACAATAAATTAACAAAAACATAATAACTCTAATCATTCATCCCCAACCTCGATAGTATCAGGACTTGATCATTATCCAATAGCAGCACTTGGGTATACTCTGATGATTTAGACATTGATCCGCGTAGTGTTCCAATTCCGTATAGATGAAGCATTGTGCATTTGAAACCTTTTTCTTACCCTTGAAATCACGTACTTGGTGTCTTTTTTTCTCAACACTAATAACAAAATCCAATTCCCTTCCAACATTTACCATAGTGATTCTTTCCACAGTTATGAAATATCAGAAAATCCTTTTTCTCCTCTTCCCTTTATCCATGTTTCTATCTTCCATCCTTTTCTTCTGTTGCTTCCCATCAAATCCATTGGACTTAGAGATTTATTTTACTTATCTTATTAACACGTGATATTATATCTTCATATCATGAAAATATGTGGAAGATTATATCCCTTTTAAATGTTCACTTAAAACCATGAAAGATATGATCCTTCTTAATATTTCAATCATGCGTATTGCTATAATAATAATTCCTTCTACTAGGCGCCACTTCTAAACAATTACATATACTAGTTTAGTTTATGAATCACAATGCATAATTCCAAACGTGTAAAATACCTAACATAAATGGAAATGATTATGCATATATTATATAACAATAAAATGTTTTCTTTGAGGATATATTACTTTTAAATCCTTCATAATGTCTTGTAATGAAAATTTTAATTATCCTAAGCATATCCCCTTGGATGTCGTAACCAAGAGTGGAGCATGGCCTAATATCGTGTACCAGCATACCCCGGGTCAAGCCCAAAACTCCTTTTCGGTGTTTTCACACCTACTCACATATATGCTTGAGATCCCTCAACCTGTACATATCCAGACAGGGATGCATTTTTGGGAGATACTTAAAATCTCTACATTACCAAAATTATATGAAGTTCTTCAATACTATTCCTTAAAGTCTATCTTTGGGTAATGTTCTCTAATATGAGTTTATCTAAACCTATTTCCAAGGTTGTTTCTAAACTTTCTCTGATACCAACTTTAATGTCTTGACCATAGAAGCCCAGTGTCGGTGCAATATTTTAATTCATTAGCATGATTATAATGAATCATATCCCAAAGAATGATCAGTTTAGTAGTCTTGGAAAATAGATTACATATATAAAAGTTACATTATACCTTAGAAAATAAAACAAAACATGAATTGTCCTTTGAAAATACCAATAATCTCGTAGCTTCACCCGACTTATCAATCATTATACAATTTTGGGAATCTTGGGAAAAATAATACCTAGAAAAGGGGTGATATTAGTATCTCAGTATGTATAACAATATTGTTGAAAATTTCATAAATAAACATAAACATTTAAGTCAATATATGAGACCTAAAAAAAGCCTTTTAAACATAAACATCAAAATAATATAGCAAAGATAAATTAAATAATGCCATTTAATTATTCACATGGATATTATACTAGAAAAATAATCACACGAAATATCAATATCCAATTTTATAAGGTTGGAATGCATAATGCTAGACTTTATAACCACATAGTCAAGTCCTTGTGCCCAGACTACAAATATAATTTTTTCAAGGACTTATGCCAAGACACTAGTTTGTCTCATGAGACCTACCGATGCATCGAGGATCTATAACGTGCTCCACCCGTCACTTACAAAGTCCAATGCATTCCCCATATGAAAAGGATTAAACATAACATAAACATTCATATTAAAACTAGCATACGAAATGGTAATACTATATCCACTATCCATTAATGATATAAAAATAACAAATCCAGTGTCGAATATATCACAAAACCTTCAATACAATAAGTAAGGTTGGTATCATAATAAATCAACATCAAACAAGTTTAAAATCCATAAATGTATGTTGACATAGTTTAAAAATGATTTGTAAAACACTATGAGAGGATTATCCCTTTTTATAAAAACATTTAAAAGTCACACAATTTATAAAGGAAGACATTTAAAGTCATTTATTAATCAAATTTTTCCATACCACTTTTAATCTTTTGAACGAAATTATCATTTTAAAAACATTCATGTTTGTATAAATAAATCCTAAAAAACCATTTTGTAGACATGAACATTAATGAGAATGATTTAGAAAAAAATTTAAAACATTTAAAATGATGATCAATTTAAAGATTCCCTTTCATAAAATCATAAAATATTCTTTTTGAATATATTTTTATGAATCACGGATGTTGATGATAAAGAGGTCTCAGTTGATACTCACGTAAAAACGAACTCAGATAATGAATAGATTGTAGAATTAACCCTTAATTTGCAGGTTCCTTCAGTCGAGGGTATGTTTAACCTCCTATATAATTACCATAGCATGTAATCAATTTATACTAGAATGATATTAATATTTATTATATCATACATGATTAATTTATGATTTTATACTACCCCTTTAATAATGATTTACATGATAACTTAACAATTTTGGTAATAATCGCTTTTATTATCGTATGTGTTTTAACTTGTTATTCTTGATCGTTTCATTTAGATCATGATTTAAAAGCTTCATGAATATAATAATTGATTTATATGTAATATATATTTAGAATATAAATATATATAATTGATAGATATATGAAATGGGAGGCACATTTTATGGAGATGGTACGCCGTACGTACGCATAAACGTTGTTTCTGTTTTCATATCGTATTGAAAAGAATTGAATAAGATATATGTAATTATATATATATATATATATCAAGTATCATTATTATGTCTTATATTAAAATCATACTAGTAATATATATTTTTATAATTATTGTTGAATGGTGAACATGGAAATGAATCTCATCGCGTTGTGGAGATGGTAATCTTTACGTACGCACGAGCGACAATATCATTATATTGATAGTAAAATCCTATGTAAATGTCTAGTATATTATATATAAATAATAAATAACATGTTATATTTATTATTTACATCATTTATACTCATTATTATAAACATCAAAATAATTAAGTGTTGGAATAACAAACTACATTACGACATGGAGACAATAAGCTATACGTACGCACGTATGGTGAATTTTTCATTATAGGATGGATAGAGTAATAAATAAGGTTGTACCATATATATAATAAAATAAATGTATATATAAGGTACTAGAGTAATTATTTTATTTTGGAAGAAACAATGAAAGATGAAGTGGAAGAAGAAAATAACTTGAAAGAGGGTGGTGAAATGATTACCTCTTCTTCGAGTGTTTCCTTTTAAGTTGATCAAAACGGATCCTTAGGTTGTCCATCTGATCAATTTAATGCCGGTTTTTTGAATTTAGGATAGTGTAGAAGTTATTTGGGCAGGGGTTGGCTGAGCCAAATTTATTTGGAGGTGTTAAATTAAGTGAAGGGGAAGTTCCCTTTTATAAAGGGCTAACGATCACTTTAAGAAAAGATTAAAATATTAATTTATTAGAAAATATTATTCAGTTTATAATGTCTAAAAATGATTTTATTTAGATACATAGGTGGTTATGGGTCGAAATACTCTCAAAATATTGGATTTATTCAAGTTTAGGTTACCATTTTAACCTTAGATTTTAGATTTAACTCTTAGTAAAATTGTTTAACTTTTACCGTGTCTTTTTGTATTATTACACTATACGGTCAATAAACACACTAAAAAATTCCAAGAGAAACTAAATTTGTTAATTAATGATATATATATAATATTATTTATGCCCTTTAGGCCAACCTAATATTTTTTCAATGTTATATTAACCAATAATATCGTATTTGTTTTAAAAGAAATTTTATGTCAATTTTGACACTATTTAGTATTTAGAACGTGTGAAAGTCATAAAAAGTTGACTAATTCAAAAAAATACATTTAATAAATAATAACATTTCATATTAACGCAAAAAATTTGTGGATGGCATCAAAAATCTCAAATTATATTTATTTTAATATTTACAATATTATTTATTTGATTCTTTTAATAATAAAGAAAATACTGCATCATTATTGATTCATAAATAAAGATATTTATTTAATGTCTATAAATAAAAAATAAAAAGAATCATGTATGAAAGATTTTTTATTTTTAATTAATATTTATAGTCAAAGAGATGAATTATATAACCCCATATAAAATTGATTTACTAAAAGATACATGCTTTTGTTATTTTTCCCTTTACTTTAGAATAATATATATAAAATGTCATTATCACTCCCAAGTGCTTCCTTAGGGTCCTAAAATCGACCCAAGGATGTCCATGGTCGGAAATGAATCATAAAATAGGGTTAAGACACTTGTTAGGATAATTTAATATTATTTTAATATCATTTCATTACCCATATTTACCGAATTTACCTTTTAACCACTGTAAAATTTTTTTTACTAATGTAATTTTTTATAATGAATAATAATAAAAGTTACCTATTTAAAAAATTTGGACATCATGATTTCAAATATGGAATCCATTTTTCTTTATTCGAAACACTGAAGTTGCAAAAATTAATTTAAAATTAATTATCGTTGTCAAAACAAAAAGACTTAATTTATGAAAGAATAACTATCAAAAGATTGACACTTGCTTATGTCCATTTTAAATTCAAAATTACATCCAATTAACTAAATTATATTATATTATAAAAATATAATCTAATTATACTTAAAACCCATTCAAATGTATAATTTAACACTATAAATTATTTCGATTAAAAAGGTTGTTTTTAATTAAAATTTAATCAAAATAATTTATATTGTTAAATTATATATTTGAAGGGGTTTTAAGTATAATTAGATTATATTTTTATAATTTAATATAATTTAGGTCATTTAATGTAATATCACATTTAATTTGGAAATAAACATGTGTCAATTTTCTGATAGTTAATATTTCATAAAAACATACTTTTTGTTTTGACAATAGGAATTAATTATAAAATAATTTCTGCCACTTTTTTGTTTTGAATATGAAAAAATGGATTCCAAATTTGGAATCAAGAGGTCCAAATTGTATAAAAAGATATCTTTTATTTTAAACATTATGAATTATTACTTCGGTAAATATTTTTTTCTATGGTTAAAGGGTAAATCCGGTTAATATGAGTAAAGAAATAATTTTAAAATAATATTAAATTAAACTAACACGTGTTCTAACCCTATTATATGATACATGTCCGAATCCTATTTACTGATAAAAAAGTGTCAATCTTTGGATAGTTATTAGTTCATAAAAACCCTCTTTTTTGTTTCGACAACAGGAATTATTTTTAAATTAATTTCTACAAATTCTGTGTTTGGATTTGGAAAAATGGATTCCATATTTGGAATCAGAAGGTCTAAATTGTGTAAATATGTAACTTTTATTTTTATACATCATGAATAATTACTTTGGTAAATATTTTTTTTATCATGGTTAAAGGGTAAATCCGGTAAATATGGGATAAAAAATAAAATTAAAATAATATTTAATTACCCTAACACGCATCCTAACCCTATTTGCTGATAAATGTATCTTTTCATAAAACATTTTTATATGGTGTTATATAATTGATCTGATAGACTATAAATATTCATTTGAAAGCTAAAAATATTTTCTATATGATGATATTTTATTTAAAAATTTTAGACATAAAATAAATATATTTATTTATGAAACAATAATGATGTAGTATTTTCCTTATTAATAAATGAATAAAATAATAATATTTCTATCTTATAATGATGAATTAAATTTCACTAAATTATATATATATAAGTGTTAAATATTGGATTTAAAAAATGTTCTTCATTAAAAGGCATAAATCTGCATTTTTTTGAAAAATGAATCTTTTATCATAAAAATTGAATTTTTCTTATATTATATCTATGATACACCAAATATTAATGTTAAAAATATATAGGATATATAAAATTTAAAATGTGGTTAATGCTATAAATAACCTCTTTTTTGAATGGCTAGTTTGGTAAGTCATGGTGCGCTCGAAATCGGTGTTGCGTGTAGAACAAGTTAATAAAATACTTTGAAGAGATAACAAACAATGAAATAATGGGGTGTTATAGTTGATTATTTAATTATTTATTCTACAAAATGGGGAAAAAGTTGTCTAAATTTTTTGATGTTAATATGTCATATTAGATATTGGATATCATTGTATATAAATGTTTCTTATTATTATTATCCTTGAATTTGATGTGATATAAGATTATTGTTTTCCAATGTTTATATCCCAATAGATATTCTGATTTGAGGAAACTAAATTATGTTTTAATATACTACCATGTAGCATTATTATAATCTTATCACGGATAAAAGTGGATGCTTGATATTTATATAGTACTTATTACGAATTTAGAAATTTATTTATATTATATGAAATGAATGGCCTTTTTCTTGAAACCATACAATGGTTACTCGAAAATATTATACTGATATATAGATCATGAAAGGTATTGGCTATCACAACTACAAAACTTGCCTTTAAGAGCGCTGTTATTTAACCGTACTAGATGAAAATATAGGTAAATTGAATGTTTATCAATGGTAAAGAATGCACTGATAAATTTAACTTTTTTCAATGATTTTGTTTTAGTGCTAGTAAAGGAAACCTTTACTAATGCATTAATTTTAGCATTTCTAAAGCGCATCCTTTAACAGAGCTTTATTTTTAGTTCAGATAAATCATATTATTTTTCAACAATTTAGGGTTAGCATTGATAAATATTTTATTCCACAATGCATTTTTTTAGCAGATAAAATGAAATAATTAAAAAATTTAAGACATTTAAAAATAATAATAATTTTTTAAATTAAAAAATAATAATAATAATTAATTTTTTTTGATTATAAATTAATAAAAATTTAATAATTTATTAATTAGATATTTAAGATAATTTACGATATTAAATAAAATATTTTAAATATATTTATATATATTATTGTGTATAAATATGATTATATATCAAAAATTACCTTATTATCTTTATAATAAATGTTAATATATTTGTTGAATAATTTTATATTAATAAAAATTAATCTGAATAAAAAATATTGACTAATTGTATTGTACTCGACAATTAATTGATTGTCATATGACATTTTGATTTAATATATATTAAATGTGCGTTATATTTATTTGAAATATATATATATAATAATGTCATTTTTGTATACAATATGTAGAAACACTAAACATTCCAATTTTTTCAATATCGTTAATGTTTACATGTATTCTTAATTTACTCAATTTCACTCATTTTGTACATATAATCAGGAACTTAATATTGTATATTAATTAATAATGTTAAAAACAAATTTTTAAATTTTTTTTATAAAATAATGTATTTATAAGTAAATATATTTACAAATGTACATTCTTTATGTTTATACAATTATATATTTATAATTATATATAATTAATTATTTTTTAAAAGTATTTATATAATTATAAATAATTAATTATATATATTTAATTAAATATAATTCTTTATATATTTACTTAAATAAGGAATATATTTACAATAATTATAGGTATAAATACTTATTAAATAAATATTTATGTACAATAATATAATTATTTATAATGATATAAATATTAGTTTTTTAAAGAAATATATATATAATTAATAATAAATAATTATAAAATTATATTATATATATTGAAAAAGTATTATATATACTATATTGATATTTATTTCTATTTATTTATTAATTATTTATAAATATTTACAAATTTTTATAATTATTAATATAAATCCATTAACAGTGGTTCAACAATAAACATTGATAAAATAATCATTATCACTATTTTTTTCATACTAATAAAGATGAATATTTACCAGTGCTAAAAAATGCACTGAAAAAAGAACATTTATCAGCTCTATATGTTTAGCATCGTTAAATACTTAATTTATTATTGCTTAAACTATAAGCAATAATAAAATGGAACTTTATCAGCTCTTATTGGTTAGAAATAATAAATTATTCCCAATCTGTTTTAAAAAACCTTATCCATTTGTGAACCATTTATCATATAGAATCTTTCTGAATAATCCACCCACTAATAATACTCTTATTTGGGGAATCTAAGGTCTAATCACACCGCTCGTGTGCCACCAAATATCTCGCCCGACCTATGAAGTGGGACCTAGAATTTCTTCAACCTAGCATGGTGGGATTACTGGTTTTCTTTGTGTATTTTAGGATCACATATGATTTCTTCTTCTATGATTTATTTATGATCAATTTTTTAAGATATTTCTTTATGATATTTATGTGTTCCATTTTTTAGGGAACGATTTGTGGACCATTGTTTTTATTGACTACAAATTTATGATCCTTTGTTTATATCTGACACTAAACCATGGATTTATTCGTTGTTTCTTTATTATTATGTTTAATATATTACTAGTAAAAATATTTTCTTATATAGATATATATGTCTATAATTTTTCTTCTATATTCTTGTTTGTAGACTACTTATTTGAGGAAACAATGGTGGTTCCCTAATGAATATAAATATATGATGAAAACATTCATGGAATCCTTAAGGGATATGCTGTTGAAATGTTATTTTTCTAGAACCTAGATAGTGGAGTTATTAATATTCCTTTATTAGTTATATGAATAACAAGAACATGTTCCTCTTATAATTCACTATCGTCCTCAGATTTCTTATGGCGAAGATTCAATGGCGCCATACCTTGTTAAGCATATGAGGTTTTATCACATCAATCCTTCGTTTTTTGAATCATTATGGAGCCTTTATTTAATGTTATGTTTGAATATCAGGTTTTTATCTATTTAATATTTCATATAAATTATAATTCAGTGGGTTTTTATACTAGTGTGACATCTATCTATGTCTATATAGCTATTTCATCATTTATTTTCATAGTTTTTTGTTTAACAAGTATTTTTATATCTGATAATGTTAATTTTTTGTATGCAAGTCCATTGACCTTGGGGGTATCCTAATTTTTTTTGACCTATGGTACTAATTATTTATATTCGGAGGGGACACCTCCAATTTATTATTTTTACACAAAATTTGTAGAACATCCTTTAGTGACATTGAGGTGTGTTGGATGTCATAGGATTATCTAACCTAGAGTTGTTTAAAAAATTCATACCAGTTTCATTACACAATCAGACTTTTGGTTCACACCAAATAAGATTAGTGATAATATCACATATTATACACCTTAATATCCATATATTATTTTAATTACCAACATCCCTTATTATTTTATTTGCATTATCCCGGTCGTCAGATATTCTAGTATAAATGATCCATTTTACCCTTGTTATAATTGTCTATACCTTTCTGTTTTGATAGTGAATATCTTATTTATATTTATTTGTATATTGTATATAATTTATTTTTCATGAACCCAATAACCTGATTATGAACTAAAAATCGATGTATACTCATCCTATGTAAAACAAATATGAAGATAGATCTAATGAGTTCATAATGTTTTCAAAAGAGAATACAGACGACCCATCTAAAATCCACTCTCAGTGTTTACATTGTTCTTATTCATAAATATTAGTATTAATGATTTGGAAAAACATTTTATTTGTAATAGAATATAAAAAAACTATAAATATGAGTCTAAACGTGGGAAAAATGTATATGGACATCAATTGGGATTATAATAAATGTTCATAATTTACTTAAAATGTATACCATTGAAAACTATTATAGAGATCACATTAAATAAGTTAAAATGGAAAATAACGATGTTGAAAAATACATTAGAGAATTGAAAATGGTAATTTTTTTTATGATTACCTTATGGTAGAAGGGATTTTTTAAAGAGATGTTGTTATAATTTCCTTAACAAATAGAGAGAAAGAAGATCATTAGATATTAAATAATAGTGAAGATGTTGATCCAAACACTAAAGCCCAAAAATAAATTATAAGATATTTAAATCCTTCAAGGGATGAAAGATGAATATCACATAAACATAATAAAAAGTTTATAGGATGTTTCATAGATCATATTTATTGGCAGCTATCTAGAAATACAAATTCAGTTTCTGAACAAGATCAATGGTTATGTATAAAACAAAAAAATATTTTAATTCTTAAAATATGTTTTAAATAAATAGTAATATATTATATACAAAAGAACATGATGAAATCAATATGTTGAATAAATGTGGTGTTATGATTGTGGCTAAAGTGATGAAAAGATCTATTTCCAAGGATAGAAACCCAATTTAGTCAAATATGTCGTACATCAGCATTGTTGAATAGATACATGAGTTGTATTATACAACATTTCAAGTGCCACATTTCCATTGAAAATGAGTTGGAAATATTAATAGAGTAAAAGATGATGAAATGGGATTTCTAATGGTAATTTCAATGTATAAGGGAAAAAATATGATCCATTCATAATTACAATAAAAGACATGCTAGTGTTTTATGTCTCTTATCCAATAGAAAATAATTGGATGATTGTACTAATGGAGACCAAAACAAATGGTAAGTCAAGTGAAAATTTTATCAATGATGTCCAATTCATTGGGACAACAAAATCAGTTCCTTACAGTCCCACTATAGAAAACGTATTTTATGTTATAGAGTACTATAAGGAGGGGATTCAGATTCTTGATAAAGGAACCAAATCCTCAAATCCATTAGAAAAATTAAGTAAGTTCAATAATATGGTAAATGTGGTTTTTAATATATAATTTTTTCCACATAATATTTTATATTCTCTACTCATGAACATAATCATAATTAAAATTCTAACAACACATATAGAGAATTTATTATGAACATGATAATATTACCAATCCCTCGAAAGAAAAAACTATAATAATAGAAACCCTTTGGATACATTCAAATATAATATAATGATATATGTTATCTATATTAACAAAAAAAATTATAATGGAACATTTATTAAAGTTTCATTATTCCATTTAGAGATTATTTATATTTGTAGGGTTTTTCCATGTGTCATTCATTTTTATGAATTGAAATGGAATTTTCTCTACTCAATCATAGTGGTAATCTCGATTTTTTCATTGAAAAAACATTCCCAATAAATTTAACAAATTGTTTCATATTTATGTTCAATTTATTTCTTTTCAGTTTTACTCAAATAATAATTGTATTGTATATAGGTAAATTCCTTTTATTGAGTTGGGGGTTCTCTATCCAACTTTCATGCCCCTTCCCACATGAAACCATTTCACCCATACATCGGTTCATTTATCACTTCCTTTAATATTACCTCAATTTCTTTTGTAGGAAGAGAAATGATGATTATTATCTTCAATTATAGAGGTAATCATTATCTTTTTATAGTAAAATCAATATCTATAGAATAAATGTATTTTCTAAAAAATTATTAATTTATTTCATTTTAGTATTACTCAAATGATAATTATTTTCCTACATAGGTTGATTGTTTTGTTCGAGTTGGGGTTTCTCTATCAAACATTCATGATCCTTCTCCCTTGAATCATATTCACCCAAATAGTTGTTCATTTATCAATTTTAGCCATGTTACCGCCACTGCCTTTTTAGGAATGAAATGATACTACCTTATATAAATTATAGAGGTAATCATGATGTTTGTACAATAAAATAATTTTTTAAGAAATTAATTAATTTTTTCTCATGTATGTTTAATTTAATTATTTGTATTATTACTCTCATATTAATTATTCTCATATATAGGTAGATTCTATTATTTGGGTTTGGGTGCCCTATCCAACTTTCATTATACTTTTCCCATAAAATATCTTCACCCCTAAAGTGGTGAATTTATGAGTTTCTTTCAATTTACCTCAATGACCGTTACTATAAGAGTAAAGATGCTATATATGCTCAATTTTAGAGGTAATAAAGATGATTTAATAGTAAAATCATTTTCTATAAAACTAATGGATTTTTTACATGTATGTTTAATTAATTCATTTTTACTATTACTCATATAATAATTATTTTCTAATACAAGTGTATTTGTTTGTTCGAATTCGGATAATTTTTTCAAATTTCATCACTTTCTTCACCCAAAAGTCCCTAGAATTATTCTCTCACTAAAACATTCACTCTGGTAGTGTTTACATTCATCACATTATTTCATATTCCCTTCTATAACTCAATGGAAGAGGGAATATTTATATTTTTTTAGTAAAATAATTGTCCATAGAGTTAATTTATTATATCATATTTATGTTTAATTTTTTATATATTAGAATAATTATTTTATTGTAATGGTGGATTCATTTATTTCATGTTGAGGTGGTTTGTTCGAAACTACTCACACAATTTTGGTAGTTCAACAGATAAATTCAATGGATATTGTGATAACATTGATGTTTATGATTGTTTTTTAGTGTATTTAAAAGACAATTATGTAATTTTATAAACCAATTTTTCAAATGTCTATAATAATATGTTTTATTTGTATTTTTGTTGTAATTTTAATTTAATTTAATTTTTTTATTGAACTTTTTTTTATATTTAATGTGTTTTTGGTGTGTTTCTAGGGTTGTAGTGTATTTCTTCAGCACACTGAAGAGGTGTTGAATTTTTATATAACAACATACTGTATTATAGACTATAATAAATTATTTTAGAAGTGTTGTTAAAATCAAATTTATCATTTCTTCTATATGAAATGATTAATGGTTCCTTTAGAGGCACTAAATTAAAGCGCTGATAAACTGATCATTTATCTATGATTTTAAATGGGCTAATAAAGGGCAAATTTATCATCAGTTTTTAGCATAGATAAATAAACCCTTTTATCTGATCTTTTTCAACAATAATAAATGTCCAGGGATTTTAAACTCACTCACATTTTCAGTGCATTTGTATTATGGATAAAGGTAATTTTTAGCATTGTTAATAGAATTCTTTGTATAACTGTATGTTTGTATAACAACCATAGATAGAAATTTTTCCATTATTATGAAGAACCATCAAGTTGTTTTTATAAATTAAAAATTAGATGATCAAAATGAATTTATATTAGTTATTTTTTAAAAAAAAATTATAATTTTACTAATACATTATTATTGGCTTATGATGCTATAGTTTGTCGTGATGGTGGAATAAATTTTCAATTGTGATCTAATATCTTTGAATCCATGTTTGTAGTTACTACATGCATTAAAATTCATGCATATATTGACTTCATATATGTTACTATGATATAGTAAAATCATTGGATGATTCTATGTATGTTTCAAACTCATTAAATGTATATGATCCTTAGTATATATACATATTAATTGTTAATTATGAAGGCTAGATAATAAAATTTCTCTAGGGTCTCTAGTTGGATATTTATGATAGGGTTTTGGGGGTAGATGAAGATAAAACAAAGAAATTTATATTCATTAAACCTTATATAATTTTTATTATATATATATATATCAATTTATGTAGTATAAAAATAATGGGTATTTATAGGATTGATTGTTGGATTATATATTAACATGTACACATTTTCACAGAAAAATGGTTTATTTTATTATAGTTATAGTATATTCTTTTTAATTTATTTTGTGTACTATGATTTTTAATTTATTCTTATTGATATTACTGTTTTATATTATTATATACCTATAACACAAATTCTATTCTCTTATGGATAATAATAATACAACCATATCATCATCCTCATGTTTTTGAGATTAGTGATATTAACCAAAGATCATATATCTCTCTAAACATTGATACTGTATTAGTAAATAGTTATAGTATATTGAACATATCTACATATAACTCATTATATATAGTATTATAGAATATAGTTAAAAATAAATGTGGCAGTTTTTTCACCACTCGCTTAATAAAAGTGTCAAATGTTATTTTTAACAAATAATAACATCCATTAAAAATATAGAAACTAGTTTTCATTTATATCATTTAATAACCACTATTTCATTTTGACATGCTTTTAAAAAAAATTATACAAACAATTTGACTAGTGTTCCTTCTTTACTATTTTTATGAAATATAATTAAAATATGGGATTATTTATAATTATATAATATCATGTAGTATGTTTTTTATTTATACCATCCTCAATATAATTTTAATGATATATTATTAAGAGTCATTATTTTCTATGTATTAGAAAATTCGATAATGAAGTTGTGGGTTTTGGTAACTCAATTTCCATTATCTTTTCAATCTCTGTAATAATTTTTCCATTTGTTCCCACAAGATAATATAAAATGAATGAAATAAACAAATAAATTATCCAATTTTACAAGTATGAGATATATCATCATATAATAGAATATTTCTCCCATTATAATATATATATGATCCAATGACTAGTTTGATGTTAATAGTGAATTAATCACATTTTGGTATCAATAAACTTATATATTATCAAATTCTATAAATCTCATACCATCATTAAATTTAATTTTCTTTATTCTAATTAAATTTTTATTATTACGGTCTAATATTATATATCTCATATAATAATGAGTATGTTGTAAGAAGATAATTGTATCCCTTCCTATTTTTTTATATATTAATATATGAAAATATTTTATAATACCAATTATGTTGACTCATTTATATAAAGCATAAATACCTCTAGAAAAGACTTATAATAAATATCATTAATTGAAATAGAGTTATGAAAATAGGTAATATAATATTCAATAATCATTTCATTTATCAAATGTATGGGTTGGATTGTTTTTATAGAAAATTAATATCCTTCTAAATGATCATTATATTCCGCCACTCATTGAAATCATATTATGAAATTGGGGTTTGTATCGATTTTTTTGCTTCAAATTATATGTTTGGAACTATTTTTTTCAATAGAACCTGGTATACTCTACTATTTCTCTTTCATGAACATCAATAATCAGAGTGTTTCAATATAATGGTGAAAATTAAATAGTATGAATATATCTCATCAGGTTGATCTATTATTTATGTTATCATTCGAATTTTTGTGGGAGATTATTAATAAATTCTACAATATAAAAAGTAAAAAAATATTAGATTTGGAGAAACTTATTGGTTGTTAGGTATATAAAATTTAATCTAATTATTTTCCAATATGTAAAATATTATTTAATTAAAAATAATTGTTGTTTTTAAAGGATAAATGTAATGTAATCTACCATATATATACCATTAATACATAGAAATATCACAAAATATGAATGTAGTATTACCCCTATATTACATCATTTCCATTTAATATATAATAAAATTACATTTAATCATTAGTACATATTATAATAATTTCTCCATAGAAATGAAATGATTTCATGACATAGAGTGTGGAAACATATTTAAAATTAAATATATACTAGATTCCTTATGACAAAATCAAGTTGACCAATAATATATTAAATTTATCAAATTAAATATCTTTATTCTATTTGAAATCATATGGATGTAATTATATGGATTATGGGTCACAACATTTAATAATAACCTACATCATGTATTATTTAGAAAATATTATTAATATTAGAAATTATTTTAAATAAACCTCTTTATCACGTAATCATGTTTCTAAATCATCACTAAATTTACGAATAAATAAAATATGAATACAGTAACCATTTTTTGTCGAATTTAATTCAAAAACCCATGTAAAATCCAATAAAATTGATAAAAATTTTAATTCCCCATAGTAATAATGATATCAATTTAATGAACTATTTAATAATTATTTTTTTACTAAGAATTCATGTTTATTTTCTCTCTTAAAAAAAATCCAACAATCTCAAGTTATGAAACATCAGTTTCCATAATTATTTCACTTCATTATATGTACTAGTTTTGATATATTTTATTTTTTCCAATATTCATTTCAGTCAGGATGTTCTCTATATTTTATTAGAATATCAAATAGTTTTTATAGGAAAATTATTCTTCACAATAATATCATTAAAAATTCGATCATAATCATTCAAATAAGAGAGGTTCTATTACATAACTTGAATAATTTTGTTCATATATATAGTATATATCAGATAATAATGAATGATTATAAGTCATCATCAATTATTTTTTTTAGTGTAATTATATGATCATAAATAAATTTTCATTAAATCAATATACCATATAATTGTATATCACTATTTTAGTTGAATATTATAATATAACCTTATTTTTCTATCATATATTATTTTCCATGATTTAAAAAAATTATAATAATTATTACATATCGTTGGAATGGTGATTTTTATGAATTTTTTTAATATTTTTAGTGAACTGTTATTATATTGCAGTGTTTTATTTTCTCATATCCAAACCCATTGATATATAAAATATTCAGTATTGATACATAGTGTACCCATATTAGATAAATTTTAAATTTAAATATAATTACATGATATTAAATTATAAATATTTTTCATTAATAATAAGATCATAGGATTCCAAAAATATTTAATATGGGAAAATAATGTATTATTTTTTTCTTATAAAATAGTACATTAAATTCACATAATCATATTACTTAATTTCTTATGTATTGAATTAATTTGAATATATAGAAATTAAATATTCATATATGTATCTCATAGTCATTTTAGTATAATAAGCCCCTAAGAACACCCAAATAATTTATTTAATGGCATAATATTATGGTTTAGTTATCAGTAAGGGAGATGTGATAATATTAAAAAACAATGTTTTTTAAAATATTATTATGTTGTAAAATTAACATAAAAGTGAATTATAAATGTATTAAAAAACATGATGAGTATATTAATATCTTTTTTAGATGAACTGTAGCACTATAAAAAAAATTGAAAATATATTCCATTATATATAATATCTAATATTCAATGTCACTGATTATTATTATAACATAGTTATATTTACAGAAATTATTAAATTTTCTTCTAAAATTGGATCCACTATTTATTTAAGAATTGCCTATTATTTAATATTTATTATTTATTGAATCTATATCAACTTATATAAAATTAAAATATACACAAAAAATAGTGACTGAAAATACTTGTGGATATTTGTTGTATTGTAATAATAAAACAACCTATTTACTATAATGGAAAAAATATTTGTATTCAATAGTTTTAATTGAATATTTATTTACTATTTTTTATAAAAAAATATATTTATTTAAATATGAAAATATATAATAATCTAAATTGTATTATGAGTGTAAACTAATACACTATATTGTTTTCTATCAATTAGCAATTTTAAAAAGATACAAATCATCATCATTGAACTGTCTTACCTAATTAGATTTGGAAAAATAACTATTATCTATTGAACAATCTATAATCATGATGGTTGAAAATCATTTTTTTATGATACATTATAAATATTTCATTCCCATAAATCATATAATAAATCCACACACTTATCATTCCAATTATTATAAATTTTTGACGTTATTTTATTAGTGCTTTAATAAAAAAAATAATGATTTAAAAAAACTATATATGTCATAATCCAAAGCCCCCTTAAATTTATTAAATAAAATAAATAAAGAACATTTTTTATTAAAAATTAAATCATTGAGAATATATAGTATATTAATTTATTTTATAAAAATTAATCTTATCCATTTTCATTAATAAATTAATTAGTGGAGACAATATTTTTTTAGGTATGATATTTTTTCATGAAAATTGTCCAATCCATAATTGGTTTTGAATATATAAAATATTTTTTAAATATATACATTATGATATTTGAATGAAATATTTTTAAATAATTATGCATCTTATTTATGGTTATATAGAAAGATTGTATAATAAAAACCTTGTTTATATTTATAATAGAATATATAAAATGTATAAGTTAATTTAATTTGTTCCCTTAAATCTGTCGAATGAAATAATATCACATGTTCATGAAAACCATATAGTTTTACTTAATAAGATATATATTCCCTATAAATATATAATATCTTTGATAGACCACATAAAAATAAATTTAATATTATCATAGTAAGTGACATTATATGAAACATAAAACAAATTTCCTTACTCAGTTATCAGTTACAAAAAATATCCCTATTAAAAATGATTATCTTAATTTCACTAAATAAGACCTCACAGATTCATAATTTTCTTCTACTTTTCACTTCATCAAAAAAAATTATTTCTATAATATGATCTCTAATAACTTGTGTTCACAATCTATTGAATAATAAATAATAAAAAAATTAATTCTATACATTGAAAAAATACAATCATTTCACCGAAAAAAAAATTCTTTATAACTCTAACTGTTGATTCACAACTTTTTGAAAATTAGATATTGATTATAACATAATTATATTAATTTCAAATTAATAAAAATTCTTTTGTTGTACTTGGGTTCAACATAAATATGTAATAAAATTTAATATTCTTTTATTCATGGATCATCTAATATTTTTAATTATAGTCTATTTATAAGATGTATAACCTAAACTCGTATATATAATGATTTATAATGGATATTTTGGTCATATTATATATATATATATTATTCAAGAAATGATTGGTTTTAATTATTTTTTGTCTATTTATTTTAATAATATAATTAAATTATCACCATGGGAAAAAGAAAATTAATTTAACCCTTAAATTTTTAAATAATTTATATTCAATAATTTATAATTATTAATAAATTTGAAATTAGTTTGCCTTTATATATAAATTATTTGAGGTAACTAATAATATTATTGAAAATGATCATTAATATAGAGACTGCATATATTTTTATGGCATTATATAATCCAAAAGTTAAATTTAATGTTATTATATAATATATTTATCATTTATACTTACAAATTATCCAAGATATATATTTATTACAATTGGTTTTGTACATTTACACCCATAATACATAGTTCTTTATTTCATCCAAATAGAGAGTTATTATGATCAACACAAATTATATGATGGTCAATATTTGAAATAAGATGTGAATTTTCCCCAATGAAAACTGTATAAATATTTATAAAATATAAATAAAAATACTTTTAATCCATAATATATTTGTATTATATGAAAACATTTTTTAATTTTTTTAGGTTGATAATGTGATATATTTTAGGAGTTGAGAAATATAATAGAAAACATATCATGTCTTAGGGTCTAACTAAATGTTGATATCAAGAGAATATAATATTAATATAAATATAAACATATATACTATGATATATTGGGAGAAAATATTTTATAATCATTCATTGGAAGATACATTGTAATTTAAAATAATAATTTTCGTTGCCGTTCTTTAAAATAGATTATATTATCAATGGAATGATAATGTGTATCATATAGATTACTCATGTAATAAATAAATATTCATTGTAATTGAATATAATATAATCTATTTAATAATTTATTTTTCAAATATATTAAGATTAAAATGAGATTATTTATATCGATCTATTTTATTAGGTAATTGTATTATTTAACTAATTTATCCCCAAAATATAATAAAATGATACATTTAATACCCCCCCAATGAAAATCATAAATAATATAGAAAAATAAAATAAATATGATTTTATTTTGTTAGTAATAATTTTACATTATTGGATATATTCATGGTGATATTTTAAATTTGATATTTCAATGGGGTGAAACAACATCACATGACTAATTCTTAGTTCTACCATTCTATAACTTTTTAATACATAAAAAATCAGGCATTTATCAGAGATTATATTCATTTAAATACTATTTTTTCATCATTTAATTTTTTTAAATAAATTTAAAAATTAAAAATAATATCTAGCACATTCTTCAAATCAATACTAGTATATATTGATTCCCTAATTGAACCATATACATTTTTTAATCAATTAAATTTTCTACAATTAGAATATACTATAAAGAAATCATCACATACTATGAATTCATATATCTAATTAGTGTATACTAAATTTTATCAATTTTTTAATAGTGGAAATATAGTATGATAGAGGTTAAATTATGGTATTTCAAATAAATCATATTTTATAGTTTATCATCATAATGGTTATTTTTATTCATCATATTAAATATATATAGGTCTCTTAGAATCATCACCCATGTTTTTAGTTAGTGTATAACCTGGGTGGTATGTCCCATAATCCTATATTTTACAGATCGGGGTTCAAACCATCCAAATCCCCTTTAGGGATTTACGATTAAGGGGGGTCAAAGGCATGACAAATACTGGTTGTGATGTAGTATTGGTATGATCAGCCTCATGAATGATGCATAATATTTTCATTTTATTTATATGGGCTGTATAATGGTTCTCCCTTTACCATGAAAAAGTATCCTTTCCTTATTTAACAAAAATAAACTCCAGCCACAATTTTTTTAAATAAAGTCGTTGTGGAATCATACTAAAAATGAAAAATTGATTTTTTTAATATTAAATATATCCTAATAATCGTGGATTAAAAATTAATTAGGTTATTCTAAATAACAAAATGTTTTATAACTATAATCGTAATTTTATATAACAATTCAAGTGATAGGTTCCATTCCATTCTAACATATTAAAGAATATGGCTGAAAATTCCTAATCATTTACAAAAATATATGATAGAATGATCCATATTTTTTATCCTTCACGTTTGATTAAATAAAAAACATTGTGAAAAATACATTCCCCAATACAATCCCTACATGAATATATAACTCATTTTCTAATTGATAACACCTTAAATAATATTTCAGGTTATTAAAAACTAAATCCTCTATAATATTTTTATATGATGGTATCTCAGAATTATGAATATTAATATTAACAGAAAACTTATATAGCTAAAATATAAATGATAATAAAAAAAGTAAAATAATTGATAACTTTTAATGTAGATGACTAATAAAATTATAAAAATTATAAAAAAAATATTATTTTTGATCTCATTAATATTATAACTAAAAAAGATATATTCACATTCAATAGATTATTCTGAATAATAGTCATAAAAAATGTTAGATGCTATGATCATATTAATTACATAACCTAGATAATTAATTGAATATCATTATATTATTCATTATCCTTAAATTATATAGTAATAATCACTCTGGCATTTGTTTACAAAATATTTTTTATAAAACAAATGTAATGTAAAATTTGGTGTTAGGTCCATAAAATATTTTCCATCCTAATTTCATTCATAATTTATAAAAAAATCCTCTATAGAAAATACCACTACCTTTAAATGAATTTTCATATTTTTAAATTCATTTAATAAGACATGTAATTTTCTCTTAGCAATGAGCTCTATAAAGAATCATATTTTCTCTACATCCAAATTTTTATATGGTGAGATATATATTGTACACAATTAAGGATGGAGAAATAGTCCTTTTTCCATGTCTAAATTCCTGTGAATGCATTTAAATTTTAACACAGGGTGTAAAATAATCTAAAATATTTATCATTGTGAAATGATATATTTATAAAGATGATGATAATTGAGGCTTTAATATTCTCAGTGAATTAATATATATGGATAAATATATAGGATGACCTTATGATTAACCTGTTATTTTTTTGTTGATATGGATATTAATTTATAATCATTTTACAATACATGAGAAGTAATTTAACATATCATGTCTATCTATCTCCAAGAGAGTATATTTTCAAAAATTATTATAGTTTATGTATATCTAGGAATGTAGATTCAATAAAAATATCATAATATAATTAGGATTTAAAATTAATCTTCCTTAGGCGGTACTGTATGGATCATATATATTTACTATGATGATATGATACTCAATAAAGTTTTATATATAAAAATTATTATTTTTAATTTATATGTATTCATGACTGAATAACTAAATATGTAATAGTTTAGTTCACTAATTATAAAATACTGTTAAAGTTTTGTGTAATTAGAAATAAATATTTAAATAATGAATTATTTATATTTATAATTAGTTTAAATTATATTTTAAGAAGTATTAAAATTGAATATAAAAATCTAAATTTCATTATTCCAATATGAAAAGCTGATTTGATGGTAAAAATTAAGAGTTTGTTTTATAATATATGATAGATTTTGTTAATAATTATCATGAAAATAATTAATATTATGTTATTTAGATGTTATAAAATATATATGAGTTAGATTTTTTAGATTTGTTGGATTTATTCTAGATGGTTATAAGGATTTATATTTACATTATGTTTTCTTATAATATATAAAGATTAGAGAATAGGTATGATAATATTGAGGTTGTAAAGAAAATTGAGGACATTGGTAGCATGAATTCTTCTTAAAATGAATAAAGGATAATGAATTATATTTTCGTTCCAATAAAAAGTAAAAACATGTGTTGTTATCCACATTAAAAATAGGCAATATTATTACATCTTTATGTTTCACATCATAAATAATTTAATTGTTTAATGATCATGAGTACACATATTATATTATTAAATGATTAAAAATGACATTTGATATGTAAATTACATATGGAGAGTATGGTATGCATGAGTAGATATACATTATTAAATAAATTGGTAAAACATTATTCATAACATAAAAAATTATCAAATATGGTTCAAGGTGAATTAAAATAAAAATAATTTTAATTTGTATCATATCACCTATGTGTATCTAGATTTTTATTACATTTAGAAGGAAGTTTCTATCTATATGACTTAATGTGAATAATCATATTAAAAATAATGTTGATATATAATAGGAATTGAATTATTTATTATATATTTACTAAATGAAATACAAAAACTTAACCAAGAAATAGATAATATATAATATATATTTAACTTTATTTATGGACATTATATTAATATAAATATTTGACTAATTATAATAGGATTTCATTAGCATGATTTAGGTCAACAATATGTTATTTAAATGTTTCATTCAAACAAGATATTTTTTAATTAGATGATATGAATTGTGAGTATTTCAATCCAATTATTAATATATTTATTTTTTATTATATAAAAAACATCATGATTTCATATTATTAATTATTATGAAAATGAATTAATCTAATTTGATTCATGTAATTTATTGAAAAATTTGTGTTGTGAAATAATTTATCATCACAGCTATGAGAAAGTGAATATAAAAAATATAACAAATTATATTAATCTATTTAATGGTGTTTAATAAATAATAGAATATTATATTGTGTATGAAATCACATTAAAAATAACTATAACTCTTATTTCAATCCACTATTATTTAATGTGCCATTTTTCTATCTATTATGAATTGTTTTTAAAGTCATTGGTCGATGAAAAAATAGTTCATATTTTCCTAATTATTGGATATTTTAAGTAATTATTTTTTTACTACATGAAGTATCACTAATTATTGAAATATTTTTTATGCATCCTTCTATTTAAATATAAATAGATATAAGTCTTATTAAATGAATAATATACTGTTAAAAAAATTTAATTGTCAATATTTTTTATGAAATATATATATTAATATTATCTTGAATCTATGCATAAAATTTGATGATAATATGAAAAATTGGATTTGAATTTTTTTTACTAATTTTGGAATATATAGTAAGAGAACTCTGATCATGTATGTTTTAACGGATGTTCTATATACATTTAAAACCAAGGAATGAGATTCCAGTTTTATATAAAGTTTTTCATAATTAATCTTCATGATGATTATATTTTATTTATATAAACATTTATATTATATCCAATATAAAAATTTATCATGTGATATTGATTTTTATTAAATTATTTAATATTTGATAATACTGATGGGGGAAATATGTTCATTTGAGACTCTTTTAACCAATTTTGGAGACACATTTTTCTAGTGATGGAAATATTACTGATTAGAGAATAAAATCATATTTTTTTAAACATATGAGAAATAATAACAGAAATATAACGGTTGATATGAGACATAACATATTACATAATTATTTTTTCAATAATGATAAGAACATGTGAAGAAAAATCTATTTTTATAGTTTTAATTGTGAAATATAAACATAAAATACATGGAATTTTTCTCTATTATTGTTAGGAAATTAAAAAGATATAATATTAATGTATGTGTATTTTAATATAGGGAAGATTATGATAAATATTAAAATATTTGTTTATAACGTTTTTATTGTTATAATATTTCTCCATGTTTCTAAATCTAGTAAAAAATTGGTAGTAATTTGTTGTGGGACATCGATGTTCAAAAAATAGTGAAAATCTAATAAAATTGTGTAGTAAAACATGATAAAAAAATTTTATGATATGAATATACATATAATTGATTAAATATATGTTGGGTAAAGATCATAGTAAATCTAAATTATAGTAAAATTATGGTTGTAAAGATAAAAGAATATAAAAAATATATTTTGTTGGGATCACAAATTCCCATCTACCATCACAACAATATAATAAATCAACAAACGCCTTAAGATTTGAATTTTGGGGCATATTGGGTTTTTTTGGATAAATGTATACTGAGATAGAATTTTGATGGTATTTTTTAATTGGATTGAGACACCATGTTTCCAATAATTACATTATTTTAATTCATATATATTGTCAATAGAATATTATTTTTTTGTTAGAATTATAATATATTTCAACATAAGAAATAATAAATCCATGTTATTCATCGTAGAGTGATCTCATATTTTTATAGATTGTTATAGTTCAATAGTATTTCTCATACTTTTAAATGGGTAATGTGTATAATTTATATTGAATCTAGATTGTATTTTTTTTATTAGGGAGATTATGATTTTACATGTATCAATAATAATACATATAAAAATAAATTTTATTTGAATACAAGGAAAATACTATTATTCAATAATGCAGTTATTGTGAAAGAATAATATTTTTTGAAATACAATATTTTGATTATTGATCTATATTGGATTCTAATTCCTAAAAAATCTATTACTCATTAATGAGATTAATGATATCAAATTTTAAAACATATTTCAATGAAATTAATCTTATCATGTTCTAAATCATATCATAGTGATAAAGTTAGTGAAAAAAGTATGTTCATATTTTTTTTCTGAATATTGTTTAATGAAATCATAAAACTACAATCTTAAAATATAATATTATTGAAAATTTTAGTTATTATGGAAATAAATATTATAATAGTAATCCATTTTTATAGGGGATATTATTAATGAAATGGTATATGTAACTTATTATAATCTATGTCTTTTATAATTTTTTTCTTTACAGAAGGAATAAATATACACATAAAGTAATTAAAAATGATCTAATGTCCTTTTCAATATTTATAATTAGTTATATATCATAATTTTTTTATTAGGGAAACCAATGTATTATTATAAAACCCAATAATAATCCTTGTAATTCATTAGATATTATAAAATTTTACTGGATAACCTAAGGATGTATATATATGAAAGTGATGAGATATCAATACAAAAAAATATTAATAAATTAATATTTTGATTATTTAAATATATGTGATTTATGGGTCATAATAGGGTGATGGAAAATGCTAAGAATCATAAATGTGAACCTTGGATAATTAAATAATATGATAACATCAATTCAATATTGGAATGTCGAAACAAAATAAAACATGGCATCATAATAAGTAAGTTAATATAAATTGATAGGAAAAAATAAATTTTTACATGTGGAAAATGTATCATCCATAATAAATGGTATCATATAATAGAAAACCATTACCCAATTCATTATAGGGGGATAGAATTATGAACTCACCTACAACATTGGAATCTTGTACTCACTTTTCTATTCCATATAGATCATATTAACTAAGAATTTTCTTCATGAAATATAGTACCATTATTTAGGAGATTTGATTACATAAATATAAATGTAAAAATAAATTATTTTATATATATAGGTTAATAGACACGAGGGGAAATGAGGATGGATATTCCCAACACAAATGGGTCATGTGGGAAATCATCTAATAATTTTAGAAGCATTACGTTCATATATAGAAGTTAATGGAAAAAATTAATGAAAGTGAATTGTAGTATATCACTATATGAGAAAATAATATTAATTTTTATTTATAATCATATTTTATTATGAATAATTGTATATAAAAAGGTATATAATAACATATTTACTTGAATAATAGGGATCAATTGAATTCCTTTCCTTGATAGGGTGATATAAAAATGTATCAAAGAGAGTCATAAGTCATTGTAAACTACATAAGAGATATTTATAGACTTTTTGGGAGAAAATATTCCAGATAAATTGATAATATGTAGTGTTGGAATGGTGGTTTAATGGTATTTATTATAGATTATATGATTAATTGTTTTTAAACATTTGTTTCAAACTCTATATAATATAATAATGAAATCCAAACTCATTTTATTAGTTTAATCCCATTGATTCTTCAATTTTTATGTGGATGTTTGTACATTTCTCATGATCATAATTTATTATAATACTACTATTTATCATGTAGAGACGAGTTATGTTCATAGTAATGTCTAAAATTATCAATATAATATTTTTAAATGTAAAATGGAATAGATTTGAGAAACAAATTGTGACGACATGCGATTTTGAAGCAGGAAGTTCCTAGAATAAATTTTTGAAATAAATTAATCTTTTAAATAACTCGCAATATAGGCTTTCCTAAAAAAGTGGAATAAATTATATATAGGTTCCCAAATCAGAAATTTGAGCACACTATTGCATTTAACGCAGTGGCTTTACAGTATCTGAGAACTAACATCGACCGGCGAGAGTCAACTAACGATGTTAGTTTTTGGATGTTAAGGAAGTAAAATAAATTAAAATATTTATTTTATTAATTTTTCATCAACACATCGATGACAGATTTTATATAAGACATTAAACATACTATCTAGTGTTAACCTCATAACCCAAGAATTTTCTATAGACATGGAGAGGAGATACATTGGTGGAACCTATCGACAATGAACAATGATGAATTAATTGTTTGTGAATATCGAGACCAAAAGAGTTAAAGGATATCATTGATGATAGAATCCCAATCCCACTTCATTAGTGGTCTATCCTAACTCGATGTAGGGTTTTTTATTTTGGTACTTTTATTTCCCATTATAGTATTGAAATGTTGAAGGCATATCAACTCATGAATATGTTGACATGGGGTACAATCATTCTTGTGGGAGGAGTTGTTTGCTGAGTTTGTTGTTAGAGATTGTTTCATATTTGATTTGTTTTACTAGATCCTTCAAAGGGGGGTGTATTAACTCTGTAACGAACAATGGGGGAGGTTCCTTCATCAATTTGTTTATGAATTTATTCCCCCCGCCCCGTCTGTTCATCACATTCTTCATGGGGTTATGACCATAGATCATTGTGCATCTGTCTCACAACACAATGATTCCAGTTCATAGATACCACATCATGACAAACCATAGAAGGTGAGATGACTATGGAAATAGACAAATCGATACGCATAAGAAGAAATCATTCTTATACCGTTCATTGTGCAGATGACCAAAATGAGTTTTCAGGCCTTATCAAACAGTTGAATCCTCTTGTAATGTTTTCAGCATGGTCAGGAGAAATCATATATTCTATTTCGAGGCAAATTAATTGTAGGATAAAGAATTTGATGTGCAGTTGTGGCATGGTATTGAAGAACATTGTTTCTGAAAAAACGCTGTGAACACAGAGTGTTTTATGAAGAACACGACATGTGGGCTGACTTAGAAGCATATAGTGTTTCATGCCATAAGAAATGATGACATGTGGTGTGACGCTTTTCACATGTCTTGTTAGTGACTATGTGGAACTCAATGTGTATCTAGAATGATACACATATATGGGTTCGAGTACATGGCGTGTACATCCCCACACTGCCAGAGTTGGCTGCTTACACTAGTTACCACGTGTAATGGTACATGGGCTGGCAGACACATGCATAATTTGTTCATTTTCACATGACTAGAATACACTGAGTGGTTCTCAAATAGTATGACAAGACATAGTAATCACCTACATTTCATGTATATCTTTTTTTACATGGCATGTTTTTTAACATGGCTGGTTACACATAAGTAGTTCCCATGTTTATAGGAAATGATGTGTCACACTCCAACATTCCATTTACTACATTTTTCATGTATTGATTTCCTTGTCCTCTATACCTTGGAAAAATACGGTTTTGGTTTTATATCCATTTTCTTTTTACCTTAAATGATAGGTATCACATACATCCACATGAATTTGATCCCTTCAGTAGAACTTTTGGGATAGAGTTAGAGTCCCTCTGAGAGGCCCAAAGTGAGATCCTCTACCCATTCTTGGACCCAGGAAGTGTCAGAAATTTACATGACCAATACTACAGGATGGTAACCCTAAACATATAAGGTGAATCTGGATGATTCTTGGTATAGGACATGTCTATGGTAATGATCCTCATCAATGTATTGTGATATTTTCCCACTAATTAGTGTGTTCTCCTCGAATGGGTGTATATATTATCTATTCAGATCCATCAATACATCTATCACTATTTTTACACATTGAGACAAACAATTGTTCTTGTATGGATGTCATTAGAGTTATCGGGCTTGTGGAGTGACTACTCCGGAATGAGCGCTTCGTGGAATCATCAAACTAAATCCCTAGAGTGGGAATGCGTTCGTTGTGACATACCTCTAGACATGTGTCTATGTTTTGAGTATATATGTATGTTTTTATTGTTATAAATTCTATAGACATATACTTTGTAGAGATTATTGTGACTTTATTTTTTGTATTCATTTGTGGTATATGGGTTCCTCTATTGAGTATTGTCATACTCACCTCTACATGGGGTTTTCCCACACATGTCGTAGCTTGTGTAGACGAGTGGACTTTTGACGGAGTCTAGGGTGGACCAGGACCAGACTATGCTTTTTGTGCTTCTAAACATGATGAGGTTTTTATATGGCTACGAGCATCGGTATTAAACCCTATTTCTTGTTTTCATGTTGGACATAATTGTTTGCAGACTGTTTCTTTTGGTTGTCTTTTACTTTGGGAATGTTTACATTCTGTACATTACATTCCATTTTAATCCATTGGTTGGGTTATAGAGTTTACAGGCATTTTTTCCTTACGGGTTTTTTTACTTTTAATAGGTGTTGTTTAGTAGAAGTGTGTGTGTGTGTAAAGGTACATAGTCAATTCCTCTGATATTTGGGATATTTTTACTCAGTGCCAGTCACCAATCCCTGGCCTATTAGAGGCAGGGCTTGGAGAGTAATGGAGAGGGACCCACTATGAAAGGTCATGAAATAGTGGTATTAGAAGTGGTTTGTACTCCCTTTGCACTGAGATTCTGTGATGGTGTATTGGGGTACCTGTGTTAATGTGTTTTGAGTTAGGATATTTGGTTAGGGAATCCAGTTCCGGTGTTTTCAGTTGATGTATCCATGCACAAGGACTCTGAATACATGACTTTTTGACTTAGTACATGAGAACACTATATGTAGGGAAACAAAAAGAAATGGAAATTCATAATAAAGTAATGAGATATAGTATCCATATCCTTTTGTGTTTTCTATCCATATATTCTCCTTTTATGTGGTACATATTTTTTTCATACAAGATGCATCCGTCAGGAATACCAGATATGATTCAGCATCTGAATCAAGAGGATGAACCCCTTAGGGATGAGTCCTCAATTCAGGGGCTTGTTCCCATTAGCGTTACCTCTAGGGGTTGCACCTGATATACCCCCATCTATAGAGAAACACATGGTACCTATAGTACTAGTAGACAAGGAGAACTTGATGATCACACTCTATGATTTTCAGAGATAGAGAACCCCTAGGATCTAAGATGAGCCTAACCCTCAAGATGATAATATCTAGCTTGATTTTCTTACTTTAATTTTATATCTAGGGATGACACTGGTGGACTATAACGTCTTCCTATGAGAGAGCCTTCGGTAGGGTTCAACAAGGAGATGGAGGAGTTTGACCTCTGTAACTCATGACGACAGACACTTTCATTGGTAGAGTTCAAGTAACAATTTAAATGGGATTTTCCTCTAGTAACACTTAGTGAAGTGCATATCTAGGATCATTTTTAGATCTACTATAGGAAGTATGATGCTGGTGGAATATTCATGAAGGTTCCCCAAACTCACTGTGTACTCGATGAGTATGTTCATGGATCAGTACATTAATGATCGGACCATGGAGAGAGGTTTATGATGGGACATCTGATCTACTTATGTGAATATTTTAATTCCATATTATGATATAACACTTGATCTATCTTGGTTGGTTGAGAGATTTTAGGCTAAGAAGAGAAAGATGAGGGAAGTCAGTAGTAGGAAGATAAGAGTAGAGACCTCGATAATAGGAAGAAGATGTTATGAACAAGCACCAGAATTTGGGAGAAAAAACCGTATGACCCAAGATAGGGGATCAATAGTAATGATATTTCAGGATAAATCTAGTAATCTAAGGGTGAAGAAATGTAACTCACGTGATGAAAATTGACATCTCTATAGATACTGCTCAACCAATTGAGCTGCTGACGGGGAGGTGGTTCATGGACACTTAAGGTAGAGGAAACTATTGGAGTAGGAAACAATTCCAATCTTCTGACATGGAATATGATTAGGGAGTGTGGTGAGAGATTGAATACATATTGACACACTTCCACAACCACTTCCAGGAGGTCCGCACTAGGGTTAACGAGCTAGGGGGAAGGGGTGCATTCAGCTATATGCGGTCAAGGTGTATGACCCATGGACTTCAAGGAAGAATTGATATATGATCTGTATCTTTTATACTGTTCCTACCATATTTATAGACACATATGTCAGTCATTCATTCCTCACCACATGTCTTTTTCCAAAACATTATATTCTGGTAGATCCATTGACTCAACCCTTATATTTGGAGACACTTGTAAGAGGAGACTCAATGATAAGGAATATTTAATAATTTGTGATATTAATATTGGAGGTGATTGTTTCAATTGGAACCTATTAGTGGATGTGTTGAGGAATTACGTTGTCATTCCCAGTATGGATTGTTAATCTTAGGTCCATACCCTGTTTGGATACTTTAGGAGAAGAGTGAGGTGTGTCTGGAGTGATGGGATGATGTTTTCCATTATTGGTGAAAAGGAAGCCCAGGAAGTATAGGGCAGGTTCATACATAAAAGGGTTCAACTAATCAATCATTTGTAGGGTAGGATTACCCTCAGAGTAGAAGATGTTATCAGTTTTCAGCTCCAAAATGTTGTGACAGAGTATAAGGATGTCTTTCCAGAAAATGATCCAAGACGACATCCCCATAAGGAAATATAATTCCTCACGGACATGCTCCCCGCTATGACATTGATATTCTCAAAAACATATCAGATGGATCCCACATAGATTCTCATGATGTGGTTGTAGTTTTAGGATTTTCATTGGAAGGGATTCATTAGTCCTAGTGTTTCAACCCGAGAGGTACCATTTTAGTTGGCTAAGAAGGAATACCAGAGTTTGAGGTTTTATGTGGATTAATGGTTCCTGAACCAGGTGAAAGTGAAGAAACGTTATCCATGGATGATGATTGATGACCTATTTGATTGTTTGATAGGGGAATATTGGTTCTTGGTGGTTGAACATCAATCATGTTACCATCAGCATGAAGTACAAGATGCGAATGTGCCGAAGATGTCTCTCAGATACTGCAATGGTCACTATAGTTACTTCTGTATTCCCTTTAGCATAAATAATTCCCCTGATCTGTACATGGGACTCATGAACAGAATCAGTCATCCCCATATAGAGTATTTATTAGTAGTCTTCATCAAAGAAATCCTTGAGTACTCGGCATTAGAGTAGGATCACATGAGATGCTTGTGGTTGGTTATAAACATACTCCTTGAGAACTAGCTTTATGGGAATCTTGTAATGTGTCAGTTCTGGATATAGGAGGTCCACTTCATTGGAAATGTTATCCTATTAGAAGGAGAATTTGTGGACCCAAAAATGGTAGGGGATATTCTATAATTGTAGGAACATCGGATTTATATAGAGGTGTATAGATTCATTGGGATGGAAGAATATTAATAGAGATTCATTACTGAGTTCTCCTCGATATCATCCCCCATGATAGCATTGACTCGAAAGGGACCACCGTTCAAATGGACAGAGAAGTTTCAGTAGGCTTTCCAATCATTGAAGTATGGTTTGATGAGAACACCAATCTTGAGAGTGGAAGAAGAGGGTGTCATGTATGTTTTTTTCTATAAGGCATTAGGGAAAAGGCTTGGATGTGTTTTAATGAAGAGAAATATGGTGATTACTTATTGTTCATTACATCTGAGGCCACATGACAAGAAAAATGGAACCCTTGATCATTAGTTGGTAGTGGTAGTATTTGCATTAGAGATGTGGCCTCACAACGTGAAGGGAAAGCAATTTGTTGTCTACTCTGGCAAAAAGAGCATGAAGTTCATCTTCTCACAAAAGGATCTAAACTTGATGAAGAGATGATAAATATATTTCCATCAAGAATATGACTTTGAGATAGTTTATATGATTGTGAAGGGGAACATGGGGGAATATTTTCTTATCATGAGGTTGAGTTTGTAGCTATTTAGCGAGCCTTCAGAGAAGTTTGCCTCACAATTATTATCCCTCATGGGTGGGGATAACACAGATTATCTCTAGTAAAAAGTTGTCACACCTCCACTATTACAATGATTCAGGGAGGAATGTCTACAAAATGATGATTTTGAGTCATTACATGCTCATTTATAAAAAATACATGCACCTGATTTGTATTAACAAGGTGGGAAGCACGGTGATATTTTAAAATAGATCACAGTTGTACGAGTGGAATTATGGGGGGAGGTTCTGAGGAATATCCATAAATCTTCTTTGTAGGTAGATCCTATAGTGGAAAAATGTATTTGGACCACTAATGTCAATTCTATAGAAAATGAATGAAGAAGACAGTATCAGAGATAGTTTTTTGATGCCTTATATGCTAGTAGGTAATGTCATTGAACCAGGTTCCCATGAGATTGGTACACCCCTGGAAGTTCCAAAGTAGAATTTGGAATTAATATCGATTGAATTTGTGATGGGATTACCTTGAATGTGTATGGAACACAATTCAATTAGGCTGATCATGGACTGACTCACCAAGATGGACAACTATCTAGCCATCAGGGATCACAGTTCAATAGAGATCCTAGGCCACCTCTACATATAGAAGACAATTTTAATTCATTAAATACCCTTGATTATAGTCTCGTTTTGTGATTCTCATTTCACATATCAGTTTTGTAATGGATTCTAGGAGGTGATTGCAACTCAGTTACACATGAGCACAATGATTCATCACCGAATAGATGGCTAGACAGTGATGAACATTCATGAAATTGTGGAAATCTTATAGGCATGTATCATTGAATTTTCTCATAGTTGGGAGGACCACATAACACTGGAGAATTTTTCATACACCATTATACATCACTCCACCACCGTTATGGATCCATTCAAAGCATTTTATGTATAACCCTTCCAGTCACTACTTTGTTGGATAGAAATAGGAGTCTCAGCAATCATGGATCTAGAGTTGGTAAGAGCTACCACAACAAAGGTAATGATCATCTAGAAGATGATGAAGAATACATAGAGATGTAATAAGTCTTGTGATGACAGATGACGGATAACTCTAGAGGTCTAAGTGGTAGACCATGTCTTTCATCAAGTGTTTCCTAAATAGGGATTAATAAATTTTGACCGAGGTGACATGTTTTCTCTGAGGATAATTGGCCCTTTCCATATAATGTGTAGAGTTCTAATGGTGGTGTACCACATATATATACTACCGTTGTTTCATTGGTTACATTATGTTTTCTATGAATCACGGGTGAGGAGGTACGTGCATGGTCAGTCACATTTCATCGACGAGGGTGATAAGGACATCGAGGATGGATAGGGATTTGGGGAGTACCCCAGGGAGAATGAGGTTTTACATGAGAGGATATATCATGGGTGATTGATTCCATTGGTGTGTGTTCGATGGAAATATAAGAATCTTCAAGAGAGAACATGGGAGTGGGAGGATCATATTTGTGGACATTACCCACAACTATTTGAGTAACATATTGTTTTTTTTGTTTGGGGTCATGATGACCTAAGGTGAGGTGAATGAAATGTCTTATAATTTTTAATATTATTTTAATAGAAAATATGGAATTAATTCTAGACCAGGACTACGTGTGTTTCTGAGACTCAAAAATCCCACAATTAGTGATTGTAAAAAATTAAACATTTAAATAGTTCGTGTGAGCAGTTTACATGAAAAAGTGGAATAGATTTTAAATGAGTACCTATATATGAAATCCTATGGAACCGTTTCATTTAGAGTAGCAACTATACCTTATCCAAGGCCTAACATTAACTGGTGTGGGTCAGTTGAATGTGTTAGTTTTTGGATGTTTAAGTAAATTAAATGAATGATAATATTTATTTTATTAGAATTTCATTAATGCAGCGATGGGAGATTTTAAATAAGGTGTTATATAGAATTACCAAAGACAGCTTCATAACCATATATATATATATAGAGGCATGAAAAAGAGGCCATTTTTATTAACCTATCAACAAAAAATGATTATGAATTGACTGTTGGTGAATTGTTATGACAACATAGTAAGAGGATCTCATCGACGATGGATGCACAATACCTCTTTTTCAGTGATCAATCCTAAATCAAGGAAGAGGTTGTTATTTCAATTGTATTCTTCCCTGATCATTGATTTAAATGATGAATACAGTTCAAACAACTAGAAATTTGAGATTTGGTTCGATCATTCTTATAGGAGGTTTGCTTTTTTAGGTTTGTTTTTGGTGATTGATTCATATATTATGTGTATTAATTGGTTGTTATATTGGGGGTGGATCAAAACCATAAAAAAATGATGTAGGTTTGTTCCATGATATTTTTACGAATTTCATCTCCTAAACCCATGTTCTCTTCATGTTCTTCATGGGGTCAAGGAAAACAGATCATTGTGCATCCATCTCACAATGAAATAGAACAAAATCATAGATCTGACATCATGAAGACCAATTGGGGGAGCAATGACGACGGTGGAAGAAAAATTGACATGGATCAGAATAAATAATTCTCTAACTGTTATTTTCACAGATCACAGAAAGAAGTTTTTGGGGATGATCAAAGACCGAAAAACTTATAGATCCTTGATAGTTTGGTGGGGAGACCGTGGATATGGATTTTTGAAGAAAAAAATGGTTGGATCCGGAATCAGAATAGTATATGATGTGCAGTGAGGAAGAATGTTGTTTCTAGAAAAAACACGATGAACATGACATGTTCTCTGAAGAACACGTCGTGTGGGGTTGACATAGTGGAGACTAGGGTTCCATGATATATGAAACGAAGACACAATGTGTTACCATTTTCACAATGTGTGTGGGTCCTTACGCATGATTGGGCTTGTATATAAGATGATACACATACACGAGGTGGATTAGAAAACATCTAGTCCACCACAAGGCCTACCAATGATGGTTACATGGGTTTCCCCTTAAACTGGTACACAACTAGGTAGACGCGGGTTGAAGAAGTGTCTAGGCACACGACCAGTGTAAATGGAGAGGCCCTAAAATAGTAGGACATGACATGTTACTGTTCTATACACCTTTTATATTGTTATCAACATGAAATGTTTACTAACAAGGTACGTTATACACAGGCAGTAACGGAGGTCAAGGGGAATGACATGTGGTGCTACTAAATTCTATGTAATCCCTTCTAAATATCATGATCTTTTTTTCCACCATACCTTGGAAAATTTTCATTTGTTTTAGTTGCCCTTATTTTTTCCCCATGAATCTGAGGCATCATTTCCATAAAAAGGAGTTTGATCCCTTCAGCCACACATTCAGGATATAGTCTGAGTCTCTCTGAGACACCCAGAGCGAGATCCCATATCCATTCTTACACCTAGGTAGATTCATGTATCGACATGAAAAATATTACATGATACTAATCCTCAACATAGAATGTGAATACATAAAAGTCATGTTAGATTCCAAAACCCAAGAAGTGATCCTCATTCATTTATCGTGACCCTTTCCCAATCAGGTGTATGTTCTCCTAGAATTAGTGTATATGTTCTCTCTTCAGATCTATCTATGCTTATATCTATCTCGTGACACATCTTAATGAACAATAATTCCCTTATAGAAGTCATTTAATCTATCAAACTCATGTAGTGAGTTCTCTCAGAGGAGCGCTATGTGGAATATTTTAACTAGATACCTAGCATTGGTATGCAGTCATTGTGATTTATTCTAGACTACAGATCTTGGATTCATGTATATCTAGATGTTTCACTAGTTAGATGTGGTGTATACATTTACTATATTGAGATGAATGAACCTTTACATTGTATATTTCGTTGTGTGTTTTGGGGTCATCTACTAAGTATTTCTATACTCACCCATGCACGGGCTTTGCTTGAACACATCATGTCTTGTGTAGACAAGAAGATTTTTGATGATGTCCTTGGAAGACCAGTACTAGACCAAGCATTATGAGATTCGTTACAGGACTAGGTGTTCTTACAGCTATGAGCAACACTCCTCATAAATATTTCTTGTTTTTATGTTTGACATTGTAGTTTTCAGACTCTTTAATTTGGTGGGCTTGTAATATTTCATAGCTTACTTTCATCACATTACATTCAATTATACTCTATTGGATGGGTTATAGTGTATGCATGCATTTATTCGATTGTGGGTTTTTACATTTCATCATTATGTTCTTGGAGATGTTTTCATGTGTATAGGTACATAGGAAATGCCTCCCATGTTTGTGAAATGCCTACTTGGTTCTAGTCAACAACCCCTGGCATATTGGAGGAGTGTTTAGGGAGTTGTGGAGGGGGTCCCATTGGGTCATGTCAAAACATTCATAAAAAATATATCTAAAATCCAATAATATAATATTAATTTTTATGGTTTCATTGAAAATATAAAATATTAATAAATTATCTTAAAAATAAATTATTTTAGTGAGGAAAATTATTTTTCATCATCTATTCCCTTTATTATTTCATTAAATCACTTTATATCAACTTCGATGGTTTAATACATAAACTATACTAATAAAATGTTCAATTTCTACCAATGAATTTTACAATCCTAGAAAAATATTAAAAATTCCCTATTAGTAATATCTATATATTATTTTAAAAATATTATTTATTTTAAAATACTTATTTATAAATCATATAATTTAAATAATTAATAAAACACATATTTTCTGGGAAATGGTATTTTTTATTACATTAAAAAGTTCTCACCCAAATGGTATTCTTTATCCATAATAAAATATAAAAATTAGGCCTTCGGCCCATTCAGGGGGGGTAATAATTAATATATTCAAAAATATTGGAATTTATTTTTTTAAATATCGTGTCATTAAATTTTCCCCCGTCCATAAATTTTTATATAAAAAAATATATATTGGACATTAAAATACATGGTGGAACCTATTTTTCATTATCTCTTTCAGATCACATATTTCCTCCTCCAACAATGAGTTCTTCCAAAGTACATTGACCACATGGGATATATTTTAATAAATAGAATTGTCTATATGATATGAGATGTCCAAAAAGGGCCATATTATGATAGAGAGTTATTTAAGGGTACAAATTTTTGATTCTTAACATGTGATGATTATCATATAAACATTATTATGGGAGATTTGAGGTACTCATTTTGAACTTGAGATAGGTTAGTTGGGATTTCTAGTTGATATGAAATAGATATGGTTTGATTAATGATATTAATGGGGTCAATCAATCTATAAAAATGAATGACCATATTACTATACATAATGTATTTATTTAATGCTTATATATGAAGAATCACCATATATATGACCAAAGAAATATTTCTCATTGATGATTGTATACATTATCTTATGATGAATTTTCACTGGTTTCATATGTCAATAAGAGGGATGAACCATATCTTGCATGTCATGAGTATGACCAGGTAACATTAAGTTCTTATTTACGAATTCATTCCAACATGTTATATTATTACACTTATACGAATACCTTTCCACATATGTTACCATATGAATGAAATAATAGAAATTGTTATAATATACGAACTCATAAAGGGTATGGTATTGATACAAACATCTATAGAAATCCATTTAAAATTATTTCAATATATCATATATATATTAAAATATTCTCTTAGATAGACATCAATATGTGTGTGATATGGAGTACTATAACTCATCTCTATATCAAACACAATGTATGGGATTCTTTGGAACCTCAAGGTAAACATAAAATTACAATAGATTAAATAGTGACTGGAAATTCATGTAATCTTATTACTTATATATTTTTATAAATTTTAGAGTTAGTTTAGAGATGTGACAATTATTTTACCAAAGATATGGATTGAAATTTTAATATAATAAATAACCATAGATGTGGTGTTATCTACAATAAAGGGATTTTATAATATTAAATTCATGGAAATGTTTTCCTATCACCGTATTACTATTAGATGTATATTTAATATACCCTTACTCCTTTATCATTCTTAATTAAAATACTGGAAAAATATTATTTTAAATATAAATGATATAATTTCCATATTTATGTTATCAAAATAGAATATTTTTTTTATATATCTATTCATCCTACTGCATCCATGATGAATAGTGTATGATGATATTTTCACAATATCTAGTATTTCTCTCTACATTTATAGTTTTGATTTGAAATATATATAGGTCTCAAGTCATCTATATCCATATCTTTATATGCTTAATTCTGTAATATTGTTTTTTGTTTTTCATTACCTCCCCATTATATTTTTTCCATTCTAAATCGTATCCGGAATTGATGTCCAATCCGTTATTTGAGTAATGATTGATTAAATTACTTTATGATTAACATTATTATCCATTGAATTTACTCCAATATTATATCTCTTTAGACATCATCATGTATAGAGTTGTATGATACTTTTTACTCAATGATTTTTAAACATTATTGAATTTTCTAGCATGGTAATCGATAAAAAATCATGATCCTTGATTCACTAATCCATTTTTATATCATATTAATACACTTTTCTATTAAAATAACCCACATGATTTTATAACCTATTTATATATCACCATTCACCCATTAGTGATTATATCACTAAATCATCCAACAAAATATTACTTCCATTAATTAAATACCTCAATTTTGGTAGTTTTACTCGTGATCCTTAAATCAACAAGATAAAAATTCTATTATTTTATCATATGTAAAATCCTAATTTACATATAGTTTAACCATTAAAGATAAAAAGATGACCCATTGGTGGGTTTTGTAATCATAGGTGCAGTAAGTATGTTATTATATTATTAAGATAAAGAATCCTAAAACTATCAATATATAGAAACATCACTCTCATCTATGCATGTTAATATAGTGTGATTGGCACTCATGGTATATTTCTCAAAAGTTATTGATATTACTAGCCAATGTTGTAACGACCCAAATTTTTTCAATGGAAAATCCCCTTATTATATTTATGTCTAAAATAACATGAAAGCACAAAATAATGAACTACTAAGTGATAAGTGACATTTAAACATATGTTTTTCATAACTACGTTTTGAATTATGAAAATCCGACATACACGGTTTTTTTTAAGATTTTTTTGGAGTCTAATGAAATAAAAATAATTTTTGGTGAATAGTAACCCACCCTTATGAATAGTAACATGCCCTTATGAATAGTAATATGACCCTTAGGAAAAGTAAATAAGAGTAGCATTACCTATGAATAATAAAATAAAATTAATAGATCTTAGAAAGTGGTAATTTGACCTTAGTAAACGTTTTTGGTATTTTATAAGTCATAAGTAATTAATTATAATTAATTAATTAATTTAAAATAATATTTATAAATTGTTGAATCAATTTCTAATAGTCTTTAGATAATTCTATAAGACCCTACGTAATTTTCCAAAGAACTATAAAATCAGTTTTAATCTTAAAAACTGTATTTTAAGTAAATTATGATATTATTTAAATATTAAATTAATAATATTTAGAAAATTATTTTTGAAAAATGGACCTCATTTTTGGATTCTACACATCAAAAAAATGTTGTGGTATATTTTTGGGATTTTTCTGAGATACATGAATTTTTGATGAATAGTAGATTCCAATAATTTACAATAAATGCTAAATAATGTATTAATTGAGTCATCGATGATGTTATGCTGATGTAAGCCCACTTGGCTCGGGATTACATTGTAAAATTACTATTATTGGTCATTCAAGACTCACTATTCCTTGTCTTAGGTGAAATTAATAAGCTAATCAATTTTATATTAGGGAAACCCCTCTCCCCTCCACTATAAAATCCACCCTTCACATCCTCTTGTCCTCACACATCTCAAGCTCCAAGCCTTCTCTAAACTCAACCTAAAAATCCTCCCTAGAACCTCCCCCACATCCAAAAGTTTCTTGTCTCATCAAAAGACCAAGATTAGCTTCCCTAAGGAGGATCTCAAGAGAAAGATTTAAGAGGTAATTTCCCTCCCTCTTCTCCATTAATTTCCATTCAAGTTCATGTTCTTTTCTTGATCTCTCCGCACATATATTCATCACAATTTCATTGAAACTCCAGTATTATACATATAATGTAATTTTTTTATTCTAATGGGATATTATATCACCCCACCCCCTTTCCCTCTACCATTTATATTATTAAAGAGAAAGTTGTTCATGAGATGTTAATTTATCACCTTCAAAAACGACATGCTCTCTTCTTCCATTTCTACCTTCAGATATGGCCATGAAACCATTTTTTTGGTTGAATAATAATATTTTATATGTATTATGTCCTATTTGAAGTTCTGGAACTGACTTATGAACATATTACTAACGGATAAATTTAAACAAGTTCTTTGTGATCGAAAAACCGCTCAAATTAACCCACATAATCTTCGTTTTATTCTTATCTAATGATTCATCCACATTGATATAATGAGATTAATTATAAGATCATTAAAGCTCCTATAATATCACTAATAACATGTAATATCATTTTTGGATGTTTACTCATGTTCTACCGAAACTTCAATTTAAGAATACAGGTGAATCACCCAAGAAAAACCATGAAAATGAACATCCCCGATCAATGTTTTTAAACACTATAAGTCATGAAAAGGAACATAATAGAAAATAATGAAACCAGAATTAACCCTATTAATGTATAAAAGGTTATGGAATTTAAAATTAATGAATATAATGTCATTATAGAAGACATTAAAGATAAGGAGGCATTCGAGTACAAGGTAAGGGGAAATCTCGAACCCAATTTTCATCCTTTGGGTTCACCCTATTTCACTCCATTTTTGATATGGTTACTCCTAAAAGTTCATTTTTCATCATTTCCTTTACTTTTATGGGATATAAATTTTAGTCACTAGTTTTTGTGCCCATAAAAATGTTTTCCAAAAGAACTCTTCTTTCAAGAACTCGCCTTTTACCTCTCATTCAAGGTTGACGGTTCTTGTATCAAGTATGTTCTTCCCTCTTTCTTTTGGGAACCCAAAGCATATGAATGTGTTATTATGAGACGAAACCCATTCCTTTCCATGGGTAATTTATGTACATGTTTGATAAGTTTTCTATGTTTCAAACATGATAATGATAATGTAATGATGTGACGGGTGAAACCGGAATTATATAGCGCGATATGAATGTTTAAATGTGACGGGTGCGCCCAGAATTATATTGCGCTCCAATGAATTGGGTAAAGTGATGAATCTCAGGAGTAAATGTGAAATTATGTGTGAATAAGATGCTAGATTGGTTCACAAATATGTGTGGTAGTTAACCAATATGACATGATGTTTCATTTTTATGCATTGCCACATTTCAAGTCTTTTATTTATGCTCCTCCCTTGTTCATGATCTTTTTCCTATGTCATGATTATGCTCACCCCATGATATATTGTTCTTATATATCCTCTTACTGAGCTTTTATATCACCCCTTTTTATGTATATCCTCAGGTGGCTACATGTACTAAGGAGAGGACAAGTGCCAATAAGAAGCTATAGAAGAAGAAATTAAATGAATGTTTATGCTTGATGTTGTATTTGTTATGTACGGTCCTAGTTTTCCCAAGAGAGTAAACCTTTGTATCCTCTAGGTGTAATAATAATACGTTGTTTATCATTGAAATGATGTAATAGTAATGTAAGAAATGTCTGGGTCACTATAGTTGGTATTAGAGGGAGGTTTAGTTAATTGGGAATTACGATTAGTGAACCCTAGAGAAATCCTCTAGTATGAGACTAAGTAAAAATATGGACACAAGAATATTTACCTATGGATCCCATATGTCATGTTTTTGGTATAATTTTATAAATGAATAAGTTATTCATGACTTTTTTACTTATTTTTTGTTCTAACCATTTCTATTTTATAAAATGGTGGGAATTATGAGAAATCAGGCCAACAACTCATGCGAGGGGAAATGCAACGATTGCCCGAACGGCATCCCCAATTATTTTGGAGGTGGGGTTCAAAACATCATGGTGATTCTTACCCAATTATCTCAGGTTATGAATAATAACCATAATAATAGTGAACGCCCTCATTCACCAAAGAGGGAGAAACTAGCTATTGAATGTTTTATGCGGCAACGACCACCGCCGTTTTGTGGATCTTCTAATCCACTAGTTGTGGAATAGTGGGTCAAATCAATGGATAATATCTTTTTTGTTCTTCAATATTCTGAGATAGAGAAGGTGACTCTAGCCGTCTATCGTCTGGATAGAGAAGCTGATCAATGGTGGGATTTGATTAAGAACACCAAGACAAGAAAGGAAATTGAAGATATGTAATGGGAAGACTTTAAAATAATGTTTTTTAATAAGTACTTCCCACGAACTCGTCACACGAAGATGGAGAGAGAATTTATAGAGCTCAAGAAAAAACAAGGAGAATCTGTCACAACATATGAAGTGAATTTCACAAGTCTTGCAAGGTATGCTTAGGGTTTTGTTATCTTCAATGATATCAAAATTGATAGTTTCTTTAGTGGATTAAAACCACACCGTCAAAAGGCTCTTGTGATTCATGTCTTTGGGAGTTATAAAGAAGTTCTTCGATGTGATCTCAATGTGGATATGGAGTTTGGAGAATGATTCCATGGCTATGGTGATAAGAAAAGAAAGATGGAGTTTCAAGCCGGTGGATCTAATGACAAAGGTGGGATGAAAAACCAACGACCCACATGCCAAAAATGTGGGAAGTTGCACAATGGGAACTACCTCAAAGGGGCAGGGAAATGCTTCAAGTGTGGGAAACAAGGACACCATGCTCAAGAGTGTCGAAAAGACACGAAAAGGATGGAGAATTTAGCTGATTAAAGGAGAGAACCACCCATGGTTCAATTCTACAACTGTAGGGAGCTAGGGAACTTTGCAAACTAGTGCACTAAACATCGAGCTCTCAAGGGTAATCAGCGTCAGCAACCACCAAAGACAAAGGAACAAGGGAATGCTTATTCCATCACTACTGTGGAGGTGGAGCATGATAATGAAGTCGTACAAGGTACACATCCTATTCAATCAAGAATGGAAAAAGTCTTATTTGATTCTGGTTCTACGCATTCCATTATATCATGCAAGTTTGCTAGAACTATAGAATCGAATCCCCGAAACCATGAAGTAGAGATATTTGTATAAACACCAATTGGTGCAATCATTACAACCCAAGTGTTCTTCTCTTGTTGACGTATGTGGGAAGATTCTTATGGAAAACCTCGTAATACTTCCCTTGTTGGAATTAGACCCTATAATGGAAATGGATTGGATCTCATTATATAGAGCAGATATCAACTGTTGGGAAAAGGAAATATATTTTCATATTCCGAACCATCCCATACTCCTCTACAAATTCAAGGAAGATCATGAATCTCCTTTGAAAAATTCTTCAATGGTTTGTGAGTTGATTCCCTATGAAGAATCATACCTCGCCAAAATGGTTGAGTCGAAAAAAGTTCCAACCTTGAGGAAATGCCCATCATGAGGGAATACGACGATGTATTTCCCGAAGAGTTACCATGTAACATCCAGAGATTTTATGAAAAATATTTTTTTTATTTCACTAATGTCTTGTGTTGTACGCTACACCAAAAGGAGATTGCACAACACGCATCCTTGACTTGCCTTGCATTACATGCAATCGCGACCTTCCTCGATAGCGTGTGTAGTACGCAATACCGAGTTTCACTAAACAACGATATGTTATTAAAATATTATTATAACTAGCCGTTATGAATAGTAATAACCACCTTTTAAAATTTTAGAAATTTTAGCTCTCAAAATGGACTTCATTTTTGGATTCGGAGTATCGAATTTAGCCTAAGGTGAAATTTTGGTACTTTTCGGATAACTTTCATATTCTGATGAATAGTGAAAATTACTAAATTATAATTAAAAACAACTTTTTTAATCAAAATAATTAATAGTGATAAATTATTAATTTGAGTTGTTTTAAAGTATATTTAGAATATATTTTTACAATTTAATACAATGTTGGTCATTTAATGTAATTTCACATTTAAACCAGACATAAACAAGTGTCAATCTTTTGATAGATATTGTTTCTTAAAAACACGCTACTTGTTTTAACAACGGGATTCAATTATAAAATTAATTAATGCAACTTCTATGTTATTAATTTGGTAAAATAGAATTCATTTTTGAATTAGGAATATGAAATATAGCTTAGGATGAAATTTTGGCATTGTTCTGAAAAACATCAATTTTTGATGAATAGTGAAAGCACTAAGTGGTAGGTTAAAAACTGAATTTTGCATAAAACTTAATTTTACCACTTCTGTGAATGAAATTTCAAAAATCCGAGAGACACGGTTGATGTCAGTAAGTAAAATTTGGTTCAATGAGATGAAAATAATTTTTGGTGAATAATAACTTTTTACTTTTTTTACCACGGTTAATAGTAAATAGGGTAACTAAGGGTAAATATGATATTACTATTACCCTAACACAGGTCCTAATTCTATTGGATAAGTGTAATTCGACCCAAAACAACCTTATGAATATAATATGACCATTTAGGTCCACTTGTATTAGATTATGACATTTAATATTATTTTATTTAATGAATAGTTAAAATAGTTAAAATCAATGTTTAATAACTAAAACATTTTTAATATGGGGTTATACATAAGATAAATTCGACTATAAATATTCATTAGAAAGCTAAAAATATTTCCTCCATAATGATAGTTTATTTATAATTTTTAGACTTTATATAAATTAATTTATTTATGACACAACGATGATGTAGTAATTACCCTTTTAAGGAAATATTAACTGAATTGATGTTATAAATGCTCAAATGAATGTAATTTGAGACTTTTTATAAATTCCACTAATTTTCTAGGTTCCTATGATATATTAGTGTTGCTTTAATCAACTTGGTTCGAACATATAATTCTGTTATGACTTTCACAAAAAATCATATATCACATAGTGTCAAAATTGACACAAAATAGATTTTAAATAAAATATTATATTATTAATTGTTATTTTATTCCTAAAAATCTAAGATTCGGCCAAATGACTTAGATAAGGATATATATATTAATAATAAACAATTTGAGGTTCGTTTGGCATGTTATAGTAAGTGTATTAACCATATAGTGAAAGAAAACAAAAAGACACGGTAAAAGTTAAATTATTTAACTTAGAGTTAAATCTAATTGATAAGGTTAAAAAAATACCCTAAACTTGTCTAAATCCTATTGGTTGATAGGATTTCGACCCATACCCACATTATCTTCAAAATAAGACCCTTTGGAACCATTATAAACCGATTTTGACATTAATATAAAATAATATTTTGAGGTATTCCTAAGGTGCCCCTCTCCTCCCTTATAAAAGGACACCTCCTCCCCCTCCTGCTCAGACCAATTTGAGAACTCAAGCTCGGAAAACCCCTGCCAAAATCTCTTCTCCACTTCCCTAGAATAATCCCAGAGGTTCTGGTCTTCCTCAAAGACCAATTTTAGTGCCCTAAGAGGATGTCTCAAAGAGGCGCTTCAAAGAAGAGGTAATTACCGTTACCAATTCTTTCATCTTTATTTCTTCTTCCACTTCTTCTTCTTAGGTTGTTTCATTATGAAGTAATAAAATCAGTATCACTCATATACTGATATGTTATTATAAGTATGAAACAACCATATTTCACCATGTATCCATCCTACAGAAAAAGAAATCACCGCGCGTGCGTACGTACGGAATACCGTCTCCACGCCGTGGTGTATTCTATATTCCACCACCACCTTACATGGATGGGTATAATGGTGTAAAGAATAACTATACATAGTTTTTACAACATCATATTGATTCTGATATATTGTATAATCCCCTCCAATTCAATTCAATATTTATGGAAATGATATCATCGCTCGTGCGTACGTACGGACTACCGTCTCCACGACGCGATGAGATTCATTCTCCATGTTAACCATTTAAGAATGATTATAAAGTATATATAAGAAATAATAATTAAATATATGACATTATAAATCTACTGTATTTATGTATATATATATGTATGTCATCTACATACTTCCATTCAAGACAATAAGGAAAGGAAAACAGCGTTCATGCGTACGTACGGACTACCGTCTCCATGAACGGTGTTTTTCATTTCATTTATCTATCTATTATATATATATATATACTGAATATATATGATATATAAATCATATTTTATATTCTGGAAGTATGTAAATCATGATATAAGTAATAATAATGTCAAGAACAACAAGTCAAAACACCTATGATAAATGAAACGATTTTACCCAAAACGCTTCTTTAACATGGAATTTACAAAAGAACGGGTAATATAATGTCATAAGTGAACCATATATGATATCATAAAAATGAATATGATTCTGTAATAAGTCAATGACATTATTTAAATCATTATACAGAAGGTTCGGACACATACGAAGCAAATCGGACCTAAGGTAAGGGAAATATCACAATCTCATTTTTATCCGAAATTGTTTATTCGTAAGTATTTACTGGGGTGTATTTTATCATCCACATCCATGTTTCATCAATATGTAATATTATTTCCATCCACCTACAATTTTTTAAATCCATTTTTACCCTTCGGTGAGTTTTTAGTAATATGTATGAAATGAATCTTTTGTCATTTTTCGTACGAGGTACTTTTTGACTTTTTCGACAAAAGTAAGAAGAATGTTTTTTTTATACGGCATGAATGGATTTTTAAAACATTATTTCCAAGAAACATTCTTTAAAAGTTTTGATGTTTATTTTTAATCAACTTCTTTTATTTTAATGTCGTATGACATGTTATGAAAGGAAAAATGTTTTTGAAGTAGAAAGGAAATTTTTCTCAAGAATGGAGTTCATGTATTTTATCAAAATTATTTTCCATCTAAGATAATAAAAGAATTCTATTTTTATCCCTATTATTACAATGGTTTGATTATGTTGTGATGGAAATATTTTTATGAATTCCTTTATCTTATATGAATTGTTTTATGATGTCATGTTGTTTAAGAATCCCATTTTTATTACATGGGTTTACGCTATGATGTATGGTTTATGATTATGTGGCACACATAAGAAAGGATTCATTATAAGATGGGTGGGACCTATATCTCCCTCCAATGCATTGGGTAAATATTTTATATCTCATGAGATAGACAGGGCTGGAACGGTAGGTTATACCGGTTCAATGAAACAGGACTGAAACGAGGGTTACTCGATTCAGAAAGGGACTTTGTCCACTATGATAGTCTTGGAAATGAGTCTTGACTAACAAGAAATGATTATCTATGATTATGTGTGAATGACACAAATATTCATGTTTTAAGTTATGATTATTGTGATTACATTTCACTACCTTGATTTACCCCATGTTATGAAATTATGATCTCTTTTGCAAGTTATGATTTCCAAAAGTTATGTGCTTATGTATATGATGTGATTGATATTTCATTTGTTTACTCTTACTGAGCATTTGAGCTCACCCTTTTATGTTTTCTTTTCCCCAGGATATAAAGAAAGGTTTTAGGTAAAAAAAGGAAGATCTTTATGAGAGATTTTGAAGATCTTTCACCACGATTAGAATATTATATTCTGAGTTTCCAAAGACACTAAACTATTACGATCCTTGTGTGTGTGTTTTTTGTTATGTACTAAGTATTCCACAAATGTAATGTAATGTCCATGTACGTCAAGATTCGGGTCTCTACATACCAGGAATTCCCGCAGATCGTGAGGTAGAGTTCTCAATTGAACTCATACCTGGAGCTACTCCTATCTCGAAGTGTCCCTATAGGATGGATCCTATCGAACTGGAGGATTTAAAGAAGCAGCTGCAAGTGCATCTGGACAAAGGGTTCATACGCCCTACTACATCACCTAGGGGTGCACCAGTGCTCTTTGTGAAGAAGAAGGATGGAACCATGCGGCTGTGTATTGATTATCGATAACTCAACAAGATCACCATAAAGAACAAGTATCTTCTCCCAAGGATTGATGACTTGTTCGATAAGTTAAGAGGAGCTCAATACTTCTCAAAGGTGGATCTTTGTTCTAGATATCATCATGTAAAGGTTATGAAGGAAGATATTCCATAGAATACCTTCTGTACAACGTATGGGAACTATGAGTTTTTGGTGATGCCCTTCGGACATACTAATGCCCCTTCAATCTTTATATATTCTATGAATAGAGACTTTAGACATTACCTCTAAAAATTTGTGGTAGTGTTTATCGATGATATTATCATCTACTGCAAGAGTAAGGAGGAACATGAAGAACATTTATGACTTATGTTGGTGACATTGAGAAAGGATAAGTTATACGAAAAGTTCAAAAAGTGTGACTTTTGGATGAATCAAGTCACTTTCTTGGGACATGTGATCACAAGTGAGGGAATTTTTATAGATCCTTCAAAGACAATGGTGATTGAGGAATGGCCCAGGCCCTCTAGTGTAACAAAAATCCGTAGTTTCCTTGGATTAGCTGGGTACCACCGATGTTTTGTGAGAAACTTCTAATGATTGTCAAGCCCACTAAATAAGTTAACAAGGAAAGGGGTAATGAATGTCTGGATGGAAGAATGTGAGGGAAGCTTCAAGGAGCTAAAGAGAAGGCTGATCACGATTCTTGTACTCACACTACCTAAAAGTTGAGAATGTTTTGTGATATACAGTGATTCTCCAAAGAAAGGCTTGGGTTGTGTACTCATGAAAAATTATAATGTGATAGCCTACGCCTCACGACAGTTGAAGATCCATGAGAAGAACCACCCAACACATGATCTAGAGCTGGAATCTGTGATTTTACCCTTGAAAATATGGTGGCACTACCTTTATGGTGAGAAGTGTGACATATACGCTGACCACAAGAGCCTGAAGTATATATTCACACAGAAGGAGATCAAAATGCATCAAAGGAGATGGTTAGAGATAATCAAGGATTACGATTTCTGTATTCACTATCATCCTGGAAAGGAGAACAAGGTAGCTGATTTTCTAAGCAGAAAAGAACCTGATACTCTATCCATGTTGAGGATTGATAAAGACCCACTCTTCGTGGATATGCAAAGGATGGATTTGGGAATCTTAAGGGAAGGGGATACATCCTACCTTGCCAAAATGATTGCGCAACCATTCATCCAAGAGAAGATTAAGGAATCACAAAGGGATGATGAGGAGATACAAAAGAGGGTGAATGTAGTAAATGAAGGGAAGACGCAAGAGTTCCATATCGGAGATGATTGTGTGATTCGGTTTGGAATGCGGCTTTGTGTACCCTCATCACCCGAGATTAAGAAGGAGTTATTGGATAAGGCACAAAGCTCAAATTTCTCTATCCATCCTGGGAGTACCAAGATGTATCATGATCTTCGAGAACACTTATTGTGGGATTACATGAAGAAGTAGATTGAGGAATATATATCATGGTGCTTAGTATGTCAGAATGTTAAAGCTGAGTGGAAAAAGTCCAAAGGTATGATGCAACCATTGCCTATAACCATGTGGAAATGAGAAAATGTTAATATGGACTTTGTCACGGGTCTCCTGAAGATGTCAAAGGGGAATAATGTGATATGGGTTGTGGTTGACCGACTCACCAAGACTGGCCTTTTTATCACTATTCGGGAATACCTCTCTCTTGAACAACTTGCAAAGATATATGTGAAGGAAGTGGAGAGACTACACGGTGTTCCACTCCCAATTTTCTCTGACCGTGATCCAAGGATCACATCTATGTTCTGGAGGAGCCTTCAACATGATTTGAGTTCTGAATTAAATTCATCATGGCCTATGATCCCCAAACCGATGGCTAGTATGAAAGGACTATTTAGATGCTTTAAGATATACTAAGATCCTCCTCTCTTGAATTCCAAGGTGGTTGGGATCAGCATATCCCATTGGTTGAGTTCTCATACAAAAATAGCTTCCACTCAAGTATTCAGGTGGCTCCGTATGAAGCTCTTTATGGGAAGCGATGTAGAACTCTAACCTGTTGGGATGAAGTTGGAGAATGAAAGCTACTTGGTCCCAATCTTGTTCAAGAGATGACAGAGAAGGTTTTAGTCATCCAGAAACACATCAAATCTGCTCAAAGTCTACAAAAGATCTATGATGACAACTATCGAAGGGACTTGGAGTTCAACGTTGGAGATAAAGTCTTCCTTCGAATATCTCCATACAAAAGAGTCATGCGATTTGGGAAGAAAGGGATGTTAAGCCTAAGGTACATTGGCCCTTTGAGATCCATGCCCGTATATGAGCTGTGGCCTATCGTCTGGCACTTCCACCGAATACGGTTCATGTTCATGATGTGTTTCATGTATCGCTACTAAGGAAGTACATACCTGACCCCTCACATATACTAAACTCAGAGGTGGTGCAGCTGGAAGATGATATCTCCTATGAGGAGAAACCAGTAATGATTCTGGATCGAAGAGATATGGTTATACGCAACAAGACAACCCATCTTTTCAAAGTTTTGTGGAGGAACCATAAGTTTGAGGAAGCAACTTGTGAACCAGAAGTGGCAATGAAGGAGAAGTACCCTCACCTTTTTGTGTAAAGTGAAATTTCGGGGGTGAAATTTCTTAAGGGGGATGAATGTAACGACCCAATGTTTTTAAATGTAAAATTCCCTTCTTATATTTATGTCTAAAATAACATGGAAACATAAAATAATGAGTTACTATGTGATAAGTGACATTTAAACATAAGTTTTTCACAACTATGTTTTGAATTTGAAAATCTGACATACACAGTTGTGTTCAAGATGGTTTTTGGAGTCTAATGAAACAAAAATAATTTTTGGTGAATAGTTACCTACCCTTATGAATAGTAACCTACCCTTATGAATAGTAAATAATGGTAACATTACCTATAAATAATAAAATAAAATTTAGACATCATAGAAAGTGATAATTTGACCTTAGTAAACGTTTATGGTATTTTATAAGTCATAAATGATTAATTATAATTAATTAATTATTTTAAAAGAATATTTATAAATTATTGAAATAATTTCTAATAGTTTTATAAGACCCTATGTAATTTTTGAAAGAACTATAAAATCAGTTTTAATCTTAAAAACTGTTTATTAAGTAAATTATTATTTTATTTTAATATTAAATTAATAATATTTAAAAAAATATTTTTAAAAAATGGACTTCATTTTTGGATTCTACACGTCGAAAAATGGTTGGGGTAAATTTTTGTGATTGTTCTAAGATACTTGAATTTTTGATGAATAGTAGAATCCGATAATTCACAATAAATGCTAAATAATATATTAATTGGGTCATCGATGATGTTATGCAGATGTAAACCCACTTGGTTCGGGATTACATTATAAAATAACTATTCTTGGTCATTCAAGACTCAACATTCATTGTCTTAGGTGAAATTAATAAACTAATCAATTTTATATTAATGAAACCCCTCTCCCATCCGCTATAAAATCCACCCTTCACATCCTCTTTTCCTCACACCTCTCAAGCTCCAAGACTTCTCTAAACTCTACCCAAACATCTTCCCTAGCTCCTACCCCACGTCCAGAAGCTGCTAGTCTCATCAAAAGACCAATACTATCTTCCCTAAGGAGGATCTCAAGAGGAAGATTTAAGAGGTAATTTCCCTCCCATCTTCTCCTTTAATTTCCTTTCAATTCAAGTTCGTTTATTGATCTCTCACCACCTATATTCATTAAAATTGATTTTTAAATTTAGTATTATAAATATACTGTAATTGTATGATTATAATGGGAAATTATATCACCCCACCCCCTTTCCCTCTTCCTTTTATCTTATTAAAGAGGATGTTGTTCATGAGGTGTTAATTTATAACCTTAAAAAACGACATGCTATTTTCTTCCATTTCTACCTTCAGATATGGTCATGAAACCATTTTTATGGTTGAACCAGAATATTTAATATTTATTGTGTCCTATTTGAGGTTCTGGAACTGAATTTGGAACATATTACTGAGAAATAAATTAAAACAAGTTCTTTGTGATCGAAAAACTGCTCAAATTAACCCACACAATCTTCGTTTGATCTTATCTAATGATTCATCCACATGGATATAATTAGATTCATTATCAGATCATTCATGATCCTTTAATATCACTAATAACATCTAATATCATTTCTGGATGTTTACTCATGTTCTACCCAATCTTCAATTTAAGAATACAAGTGAATCACCTAAGAAAAACCATGAAAATGAACATCCCCGATCAATGTTTTTAAACTCTATAAGTCATCCAATGGAACATAATAGGAAATAATAAAACCAGAATGAATACTATTAAGGTATAAATTGTTTTGGAATTTCTAATTAATGAATATAATGTCATTATAGAGGACATTAAATAGAAGGATGCATTCGATACAAGGTAAGGGGAAATCTTGAACCCAATTTTCTTCCTTCAGGTTCTCCCTATTTAACTCCATTTTTGATATGGTTACTCCACAAAGATCATTTGTTCATTGTTTCCTTTACGTTTCTGAGATATAAATGTTTGTCACTGGTTTTTATGCCCATCAAAATGTTTTCCAAAAGAACTCTTCTTTCAAGAACTCACCTTTTACCTCTCATTCAAGGTTGATGGTTCTTGTATCAAGTATGTTGTTCCCTCTATCTTTTGGGAACCCAAATCTTATGAATGTGTTATTATTAGAGGAAACCCATTCCTTTCCATGGGTTTATTATGTACATGTTTGATATGTGTTATATGTTTCAAGAATGATAATGATAATGTTATGATGTAACGGGTGCGCCCAAAATTATATAGCGCGATATGAATGTTTAAATGTGACGGGTGCGCCCGGAATTATATAGCACTCCAATGCATTGGGTAAAGTGATGAATCTTATGAGTAAATTTGAAATGATGTGTGAACAAGAATCTAGCTTGGTTCACATGTATGTGTGGTAGTTAACCACTAAGACATGATGTTTCATTTTTATGCATTGCCACATTTCAAGTCTTTTATTTATACTCCTCCTATGTTCATGATCTTTTGCCTATGTCATGATTATGCTCACCCCATGCTATATTGTTCTTATATATCCTCTTACTGGGATTATATCTCACCCCTTTTTATGTATATCCTCAGGTGGCTACAGGTACTAAGGAGAGGACAAGTGCCAATAAGAAGCTATAGAAGAAGAAATTAAATGAATGTTTATGCTTGATGTTGAATTTGTTATATATGGTCCTAGTTTACCTAAGACACTAAACCTTTGGATCCTCTAAGTGTAATACTATTATGTTTTTTATCTTTCAAGTGATGTAATAGTAATGTAATAAATGGCTAGGTCTCTATAAATTCAATGAAAAAATGGATCTATATAAAATATATTTTTCATGGATAAAATTTAATACTATATATCTTTCAATTGTCAAAATATATCCCTTTTTTAGTGACATCATGCCCAGATATTGTTACATGGTCTATCTAGAAATAAAATTTATTTTAAATCCCATATAAGATTTCATTTTATATTAATTATGAATACCCATCAAATGATCCTCATGCTCCTCCATTGTTTTGTTTTAGATAATACTATCATTTATAAATCAATAACGAAATATTTATACATAATTGTGTATGACACTATTAATTATGTTTATGAAGATATTTTTAGCATAGTGACTCTAAATGGGCCCTCTTTGAAGTTATATTCCTTGTATACTATTTTAATGGATTTTTTGGTGATAACTTCATTCTTTTATATTAAATTATTATATCATGAAAAAATATAATACATATATATCTATTAGGTTCCACATAGTTGATCAAATAACTCATCAATCCAGAGAAATTGATATAAATTACAAATTGTGTTCCTTTTGAGATTATTATGACAATTAATAAAGACCATTGACTAATTTTTTTCTTTAAAAAATCAACTATTGAACCCCATGATGAAGAACATGGGTGTAAAACCCATTTTTTCTTAATTATATTAATGAGAAATCTTTATTTATTCATTTTAAATATTATTCATTTGGTATGTAGTCATGGGTCTCGAAAACCCACTAAGTATTAGTTTGACTGCGAACCCAAATACTTAGTCATAATGAAACAAATACCTTAGAATAACTGATAGTGAAAATATTTTCAATTAATTTATATTGAATATTATTGTTTTAAACCTACAAAATTCTTCCTCTAAGATGAATTGTTTCATTTTTTTGATAATGGTGTTATTTTGAGCTGAATTGTAAAAATTGGCCATTTTGGATTTTTAACAGTTTTAAAGTATTTCGGTAGTTTGGCCATAACATTATCTACAATGATCCAAATTGAAAATTTCTTTCTTTTACAGATTCTACACATCCAGGTCTTCATTTAATAAATTTGGACTAAAATCTGAATCGGCCATATAGAAGCTCAAAAGAAGGTCACAAGTTGGCTCAAGAAAACTGTTTTCAGTTCTGCCTATTTTTGATGTGGGATCCATAACTCATACACTGTGGGCCCAAAGCTTGTGCAATTCGGTGGGTGGACGCGCAAGGAGCTTTGGAGAATCTTGAATGAAGGAAGAACCGAGTTAATGGGCCGTTTATGAGGTCATTAAAGCACCCTAATCCGGAGGATTTCGTTTTGGAGAGTCTGACTGGACAGAATAAATTCTCATAGTAAAACGGCCATAACGCTCGGAATACATGTCCAAATCCGCTGGACTTTTGAGGGGACACGGACAAGAGAATTATGAACAACATTAAAGAAGAGCTCAACACGCTAAGATGCCATTTAATGGGGCTAAAACGCGTCTAAATTCGTGGGAAACATTCTGGCTATAAAAGGAGGAGAGCTCCACCCTCTCAAAGCACCCATTCTCCACGCCATTCCTTCCGGGACACCAAGAAAGGGAACTTTTCAGCTTTCTTTTTTATTTATTTTCTTTTTCATATTTTTTTAATGTCTTCTTCTTCCCCATTCAACTCGATTACCCTTACCATGGTGGGGTAAACGTTTGGGGTGATTGGGGAAGGGTTGGTTTTCTACATTGTAATGCTTGAGTTCTTGGACGCAATTGAATAAATTTCTTTCTTCTTCAAAGTTGTTTTCAATTTATTATAGCGGATTTTATTATCAAGTTCGATTGTTCATGAATATTAATTCCGTTATTTATTTTTGCCTTGGTAAAATAATCAATATCTCCCTCCACTAATTTCTGGTTTATATACGATGGAATAAACCAGGAATTAGTGGTGAAGTACTTGACGATCGTCAGTACGTGTAAAAGGTGTAGTGAATGTTCTTGATTGTTTGGGATAAACATAACCCGATCGGGTATTTCCTATTTAAATTAAGGATATTCAATACAACTATTTTACACATGGAAGGAGAGTTGACCAAACAAAGATCTTGGTAAGGTTTTCTCTCACAATAATAATTTCACCAAGGAAGTGAGAGGAAACGGTTGTGGAAACTCACTTTAATCAACTAAGAAGAAGAGGTTTGAATTAAATTGAACAAGGATAGCATTATAATTAGGAAACTGACCCTGCCCTAATCACCCTTTTAATTTCATTGTTTTTCAATCATTTGAATTTCAAATTTCCGTGCACAACATTTTTACCCCCGTTTTAAAGTGGAAACCCATTTTGTGTGCACTCCTCTTCGGGAGACATCCTAGGTCAACCACATTAATACATTTTAACTTAGGAAAAAATTGTTTTGCCACTTCCTATGAAAGGCATGCGTCAAACTTGGCGCTGTTGCCAGGGAGGTAGTGCCACAATTTATTTGTAAATATTTCACCTTTTCAAATTTAACTTTTTTTAAAAAAAAATCGTTTACCATGTTGTTTTCAAATGATTATTTTTTTAATTCACGGAACAATTAGCCACATGTGCGAGAACCAGTTATTGAATCACCTTGGTCTATAGAGTATAAAGTTTCTTTCTTGGATAAAAAAATTCGGGGAGCTCGAATCCAAATCATCACAGAGGTTGAATTCAAGGATCTCATTGAAAACCTTAAAGAGAACCTCTAATACCCAATGTTGGAGGGATTGGACAGAGAATTAATTGAACTTCAGGAGTATTTTCCAGAATTTTATGAAGACATAATCAAAGTACAAGACCAAGAAGAAGAAGTTCACAAGGATATTGAATCCCAATTTGAAAGAATTAGTCAAACAGTTCAAAACCTAGAGACCTCAATACAGTGGATAGCGGAACAAGTACATGCATCCCAGGATCCACAAATGGATCCAGAAGAAGAACCAGAACCAGAAAAGTTGATGTATGAAGTATCCTCATAAATCCTTCAAGTTGAAGAACCCATGGAGGCCTTGATGAAATTAAATGAAGATACATTGAGCCCATCTCAATCAATGTTGGAGAAGATTGATGAAGAAGATTTAGCTATTGAAATGCATATGGTAGATCAAAAATATCTGGATAACTTCTGGAATGAGTGTGAGGAACTTCTTAATCCAAATATTCCTGATAATGTAGATGATTCAGAATCATTGAAGGAAGAAACCAACCAAGCAGTGGAATTTGAAGAGAAGATAGAGGAGTCTGACTACCTACCTCTATCTATGGAAATTCAACTCCAAGAGCCACCTCCTTTTGAAGAAGAAATTGAATCCAAACAAGATCAGGGAGTTAATATTTTCATAAACTCATTATCTTCTGATTTTTTTGAAACTAAATTGACTATTACCTCCCCTTGTTTTAATTTTTCAGATTCATCCAACACTTGTATTTCCTTGGAGGGAGAATATTCATCTGAAGAGGAACATCTGGTGCTCCCCAAACCTGTTGAACATTTAATGGAGGGAGTACAAGAGAAGATCAAAGTGGATTTTCTAGTGGAAAATGAGACACAAGTTACTTACTTTGAAAGGGAAGAATTTGATATTGATTCTTCATGCTTTAATTTTTTTCAAATAGAATTAAACTCTGACATTCCCTTTGATTTTTCCCCAGATGTATCATACCTTCATCAACCACTGGAGAGTAAAGATGATGTTGTTCATGCGGAACCCAAGAAGGAGGAGGCTCTGTACTTCATCCTACCCCCACCATGCACGGTGTACCACATTGAGAAGGGGGTGGATCTGGGGTACTCTATCTATGGAGTCCTCCTCAACAAGAACAATGAAATGAAAGCTGGGAAGAGCCACATGTGGTGGTTCAAATCAAAGAAACCTCATCCACCATCAGATTGGGGATAACTTATTAGAACTGCCCCTCTGGAGGCAGTCAAAACCCAGGGCCCACTTGGGGGATTAAACCAAGTTTTATCCTTCTATTCTCATGCTACTTCTATTTTTATTTCTTTCAATAAATATCTTATGTTTTCTTTTGTTATTTTATTTGTAGGTTTTCAGAGTGCAACACATGGAAGCTTAACTCAATGTTGCACTATGAATAAATCAGGTTGTACCTCTCTTTCGCACTTTCTTGATGTTGTGATTAATTTGAAAATTGCCTTACATGTTAAATCCACTTGACTGCATCGAGGAAAATGCATCATTTAAGTGTGGGGGAGGGAACCTTTATAGTATAGGATTTTTATTTGATGTTTCTTTCCAAAAATAAAAAAATAAAAAATTGTGTGTTTTCAAATTTTTGTGTGTTTATTTTTCAATTTTTGGTGTGTTTTTGAAACTTTTGAGCTGAAATGATTATCAATACCATTTTTAAAACCCATGTCAATGAGTGAACCAATATATTTCATGAAACCGAGCTTAAAGGATTGCTGAAATTAATTTGTTTCAAGTTCAATTTTTTTGGAATTTCATGAAAAGTACACTGATTTTTGAATCTCATGCCATATTTCACTGTCTATATCTTTGAAATAACTTTCATGTGAGGCTTCTGAACCATTTTTGTCATATTCATTTCATTAACCTCATTTCTTGAGAGAACCAAACCATGCTTGCTTTAACCATAATTTGATATATTCCTTTCAAAACTTGAGGGTATGGGGTACGTGTGTTTTAAATGATTGAGGCATTTATTTTGTTTGAAGCCCCCTTTTCAAAATAATCATTTTCATTATGGCCCACCTTTACAGTTATCCTTCATTGTAGCCCCTAGTAGCCATGAATTTCCTGTTAGGTTAGCCACATTACAAGCCAATTTTCCCTATCATACCTGCTCTTGAAGTAAAATTGCATGATCTAGTTGAACTTAAGTGTGGGGGAAGATGTCTTGTGGTGTACTACCTCATTTGGTTATACTTTGGGTGGAAAATAAATTGTGGAAGAGATGTGTGTGATGCTGAAAAATTATTCTGCTGAAAGCTGTGCCTTTTCTGGAGCTTTTATGACAAGAGAAGTTGTGCCTTTCTGGAGCTTCCAATGTAAAAAGAAAGTTGTGCCTATCTGGAGCTTTAAAAAAATCATGTTTGAAAAGATTGAAATGTTTTCTGCTGAGCTGATTGAATGATGATGGAGCCTATTTTGAACAAAGGGGAAGTGAAGGAGACCATATTTGAGTGAAAACTAGAATCTTGCAATTTTGCTTCAATAAGAGCCAAGCCTTCCTTTTTCGGCCTCAGAAATTTTAACATCTAAATCCTACCAACCAGAAGCCACAGAACAACCCTGAAAAGTCCTCATGAGAAACAAATGTCCTTGACTCACATCGGGTGGAGAAGTAGGAATTTATCAAACCTATGGTGACTCTTGTGTGAGTTTGTATGAGAAAAGCCTTGTTCAGCCTTTACATTTGTGAGATGAGAGAAAATTCATGTGATGTAGGTGTTTTGTGTGCATGGGATAAGAAATGTAGTGGAAATATATTAAAATCTTAAATTGATAACTTGAAATAACAGTTTTTGATGAGGCATGATATCTTTTTGTTTCTTGAAATTGATTTGATTTATCTCATTGATATGTGTTTTGGATTTGATTTGATTTGATTTTTACTTGTCCAGGAGTCCAAGTGCTAAGTGTGGGGGAATTGATAGAACAAATATTTTCAATTAATTTATATTTAATATCATTTTTTTAAACCTAAAAATTTTTTCCTCTAAGATAAATTGTTTCATTTTTTTGATAATGGTGTTATTTTGAGCTGAATAGTAAAAATTGGCCATTTTGGATTTTTAACAGTTTTAAATTATTTCGGTAGTTTGGACATAACATTATCTACACTGATCCAAATTGCAAAATTCTTTTTTTTTCCAGATTCTACACATACAGGGATTCATTTAATATATTTGGACTAAAATCTGAATCAGCCATATAGAAGCTCAAAAAAAGCTCACAAGTTGGATCAAGAAAACTGTTTTCAGTTCTCCCTAGTTTTGATGTGGGATCCATAACTCATCCAGTAGGGGCCCAAAGCTTGTGAAATTCGGTGGGTGGACGTGCAAGGAGTTTTGGAGAATCGTTTATGAAGGAATCACCGAGTGAATGGGCCGTTTATGGGGTCATTAAAGCACCCTAATCCGGAGGATTTCGTTTTGGAGAGTCTGACTGGACATAATAAATTCTCATAGTAAAACGACCATAACTCTCGGAATACATGTCCAAATCCGCTGAACTTTTGAGGGGACACGTCCAAGGGAATTATGAACAACATTAAAGAAGGGCTCAACACGAGAAGATGACATTTAATGGGGCTAAAACGCGTCTATATTATGGGGAAACATTCTGGATATAAAAGGAGGAGAGCTCCACCCTCTCAAAGCATCCATTCTCCACGCCATTCCTTCCGGGACACCAAGAAGGAGAACTTTTCAGCTTTCATTTTTATTTATATTCTTTTTCATAGTTTTTTAATGCCTTCTTCTTCCCCATTCAACTCGATTACCCTTACCATGGTGGGGTAAACTTTTGGAGTGATTGGGGAAGGGTTGGTTTTCTACATTGTAATGCTTGAGTTCTTGGACGCAATTGAATAAATTTCTTTCTTCTTCAAAGTTGTTTTCAATTTATTATAGAGGATTTTATTATCAGGTTCGATCGTTCATGAAGATTAATTCCGTTATTTATTTTTGCCTTGGTAAAATAATCAATATCTCCCTCCACTAATTTCTGGTTTATATACGATGGAATAAACCAGGAATTAGTGGTGAAGTACTCGACGATCGTCAGTACTTGTAAAAGGTGTAGTGAATGTTCTTGATTTTTTGGGATAAACAAAACCCTATCGGGTATTGCCCATTTAAATTAAGGATATTCAATACAACTATTTTACACATGGAATGAGAGTTGACCAAACCAAGATCTTGGTAAGGTTTTCTCTCACAATAATAATTTCACCAAAGAAGTGAGAGGAAACGATTGTGGAAACTCACTTTAATCAACTAATAAGAAGAGGTTTGAATTAAATTGAACAAGGATAGCATTATAATTAGGAAACCGACCCTGACCTAATCACCCTTTTAATTTCATTGTTTTTCAATCATTTGAATTTCAAATTTCTATTCACAACATTTTTACCCCCGTTTTAAAGTGACAACCCATTTTGTGTGCATTCCTCTTCGGGAGACATCCTAGGTCAACCACATTACAACATTTTAACTTAGGAAAAAATTGTTTTTCCATGCCCTACATTAGGCGTGCGTCAATAACATCATCATATTATCTTATAATTTTCTTATCATGATGTATTAAACTTTTCTTAGCTGTAATCCACTTTAAAAGACACAAATTCTTTTAATAATAAAATATCAATGATAGATATGATTATTCAGTGGGATATTCATTTCTTGCATAAACTTGCATGTATTTAAAGGTAGAATCATTATAAGGACAGTGATTTACTTTTCATAGATGTTAATGTAGTATATATAGAAAATAAATAGATATTGAGGATACCATTTAATTCCACTAATAGGTGTATTAAAAAAATAAGGAAATTCATCCTATAATTATTGGGATGGAAGAAGTTATATTCATGGGATAGAACAATTACACAATTTACCGTTTTCATTTATATATTGACATCAATATTCTAAATAAGTGTTTCCATTACTCTACTAAAACCATGTGAAATTAAACTGTGTGTAAAAACCTAGTCACATTTAATCTTTCAAGTAATATAATGGGTGATATGTCTATAATACAAAATATGATTCTTTTTATAAATATTTACATCATTAAAAATATACATACAAACACAAATTTTACACCTATTAAAAATATTAATGGAAACTATATAAATTTTAGTAATAAAACATAAATGATAGATAATATTAACTAATGAATTTATAGGTTATAATATATGTTATTGGAGGTAAATTTCCATAAATAAAAAATTCATAGAAACTTTTGTTCTCTTTATAAGGGGTCATAAAAAATAGTTTCTTAGTCATGATTATCACGAAGGTGTGTCAAACCTTATGTTATGTATGTAAGCATTTTTATCAAATAGGTAATAATGTTATTAATGCCTAATGTGTTATTTTATAGGATATTACCCTATGTAAAACTGCTCCGAAGATACATCCTCTCTTATTACGAACCTACAGATTTTTTTCCTGGAATCCACCCTATCATAATTTAAAAAAAATTAAGGATATTTTAATTTTTGTTGTCATATCAATATACTAGAAACCAATGTTTTCTAATTTTTATGGAATTTATTTACAAATTTCTATAAAATTAATAATGAACAATCATATACATAAAATGTGTTATTTTATTATTTATTATATAATAATAGAAAAAATATAATATTAATAGATTAAGAGTCCTTTCATCATTGTGATATTCGATAAATTTTAAAACTACCTATAATAGCAATGTTACAAAATTATTTTATAAACTCAACAACATTATAATATATTTGATTCATCTTCTAATATTGTATAAGATAACCTATGAGTGTACATAAAAAGGGATGAGATATAAAGTTATGTTTGGTAATAATCTATGAATAACATGATGAATGTAATATATATGACTCAAAAATAATATTAATGGGACAAAAATTCATGTAATTAAAATCATAAACATTAAACCATTATACATGATGGAAACATAAAGGCAACATATGAATTTATAAAAAATGTGTAACATGATATTATAAAATTTTAGTCATTAATAATTGTTGAGATATTATAAAAATATGTTATTATGTAACAAAATATTTATAATAGAAGGTACATAATGAGATAAAATAATTACCTAATACAGTATGGAAATATATAATTCATTTCCCACTGTCACATTAAAATCCCAATCATTAATCTGTGTGAAATATAGATTATACATAAAATAATGTTTTTATATAAATTTTAATTTAATGGTGTAATATTGTGGGGTGCATAAATTTATGTCCCAAATCCATGACATATGGTTATATATAGGTGAATACAATTGACTGGATGTGTGTATAAGAATTCATAATTTAAATTGTTGAGATTGAAAATGAATGGATAATTTCAGCAACATGACAGTTATAAAAAATTACTCATTGAATGGTAAAAGAGAGAGAAAAGTATTCCCAAATTAAATGGGATATATAATGATAGAAAATTAATATAAAAAACGTATTCCAATCATGAAAAATTGGAAATAAAATGTCTCAATACTGTCAATGTACATGAATAAATAGGTTAATGGGAATCTATTACCGTTTGAGGGTGCTTATAAAAACTCGGTTAAAGATACTTAAGAGAACGAGATCAAATTGCGAAGGAAGTATAAACGTATAGGCAGATGAGAAATGTTATCAACATGTTCTGAGTGAATATTATGGGCATGATATGAGGTTATTTTAATTAAAAGTGTTTAAAATTATTAATTAATTTAAAATTATTGTATTTGGACTCTATGATATAAAATAATAAAAACAATGAAACGTCCCCTGGTTTTTACCAATTTTATATACCAAAGAGGATTGTTTTTATTTATTTTTTTCATAATAACCATAACACTTTAAATAATACAACTAATGATGTAAAATTATGTAATTCTTATGAGGAGTTATTTTAAAACCATACTATACAATAAAAGTATTTTAGGAATAATCAATGTCTAAGAAAAATAATTTAATGTCTATAGATTACATTATATTAATGATAATACCATTTTTTTGATTATTATAATTATAGTTTTTCTTACATAACTTTTTAGCTATTTTTTGTAATAAAACATAATATATATTTTTAAAATAATTAATTTTTTTCATAAAATTGGACTATATAAATAATATTTATTTTACCAATTTTTTAACATTTAAATAAAATCCATATATGTTAAAAAATATTAGTTTTCAGGACACTAACAACCTCCATACCCGTATGAAAATTTAATTGGTATTTATTATATTGTATTAATATTTATATTTTAATAACTATTATTTAATATGAATATTATTTGAAAACATATTTACGTAAAATTTTCATGATTTTATAGAAAATTAACTTTTTAATTGAATTTAAATATTTCCCAATATTAAAATTTTGAAAAAACATTTATAAATTCATTTTTTTCATATGTATTATATAATAATGTTTTAATTGTTAATTAAATTTCATAAATATAATCATCAGTTTATGAAAATGAAAACATAAAAATTTATACTAATAATTTCAATATACATAACGTTTTATTACAATAGTGTATACCCTCAATTTAATGAGTACCATGGTGGAGAAATCCTAGGGATGATTGGAAAAAATGATTTGGGTCAAAATAACTATAATCATGAACTTATCATATTATAGGATTATTTTAAGTTGTAGTTTTTTAATATCTTCTTATTCATGGTCTTCGGTGGAGCCTACTTATACCATGTGACATAGAAGTTCTGATAAATGGGATTCATTTGTTATGTGCCTACTGGTTTTGGACATCACCTCTACCTTCTATGTCTACTATTACTTATCATATCATTTAATATATTATATTCTTCCTAAAAATTATGTAACCCTATATATTCAATGGTTGTAGTGGAAAAATCCAATTTATGACTGACAATATAATTACAATAATATATTATTGTAATCAAAATAAGGTTAGAAATATACTTCATTCGTTTCCTATAACTACATTAATTTGTAATAAATTTATTTATTCCAAGGTGGATTTTATTGAAGAATGGTTAAGATATAATATTTCTATTTTTGGTGAAAAAAATAAACATAACATGTTAAATAGTATTGAAGAATGGATTTTATCAATAAAACATGAAAACACTATGTTTAAAAATTAATAAATATATATTATATGAACTTGAAAGAAATATTACTGAGGGATTTAAAATTTGTTTAAATAAATGATTATGTTTTTCCCAATGGTAATCATATTTTTATGGATCCTGATAAAATATGTTGTGGTGTAAAAAAGAATATTGTGGGAAATAATAGATCATGGAAACAAAGAATGTTTTCAAATATAGTATCACCACTAGAGTAAATTTATTGTGAATATAAAAAGTTTGATACTTCAATAAATGAATATAAAAATAAAAAGTTTCATTTAAAATTTTTTTATAACAAAAGAAAAAAATTAAATTCAATGTATTCAATGTTATATATCAAAATATTTTAAATTTTTTATAAGATATATGATCAAATAAGTGATAGATTGAGTAAAGGTAAATTAACTATTTTTTAGTAAATATTTTTGATTATTCAGTCATATTTTCCAATTAAAACTCAATGGTTAAATTTATACTATTATAAAACTATAAACACAACTTATCAATTCTTGTTTGAAAATAATATCTAATGATTATGTAACTACATCAAGGCATTGAAATTTATTAATAAATTTTAGTGAAAATCTTTATTTTATTCTTTTAACCATGTAGGAGTATATAATTTATAACCAATAGATTTTTAGAATGTTCATAATATTTAAATTTACAATGATATTTTATATATGAACAATTACATATCATGGAACTCAAAATTAAGAAAATTAAAATCATATATGTTAAGGAAAATACATATATTATATTTGAAAAATATAGCTACTATTTAATTTTTATAGTTATAAAACATTTTTCTACAAAACAAATGAATTTTGTAATTACTGAAAAAGTTATAATATATATAATATATTTATAACATTAAATAAAAAAAATTATGAGTAAATTAATATAGTTATGAGTTATGAATTCCTCACATGGAATAGAAAAATATTTAATGTTCGAGTAAACAAAACATGGTAAATAAAATTTACTAATATTTTACATAAATTATAAAATACTATAATTTAAATCAATATAAATGATAAATAAATTTTATATTCTTTAATAGATTCTATAAAGTGGAAAAAATTCATCATTAACATTTCCCATGATAAATAATATATAAAAATATATCATTATATTTGAAAAGTGTATTGATATGAAAGTATGTTATATAATTCCACAACATGATAAGTATCCATTGATAATCCCATAAAAATTATATAGAAAATAATATAAATATCAATTTGAATTTCGTGGATAAATTGTTTGTTTAATTATTAAAATTGGAAAGAATGGTTCAAAAGGTAATTCAAATTATTATGAATCCATTTAGTATGTTTCAGATAATAGATATTTTATTACTTCTTTTAAAAATTTTTATTCATTAACAAATAATTGAATGATTTATAAAATTTGACATATTTAAATTAATTTTTTGCATATTTTTGGCCCCATGATAGTATAAATTATATATTTTTTTCAGATTATTAGGAAAAATAATTTTTAATGATGTTAATTAAAAAAATTCCCTAAAGAATTGAGAATATTTGAGTTATATAAAAATTTATTTTAAACGTCGGAGTATAATGACATTATGAATAAAAAATAACTCACTTAATTTGTTTTCAAATACATTTAGATTTAATGGATATTTTTAATAGATACATATTATAAATAATAATGATAAATGGACTCTATAGTATTGGATGGTCTCATAATCAAGAAGAAAAATGAATTTTTTAATAATAATTGATATCAATTTCTCATTAATTAGAGGTTAATTATAAATCATTCACCCTATAAAATGATGTTGTTAAAAGATATCCTCTATGGGATTACAATATGGATTATATATAGAGAATATTTTATATTAGGATCTATGTAATGGACTTCAGCCTGTTCACAATTTCTAAAATATTCATACCATAGGGATATTAAATGGAAATTTATGTTCACAAAAGTTGGTAATTTTTAGTCATTTATATATGAAGATGACAAATATTCTATCAACAGAAGGGTTAAAAATATAGAATTATAATAAGAAGATGATTTTTTCATCTGGATGATATTACATTAAGATGGAAAAAACGTGTTTTATGAAAGAATTTATCACATTTTATAAGAATATATATCATTATGGTACTTAATAATATTGTTTAAATTTTAATTGAGTGAATAAGAGGACACTATTTAATATTCCCAGTGTTATACTAAAAATAACTATTCGAGAAGATTATTATCATAACACAATAATAAAATGTAAAATCTATGGGTATGTATATTGTTTTGTATAAGATGATGATACATGAGGACAAATCAATTAAAAAATAAATATATGTAAGATTTTTTGATTCTATACTATATTTTTAGGATATAATAAATATAGAACACATATTATATCCTCCTGGAAAATGATTCACGGTTTTCTAACAACGAGGACTCTCATAACATATCATTTAAACATTTCATTATATCAAAAATTCATATTTAATGATTATATTGTTAATACGGTTTTTGATGACCCTATTGATCAATTATGGGGTATAGTATTGTCATGATTTATATATCATGATAAAATTATAATTAAAAATCACATGATTATATATTCACTATTCTAATAGGGGAAAATCATGAATGGGGAATCTGTGATTCTTCAAATGAACATTATATTATTCCTTTTGTTATTTATCAAATTATATTATATGTATTTAGCTAATCAATTATAAAACACAATCCAATTATAAAAAATTGGAATATGATAAAAACATTATGTATTGATAATTTTTATTTATGACGGTCTATTAGTTCTCTATGGAAAATAATTTGAAAAAACCAAAATGATTATTAATATTATAAAATTGTATAATTGTGATTCATTAATGATTATATATTTATAATAATGTCCATAATTGGAAATTTTTATCAAAATATTAATTATGTATATGTTTTTTTAAAATAGTAGTGCATCAAATTACTGAATTTTTTTATATTATATAAAATAATTTTTTCATTTAGAGGAAATCCATTATAATTTTATTTATTACTATTTTAATCCATCTTCATGGAATTTTGGATTATTAATATATTTACTAATTTTTTTAGTTATTTTACTGTCTAAAAAAGTTTTTTAAATATAATATATTAATGGATTAAATAACTCCACAATTATTTTTGAATGAAATTAATTCCTTTTATAAGTGTCTAGTTGACGGAAACATTAATTGGTGTTAAATAAGTTTTATTACAATATAATATGATTTATATAAAATCTACATTTTATGTAATTATTATTTATACATATATTTAAAATAATGTATCCATGATCAATAAATATTAATTTATGTTTGTTGATATACTAGTATAGGTTATTCCATCAATTGAAAATCAATTTTCATACATTTATTTATATATAATGCTCTATAATTTTAGATTTTATATGGCAATTTAGAACACATTAAACTCAAATAAAATGAAATGTGTTTCAAAATATGGGGTGATATTTCCATTATATATTCATTTAAAAATATTAAATTTTGTTGAAAATAGTTTATTGATATTGTTGGTATTGAAGGAAAAGAAAGACATTTTTTATCAGTTATTGAGTTTCAAAAAACAGTCATGAATTAACGTGAGTTCATTATATCTTCAATAATTTGATTGGAAAAGTAGATCCCAGTGTCAAATAAAACTAACATAAAATGAATAAAATCATTCCTAAATATTTAATACAAAATCTATTAATATTGAGACTTTTGAGAATGAATGTAGGTTAAGATTACTAACAATTATGTTACCACATGAGTAAAGAATATTTAAGAATAAGAAACATAATTTTAGTTCCATTATTATTTTTTCAAGAATTATCATTTTCATTTAGAAAAATTTTACATAATTATTTTAAAATATATAAACTCTGTAACATTATAAAAATTTAATATTTTTATTTAAATTTATATTATATGTAGGATGCATATAATTATTTGTATATAAAAATTAAATCCAATAAAAAAACCACTATATTCTATTTTTGATCATTATAAAAAGAATATATTATGTGAAATAATATATGAACTATTACACATAATATTATTATCACTCATATTGAGTGTTGAATCCTTTATTATCATGATGTATCCTCTTATTTTCTATTTTTTTCATACAAAAGAATAAAATGGTAGAAAAATTTATGCATCATTAACAATTTAATCTATGAAAATAGAATGACTATTTTCAGATCATTGTTTATGATGTAAAAAAATATTATTGAAATTATTATTTAAAGCCAATCCACCCAAAAACTTGTTCTACAATTGGGACCATTCCATGTCTAACAAAAAAATATCATTCATGCATCCAATGATTCATAAAACCATCAAATAAATAGAAACTATTCAAATAATAACTACAATAACACCACATTATTTGAATGGATTAAACACTATAACCCCAATGGCCTTTGAGTAGTCATGATTTCATGTATATATATTACTATTTTGGTTCCATATAAACATCTCTATAATACGTGAAACCATTACTACTAAATAATTATTAATGGAATCCATTTAATTTATATTTCAAAATAGTAATCATTAAATTTCTATATTTATCCAAAATCATAGATACATCAATATTGATCAATGATTACTATGATGAAAAGAATCATTAATAAACACATCCAAAATATATACCTCTATTTGGTTTTCAAATAATTTCCCCATTTGTTTTTTTACTAAAATACCCGTACCGTTGAGAATCAAAATGATGTTTAAAAATAATTTTTATTCAAAATTATCATCTATGAGATTTTACTATGAAATAATAATAATTAAAAAAACCATCTACAGAATGAACAAATTCATAGAAAAAAATTTAAATATATTTTTATTAGAAAATACATGAGATTATTTCTTCTTTAAAAATGATCACATAAATTAATTCTCTACATAGGTCCATAATTATTAAAATCTATTCTTGATTGTACACATTCATCAAAAATATTCTTAAAGTATTTTCTCTTCATTAATAATATATTTATAATTTCCCTTTTTAAAATATAAATTTAAGAAAATATTTTATCACTATTTTTCTAATATTATCGTATTTTTAAAAATTATAAATATATAAAAATAATAATTCATGTCATTATAATTACTAACCATCACATGACTTAAATTTACAGTGAAATAAAAATTATACATATATATTTTTTAAATTTTCTCATATATAAGAATGACATGGTTGAACATAATGCTATAACATGTTCATCTGAAACACATCTCTTGATATACCCTATGTTATTAAATGAATTAATTTATGTATTATACATAATTACATTAAAATATTAAACCTTACCCTATATATTTTACATTTAAATTTTATTTGAAATCAATGTTTTCATTGATTATCAAAATATATTATAATTGATATTTATAAAATTATATTTGTTATACTTTCCTCTTGATTATTCATCGTGATATTTTTTATAAAATCTAATAGCATTTTTTCAAATAAGTGAAAACCTATCCACGATGATATATTCATAATTATATATGGTATAATACATGTGGAATCCGAATTATTATAGGATATTTGGTTTACAGATATCATTAAGGGAACACTCGATCATGTATATAAACTACTAATTAATGAATGAGAATCTATAAATATATCAATTATGTCTTACAATGCATCAATTGAGTCATCATAATTCATATAATAATGGTATTTAATTAAAATAAATTGAATTAGAAAAAAATTACATTGTTTTTTATTTAATATTATCATAGAATTATTATCCCTTGAATATAAACAAATTGAAAATTAATTAATTAGATAGGTTTTGTTGAATCAATTTCCATAAATTTCAAATTATTCATTTCGAATTTATGAAATAAAAATTGTTAGTATCTCAATCTAATATTGGAATATTCATATAGTCAAATTGTATAAGAATAAAATAAATTGAATGATCAAGAAAAATTATTTTTGTTGTTTAACGATAAATTCCAAATCCATATTCTTATTTTTTAGTACCCTCCAATCATGAATTCTTCCACTATATACACAACCGTTACAAAAAAAATGTTCCCAATATAACCTAAAAAATGGTAAACAACCTTTATCCTTCTAAATCACTAGTATAAGATTGTAGTCTTTATTAAAATTAAATATCCAATATTGATATCACTTATTCTTATATAGGTTATCTTTTTAGCCTCCAATAATGATATACCTCCACAAATCGATTAGATCAATGGTCCCCATTCTATAATTTTCTTATAGTCATTATGAATTGATCAAATTTTTAACATGGATTTACATCTACCTAAAATATGAAGTTCTTCAATTGAAAAACTTATTCTTAGACATTTGAATAAAATTGTATTTAGATATATTGTAGTATGAACAATTCACAAATTCCAACTCATTGTCTCTCTAATTACATTATACAGTGATGTATTAGGCTATTAGTTTCATAGAATTATTGGACTCAATGGTTATGAGTTCTCTATCATATATTTTCATTACATTACCATAGGTTTGTGCATCATTTTTATATTCACCATATACTATGAATAATATTTTATGTATTTAATAACATAAAAACATACTCATGTTTCAAAAATAATTATTTATTATGGTTCAAATATATAAGTAATTTTTCGCATTAATGGACATTTGGAACCTCAATCATATCCCATAAATAAATATTTTAATTGTAATCACTTAGACTCTCTAAATTTCAACAAACTTATTAAAATTATTTTATTACATTAATTTTAATTCTCCATTTTCACGTTATAATTATGTGGATACACTTATTAAAAAAATATCTTCCATAAATCATTTGTATTACATTACAATTCAATACTATAACAACCAATATATTGAAAATTTTCAATATCCTAAATTTTTTAGGGGTGAAATTAACATAAAGGTAATTTTTATATAAAAATTTTCATATCTTATTTAGATAAGTATAAAATATTAATCAAATTTTCTCTAATTAAGAAATATGATTTATTTTTATAAAATTATAATCTACCTAGTATATGGATTTATATAAAATCATTATTTAAAAATAATAGAATAATAAATCATGGAAAATTAATAATTTAATTCATTATATATATATATATCTTAATTGTTATTTTTTAAAATCTATTAGTAAAATTTTATTTCAAGTAATTGGAAAATTTCTTATTATATTAAAAAATGAATTTTCTTTTCGCATCCTTATAAACCAATAATAATTTGGATAATTATTAAAATTTATTTAGTTCAATTTAATTAAAAATATTCAATTTTGTTATTTTGAAAAAAAATTAATACACTTTTGAATAAAAACAATTTATACAAAAAAATATGAATTTTTTTAAATACTTTTTTCCCATTTTTATATAATTATTTTAAATTAAGGTTATCTTCTTCTATTTTGTATAGTACAAAAAATGGATTCTAAATTATGATTTAGTAGGAAAAAATTCGATAAATGTTCTCCATATCTAATTTTTCACAATATATAATGATGTTATTATATTCATTAACAAAACATTATTATAAATTGTGAAAATGGAGCTAATAAAAAACTATAGGGACTATATAATAGTCCAAAACATTCCTTATTAATTTTTTATCATTTAATTTATTTCATAATCATTCATCACTGTATTTTATTAAATTTTATCGTCATTTTTATGTGATTAAGAAAATTATATTATTTTATCTAATGGCAATTCAAAAACGCCACACCCTAATTTTTAATAACAATAATTTTATTAATTGTGGAAAAATAGATGATATGTTAATTTATACATAGTAAAATGAAAAATAAATTATTTAAATTTATTTATCTAATGTTTTTAAAAAATTTAGTGTTAAAAAATTAACATCAATTAATGTGTTATACTTATGCAGTGATTATTCAATTAATGAACAAATAAATTAATTTATATTAAAAATAATAAAAATATTATAATTTAAATTAATTAATTAGATCCATGAATTTTTTAGTTAAAAATTATCTATTTTATATGTTTGGATTCAGTGTACTATAATTCCATTGTTTTGTTGAGTTATTTATTTCAATGTAACTGAGTAGTTCTAGAATTAAAATTAAAAATATTTTATAAAATAAAATATTTTAATAATTTATTTAAGTTTCATAAAAATATTGTTCTTATCCAAATTAATGATATATGGATCCTGAAATCAATCAAGGAATATTTACGAGTCTTTTTGAATTTGTTTTGATGTTATTAACCATTAAATGGTATATAACATTAATGTTAATGTAATTTTGAAAATGGTTAACAAATGGTTTCTGGAAAAAGATAACGGTAAAAATTTGATCCAAAAATATAAAAAACTTATTACACTAGAATTGTTTTTTTCATCCTCATATGATCTTATATATTATAAATTTTAATCCATTTAGAACTCAAAATTATGCTCAATGATTTTAGATTTTTATGAAATCCCTATAGTTACCATTCACTAAATTTTCAAATCACACCTCTTCATTTAAATCATTCACAAATAAAAAAACATTTCTGTAAAGACACATAAATTCCAGGGAATTCTGTTTTTTTAAATACATGGTATTTTATTACGAGTCCGCGAAAATTTACGGCACTTGATTCTGAGACCCGAATTGCCCGTAATCAATTTATGAAGTTTTGTTCAGGTACGTTCAGAAAACGTATGAGAGGGATTTTATAACGTTTGAACAGGTTCTCAGAACTGAAATCTGATGGCATTGTTGAACTCGCAACGCCGATATGCACTTATGAAGACTTTCCCCTCGATGGCTGTTATTCGAGAATGGAAGCCAGATTTTGGGTATTTTATAAAATTAAATAAAAATAAGTGTGTAGCTTATTTTTATTTTTGGTGGTTAAAACCACGATGTGATGGTTAGAGATGGGGTCCACCACTGCATAACCTCCCAAGAGAGGTTATGTTGGTGGGGACCACCCACACATAACCTCCCTTGGAAAGATATTTTCAGTGGGGACCACCCGGTCTTGTAATCCCATGGAACCCCCCCCCCCCAATTAAGTGGAGAAACCATTAAACTTCCATTTTTTTTAATTTTTTCCATCTCTCTTCATTTAATTGAAAATCCTCACCTCCCGTAATTTCAAATTTGAATCAATTCCACCTCATTAATTAAATGAGTTAACTCATTTAATTAAACAAAAAAATTTGTATGGTTGTGCCAAAAAATAATAGACAAATTCTCCTTTTATTTTTGGCATGGAATTTTTGTGGAGCTTTTGAAAGGATAATAACTATCCAACGAAGAACGCAAAGAATGCCAGCGACGCTTCTTCCTCAATCTTCTACCACGAACGCTTTTTGATGCATGAGGTTGATTTGGGAGTGCGTGACAAACTCATTGAATAACGAATCAATGTTCACCATTTCCTCGACATCGTCAATGAACAAAAATATGAGGTAGAGGTTGTTTTATAATTTAGTATTACCCTTCGTTCATCGTCATTGGTTGTGATCATAAGGCCGATTGTTACCACCCTAACACGGAGGGTAAGGGCCGAACAAACACGGCCCCACCCCCCTTCGTTTTTCATCCTGTGATGACGATAGTGGCAGAGCAACAATGCCACCGGGGGATCGGACTATGGCCGACGGACCGCGGAGTAGCAATGGCGACCTATGACGGGCCGACCGCAATGAAACTGACAGCGCAAGGCTGATGGGTCACTGAAAGGGTGAGTCACCACTGTGTCGTGTGGAGGAAAAGGGGGCTGCAACAAGGCCAGGACGTGGTGGAAGTGTGCGGCGCAGTCGCACCATGCAGAGGAGGAGATCCACGACCATGGTGGGCCATGGAGGAGGGGTGTGGCACTGTCATGCCTCATGGAGGAGCTGAACTACGGTGCCATAGTGTCATGACGGAGGAGCCAAGACGACCGGCGTCCGGCCGACCACCGGTGGTGCAGAGCAGCTGGGCGCTCGACCAACCGAGAGAAGCGGGACCCCGTTGGGTCACGCATGTGCTGGATAGGTGCCACATAGCACCAGTTTGTCTCCCACCCGAATGGCATTGCCTTTCAGGATCTCCAAGGGGGTGCGGTATCCCCCCTGGACGGGGCTTAGTCAGAACCTACGAGTCGCCGGGCCGCCCGCCAGCCGGGCCAAGAGGGCCACCATCCGGGCCACGCGGGCTGCCAGCCAGGCCCCATGGGCTGCCAAGCTAGGGTACCCCCTTAGGCTAGGCCTCCCCCTTGGGCCGACCCACCCTCGAGCTGGGCTTCCCCCTCAGGTCTGGCCGCCGTCGGGGTGGGCAGGCCCCTCCGGCCGGGTCACCCTCGGGCTGGGCAGCCCCCTTGGGCCGAAACGCCCTTAGGCCGGGCTACTCATCGAGGGTCAGGCCGTCCCCTTGGGCCTGGTCGGATTCTCAAACCAAGTCGGACCTGCAGACTGGGTCAGACCCCAGTCCGGACCTTTTCACCCAAATACACCTTTTCACCCATAACCTGGGCTACGGGTGTCCAATCGACGAACCGTCTATGGCGACAGAAATCATAGAGTGATAAATGTTCTTTTGGAATATCCCACTTGAAGTTTGGAAACATTTTTTGTATAGAAAGGTTTGTTTGAACCTAAAATCCGACCGGGCCCCTGGGAGGGAAATGCCAATAACTCACATATCGGTCGTCCGATTGACGTGTCGTCTGTTGGGTTGAGACCCATATGATGAGGCAGACCATTGAGATACATCTATATAGGACTTCATGATAGTTTGAGTATCGAGTAGTAGCTTGTGGAGCGGATCCTCCCAGAGATGAGTGAGCAGAGTACGGAGACCTAGTAGTTGGTTGTGACCTGACGACTGCTGACCTTTCGACTTGGAGTGTTTCGAATAGCCCAGTGGGAAGCGCCTCTGTGTGACACGGATGACCCACATAGGGGAGTGCCTCTATGTGACGCGGAAGACCCATGGTACTCGATAATAGGAGTACCTCAGCAGGCTATGAGTGGGGGGGGGCTCTGTGTGACGCGGTAGACCCATAGTGGGGAGCGCCTCTGTGTAACACTGTAGACCCACGGTGCTTGATAGTAGGAGTACCACAGTAGTCTAGGAAAGTGGTAAGAACCTTTGTGTGATGCAGAAGTCCCACAATAATCTACAGAGGAGAAGTACACCAGTAGCTAAGGTTTCCACTGTTTGAATGGGAGTGTTACATGTTACCACCCTAGTATAAAATCCTAGTTTTGATCTGAGTCTGTGACTTTTGTGTTTTCCTCAAGATAGAGATGGGTTACTAGATAACTTAGGCATATGTATGGAAATATATCTTGGTAATGCTTATCCATTTATTTCATACATTTTAGTTAATCCTTGTAGGATTTTTTGAGACCTTGAGGGTCTCGGGGTCCCTACTGAGTATCATTATACTCACACCAGCATGGGCTTTTCCCGCATCTCGTTGTGTTGGTTTTAGACGATGAACTATGTTTATTAAGGCGCAGAGTAGAAGAACTAGATGGTACCCAGAGGTGGACCACTTGGCGTGAAAGTACACACAGTGGACGGATGGATGTGGAGTGTTTAGGAGACCATCAATACCTACCCTTCATGAAGTAAACCCAGAGGACGACCTAGTAGCTACTTACTTCTTCTTTCATTTGTACTTATACTTTTATGTTTCCTTGTACTTTATTGTTGGGATTGTATTTCTGGCCCCCTTTATGTTCAGAACACTCTTTTGAATACAGTTTTACATAATCTTTTTCTTCCAGTTGTGTACTCTGATGTCTTTGTTTACTGTTATAAAGGCACTGCCTTCCCAGTTTAGGTATTTACGCTCTTGGTGCTAGTCGCCAGCCCCTGGACTTTGGATGGCGGGCTTGGGGTAGTCACGATACGGGCTCCAGGGGTTGGTTCGTGACAAACTGGTATCAGAGGAGTTAGTTCTACCACAAAACATAGGAATCTGATCATTATTTTATGTGAAGAAATATTGTTAAGGGTACTAAGTGTGGTTTTCTGTTCAGGGAGTCCAATGTTGGTACGGGCAGCCGACATATCCAGACACCAGAACCCTGACAAGTGATGTTCGACATAGTTCATGAAAACACTGATTGTGTGTGGGGTTTCCAAAGTGTTCTTAAGTCAGCTCAACCGGGTCAGCCCACTAGGTATAATCATTTTATCGTTTCATTTCTGTTTCTTTTAGGATGCCTCCCCACAGAGCCCCGAGAGTCATACGCTCTGACATCCCACTGAGCGACGATGCCTCAGTGCAGAACCCTTTACCAGGGGTACCACCTTCCATAGGGCCACCGATTCCACCATCCCCAGAAGCATATGATGCATGCTAGATGATCACGTTGCATGTGTTCCAGCGCCAGAGGCCACCCAGGTTCCTGGGAGAGATGGACCCACAGGCAGCTGAGGATTGCCACGAGGCTGTGGTGAGAGACTTCATGCTGGTAGGGACACCAGCAGACCTCATGGTGATCCTTACTGCGAGTCTCCTTCAGGCATCAATAGGCAGATGGTGGAGCCTGATGGTTCAGGTTCAAGACGAGGAGACACTTCTCTAGGAAGACATCGAGAGCCCGTTTCAGGTGGAGTTTGTTCTACAGACCCTACGAGCGGTACAGATACAAGAGCTACTAAATCTGCAGCAGGGTAGCACGACTGTACATCAATACTCAACGATGTTCACCAACCTCTCGCAGTACTCCACAGATATGTTAATAGACCCATTCTTCAGGGCCCGGACCTTCGAGTAGGGACTCAGGCAACAGATCAGACCCTCTATGAACTCCCTTAGCATCCCGATGTAGGAACGGGTGTTAGAGAGTGTTGTCTTAGTGGAGAGTGTCCTTGCTGAGTAGTCACTAGCAGCGAGACCCACTACTAGTGGACATGCAGTGAATTATTCAGTAGCTGGAAGTAGATAGATGACATAGAGGTCCAAGAGGACTAGACCCATGGGTAGACGGCCGCAGGACTCAGGATCTGTTATGCGGGGCACTCGGGGCAGTTACATTTATCCCAGGAGCAGGCAGTGCTCCTCATGCGCTGGGTAGGGTAACATGGTTTTTGACTGTCTGACCGATTGTTCAGATGATTAGAAGAAACATGAGGGACCTCCAAAGAAGACATAGAGGATCAATCAAAGCGGTACGTAGGGAGCATGAAGATGTGGAAGATGAGCTGGTCGTGCAGCTGTTGATGGATGATGTTACGAGGTGCTACCACCACCACCACCAGGAGGTCCACCACGACCACAGGGATTAGGTGGACAAGGGAGATCTCAACATAGGGATGCTGAGTCATATGACCACGGGGCTCCTAAGATTATTTGATGTACTATCTGTGTCTACTCCACCTTAGCTGTAGTTCTTATAGACACAGGTGCCTGTCACTCTTTCATTATCACTTCCATCTTTCAATGCTAAAAGATTCCCAAGAAGGCGTTGGATCAATCCTTATGTCTATAGACACCTACGATAGCATACTAGACGATTACTCATAGGTTCTAGATGTGTGAAATTACTCTAGGAGGAGAGATCTTTGGCTAGGATCTACTCGTAACAGCATAAAGTCCTTATGACGTCATCTTAGGTATGGACTGGTTATCTAAAGTTCGTGCTCAGATTAACTGTATTAGGCAAAAAGTGTGGTGTGTCTGCAAGGATGGGACCAGAATTACCATTACCAGTGATTAAGGAACCCTTGCAGCATAGGACACACTTACTCAGAGGAGGGTGCAACCAATCACTCACCAGTTGGCTTGCCTTACCCTCGGAGCAGTTGATGTGGAGAGTCCGAATTATCCTATATTGGTGGACCAGAACACAGATTTTTTCCCTGAGGATGTACTAGGACTACCACCTCACAGAGAGGTAGATTTATATATTAAACTCTACACTGTGACAACAGAAATATCTACACCAGCATATCAGATGGCTCCTATTGAGCTTTGTGAGATGATGGTACAGCTAGAGGAGTTGCAGCGACAGGGATTCATCTGACCCAATGTTTCTCCCTAGGCAGCCCCGATTCTACTCGCCAAAAAGAAATATGGGAGCTTGAGGCATTAATTCCACTACAGTCACCAGAACCAGGTGACCGTGAAGAACAAGTACCCCCTCCCGAGGATTGATGACCTCTTTGATCAGCGGAATTGAGCATGATGGTTCTCAATGATATACCACATATCAGGCTATCACCAGCTTAGAGTTCAAGATGAATATGTGCAAGAGACAACCTTTAGGTGATGGTATGATCACTATGAGTTCTTGGTTATTCCCTTAGGTGTAACCAACGCACCACCAGTGTTCATGTGTCTCATGAACATGATCTTCCGGCCTTACCTCAATCTCTTTGTATTATACTTAATTGACGAAATTCTGATCTACTCGACTACTGAGGAGGATCATGCCTACCATTTGCAGGTTTTACTGGAAACACTCCGAGATCACCAGCTTTATGGTAAGATCTTGAAGTGCCAGTTTGGGATTCGAGAGGTTCACTTCTTGGTAAATATCATCTCGAAGGCTGGAGTTGTACTGGATCTAGGGAAGATTTAGGTGGTACTTTCTTGGGAGCCACCCAGAATTGTGATGGAGGTAGAGAGTTTACTGGGCTTGGCTGGGTACTACCAGAGGTTCATTTCAAATTTCACCAGAGTTGAATCACCACTATCTTCCTTGACGAAGAAGGTGCAACCTTTCGTGTGGTCGGAGAGATTCCAGTAGAGCTTTCGAGAGCTGAGATAGAGGTTGACTAGTGCCCCTGTGTTAAGGCTTTCGAATTAGGGTGTAGGGTTCGTAGTTTACAACGATGCACTAGGGAACAAACTTGGATGTGTTTTGATGTTGGATCGAGCTGTGATCCCATATGGTTCTCGGAAGATGAGACAACATGAGAATAAATACGCTACCTATTACCCGGAGTTATCAGCTGTGGTCTTCGCCTTGAAGATGTGGAGGTACTATCTGATGGGTGAGCATTTCACAGGCTTCTCTAATCACAAGATTCTCAGTTATATCTTCTCCATGAAGGATCAGAACCTGAGATAGCAACATTTGCTTGTTTTCCTCCAAGACGATGACTTAGAGATAGTCTATAATCCTAGAAAAGGGAACGTTATGTGGATGGACTCAATAAGAGATCTGGTATACAACTACTAGGAGAGGTGACAGGGTAGCTGGATACATTAAAGATTTATTATGTGGACCGAGATGGAGCAACTTTCATTCAGTCTCTTACAGTCACTCATCCACTTCTTCAGCGAGTCAAGGAGGCACAGTGTGTAGATGCTGACTGTGAGACACGACGTGCTCAGATATCAATAGGATAGGAACCTCACAGTTTTTCTGAAGGTGGGAAGCACATCATTCTCTTCAAAGGACATACTATGTAGAGACCCGTATCGTGACTTACATGGACATTACATTACATTTTCGGAATAATTAGTACATAACAAAAAACACACACACAAGGATCGTAATAGTTTATTGTCTTTGGAAACTCGGAACAAAATCTTCTAATCGTGGTGAAAGATCTTCAATATCTACCATAAAGATCTTCCCTTTTTTTACCTAAAACCTTTCTTTATATCCTGGGGAAAAGAAAACATAAAAGGGTGAGCTCAAATGCTCAGTAAGGGTATACAAAAGAAAAATCAATCACATCATATTCATAAGAACATAACTTTTGGAAATCTTAACCTGCAAAATAGAGCATAATTTCATAACATGGGATAAATAATAGTAGTGAAATGAAATCCAAATAATCATAACTTATAACATGAAACTTTTTGGCATACACACATAATCATAGAGAACCATTTCTTGTTAGTCAAGACTCATTTCCAAGACTATCTTAGTGGACAAAGTCCCTTTCTGAATCGAGTAACCCTCGTTTCAGTCCTGTTTCACTGAACCGGTATAACCTACAATTTCAGCCATGTCTATCTCATGAGATATAAAATCTTTACCCATTGCATTGGACAGAGATATAGGTCCCACCCATCTTATAATGAATCCTTTCTTATGTGTGCCACATAATCATAAACCATACATCATAGCGTAACCCATGTAATAAAAATGGGATTCATAAACAACATGACATCATAAAACAATTGATATAAGATAAAGGAATTCATAAAAATATTTCCATCACAACATAATCAAACCAATGTAATAATAGGGATAAAAACAGAACCCTTTTATTATCTTAGATGGAAAATAATTTTGATAAAATACTTGAACTCCATTCTTGAGGAAAATATCCTTTCTACTTCAAAAACATTTTTCCTTTCATAACATGCCATACGACTTGAAAATAAAAGAATTTGATTAAAAATAAACTTGAAAACTTGTAAAGGATGTTTCTTGGAAATAATGTTTTAAAAATCCATTCATTCCGTATAAGTTAAAAAAAACATTCTTTGTACTTTTGTCGGAAAAGTCAAAAAGTACTCGTACGAAAAACGACAAAAGATTCCTTTCATACATATTAATAAAAACTAACCGAAGGGTAAAAATGGATTTAAACAATTGTAGGTGGATGGAAATAATATTATATATTGATGAAACATGGATGTGGATGATAAAATGCACCCCATTAAATACTTACGAATAAAAAATCTCGGATAAAAATGAAATTGTGATATTTCCCTTACCTTAGGTCCGATTTGCTTCGTATGTGTCCGAACCTCCTGTATAATGATTTAAATAATTTCATTGACTTATTACAGAATCATATTCATTGTTATGATATCATATATTGTTCACTTATGACATTATATTACCCATTCTTTTGTAAATTCCATGTTAAAGAAGCGTTTTGGGTAAAATCGTTTCATTTATCGTAGGTGTTTTGACTTATTGTTCTTGACATTATTATTACTTATATCATGATTTACTTACTTCCAGAATATAAAATATGATTTATATATCATATATATTCAGTATATATATATATATAATATATAGATAAATGAAATGAAAAACACCGTTCATGGAGACGGTAGTCTGTACGTACGCATGAACGCTGTTTTCCTTTCCTTATTGTCTTGAATGGAAGTAAGTAGATGAAATACATATATATATATATATAAATAAATCCAGTAGCTTTATAATGTCATATAATTCATTATTATTTCTTATATATACTTTATAATCATTCTTAAATGGTTAACATGGAGAATGAATCTCATCGTGTCGTGGAGACGGTAGTCCGTACGTACGCACGAGCGATGATTTCATTTCCATAAATATTGAATTGAATTGGAGTGTATTATAAAATATATCAGAATCAATATGATGTTGTAATAACTATGTATAGTTATTCTTTACACCATTATACCCATCCATGTAAGGTGGTGGTGGAAAATAGATTACACCACGGCGTGGAGACGGTATTCCGTACGTACGCACGCGCGGTGATTTCTTTTTCCGTAGGATGGATAGATTGTGAAATAGGGTTGTTTCATACGTATAATAACATATAAGTATATGAGTTATACTGATGTTATTACTTCATAATGAAACAACCTAAGAAGAAGAAGTGGAAGAAGAAATAAAGATGAAAGAATTGGTAACGGTAATTACCTCTTCTTTGAAGCGCCTCTTTGAGACCTCCTCTTAGGGCACTAAAATTGGTCTTTGAGGAAGACCAGAACGTCTAGGATGTTGCTAGGGAAGTGGAGAAGGGATTTTTTCAGGGGTTGGCCGATCTTGAGTGCTCAAATTGGTGTGAGGAGGAGGGGGAGGAGGTGCCCTTTTATAAGGGAGGAGAGGGGCACCTTAGGAATATCTCAACATATTATTTTATATTAAAGTCAAAATCGGTTTATAATGGTTCCAAAGGGTCTTATTTTGGAGATAAAGTGGGGATGGGTCGAAATCCTATAAACCAATATTATTTAGACAAGTTTAGGTTATTATTTTAATCTTATCAATTAGATTTAACTCTAAGTTAAATAATTTATCTTTTACCGTGTCTTTTTGTTTTCTTACACAATATGGTTAATACACTTACTATAACATGCCAAACGAACACCAAATTGTTTATTATTAATATATATATCTGTATCTAAGTCATTTGGACGAACCTTAGATTTTTAGTAATAAAATAACAATTAATAATATAATATTTGATTTAAAAACTATTTTGTGTCAATTTTGACACTATTTGATATATGATTTTTGTGAAAGTCATAACAGAATTATATGTTCGACCCAAGTTTATTAAATCAATACTAATATATCATAGTAACCTAGAAAATTAGTGGAATTCATAAAAAGTCTCAAATTGCATTTATTTTGGTGTTTATAACATCAATTATGTCAATATTTCATTAATAAGATAATTACTACATCATCTTTGTGTCATAATAAATTTTAATTATTTAATCCCTAAAAATTATAAATAAATTCCTATGATGTAGATAATTGTATTAGCTTTCTGGAGACTATTCATCTACGAAGTTTAATCAAGTGTATCACAAGATTAAAATTATTATACTTATATAATTTAAGAAAGTGACATGTTGTCACATTCTTTGGTTTTAATAGTAATTAAATTATTTTCATTGACAAAATATAATTAAATGAATCTAATCCGACCCTTAGGTGATATGGGTCGATTTTTAGTCATCCAATAGTATTTTTACATTTGTTAGGGTAATTTTAAAATATTATATTTACCCTTAATTACCTGATTTACCTTTAACTATGGTAAATAAAATTTACTGTAGTTACTATTCATAATTCCGAAAAATAAAAATTAGTCTATTAACATAATTTTGACCCTCTGATTCCAAATATGGAATACATTTTTTAAAATTCAATACACATAAGTTTCTGAAATTAAATTAAAATTAATCTCGTTGTCGAATAAAAACGGGTTTTTGTTTAAAACATTGCAAAAGATTGAATTTATTTAACCTACGACTTCAAGGTAAAATCAATGCTAATGACATACATTATATTAAATGGTAAAAATATATTCTATTTATAATTTAAAACCATTAAATATTATAATTTAACTACATAAGATATTACGATGAAAAAAGTTGTTTTTAATTAAAATATAGCGTGTTTTTACTATTCATTAAAATGTGAAAGTTACCAGAATAATATGAAAAATTTATCCAAAGTAAATTTTTATTTCTTGATTCCAAAGAATAATTTTATTTTTCCAAATTGAACTTATAAACATGTCAAAAACCAGATTTAATGTGGGTGCGCCATCAAAAGGCGGCAAAACTGCATTTTTTTTAAAATACTTATTTTACCCGAAAAATTTATTTTATTCTTATACCATGTTCTAGAAATGTGTAAGATGAATAATAATTTTATAAAATTCAAAATTTAGTTAATACTATTCATAACGGCTAGTTCATGACAATATTATAAAAATATAACATTGTTTATTAAAACCCGGTATTGCGTACAACACACGCTATCGAGGAAGGTTGCGATTGCGTGTAATGCAAGCCAAGTCAGGGTTGCGTGTTGTGAAAGAATCCTTCGTTGTTTTGTATAACATAATCCAACCATATTTCATTTATAAATTTAATATATATATATATATATACTCAATGTTGCGTAGAATAACTATTATCAAAATTGTGTGTAACACGATCCAAGAATAGGGTTGCGTATACTGCAAGCTAATACGGTGTTGCGTATAGCGCAAGGTAATCTTGGTGTAGAATACAACATAAGACATTAATGAAATTAAAATAATATTTTTCATAAAATCTCGGGGTGTTACATTCTACCCCCCTTACAATGAATTTCGCCCTCGAAATTCGTTGGGGTTATAAATGGTTTACTATTTGAAAGTTTCTTTGATAGAAACCCACATCGTAAAAAGGAATACCAAAACTTATCTTTAAAAACAAAAGTATGAAACGTAACGGTTACCCAAATAAACTAATCACTGGGTTTCCACATAGGTGAAAATATGGATATGGAAGAGAAATCTAACCATCATGTTCTGATGGAGAGTGGTAGAGGACATGGCTATGGAAAATCCAACAATCACAAATCCATAAATTTGTGATGATCTAAGGTACCATCTGATTAATCAGATATAAGAGCACTAGGACAACATTTTTGGTTTTCAAGATCGTTTCCCTAAAGTTGAAGAATTTGAATTAGAATAAATACTTACTTTATTTTGGTACAATCTCACTGTTGTTCATGCCTTGAACAATTTCTACTTCATCTCTTAAATAAATGAAGTTGAATTTGTTATTCATGAAGTGTTAGTAGATCATGTGATTGAATGACGGGTCATTCCATCTGTCTCAAACAAAAGGTTAGCAAATTTTATAAAATATACATAAGTCATTCTATACAGAGATTAATCATACATGGTTCCTAAAATGGACTTATACTTTGTATATCATACTGCTTAATATAATAAAACTAGTTTCTACTAGACAAGGACTTCATGTAGGTCAGTGGTAGGCGATAAAGGCCAGTCGCACTTCGGTTGTGGGTTCGATTCCCACGGCCTTGTCCGACGCGATGGGTTGTCGCCCTTCCTGCAGGTTGTCCTTTTTCTAAAACTATATTACTTTAACATCCCATCATTAATATTGAAAAAACTTATATCCTTAAACAATACTAACTTATGTCCAACATAATCCATTCCAATCTTTAGGCTTATCCATAATACTTCATTCCACTCTCATAATTTAGTGAAAACGAATCCAGAGATTTAATACCATCGTTGATCCCCATATATCGTAAAATATGTATTTTTGGTCACATTCCAAACATTCAAAGGCCTTAATCATGTATTATCTTTAATACCCATTGAACCTTAGTGAAAACATGAATGTAGTTAAACGTTAACACATTCCACATACCAAAATCCTCAAAATTCTTTATAATCAAACCATGATATCACTTAGTCCTTATATCAATCATGAGCTCATGAATACTGTTAAACATTTCATTTTCTCATTTTCCCTTCATTATGTGCATATCGTCTTATTTCCAAAAATATCTCAATCACTTTGAATACCACATTAGACCAATACATAAATATTCAAATACTCCATGATACAACATTATTTTGGAATCCCATTACATAAACACTTAATTATTCCACCACATCGTTGTCATATTCAACATTGCCAATAGTGATCTCATGTGACTTCCCTTTGTCCTTTGCCTTCAATGGTTGCTCATGTTGATCATCACTAACCCTTGGATTAGGGCATTTATTAGCATAATGCCCCTTTTCCTTACACTTGAAGCATTGAAGTGTTGGTGGTGCGTTCTCTGCAGTGTTTTCTTTATTCACATCATTAGAAACCCTTTTTCCATTACTTCGACACTCAGCAGCTCGATGACCTTCTTTTCCACACTTAAAACATTTTCTAGTCCCTTTAAGACAATCTCCACCATGCTTCTTTCCACACTTTGTGCATAAGGAAACATTCATCTTCTTTTCACCATTATTATGAGATTTCTCCTTGAACTCCATATTTCGTTTCTTGTCAAAACCATGAGATGGATATGTAACACCAACTTCCATTTCTACCTTGATAGCACAACGCACAATTTCTTCATAGCTACTGAAGTCTCTTATAGCTAATGCCCTTCGAAGACTTGGTTTTAAGCCACTGAAAAATCGATCAACTTTACTTTCAGGTTGGATAATAATGCCAGATGCATACCTTGTAAGTCTTGTAAAATTTGCTTCTTGTATACCAACAGATTCATCATCCTTTTTCTTTAGTTCAAGAAACTCCTTCTCCATCTTTGTTCGAAGAATACGAGGGATGTACTTATTGAAAAATAAGTTCTTGAACTCGTCCCATTCCATGGACTCAATTTCATCTCTTGGCCTCGTATTCTTGATAAGATTCCACCATTGATCAGCATCACCTTCCAAACGATACACTGCTAAGATGACTTTATCATGTTCAGAACATTGAAGAACTGAAAATTTGTTTTCAGTGGTACTGATCCATTGTTCAGCAACAAGTGGATCGGAAGTCGCACTGAAAGAAGGTGGACGTTTCCTCATGAAGGACTCAATAGAATATTGTTCCCTTCTCTGCTCATTTGATTCATAGCTTGTGTAAGTATAGCAATACGATTTTGCACTCCATCTCCCATAACATTTGTTTGTTCAGGAGGACAATCATTACATTGTCCATTGCATTGATCAACACGGTTCCTTCGGGTTCCAGCCATCGTCTAAAACCCAAAAAGAATTGTGTGAGAGGCAAAAATCATGCTAGGGAAAACAACCTTATAAAGGGGGAGTATCCTCAATATCTAACTTCTTAGGTTAAATTCTATGATCGTTACCGTAGTTCTAGGACTGTATCTTATATGTATACTTATCCTTAGGGACATCCCTAGACATACCTTAGAAATATCTCTAGGGATCTCACTAACGCTTTCGCATCCTAGTTTCCAAAGGTTGACTAAACCTTTCCTCTGATACCAACTGTAGAGACCCGTATCTTGACTTACATGGACATTACATTACATTTGCGGAATACTTAGTATATAACAAAAAACACACACACAAGGATCGTAATAGTTTAGTGTCTTTGGAAACTCGGAACGTAATCTTCTAATCGTGGTGAAAGATCTTCAATATCTCCCATAAAGATCTTCCCTTTTTTTACCTAAAACCTTTCTTTATATCCTGGGGAAAAGAAAACATAAAAGGGTGAGCTCAAATGCTCAGTAAGGGTATACAAAATAAAAATCAATCACATCATATTCATAAGAACATTACTTTTGGAAATCTTAACCTGCAAAAGAGAGCATAATTTCATAACATGGGATAAATCATAGTAGTGAAATGAAATCCAAATAATCATAACTTAAAACATGAAACTTTGTGGCATACACACATAATCATAGAGAATCATTTCTTGTTAGTCAATACTCATTGACAAGACTATCTTAGTGGACAAAGTCCCTTTCTGAATCGAGTAACCCTCGTTTCAGTCCTGTTTCACTGAACCGGTATAACCTACCATTTCAGCCATGTCTATCTCATGATATATAAAATCTTTACCCAATGCATGGGAGGGAGATATAGGTCCCACCCATCTTATAATGAATCTTTTCTTATGTGTGCCACATAATCATAAACCATACAACATAGCGTAACCCAAGTAATAAAAATGGGATTCTTAAACAACATGACATCATAAAACAATTCATATAAGATAAAGGAATTCATAAAAATATTTCCAACACAACATAATCAAACCAATGTAATAATAGGGATAAAAACAGAACCCTTTTATTATCTTAGATGGAAAATAATTTTGATAAATTACTTGAACTCCATTCTTGAGGAAAATATCCTTTCTACTTCAAAAACATTTTTCCTTTCATAACATGTCATACGACTTTAAAATAAAAAAAGTTGATTAAAAATACACTTGAAAAATTGTAAAGGAAGTTTCTTGGAAATAATTTTTTAAAAATCCATTCATGCCGTATAAGTAAAAAAAAACATTCTTCGTACTTTTGTCGGAAAAGTCAAAAAGTACCTCGTACGAAAAACGACAAAAGATTCCTTTCATACATATTACTAAAAACTCACCGAAGGGTAAAAATGGATTTAAAAAATTGTAGGTGGAGGGAAATAATATTATATATTGATGAAACATGGATGTGGATGATAAAATACACCCCATTAAATACTTACGAATAAAAAATCTCGGATAAAAATGAGATTGTGATATTTCCCTTACCTTAGGTCCGATTTGCTTCGTATTTGTCCGAACCTCCTGTATAATGATTTAAATAATGTCATTTACTTATTACGGAATAATATTCATTGTTATGATATCATATATTGTTCACTTATGACATTATAGTACCCGTTCTTTTGTAAATTCCATGTTAAAGAAGCGTTTTGGGTAAAATCGTTTCATTTATCGTAGGTGTTTTGACTTATTGTTCCTGACATTATTATTACTTATATCATGATTTACTTACTTCCAGAATATAAAATATGATTTATATATCATATATATTCAGTATATATATATATAATAGATAGATAAATGAAATGAAAAACATCGTTCATGGAGACGGTAGTCCGTACGTACGCATGAACGTTGTTTTCCTTTCCTTATTGTCTTGAATGGAAGTAAGTAGATGACATACATATATATATATATATACATAAATCTAGTAGCTTTATAATGTCATATATTTCATTATTATTTTTTATATATACTTTATAATCATTCTTAAATGGTTAACATGGAGAATGAATCTCATCGCGGCGTGGAGACGGTAGTCCGTACGTACGCACGAGCAATGATATCATTTCCATAAATATTGAATTGAATTGGAGTGTATTATACAATATATCAGAATCAATATGATGTTGTAATAACTATGTATAGTTATTCTATACACCATTATACCCATCCATGTAAGGTGGTGGTGGAAAATAGATTACACCACGGCGTGGAGACGGTATTCCGTAAGTACGCACGCGCGGTGATTTCTTTTTCCGTAGGATGGATAGATTGTGATATAGGGTTGTTTCATACTTATAATAACATATAAGTATATGAGTGATACTGATGTTATTACTTAATAATGAAACAACCTAAGAATAAGAAGTGGAAGAAGAAATAAAGATGAAAGAATTGGTAACGGTAATTACCTCTTCTTAGAAGCGCCTCTTTGAGACCTCCTCTTAGGGCACTAAAATTGGTCTTTTAGGAAGACCAGAACCTCTAGGATGTTTCTAGGTAAGTGGAGAAGAGATTTTGGAAGGGGTTGGCCGATATTGAGTGCTCAAATTGGTGTGAGGAGGAGGGGGAGGAGGTGTCCTTTTATAAGGGAGGAGAGGGGCACCTTAGGAATATCTCAAAATATTATTTTATATTAAAGTCAAAATCGGTTTATAATGGTTCCAAAGGGTCTTATTTCGGAGCTACAGTGGGGATGGGTCGAAATCCTATCAACCAATAGGATTTACACAAGTTTAGGTTATTATTTTAACCTTATCAATTAGATTTAACTCTAAGTTGAATAATTTAACTTTTACCGTGTCTTTTTGTTTTCTTACACTATATGGTTAATACACTTACTATAACATGCCAAACGAACACCAAATTGTTTATTATTAATATATATATCCGTATCTAAGTCATTTGGACGAACCTTAGATTTTTAGGAATAAAATAACAATTAATAATATAATATTTGATTTAAAAACTATTTTGTGTCAATTTTGACACTATTTGATATATGATTTTTGTGAAAGTTATAACAGAATTATATGTTCGAAACAAGTTGATTAAATAAATACTAATATATCATAGTAACCTAGAAAATTAGTGGAATTCATAAAAAGTCTCAAATTATATTTATTTTTGTGTTTATAACATCAATTATGTCAATATTTCATTAATAAGATAATTACTACATCATCTTTGTGTCATAATAAATGACTATTATTTAATCCCTAAAAATTCTAAATAAATTCCTATGATGTATATAATTGTATTATATTTTTGGAGACTATTAATGTACGATGTTTCATGAAGTGTATCACTAGATTAAAATTATTATACTTATATAATTTAAGAAAGTGACATGTTTTCACATTCATTGGTTTTAATAATAATTAAATTATTTTCATTGACAAAATTTAATTAAATGAATCTAATCCGACCCTTAGGTGATATGGGTCGATTTTTAGTCATCCAATAGGATTTTGACATTTTTTAGGGTAATTTTAAAATATTATATTTACCCTTAATTACCCGATTTACCTTTAACTATGGTAAACAAAATTTACTGTAGTTACTATTCATAATTCCCAAAAATAAAAAGTTGCCTATTAACATAATTTGGACCCTCTGATTCCAAATATGGAATCCATTTTTTAAAATTCAATACAAGGAAGTTGCAGATATTAAATTAAAATTAATCCCGTTGTCGAATAAAAACGGGTTTTTGTTTAAAACATTGCAAAAGATTGAATTGATTTAACCTACGAATTCAAGGTAAAATCAATGCTAATGACATACATTATATTAAATGGTAAAAATATATTCTATTTATAATTTAAAACCATTAAATATTATAATTTAACCACATAAGATATTATGATGAAAAAAGTTGTTTTTAATTAAAATATAGCGTGTTTTTACTATTCATTAAAATGTGAAAGTTACCAGAATAATATGAAAAATTTATCCAAAGTAAATTTTTATTTCTTGATTCCAAAGAATAATTTTATTTTGTCAAATTGAACTTTTAAACATGTAAAAAACCAGATTTAAAGTGTGTGCTCCATCAAAAGGAGGCAAAACTGAATTTTTTGAAAAATACTTATTTTACCCGAAAAATTTATTTTGTTCTTATACCATGTTCTAGAAATATGTATGATGAATAATAATTTTATAAAATTCAAAATTTAGTTAATACTATTCATAACGGCTAGTTCATGACAATATTATAATAATATAACATTGTTTATTAAAACCCGGTATTGCGTACAACACATACTATCGAGGAAGGTTGCGATTGCCTGTAATGCAAGCCAAGTCAGGGTTGCATGTTGTGAAAGAATCCTTCATTGTTTTGTATAACAGAATCCAACCATATTTCATTTATACATTTAATATATATATATATATATATATACTCAATGTTGCCTAGAATAACTATTATCAAAATTGTGTGTAACACGGTCCAAGAATAGGGTTGCGTATACTGCAAGCTAATACGGTGTTGCATATAGCGCAAGGTAATCTTGGTGTAGAATACAACATAAGACATTAATGAAATTAAAATAATATTTTTCATAAAATCTCGGGGTGTTACATACTATGGTACCATTATCACTTCAGGAGGAAGTGTTGTGGGAGTTCCACACTTCCCCCTAGTGGTACATCCAGGATTGGTGAAGATGTACCAGGACCTTCGATGACAGCATTGGGGACCAGGTATGAAGAAGGAAATAGATGAGTTTGTCTCACAATGCCTCACTAGTCAGCAAGTGAAGTCGAAGCACCAGGTACCAGCAGGCCTGGTACAACCGTTAGAGGTACCATAGTTGATGTGGGATGGGATATCCATGGACTTCATGATGGGTCTACCATGTACATCCAAGAGTCACAATTCAATAAGGGTGATCGTTGACCGACTCACCAAGTCTTCCCACTTCTTACCAATCAGAGAGAAGGGCTCAGTAGAGAGCATGGGACGCCATTATGTACAAGAGATTGTGCATTTACATGGAGTGCCTTCTTCTATTGTCTCCGACTGTGACACACAATTTACATCCCAGCTATTGAAGGGGTTGTAGGAGGCTTTCGGGAGACTGCTTCACTTGAGCACCTCCTTCTATCCTCAGACAGATGGTCAGACTAAATGGACCATTCAGACCCTCAAGGATAGGCTTTGTGCATGGGTCCTCAAATTCGGTTGCAGATCGGAGGATCACTTGCCTTTGGTGGAATTTTTCATACAACAACAGTTGTCACTCCACCATTGGTATTACACCTTTTGAGGCCTTTTATGTTCGACCTTGCAGATCACCACTATGTTGGACAGACCCAGGGGAGTCAGCACTTGTGGGACCAGAGATGGTGTGGGATACTATAGAGAAGGTTCAAATCATCCAGGAGAGGATGAATAATGCACAGAGTATGCATAAAGTCATATGCGGACAGGAGACGGAGGCCTCTGGAGTTTGAGGATGGCGACCACGTCTTTCTACGGGTCTCACCTCGATGAGGTCTATAGAGATTTGGCTGAGGTGGAAAGTTGTCTCCACGATTCATCAAGCCATTCCAGGTCCTCCGCAGAGTTGGAGAGGTGTCTTACCGCATAGCTCTTCCACCACAGTTTCACCGAGTGCAAGACGTATTCCATGTATCTCAGCTGAGGAGATACGTGCACGACCCTTCCCACATCAATGACCATGGAGAGATGGACATCAATGATAGGATGAATTTAACAGAGGTTCCAGTAGAGATTGAGATTCGATAAGAGTGAGTCCTATGTGGATGGTCGATACCTCTGGTGCACGTTTGTTGGCAGCACGGGAACCTCCAGGAGAAGACATGGTAGTGGGAGGCTTAGATGCATACTCAGTACCCTCATTTGTTCCCTTAGTTTGAGTTGTAGATTTCAGGGATGTAAATACCTGAGGTGGGTATAATTTATAGACCGGGAAATTATGTGAGAATTTTTTTTAAAATAAATGGGATTTATTTTAAAAGTCCGCGAAAATTTACAGTGCTGGATTCTGAGGCCCAAAGTGCCTGGAATCAATTTCTGATTCTTTGTGTATGTTCAGTAAACATATGAGAGGGATTTTAAAACTTTTGAACCGGTGCCCGGAACTAAAATACAAGGGCACCGTTGAACACGCAGCATCAGTATTCGCTTATGAATATTTTCACCTCGATGGTGGTTGTTCGATAATGGTTGTTAGAATTTGGTTTTTTTATAAAATTAAATAAAAATAAGTGTGTAGCTTATTTTTATTTTTGGTGGTTAAAACCTCCAAGAGGTGGTTATAGGTGGGGGCCACCACACCAAAACCTCCCATGAGAGGTTATAGTGGTGAGGCCCACCCACACAAAACCTTCATTGGGTGGATATTTCTTGTGGAGACCACCTGGTCTAGGAACCCCTTGGAACCCCCAAATTAAGTGGAGAAACCCTTATTCTTCCCTTGGTTTAATTTTTTTCAACTCTATTCATTTAATTGAAACTCTTCACATCCCCTTTGAATTTGAATCAATTCCACCTCAATAATTAAATGAGTTGTCCTATTTATATAAACACAACAATTTGTATTGTTGTGATAACAAATAATAGACAACTTGTTCTATTATTTTTGTCTTGGAATTTTGGTGGAGAATTGGAATGGAGAATAACTCTCCATCGAAGAACGCAAAAAACTCCGACGACGCTTCTTCCTCAGTCTTCTACCTCGACCACTTTTTGACACACAAGCATGATTTGGGAGTGCATGATGAATGTGGCGAACAATGAATCAATGTCCACCTTTCCCAGACATCATCAATGAACAAAAATACGAGGTAGGGGTTGTTTTATAATTAAGTCTTACTCTAATTTTTTCATTGTTGGTTGTGCTCTAGAGGATGATTATTACCATCCTAAAACAGAGGGAGTGGTCCGAACAAACACGGCTGGACCCCCTTGGTTTTTCTTCCCTTGATAACGATGGTGGCGGTGCAATAATACCGCCGGGGGAGCAGACTGTAGCCGATGGACAGTAGCAGAGTAACGGCGGCCGGCGATGGGCTGACTCCGAAGAAAACGGTGGTGCAAGGACACCTAGTCACTGAATGGGTGTGGCACCGCCATGCCACGCAGAGGAGGAGGGGTTCGAGGCCAGGATGGGCCATGAAGGAAGGGTGTGGTGCCGGTGTGACATGCAGAGGAGGAGAGCTGCGGCTAGGGCAGGCCGCCGCGGAGAGGCGCGATGATGTCGCGCGGTGCAGAGGAGCAGAACCGCGGCGCCATCGCACCGTGGTGGAGGATTCGAGATGGCCAGCATCTGGCCGATGGCTGGCAGTACGGAGTGGCGGACCGCTAGGATAGCTGGGAGGAGCAGGACCCTTCTAGGTCTTGCGTGAGATGGATCAGCTCCTCCTAGCGCCGGTTTGGCACTCATATGAACTACTTTGTCGTTCGGGATCTCTAAGGGTCATGTGGTATCCCCCTAGGATGCGGCTTAGGCGGACCCCGCGAGCGGCCATAATTCCTGGCCGCCGGCCAGCCGGGCCACGCGGGCCACTAGGCCGGGCTACCCCCCTCGGGATGGGCTGCCCTAGGGTGGGATGCCCCCATGGGTCGGGCCGCCCTCGGGCCGGGATGCCCCCTCGGGTGGGCCGCTTAGTGCGGGCTGAGCCATCCCCTCGAGCTAGGTCAGATCCACAGACCGGGTCGAACACGTGTACCGGGTCAACCACAGTCTAGACCGTTTTATCTGAATACACATTTTCACCCATAACATGGGCTAAAGGTGTCCGATCGAAAAACCGTCTATGTAAATGAAAATATTAAAGCGATGCGTTTCTTCGGGATACCCCACTTAAGGTTTGGACATAGTTGGGGTTCAATCATGTTGTTTTGAACCTAAAATCAAATCGGGAGCCTCGGACGGAAATGCCAATAACTCATAAACTGGATGTCCGATTGACGCGCCATCTGTTGTGCTGATACATCTATGATGAGGCAGACCATTGCAATACTTCTAATTAGGACTTCATGATTGTCGGAGTATCTACCAGTAGCTCGTGGAGTGGATCCTCCTGGAGATGAGTGAGCAGAGTACAAAGACCTAATAGCATGATGTGACCTGACGACTACTGACATTTCAACATGGAGTGTTTTGAATAGCACAGTGGGAAGTGCCTCTATGTGACGTGTCAGACACACAACGGGGAGCGCCTCTGTGTGACGTGGCAGACCCACGGTACTCAATAGGATGAGTACCTCTGCGGGCTATATGGGGGAGCACCTCTGTGTGATGCGACATACCCACAGTGGGGAACACCTCTGTGTGACGCAACACACCCACGATGCTCGATAGAAGATGTGCCACATCAGTCTAGGATAGTGGGAAGCACCTATGTGTGACACGACATGCCCATAGTACTCTATAGAGGAGGAGTACACCAGCAGCTGAGGTTTCTATAGTTTGACTTGGTGTGTTACATGTTACCAACCTAGAATAAAATCTTTGTTTTGATATGAGTCTTTGACTTTTGTGTTTTCCTCATGATAGAGATGGGTGTCTAGATAACATAGGTATATGTATGGGAATATACCTAAGTAATGGTTATCCATTGATTTCATACTTGGTTGTTTATCCTCGTTGGATTTTGTGAGACCTTGAGGGTATAGGGGTCCCTACTGAATATCATTATACTCACCCATGCATGGGTTATGCCCTCACCTCGTTGTGTTGGTTGTTGACATTGGAAAATGTTGATTGAGGTGTAGAGTAGCTGGATTTGATGGTACCCTAAGGTGGACCACTCGGCGTGATGGTACACAGAGCGAAAAGACTGACGTGGAGTGCTGAGGAAACCATATGTACCTACCCATAAGGGAGGAACTTGAGAGGATGACCCGGTAGCTTCTTACTTCTTCTATTATTTGTACTTATACTTTTATGTTTACTTGTACTTTACTGTTGGGGTTGTATTTCCAGACCCCTTGAGTTTCATCACTATCTTTTGTATTCAGTTATAATTAGTTTTTTGCTTCCAGTTGTGTACTCTGTTGTGTTTTTTTAATGTTATAAAGGCAATACCATCCCAGTTTAGGGATTTACGCCTTTGGTGCTAGTCTCCATCCCCTGGCCTTTGTAAGGAGGGTTTGGGGTAGTCCCAATACAATTCCCGGAGGATGGTTCGTGACAAATTGGTATCATAGGAGTCTGTTCTACAGCAGATCTTAGGAATCTGATCATTCTTGTCAACGAAGTAATAATGTTAAGGGTACTAAGTGTGGTTTTCAATTATGGGAGTCTAGTGTTGGTGTGGGCGACCGACATATCCATAAACCAGGACCGTGACTAATGATTTTTGACTTAGTGCATGAAAACATTGATTGCGTGTGTGTTTTCAAAAGTTTTATTCAGTCAGCTCAACCATGTCATCTCATTAGGTACAATATTTTGATTGTTTCGCATCTGTTTCATTAAGGATTCATCCCCGCAGAGCCCCATGATTTGTACGCTCTGACATCCCACCATGCAAAGAGGCCTCGATGCAGGGACCTTTACCAACAGAGGCACCAACGGTACCACTTTCCATTGGGCCACCGATTCCACCATCCCCACTCGCAGACGATACACCCTACTTCAGCGTGTTTCATGAGTTCTAGTGCTAGAGGTCACCTAGGTACCGGGAAGAGACGGACCCATAGGCAGCTGAGGATTGGCTGAACACTATCGTGAGAGTATACAAGCAGGTAGGGACACCTTCTAACCTCATGGGGATCTTTTATGCGAGTCCACTTCAGGAAGCACCAGGCATATGGTGGATCCAGATGCTCTAGGTGCACGATGAAATGACACTTCTCCGGGTAGACTTTGAGAGCCTGTTCCAGATAGTGTTTTCTTCGAAGACCCTACAAGCGGAGCAGATATAGGAGCTACTACATTTATAGCAGGGTAGCATGACTGTAGCTCAGTACTCAGCGAGGTTCCCCGACCTCTCGTGCTACTCCACATATATGGTACGAGACCCATTCTTCAGGGCCCGGACCATCGAGAAGGGACTCAGAAAAGAGATCAAAGCCTTGATGATCTCCCTCAGCATCCCAACGTAGGCAGGGGTGTTAGAGAGAGCCCTCCTAGTGGAGATTTTCCTTGCTGGGCAGTCACCAGAAGCGAGACCCACTACTAGTCTAAATGCAACAAGGTCTTTTGTAGTTGGCAGTAGACAGATGACGCAGAGGTATAAGAGGACCAGCCCCATGGGTGGATGACTACAAGACTCAGGATCTGTTGTGCGGGGCGCACGGGGCAGTGACATTTATGAAAGGAGCAAACAGTGCTACTCATGTGGTTTGTAGGGTCAAATGGCTCGTGACTATCTAACCCATCGTTCAAATGATCAGTATACAGTTGAGGGACCTCCCATGCAGAGGCAGAGGATCGATCAAGGTGGTCTGTAGGGAGCAGGCAGACATGGAAGAGGACCTAGTTGTGCAGTTGGTGGTGGCCAACGTTACGAGGTGCTATCGCCACCACCACCGGGAGGTCAACACCAACCGTAGGGAGTGGGTGGACTAGGGAGAGCTCAGCTTCAGTTAGCTGAGGCATACAACCACAAGGCTCCAGAGATGATTCGAGGTACCATCTGTGTCTACTCAACCTTAGATGCAGTTCTTATAGATAGTGAGGCCAGTCACTCTTTAATTACCACTGCCCTCGTTTGAAGCTCAGAGATTACAACAGAGACGTTGGCTCAATCCTTATGGCTAAAGACTCCTACGGGGGCAGACTCAATGAGTAGTCACTGGTGCCGATAGTGTGAGCTTACTCTAGGAGGTGTGAGCTTTGGCTGGGATTTCACCATAGTGGCATCGAGGTCTTATGATGTCATCTTGGATATGGACTAGTTTTCTACACTTTATGCTCAGATTGACTGTATTATAAAAAAAGTGCGGTCTCTCCGCATGGATGGGACCATTTTTACCTTCACCGGTGGGAGGGGAAACCTTATAGCACAAGACAGACTTTCTTTGAGGTTTGTGCAGCCAATCACTCAGAAGTTGGATTGCCTTACCCTCAAAGCAGGTGATGTGGAGAGTCCAACATATGCTATAGTGGTGGAACAGTACACTGATGTTTCCCTGACGATGTCCCAGGGCTACCTCCTCGTAGAGAGGTGGATTTATACATTGAACTGTACCCTAGGATGACACAGATATCTACTCCAGCATATCGGATGGCTCCCACTGATATTCACGAGATGATGGTATAACTAGAGGACTTACAGGGGGATGGATTCATCAGACCCAATTTTTCTCCCTTGGCAGCCCCGATTCTATTCGCCAAATGGCAGATAGGATCTTGAGGATTGTGTCGACTAGCGTCGCCAGAACCAGGTGACTTTGAAGAACAAGTACCCACTACCACGTATTGATGACCTCTTTGATCATCTCAAGGTAGCACGATGGATCTCGATGATATATCTTAGATCAGGCTATCACTAGCTCAGAGTTTGAGATGAGGATGTGTAGAATACGGACATCAGGTGTCGGTACATCCACTATGAATTCTTGGTTATGCCCTTCAGCATAACCAAAGCTCTAGCAGTGTTAATGAGTCTCATGAACATGATCTTCTAGCCTTACCTCAATCTCTTGGTCATAGTCTTCATCGATGACATACTGATCTACATAACTACTGAGGCGAAGCATGCCTTCCATTTTCAGCTCGTACTAGATACACTCCCAGAGCCCCACCTTTATGGTAAGTTTTCGATGTGCCAGTTTTGGATTCGGGAGGTTCACTTCTTGGGACAGGTCATCTCAGAGGATGGAGTTGCAGTGGATCTAGTGAAGATGGTGGTGGTACTTCCTTGGAAGCCACCCAAGAGTGTGATGGAGGTACATAGTTTCCTAGGCTTGACTGGGTACTAACGAAGGTTCATTCCAGACTTCTCCAGAGTTGCAGCACAACTATCATCGTTGAAGAAGAAAGGAAAAACCCTTCATGTTGTCGGAGAGATGCCAGAAAAGATTTCTGGAGCTGAGGAAGAGGGTGAATAGAGCCCCCATCGTGAGGCTTCCAGTGGAGGGACATGGGAATGTAGTTTACTGCGATGTATCAGGGACCGGACTTGGGTGTGTCCTGATGCAGGAGCATGTTGTGATCGTATATGGTTCTCTGTATCTGATATAACATGAGAAAAACTACGCTACCCATTACCTAGAATTAGAAGCAGTGGTATTATCCTTGAAGATGTGGAGGAACTGCCTGATGGGAGAGCATTTCAAAGAGTACTCTGATCACAAGAGCCTGAGTTATATCATCTCCCAGAAGGACCTGAACCTGAGACAGCGATGTTGGATTCAGTTCTTCCAGGACAATGACTTCGAGACAGTCTATTATCCTCGAAAGGGGAACATTGTTGCAGATTCACTCAGTAGGAGATCTGGTATACAACTTCTAGGAGAGGCGATGGTGCGGCTGGATGCTTTACATTTTTCTTATGTGGACCAAGATGGAGAGGCTTTCCTTTAGTCTTTTACTTTCAGTCCTCCACTACATTAGTGAGTTCGGGAGGCACATCGTGGACATACTGACTGAGATAGAAGACGTTCTCAAATATCCATAGGATAGGCACCTGATGGATTTTCTGAAGGTGGGGACCATGTCATTCTCTCCAGAGGACATAATATGGTACCGGTAGCACTTCAAGAAGAAGTGTTGAGGGATTTCCACACTTCCCCTCTAGCGGTACATCCAGAAGTGGAGATATACCAGGATCTTTGCCGACAACACTAGTGGCCAGGTATGAATAAGGCAGTAACTGAGTTTGCCTCACGATGCCTCACTTGACAGCAAGTTATGGCAGAGCACTAGCTACCTATAGGCATGGTACAACCCTTAGAGGTCCTAGAGTGGAAGTGGGATGAGATATCCATGGACTTCATGATGGGTCTACCACATAAATCCATGAGTCACTATTCGATATGGGTGATCGTTGACCAACTCACCATGTCATCCCACTTCCTACCGATAATAGAGAAGGGCTCAGTAAAGAGCTTGGGAGACCTCTATGTGCAGGAGATTGTGCGTTTACATGGAGTAACTTCTTTTATTGTCTCCGACCGTGACACACAGTTTACTTCTCGGCTATGGAAGGGGTTGCAGGAGGCTTTCGGTGTATAGCTTCGCTTGAGCACCATCTTCCATCCTCTGACAGATGGTCAGACTAAGTGGACCAATCAGACCCTCGAGGACATGGTCCGTGCATGTGTCCTTGTCTTTGGTCATAGCTGGGAGGATCAATTTTCCTTTTGTGGAATTTGTATACAACAACATTTATCACTCCACCGTCGAGATGGAACCTTTTGAGTCCTTGTATGGTCGTCCTTAAAGATCACCACTATGCTGGATGGACCTAGGGGAGTCATCACTTGTGGGACTAGAGATGGTGTGAGATACTATAGAGATGGTGTAGATCATCCAAGAAAAGGTGAATACTGCACTGAGAAGGCAGAAGTTGTCTGCGGACAGGAGATAGAGGCCTTTGGAGGTCGAGGATGGCGACCACGTCTTTCTACGGGCCTCACCTTAATGTCGTATACAGAGATTTGGCCGAGGCGACAAGTTGTCTTTCTGATTTATCGGACCTTTCCCGGACGTCAACAGAGTAGGCGAGGTGGCTTACCACCTGGTTCTTTCACCTCAGTTGCACCGGGTTCATGATGTATTCCACGCATCTCAGCTGAAGAGATACATGCATGACCCTTCCAACAACATCAACCATGGAGAGATGGATATCGATGATGGAATGACTTTCACAAAGTTTCCAATAGAGATTGAGGATTGACAAGATCGAGTCTTATGTGGATATTCGATACCCTTGGTGCTCGTGTTTTGGTAGAATGGGAACCTCCAAGAGAGCACATGGGGGCGGGAGGCTCAGATGTGTGCTCAGTACCCCCATTTGTTTCCGTAGTTCAAGTTGTAGCTTATGGGGACGTAAAGAACTGAGGTTGGGACAATGTAAAGACCAAGAAATTCTATGGAATTTTGTTTAAATACATTGGATATTTTTTTGGAGTCCACTAAAATTAACAATGCTTGATTCCGAGTCCCGGAGTGCCCGGAATCAATTTATGATGTTTTTTTTCAGGTATGTTCTGTGAACATACGAGCGGGATTTTATAACTTTTGAACTGGTGCTCTGAACTAAAATTTTAGGGCACTGTTGAACTCACAACAACGATATTTTCTTAAAAAAGCGTTCACCTCGACGACGGTTGTTCGAGAATGGAAGCAATATTTTTGGTTTTTTATAAAATTAAATAAAAATACATGCGTAGCTTATTTTTATTTTTGGTGGTTAAAACCTCCAAGAGGTGGTTAGAGGTGGGGTCCACCACACCATAACCTCCCATGAGAGGTTATGGTGGTGGGGCCCACCATCACATAATCTCCCAGGGGAACATATTGTTGGTGGGGAAAACCTGGGTATGTAACCCCTTGGAACCACCCAATTATGTGGAGAAACCATTAAACATCCCTTTGTTTAATAATTTCCAACTCTCTTTCTTTAATTGATACTCTCCACCTCCCATAATTTTGAATTTGAATAAATTCCACCTCATTAATTAAATGAGTTTTCTCTTTTAATTAATCACAACAATTTGTATGATTTTGCCAAAAAATAATAGACAACTTATCCTATTATTTTTGTATTGTAATTTTGGTGGAGCTTTAGAAAGGAGAATAACTCTCCCACGAAGAACGCGAACAATGCCGGTGATGCTTCTTCCTCAGTATTCAACCCAGAAAACTCATCGACATACATGCTTGATTTGGGAGTGTGTTACGAACGTAGCGAACAACGAATCGACGTCCTCTCTTTCCTCAACATCATCAACAAACAACAATGCAAGGTAGGGTTTGTATTATAATTTAGTCTTACCCTCTGTTATTCGTTGTTTGTTGTTATCTTGAAGCCGATTGTTACCACCCTATCACGGAGGACACGGGATGAAAAAACATGGCCCGAACCCCCTCTTGTTTTCTTCTCTTGATGAAAATGGTGGTGGAGCAACAATACCACTGGAGGAGCGGACTGTGGCTGACGGACCGTGGTGGAGCAACGACGGCCGACAACGGGTCGACCGCGAACAAACCGGCGGTGCAAGGTCACTGGGTTGCCGAAAGGGCGCGACAATGCATTGTCGTGCGGAGGAGAAGGGGGTCGCGGCTAGGCTAGGCCGCAGCGGAAGGCCGTGGTGACATCGCGCCACGCGGAGGAGGAGAGTTGTAGCATGGGCGGGCCACTGACGGTGCAGAGCAGTTGGGCACTCGGCCAGCCGAGTGGAGCGGGATGCCACTTGGTCACGCGTGAGCTAGATTGGCGCCACATGATTCCAATTTATCTCCCACCTGAAAAATGTTTCCATTCAAGATCTATAGGGGTAGGTGGTATCCCCCTGGATGTGGCTTAGGTAGTCCCTGTGAGCCGTTGGGCCACCGAGCCGCCAGCTAGTCGGGCCACGTGGGCCGCCAGCCAGGCCACGCGCGCCACCAGCCAGGCCACATGGGCCGAGCTGCCCCGTCGCGCTAGGCCACACCCTTGGGCTGGGCCATTCTCTCAGGCCGGGCCACCCTCATGCTAGGCTTCCCCCTCGGCCCGGGCTGCCCTCGGGCTGGGCTGCCCTCGGGTCGGGCTGCCCTCGGGCCGGGCTGCCCCCTCGGGCTGGGACGCTCATCGCGGGTCGGGCCGCCCCATCCTGCCAGGTCGGATCTGCAGATCGGGTCGGACCCACGGACCAGGTAGGACCCCAGTCCGAACCGTTGGACCCAAATACACCTTTTCTCCCATTACATGGGCTACGGGTGTCTGATCGATGAACTGTCTATGGCGACAAAAATCTTAGAGAGAGATAGTTTTTTTGGCATTCTCCACATGAGGTTTGGACAAAGTTGGAGTACATTCATGTTGTTTTAATTGTAAAATCCAACCGGGCCCCTGGGACGGAAATGCCAATAACTCATAGACCGGGAATCTGATTAACGCACCGTCTATTGTTTTGAGACCCATATGACAATGCAGACCTTTGCGATACTTCTACATGGGACTTTGTGACAGTTTTAGTGTCGACCAGTAGCTCGAGGAGCATATCCTCTTGGAGACGAGCAAGAAGAGTACAAAGACATAGTAAAAGGATGTGACCTGATGACTACTGACCTTTTGACTCAATGTGTTTCGACTATCCCATTAGGAAGTGCCTCTGTGTGATGTCACAGGCCCATAGTGGGGAGCGCCTCAGAGTGACATGGCAGACCTATGGTACTCGATAGAAGGAGTACCTCAGCAGGCTACGAGGGGGAGTGCCTCTTTGTGACGCAACAGACCCAAGTGGGGAGCGCCTCTGTGTGACACAGCAGACCCACGCTGATCGACAGGAGGAGTACCACAAAAGTCCAAGATAGTGAGAACTACCTCTGTGTGATGCAGCAGACCCACGCTGATCGACATGAGGAGTACTAAAATAGTCCAGGATATTTGGAAGTGCCTCTGTGTGATCCGGCAGGCCCACGATACACTATAGAGGAGGAGTACACCAGCAGCCATGTTTTCAATAGTTTGACTGGGAGTGTTAAATCTTACCACCGTAGAATAACATCATGGTTTTGAGTTGAGTCTTTGAATTTTTTGTTTTACCCATGATAGAGATGGGTTACTAGATAACATATGTATATGTATGGGCATATACCTAAGTAATGGTTATCCTTTGATTTCATACTTTGTGGTTTATCCATGATGTATTTTGTCAGACCTTGAGGGTCTCAGGGTCCCTACTGAGTATCCTTATACTCACCCCTACACGATCTATGCCCGCTCCTCATTATGTAGGTTGTAGACAAATGATAACTCTAACTGAGGCGGAGAGTAGCAGGACTGGACCTGGAGGTGGACCACTCGGTGTGACGGTACATGGAGCGGATAGATGAATGTGGAGTGCTGAGGAGACCATCTGTACCTACCCTTCAGGTAGGAACCCTAGAGGAAAACCTAGTGGTTGCTTACTTCTTATTTTAGTAGTACTTATACATTTCCTTTTCCTTGTAATTTACTGTTGGGATTGTATTTCCGGCCCCATTTACTTTCAACACTCCCTTTTGTATACAGTTTTACATAGTGTTTTTCTTACATTTCTGTACATTTTTGTGTATTTTACTATTATAAAGGAAATTCCTTCCTAGTTTAGGGATTTACGCCTTTGGTGCTAGTAGCCATCCCCTGGCCTTTGGAAGGCGGGGTTGGGGTAGTCACGATACGGGCCCCAGGGGAAGGGTCGTGACAATTTCAGATTGAAAAATAACATACAAAATAACATCAAAGTTTCCATCCTAATTTATTTTTCCATATTTTTTGGAATAATAAAAATCACAGAGGTCCCATATTTTTATGATAAAGAGACATTCCACAGAGGATGTATAGTTTTAATGAAATTTTATAATTTTATTTATTCTTCCACCTCCATCAAATATTTTAAAATAATGATGATATTAAATCTTATGAATCTCCTATATTCTTATGATTTATAGTGTTATTGGAAATTCAAATATCCACATCCAACCATTATCATATGGGACTGGAATCCATCATTCATTTGTATGGTGGAGTACCGACAAACAGGTTGATGTTATTATTTTCATCAACTGATCCCACAATTTCATTATAATAATGGAATTGATTTTCATATATAATATTCACGGAATATTTTTTATTATGTAAAATTAGTATTTAATTTACTTTATTACCTTCAATTCACTAAAAAGTGATTATATTTTGTTTGTGTACGGGCAGAATACCACCTCCAAAATAAAACATGATCTGTTATTCATCACCATATCACATGGATTATATGTATTTATATATATGAAAGTTAAATTGTATTAATTATATTATTATTAATATTCAATAATTATAATATGATACATACCTTAATTCTATAATGGGAATTGAATAATAAAAATGTTACTCATGCGTATGTACAACCTACCGTATCCATGATTGTGACTTTGTCAATTTTTCGAAAACATCATTCATGATTTTTTTAGAAATATTATTGATAAAAAAAATTACAATTATTCACTGATTATTATTACATGAATTATGAAATAAAATCTTTTTTGACCTTCTTAAATATACAAATTCAATTTCATAATTATAAGATAAATATAATCAAACCATTCGACATGAATTCAATTGATTAAATAATTATTTACATATTTGTATGTGATAAAAACTGTATATTAAATTTGAAAAAAGTCCTTAAGAATTTAAATAATTAATTAATGTAAATAATATAGGATTAGAATGAATAAAAATGAAAATTCAGTCGCAAGGTTGGGTATTTTTCTTCTAAAAATTAACTTTTAACGATTCACTTAAAATATATTTTCCTACCATAAGCATACATTTATAATCATTTGATGGTTATAAATATATAAAAATAAGTGATATATAAATTACAAATCATTTTAATACTGACCTTCTTTCGATGGGTTGGTAGTAGAATATTTTTACAAATATTTTTTTAACATTAATTACAAAATGTAAAAATGAGCTCAATTTTAGAAAATACATTGATAATGACATTTCATGAATCATGAACTATTATTTTATAATTTTATTTTATCACAAGATTATATATTTTATTAAAATATAAATATACTCCTTACATTATAGTTATATTTTGAGATTTTGATAAAATGGGGGGGGACATTTTAATATCAAAAATTGTTTTCTTATTGTTGAAATGAACATTATTATGATGCTAGATTTTTTATGTTTAAGTTCAAGGTAATTGTTTATGATTACATGTGGTTTCTGAATTAAATGAGGTCTAAAGACACTATTATAACTCTGAAAATCATTGTGTAATTGGACACAATTAACCGAATACATTATTATAAATAATTTTGGGGATATACTATGATGGTTGTTATGATTGTAACCATGGTGGTTATTTTATGTCTCATTATGATGGTTATTCTATGTATAACTGCCATGGATTTATTATTTATAAGAGTGATAAAAAATATCCCTCAAGATAAATAAATTATTTTAATAATATTTTAATGGGGTATTTGTTAATGTTCTGATTTCCAAAGGTATTATAATTAATTAATTTTTTATTGATTTTATATTAATCTTTTTGAATGTAAAAAATATAAATTTACGAGGAAAAATTATTACGATTATTTTATAATTTAAAACAAACCATATGATTTTTTATTTTTTCTACTATTTGATATTATCATATGTTTTATTAAATTATTTTGTGAATACAATGTGATTTAATGTGTATAAAACTATGTTTTATTACCGTATATTAACTGGGAAATGAAATTTTTTATAATATTCATAAACTAAGGGTATATTTATTTCTTTTTATGTCTCAAATCATAATTTTTTGTCATACCATGATTAAATAAATCACTAGTATAATGATGGGTAATGTCAAATAATAAGTTATGTTGAATGTCATGAATACTTTTAATTAAGGTAAATCATGTTTCATTTTGAAATTTTATATTAAATTAAAAACAAATAATAATTAGAATTTTCCACTTTTTGTATATATGGAATTATTTTCTAAGTGATCTTCCCAAAAAATCTAAAACTATGAACATAAAAGACCATTGATAATTTTATAATGTGAAATCTAGTTTTAGATAACTATAATTTGTAATGTTTAATGTAATTATGAGGTTTTTGGTGGTAGATAAAATGTTTATAAAACATCAGGGGATAAGATAATGTTATCGTAATACCATTAAAAATGTTTAATTTTTTTTTTGTTTGAAATGATAATTAATTTAAAGATTATAATGTCATTTATACTAAATTATATCTATTCATAATCATTTTCAGAGTGTAAATTGGAATGCTGAGAGAGGAACAAACCGAGGGTATGATATCCTTTAGAATTAGAAAAAATTATTGTATTTTTAATTTAGTATTATTTATAGGGATGTATCTATTTAGGTAATCTTTAAATTATGGTTTTATTATTCTATAGATTAACCAGATCTAACATAGAGAAATATGATTATAGGTCTTCATCATTATGAGAAAACAACCCCCTTCATTTAGTGGATTAGCATATCCAGTAGTATTTGAACGATGAATTACATCCATATAAAAGATATTTTATTTCATGGGATTATTTTATATTAAAATGTATTATATACCATTTTAGAGTAGAAAGATTACTATATATGGTTATTAGATAAGAATAATAGAGAATGAGAGGACATTGATACTATGAAATGGGATTAATTGATTAATGTCTTCTGTGATAGTTATTTTCCTAATTCTAGAAGAAGTAGAATGGAAAATATATACATGGAATTGAGGGAAAGATAGAATGAATTTTTTGAAAATATAAATATAAGTTCATTTGATTCATAAGTTACATAACATAATTTATACATGATCTTGATAAGATTAATTTTACATATTACTCTGCATAATGAAAATATATTATAATGAAATAACATCCTATAGATTAAAAATTTATGAGATACATGTTATTTAAAATAGAATTTGGAAATTTTATTTTTAAAGGATCATGTGTGCTTAAAAAAACTTCATTAAATGATGTCTATGTGGCTGAAAAAATTTATTGATTGATTTTGAAAATTGATGGTATGAAAATTATGTTTTCGATTTATATATGTCATATTAAAAAGAACACTAGGATGTTCTTAATGAAGTCTACTATGTTATTCAAATGACGAATAATTAAGAATATGTATATTAATATCAAGTTAAATTTTAAATGTATTTTTCATTGAAATTTTGATAAATAGGTAATAAATTTTCTAATGTAATGATATATTTAAGTATGAACATACACATTTGAATGGAAACCTTATTGATGGGAAGAAAAAAAATATAATTGAAATAGCGCATAAAAATTCTTCCCAATAGTGATCCATGATTTTTGTACATATTAAATAATTTTTTATGAATATTCATTAAATTACATAATCAAACGCATGATAACCATATTGTTTGTGTGATTGTGAATATTTAAACACTATGTAATGGACCATATGTATACTACATTATCTACCAATATCATCTTCTTAACTACCAATATTCGAAGACATATCAAATGAAATATATTTCTTCATAACATAAGGAATGGAAACATATGAAATGTTGATTTAAAATGCTCAGTAAAGGTAAAACAGTATATATGTAAGAATAAAAAGCACAAAAGTGTGTGATAACATGATAATAACATTTAAACACCATGCCATGTATTAAAATAATAATTACCATGATTAAAGGAATATTAATTGGTATTTAATAGGCCATAAATCATATAGTAATATAATAATAATATCCATGTGAAAACAAAATTGTCCTGTGACAATGATTTCTGGAGAACGTGTAAGAATGGAAAACTATTTTCATTGTTCCTGAGGCTCACAATCAAGAATATCATAGGGGAATGGGATCACTCCCTGAAATGTAATTGTAGTAAAATTTCACTCCCAAGGCCATCAAAGGGAAATAATTCCATTAGAGAATTTGGATTACTCACAATTCCATTCCAGTATATCTTATGATATATAAATAAGTACCCAATTTATTAGTCGGATATATAAGTTCCGTCTATACCATAATGAAAATTATGTTTATATGTTCCAAAAGATCATAATTTATCCACATACCATAAACCATGAAATGATATTGGTTTTATAAAATTTTAATCATATCATATGTAGTGTAAAAGGTGTATGTGTGATCAAAATTTTAATATTTCATTATAACATTACCTATGAAATAGAGTGAGTTTCATAAGTATGTTATCATTATATAACTCATTGAAGAAAAAAATCATAAACAGAAATCTCTAAAAAATATAAAATATAAATATAAATATAAATAATAAGAATGGTATCATTGGATCATATCCCTAGTAATAAGTTGTTAACATAAACAGTTGTCATGTTAGATGGAAAATTAATTTGATAGAACATTTTAAAAATTTCTTGAGAAAATTTTCTTTTTTGATTTCAAAAACAAAATTGGAAACATACATCATTTATTAAAGGTTTTTATTTTAAAATAAATATGAATATATTTAATAGAATATTTTAAAAAAATATTATCCAGGAATATTGTATTTTTTTTCAATTCTTACATGTCAAAATAATTATTCTTAAAATATTTTTTACACGATAAAGACACCAATTTTATTACAAATAATGGGAATATAAAAATAATTTCTAAAAAAATGTGTAAAATTGAATTTAAGAACATATGTGAATATAAAATCATGTTTTCAATCATTGTTTGATAATATTTTTCTATTAGAAACTATATTTACGACGGAATTGATATATAAGGTCAGAATCTATTAATGACATTATCTCAATTATTTTATGTTAAAGAGTATAGAAATGGTACTAATACATTAAAATATCTCGAATAACCATAATATATGATAATTAATTACTATATAGATATATTTATAATTATATTTACTCATTGAAATATTAATCTAAAAATCATACAAAACGAATATATTTTTACGAAAAATCATTACCACATTGTTATATTAGAATCATAATTCCAATGAATGATTAAAAAAACTAGAATATACAAAATCAAAAAAAATAAATGAATTTAGGAGATTATATTTAATAGTGGATGTATATACACATCATAAAATAATATTGGTTCATAACATAACATATGTCTCCATGAAGAAAAATTTAAACAAAAAATACTTACCTTACATGTTAACTGTTGTCGGACACGATCAAACCTCTAGTGTAAAAACTATAAGATTATTATACACATAATAAAGATAAAAATAAATTAATATAATAAAATATATGATATTATTAAAACATTTTATTTTAAATTTATAAAAAATTACATGTTAATAATACATTTCAATTCATAACGACTTGGATTTTCATATTAGTTTTGTTTTTTTATTTATTGTCATCGTAATTTGATCGTGATTTAATCAAAACCCAAAATAATAAAATTTATATTATAATAATATTTATAAGATAGTTTATGAATAATAAACTATATTACCATCCATGTAAATCATGAGTAAATCATATCACATAGTGAGGTAGTAGCCTAATGTATACACGAGCAACATTATCATATTCAAAAAAAAATTGAAGCATTAATTAATCTGTGATATAATTATTACTGACATATAATAACATCATAAAAATAATATATAAATAATAAATCTATCACTGTGTTCATCCTTTAGAGGATTCAATAGAAATTATAATGACATTAGTTCGTGATGTAGTCATCCATAGTACAGAAAAATGATGATTTTATTAACCAATTGAGGAAATAAGAGATGGTTGTAGGTAATTACCATTTCATAAAATCATCTAATTATATGTTACAAATTGTTGATATTATATATAAAATTTAAAATAATTAATGGAGGATTTGGATGATTAAATAAATAAAATTCTTATTGATGAATGTTACCTCTTTTTCTGGATTCAATCATTTGCTTTCAAAAAATCCTTAAAATGATGGAATTACGTTCTAATTAAAGACTAAATAATAAGTGAATTTAATTTTATATGTTATTTATGATATTATTTATTTATCCAATAGTTTTACGGTGTTATTAGGGAAGAATATGTGGTGGCCTTTAATAAGTGAGGTGAGTGGCACACTTGTAATTTTAGAAGGGAGATAATTCCAGAAACATTTCTTTCATTTTAGAAGGATCAAATAATAAAAACAGTATTTATATAATTATTAATTAGGTATCAATATTGGTAAAAATGGATTTTCTACTATTTTTTCATTAATTTTATCCTTTATATTTTTATTTAAACCTAGGATAATTAAATTTTTACATTAATTGTAGTTACAAATTCTTACCTTTTTCACTGTCAATATTGGAAAAACAATTTGAACTTATATGATGATATAAATTATTATTATTTCAAATATAAAAGACTTTATTTAAAATTAAATTCATATAATTGGACATAATTTATTTAATATTAATCTCATATATGTAATGTTAAAGTGGGAATTTAAAATAAAATAATTCAAATGTTTACAATGAATTTAAATATAAATTCATTATCAAGCTGATTCCAATGACCTAAATTATATCAATTGGAATATTACTCAAAAAATTACAATTGAAAAGTAGTTACAATAAAAATATTGTTTTTCAAAATATAAAATAAATATTTATTTTTTAGTTAAAATTATGTATTTATCTTTATTCATAAAAAAATTAAAAATTTCAAGAAATAGCCAAAAAATCACCAGAATATAATTTTGACATTCAAATTTTATAAAAAAATTATTTTATGAATTTGAATTTATAAATGTGTATAAAAATTAATTTACTAATTTTCAAAAAATCAGACATGAATATTTTTTGATAAAATCGTATTTTGAAATTATATTACAATATTAACAAAAATTAACTTATTTTTTATCAATATTTTTTATTTATGTACAAAAATTAATCATTCTAATTAAAAAGTTTTAATTATTGTTAATATCATTATTCTTAATGGATATGTTATAATGATCATGTTTGAAGAACAATATTAACAATATATCATGGTTTTGTTAAAACTCATTATCGTGTATAATACAAGAAAAAAAATGTTGTGTGTAGTGACACATTAACTTTATTTTTTATGCATTGGATGAATAATTTATTTTTTTCAAGTCACAAATTAAATCATTTGAATGTAATATATATGAAAAATAAGAATTCATAAAAACTCAATGTGTTAAATTATACCCCTCTGGAAAATAAATTTAACGCATAAATTTTTTCACTCTAAAACAATATACTTAGTATTCATATACTTAATTATAAAATAAAGTTCCCATGAAGATTCCTCAAACTGGTGATCTCACAATAATACATTTATCATGTAAACTTTCTAGTTTTGCTGAACATTCCCTCCTATGATCTATAAAAGTGACTGGCTTCTCATTAAAAGAAAGATCATTCTCTAGTAGTTTGATCTCTATGTTGTGTACTTGTAAGGGGTCATGCATATACATCCTCAAGATAGATACTGAGAACTGATAGTGAATATGATCGTGTTTTTTGGAACTTCTCTGAGAGATTATATCATCTCCAGATTATTGATAATTTTAACGGGACTGTTATACCCATGGGGTTGTTTCCATTTCATCGTTAATCTAATAACATTATTCTATTGAGAAATTCATTGAATCTCATTATCATCAACATAAAATTATAGATAATGAAAAAATTGTCATTATTTAATTTATAAATACTTTGATTTTCATCATGCCTTTCTGAATTAATTTAAACTTATATGTCATTTCATCAATTATATCAGTTCAATAATAGTATTCTTTCTCCAATACCATTCCAGCACTTAGGATCTATACATTTAATTCCATTTATTTACATAGAAGAATACATCTAAATTATCATGTGAAATAAATTTTAGTACCAAAACTCACCAAAATGATGTTGTAACTTCCAAAAACCATTGAAACCCAAATAATAAAATACCAACATGTCCAATAGGGATTGAATATTTTTCTTAGAGTGATCATATTTTTGCGGATGATATAATGTATTGAATCTCAACTCTATATCAATATCTTGATGAATACCTCCCTTAAGTTTTATTTAATCCTCAGATACCAATAATATATAATAGAATATGGTACTCCATGAATCTATTACACTTATATATTGTATATACATTGATGAAAATTAATTTTGTAGTATTCCTGGATAATCATTAGGTGTGATGAATTGAATGGAAATCCATTTGAACCCTTATAGAATTATTTCATACAAATGTTATTGGGATCCAACAAAAAAATATATTGGGTTTATTTCCCATTTCCATTCTAGTATGGGTAATGGATATAAAATCAACTTTTTATTTTGTCTTCCAGCCTTCCCATTGTGGCATTCAAATCATATAGAAAAGAACACTATGACATCTCTCATCATGAAATCCACCCATAAATACTCATTAAAATAACTAAGAACTTAAAAACATACCAGATACAAAGGTAATGTGTAACTATTAGTGTATTTTAAGTATACTTTATTAATATTTGGTAGTGGTGTAATGAATATATTTTTTATATCATTATCATTCTATCATGATTAATATTAGATATAAACATATTCCAAAACATTTTTGTAGATTTGAACCATCAATATATGACAGATTAATCTGTATGTGTCTATTTAGTTGAAAATTAGTTTCAGATTATATTTATAGATATAATATTAAAAAATGTATTTTTTCTAATCATTATCATGGTTAATCTACCATGATCATTTTAACTCAAATATTCAATCAACTTTTCACATTCCGTAATAGTCAATTCATTTGAGATGTTTAAATATTAAATCATCTCTAACCATCATTAGTGGTGTATATTCAACAAATTTTATTTGAATATATAAATTAAACCTTTTATATTGTTATGTATATCACACAGGTCTACAAAATGAAAATTCCTCCATATAATTAATGAATCTTTTTCCATATCTAAATCCAAATCATGGGATCTATAATTTTTCTTCATGAATATTATTTTTTCGTAAGTCGTAATATATAACCACGTCATTATTCATATAAAGATGTCCCAATACCTGATTGGATGCATCTCTATAGATTTAAAAACATTATTCACTATTGGGTACTATGTGAAAATCTGTGCTAACTAGTCTTCTCTTTAGATCCTATAAGTATTCCTTGTATTTATTTTTCCATAGGATCTTGGATCCCTTCAATGTTTTTCTGAATATTGGACTATATTATAATGTGAATTTCTACCCAAATGATTATTAGTATACATAAAATACAAGAAATCTACATATTTTAGTAACCTTGGTTTTTCTAATCGAACATCTAATAACCTCGCCCTTTAGTGGATCTACTGAAATATTTCCATACAAGATTATATGAACCCAAAATGAATCCTTTTGTAGAAAATATTATGACTTTGATTATTTTTCATATTCTTTCTCATTCTATATGGTTCATAGTATAATTATCAATTCATATTCATCATCCTCATAAAACATTGAATAGAAAATAATATCATCTATAAATACTACCAAAAGCAAATCAAGGTTATCTATAGAGATTTTATCCACTAAATCCAGGAATATAGAGGGAAAATTAGTAATAAAAAATAAAATTACTATATATCCATGGATTCGAAACCTTTTTTAGAATTACATATTTTGTATATATTCTCTATGACCACTCAATTAATGTCAACCAAATTAATTTAAATCTAATAGAATTATTGAATTTCACACCGTTGATCAATAATTTATTTAGGATATGTTTTATATATATTTACCACACCCACCAACCTATAACCAATGGAGTGTTGTATTGGTCGATATTAATTTTTTATGAAATAGTAATCATGAACCCCAGAGTGTCGAAAATTGAAAAAGGAATCCCTGGTCAAGGTTCCTGTTTATTTTATTCATTCTATCTCGAATATTATTTATGGCCATCCAATAGGGGCACTTTCAAATATTTTAGGCACCTTGTATTTATTCAATAAAGAACGCAAGTTCATGATGTGCTAGTATACTAAGAAACTCCCATCGAAATATATCAAAAACAATCATCAGTATAGTAATATAATTTATTTAGAGTCACACTCCAAAAAATGTGATAAAAACCATTTCAATATACATTAATAAAATTTATTTAAACCACTATTAGAGAAGATTAATATACTGTAGACTATGTCAACATACCATTTGGTTTTTCATTACTAATTACACATATAATCAATTGTGTTCCATATTGAGGAATGTTAAAATCTCATTAGATAGAATGGTATTGGTAAATAAAGAGTCAAATAATCGACTAACTGTTTTCATGTATCATCATGAGATTTTAAAACAAAATACTATGTTAGATAACAAACATTATATACCACATTGATCTTAAATAAACAAAAAAATATTATTTGTTAATATAAGTGTTTTCTCAAAACAATTATAATGGAAGGTATGAACATGATTTTTGGCATTATAAAAATATGTGTTACAAATGTAAATATAATTATTTCTATGGTGACTAATTTATGATAATTGAAAATAAAACTCTTCTTAAAATAAAAGGAAATGTTTATGAGGATAAATATTTAAATATGAACAAGTGTTTTTTCAACAATAAATAAATAAAACACTTGTGCTGGATTATATAGATTAAATTTATATTTTATATATCCAATGTCATCTATATAGTTCATTCTATGTATTTTCTTATCCGAATAACATATCAATTTGAAATTTATGTATTCAAGATGCATTTTTCTCAAAAGGCAGATTTTCAGTATTTTGATGTTGAACAAATTTTAAATATAGATTCTGAAAATTTTATAAATTATATATGAAAAAAAATTAATTAATATTTCAAATAGAAATCTAAAAATTTAATTTGTATTTTTTGTATTTATTGATAAGTTTCATGTTATGAATAATAGATAAAAATATAAAATAGTAGAAGAAAAATAACTTTTTGGGTAAATAATTTATAGTGTAAAAATATATTTCCAAACTTGTTTTAATGTACAAATATATCCCATTTTTATAATTTAATCCAATTTATGTCATTGAAATCAATTTTACATTGAATTTGGAAAAAACATTTCAATATTTTAAACATTATCACATTAATAACTCATCCTCTCATTATATTAATTGGATTGATTTTAAATTAATTTTATCAAATATTGTGTTTTAATTTTTTAAAAATGGATTTTGTATTTGGAATCTGATAGACTATATTTATTACATAGTTCACCTTTATTTATTGACAGTTTTAATAAAATTTTGAGAATTCTTATTAATATAGTTATAGGTAAATTGGTTAATTAAGTGAAACAATAATAAAGAAAATATTAGAAAATTACCCAACCAATTGTCCATATTTTATGTGAAGAGTTATTGTCGACCAAAACAATCTTTTTTATTATTTTAAGACCTCATGGAGAAACATGGATTAATTTGGGGCCATTATAGTATTATATTTTAAAGAAAAGTCATGGATGTCATAATTAAGATTTAATATCTATAATTTTTTTATAGGGGATATATAGAAGATATGTTAAACTAATATAAATATTTTTAATTTTAATCTTTTTATATATGTCATAATAATTTATTTTTAATTTTTTGGGAAAAATAATTCCATTAAAGCCTTACAAAATGATGAGCTATAATTATATAATTAATAGAAATATCAAAAAGTTGATATTAAAAATATTAAATTAATAAAATTAGATAATTAGTATCATATAGGAATTTAATATATTAATTTAAAAGGTAATTTATTTTTTCTAATAATTGGTTCAAATTTAATATTTTTTATGATATTTATAAAACAACGGTAATGAATCATGTTAAACATATCATTAAATATATTATGAAATTATTATTATTTTAGTCAATGATATTAAATTTATAAAAATCAAATATTTTTACCAATTATATTTAAATGGATTATATTTTCCTAAATAATAAATTAATGGTTTTTTTGGAAATTTTATTTAAATACACACACCATTAAAGAGTGAGAAGACATGTTATCATTGTAAGAGTTATAGAGGTTAAAAAGAGTTAATATAAAACTATAGTGAATAAAAAAATCTTCTAAACACATATGAAATTAGTTGGATGAGTTTATTTAGGTCCATAATCGTCCTATTTTTAAATCAATTAATATGGATTGATTTGGAATATAAGATTAATTTATAATATTTTATTATTTTGAAAAATTCGATGTCTGACCATCCCCTATCTTATATAAAACACAATTTCCCCATAATCTACACACTTAAACACTAATTTAGTTTAGCCAATATATATCCAAAATACATCCTATAATCCTTACCTGAATTATAGAGCTCTTATATTATACAAAAAATCATCCATAGTGGTCGTATGGTGTTATGAAAATTAAGTGGTCTGAGGAAGTGGTTGCATTTTTAATCAAGTATTTATGTTTTATTTCTTTTTTTACATCCATAAAATATTCTTCAAACATGATGAAATAATATCACCAGTATGAAAAATATTCTAATATGTTATTATGTTAATACCTACACCTAAATCCATATCGACTTCTATCAAAAGGAGATATAATATTCTTTCATGTATACGACGAACTACCACCTCACATACCAATATGAGATGTTTTCCATCATCGTCTTAAAATAATAGTTATAATGATGGAATAAATTTATATAAATATGATAGTAGTAAACTATTTATAATTATTAAATTATAATATATCATTTACATTATCATATTTCCAAGCACATATATAGGATAAAATCGTTCATGCGTTCATGTGAACTATCATGTCGTACATGTGATGTGATTTTTTAATCATCACATCACATGGATAATAAATATATGTTTATTATAAAAAATTATATTTTATAAATGATATTATTTTAATTCTTTAAATATACCACTATAATAAACATCTCTCCATAATGATCATCGAAATGCGGGAATCATTCTAATGCGTTCATATGAAATACCATTTCCAATACTTTAACATAGTTTATTTCTCATATACAAATTAAATGGATTTATTTAAAATAATAATTGAATAAAATAATTCATTATTATTTATTTAATAATACAATATATATTGTGTACTAATTTCTACTTTTGATTATATACATTATACCGATGTCATTTTATACTCATATACTGAATACCCTCTGAACGTCAGACGTGAACATAAATTGCTATGTAAATTTTATAACATGATAATTTGTAATATAAATGTAATTATAAAATTGAAAATATTTCTCAAAAACAAAATAATTACCCTAAATTTATTATTTAGGCATATAAAGATTTTATGTGATGATTCAAACTCAAGGTAAGGGACATCATCTCAATCTCCTATCATTGAGGCATATTGTGATTTTATGCACCCACCTTCTTTTAGAGATGTATGAACAACCCCATATGATATATCATATAAAATATATTTTTATTATAATTTTATTTAATGTTTGGTTATATGTAAATTTTTATGGGGGTTATGATTTAAATATTCAACGTGGTATCAGATATCTTGAATGTTTAGTGATTTAATTATAAAATCATTTTCCCTATGTCAATATTGTTGATGTTATTCTATATATTAATTTATATGGATATAAATATTTTATAATGTATATATTATGTCTATTTTAATTTCATTTAAGGTTTTCCAAAAGGAATATGTTCACATTGTTTACATTGAATCATTTGAGAAACAAAAAAGCTATATTTTATTCTAAACATTAATTGTGATAATAACGTTTCTGCCACCATGATTGATATTTAATTTATATCTTACATTTAAACAATAAATATATTCATTAATGAACATTCATCTCCTTTTTTAAACTAAATTTTTATAAAATGTGTTTTTAAAACTAAAATTATATTTCTATTATATAATTTATTTCTTACTAGTTTAAAAGTGTTTTTCAAATAGATATTTGATGAAAGGGGTTTTTATTGAAATGGTACTTGATAATTGTAGGAAGCTGATGTAATTGATATAGACAATGCCTGGGGTGGCTCAAAGAGTATTGGGTAACCCAATTATATCTTAACATGGGGTGGCCTAGATTTTGGATGTGCGGACTGTTACTTCATATCATGGGTTGACCCAAATAACATCGTGTGTGCCTATTATATCTCTACTTGTGATGAGCCATGTAGTATAGGGTAATCCCATAATAAACTAATTGGATGTTTCCTGTATGATTATTTTAATATAACTAGTTTTTAATATGATTTTAATTAATTTTATGTACATGATTCTCTAAATCACCAAACTGAGTTTTTATTGCTTTATTTGGGTTTTAATGATATTCAATCTGAAATCAGAGTGATTGCTTTTAATAATAGGTGACTTATTTTGTATTATCATTTATCACTGAATATAAAAGTAACCATTATATAATTTTTTATGTTTTTACTATGATAAAAATTTATTAAATTATTATATATCGTCCTAAGGTTTTGTGGTCGTCCTATGTTTCTTCAATTTAATTCCAATGGATTAAGATTGAATTAGGAAAATGTGGGGATATAAGAGATTGTTTTGAATATATTTCATAATGAGAAATAATGTTTTATTTTAAATAGTTTCATGACGTGGAATCAATGGATACTTATCATAGTTCAACATGTACTGTCTCAGTTTACATTTTTTCTCCCTAATATCATACAAATAAATACAAAAAAATCCATTAATTTGATTTATAGTTCAAAAACACTGGAATATGTAATTTATATTTTAATGTAATTATTATTGGTTTTAGAGGATTATTTTAAAAAATTAGATCTTCCTATATTTTCTTATGATTTATATATATCATCATGGGATTAGAATTTTGTGTTTGATAATATGTAAAATTTAATAGAAACACATTTTGTGGCTTTAATTTGTAATATTTTAAGGTGATTACCATAATTATTGGGGACATTACGTTATGATGTAATTATGGGTTATAACATTTTGGGATAAAAATGAAAGGTATAACAAAATATTGCGGTTGAAATATATTATAGTTATTTTTTATGATTTATCGGATTTTGGGAATGTAAAAACAATTATATATTTTTTTGGAAAAGAAAAACTCATAGGATAGGTGACAACACTTCATGTCTAAAAAGGCCATTGGAATTGAACCAATGACTGAAGGGTTATAATGTTAATTAACTACACTAGGGATACTTTATTTAATGGTTGGTATAAATAGTTTTTATTTATTTAAATATTCTCAGTGTGAATTTTATTGTTTATTTTTTGATTTTATTTTTTATTGAATATATACCATTGCTATTAGAAATTATTTTTGTTGATTATGTGATTAATGTTATTTGGGAGGACATATAATATTTTCGGAATCCTATAATATTACGGTAAATATAATATTATGAGAAATAATTGTTGAATTGTCTTATAGATTCAAATATGATGTTATTCTGAATTTATAATGATTTAGGATAATAATGGAATAGTTTTCATATCATGAAGACTATATAGGAAATTAATTTTTTTTATCTAACATGATGTTATGTTGATCTTATTTGGAGAAAAATATTAAAATTATCTTTGAAGAATATGTGATTAAATCCTTTTTATTGTTTATAATTACAAAAAAACTATAATTTTTCTATTATTTTTTATGATAGTTATTTGTTGAATGGTCTATTTTGAACATTTGGTATTACTATTTAATTTTTGAGATTAAATTAATTTTTTATAATATAAAGGTTTATTAATATTTTGGATTTCTATTCTCTTATCCTAACCATTATGGTTTTGGTTATTGTTTAAAGATAATAAAAATATAATGTTGATATTTTAGTGATTATGTGATTTTCTAAAATTTGATTCTAGATATTATTATGTTAAAAAAATCATGAATACTATTCTTTGGAGAAAAATATTATTTTTATGGGGAATTGAATTAATGGATGAAACTATAATTTTCATGTAAGTATATTTATTTATGTTACTTTTCGTTGTAGAAAAATAATTATAAAAACATTGAAAATATCTTAAACAATTTATCTATTTAATTACGTTACTAAGTAATCAATAAAATTTTAAACTAACCTATATTTATGGAATTATGATTGCTAATTGTATAATTACCATGTTCTCTATTACTATTCATAATAACATGATAGTTATTATTCTCTTCCAATCCTATTATTTATTACATGGAAACCTAGTATGTGTTATCTTTATATACCTTTTTAATGTCTTTTCCCTCTAATTATATTGATGTTTTATTGGACATGTTTCTAAAGTGGGATTTCAATAAATGTATTATGAATAGTTAATTCTTGGTAACCTTGTTAGATCACAATTTGTGCAGGAAAAATTTATAAATGGTTGGTGAATTTAACATCTCGTGTTTTTAAAAGGAAATAGTATGTTCATTATCATATATGATATGCCACATCAAGCTTAAATGAACTACTATATATTATTATATAATGTAAAAATTATCACATAAAAATTAGAAGGGTGTTTATTAAATTGTTTATATTAATTTTGAAACTATTTATTGAACATTTAATATAAATAATTCATTGGATACAAAGGAAAATAAATCCCTTTCAAAAATAAAGGGAATATGATTCACTAAAAAACTATTTAAATGTGAATAACTGTGTTTTATAAAAATAAATAAATTAATCTTCCATATTAGTATATATTAATGAAATATATATATCATATATTCACTCTGTTTTTCAATAATAATCTTATATTTTACTAGACATCAAATTAAAAAAAATCCATTTTTAGACATAAAAGAATTATTTTTATAAAGACTGTTTTGTCTCATTTGATAGCGCATATATCTAAAATATAGTGCTTGTAACATATATAAAATATTTTTTTAAAATTATTCTTCATTTTTTCTTAGGAATGTAAACATTTAATTTGGTTTAAATTTTTTATTTTTTCTTAAAACATTATGTTTTGATGAATAATGAAAAAATATTGAATTCCTATATAAAAACATTATAATCTCTTATATGTTTTCACATTAAGAACTCATTTTTCTATTCTATCTTTGAGATTAATCATAAATTAATTTCAAACAAAAATATGTTTGGAATACTGAAAAATTTATTACTTATTTGATATCATATGTTCCCAATTTAGTTAATGAGTGTGTTTTATATTTGGACAAAAGTTAAAATAACTTTAGTAAATTTTAATTAAAATGGTTAGTGGTAAATCCTGGAATAATTTGTAAAAAATATTATTAATATTGGAAATTTTCCATAATTCTTTTCTTAATAATATTTTATGAGTTATTTTCGATGTATATAATCATTATACCAATTCAAACAACTATCAAAGAAATATAGAGGGCATAAATCCCTTTATTCTATTTTGATGATGATAATTTCATTTTTTTATTTCATTGAACAAAAGATGGGAGAACACCCTCCCCTAATACAGGCACTCAAGGAGGCCGAAGGTGATGAAGCCCAAGCGCGTCCCTAAGAAAAAAACCGACAAATTCTTGAGGATGCGACCCTAAATGGGAAAAGACCAAAAGGGGTTCCTCGTGACGCCCCCTCTAGAAAACACGTCTGACGCGAAGTTCCACTCTCTATGAATATGTCTAATTGATCATCCTCTAGCGATCTCCAATGCGCAGCTGCGTATAAGATATATCACGCTCCATGGCGGATTAATTTTCCCCTACAACGGCCTGATCAACACGTCAGAGTCAAATTCGACCTCCAATAGCCCAACTAAAAACGTTTTGCATAACATTAAACTTATGTGCAATGCTCTCACTTCCGCAACCACCGAACTTCCCAAGCCATAGTAGATACTAATAGAAATTAAAACTGAACCCTTCTTGTCCCAGACCAAAACTCCACCATGCATAAGCCCCCCCCCCATCATAGAGACATCAATATTGATTTTAAAGAAATTTCATGGACAAAAACATGGTACCCAACATCCATGTGGTGTTAGATGAGTAGCTTGGATGTCCGAGATATTACTGAACATAGTACAGTGCTGAAACCCCTTCACCAGCGATCCCAGCTCCTGCAAAAATAGCTACATATGCATCTAGAGAGAATGGACCGTCAGACGCGCTTCTGTCCTGGCCGTGTTCCGACCCTCCCACAGTTTCAAGACGACAACAGTAATGACGATGCTCCGACTATTATTTTCCATGCCTTGCTGAAACACTCTCCTGAACCAGTTCATAATAAACCCCTGAATAGACGAGCACTCTCCATCATAGCTCCCCCCTCAATCAATACTCAACCATAAATAGACATCCCATTCGCTCCTGATAAAGAGATGAACCACTGTCTCTGCGTAAGGGCTAGACCAATAGTAGCATCGGGATGCTAGCTGAATTCCTTTCATCTAGATGTTTTCATCTGTGGGGATTACATGGTGGCTAGCCCCCCATATGAGAAAGAAAATTTTCAAGGGGACCTCCTTGCACAATAAAAGAGTCCCCCATTCATCCGGCTCCCCTTCCTAACGTAACAGGTCCCTATAATCGGACCCATTATGATACCCTGAGTTCGACTTTGTGAAATAGTATCTATCCTCCCCCTCAGAAAACAAAACTTCTTTGATCTGTTCCATCTGATCTGAGCTCAGAATAGCTTCCATCCACATTGGATAGCAACTTTCCTCCCTAACCGACCTGTCAATCCTAGGAAAAAATGGAAGAAATAGCTTCTGTTCAGTCCAGTTATCACTCCATTAATTAATCTCCCCTCGTCCCACAAGCCATCAAGAAGACTCTTGAATAATTTCCATGTGATATACCATTAACTTCCCTAGTCTGGAAAGATTTCTGCTATCCCACCCATCCCAATTTCTTCCATATTTCAAACCCAAACTTCTGGACCAAAACTATTTCCTTGCAATAAAGCCCCATGCCAAACGGCCTTGCATGGTCTACATGGAAACAACAATGTCCCTAATACCAAATCCTCCCTCCTCTACTGGTTCGGCCACCCGTCGCCATGCAGCCCAATGAGCCCTACCCGATGAATTTGCGTCCTATAAAAACTTGTTCATCAACTATTCCATAGAAGAAATTATCCCATTCGGAGGGGTGATATTAGACATAACATGCATTGGGATAGAAGAAACCACACTATTAATCAAATACACATGACCCCCAAATGAGAGGAACTTGTTTTTCTAGTTCATGATCCTTCCAAGCATTCTGTTTATGATGTCCTCAAAGAAGCATTTCTTCACCCGCCCAGTAGAAATGGGTTCCCCATGATAGACAGTTGGAATCCGTTTCCGCTGCATTCTGAGGATGTCATGAATTACCCTACTCCTCCTTCTAGACCATCTGTTGGAAAAAAAGGCATAACTCTTCCTTGCATTGATCTGTTGACCACTGATCACACCATATAACCTCATTAAACTCATGAAATTAACCAGGGATGATCTCCAACCATTCTCAAAAAAAAATTAAATCTTCCGAAAACATAATATGTGAGAAGGATCCATCCGAGCATCAAGAGTGATAAGGTAGCATCATCTAATCCCTCAAGATTCTGTGTAGATTCTGTGAGAGAGCCTCCTGGGAAATAATAGACATCATCAGGGACAAAGGATCCCCCTGGCGCACCTCCCACACATTCATGGAAAAACCAAAGCTTCTCCCCAAAATAGAAGTGGGGATCCACAGTGAGGAGTAACAACAGTAGCACAGATCACACACCAATTCATGAAGACCCAGCTTCGTCATAACCATGATGATGAAGGTCCATTCTAGTTTATCATAATCTTTATCCATTTCCAATTGGATTATCACATTGGAACTGACCACTTTCTAATTTAAATCCATCAACATTTCTTGTGCGACTCCAATCACCCATGGATACCCCTACCTTGGACGAATCCATGCTGCTCTTGTGAATTGAATCCAGGAACCAAACTGCTGAGTGTCCTAGCCAAAACACTTTCTAAAATCTTATAAGATACATTGCATAGACTGATTGGCCTATAGTGATTAATGGAGAAGGTGTCTTTATATTTGGGTAGTATGACTACCCTTAAAGAACACGAACTTCTGTCAATGGCACCCCCCGAAAGAAGTCATGTACCGCATCAATGACCCCAACCCCCACAATATCTTACACTGCCACATAAAACAAAGCCGGGATGCCATACGGGCCAGGATCACTCTCCCTCGGCATGCTACGAACAACCTCCCACACCTTAACATCAGATGGGAGACCACGAAAAGAGACATTATCCTCATTATCTACCATTCTAGAAATACATCCCAAGAAGGCCTCCTACTCATGTTCTACGTCTGCCTCCACCGAGTTCCCTGGAGGGTCCCCGATAAGCAATGATAAAAGGTGATCCAAGGCCATACTACCCGCGACCTTGATATCAGAGGAGAATGACTTGTCCTTAAGATTAAAATTGATTTTAAACTTCTGACTCTCCTTCATTCAAGCATGGAAGAACCAGCTATTGTTGTCACCCTCATTCAGTCATCTGAACCTGCAGTTTTATCTGAAATCCCTCTCCACCTCCAACAACCTTTTCGATAGAAAAGAGCGGTTGTAACATAATATAATGAGGAGGAGTTATCCCAGTCATGTTGAATAACCTCTTCCAACCTGCCTATTTCCTCTTGAAGTACCTCAATAGAACCTATCAAAGCTATTTTATTCGCTACCCACTTTCTAATGTCTCCATTGAGCCGTTTGAGCCGCCTAGATAAACCAACACAGGCTCTACAATCCATCTCCCACATCCAGGAGGCCTTCATCAACTACATGAACCCATCCATAGAGTGCGAATTGATCTAATAGAAGAAATATTTATTATTCGAACTCCCCTGATTCATCTCCACTAATAGTGGTGCATGGTCGGAGAGAGCTCGAGGAAAGTGCGTAATTGAAGTCCTTTAGAAGGCCTGAAGACCCTGAATGTTAGTATGGTATCTATCCAATCTACTCCAGATGCGATTACCGACTATCCTCTTATTACACTTGGTAAATTTTCTCCCACTAAAACCCAATTCCAAAGTCCGTTCTTGGAAATGAACTCATTAAAATACAGCATGCTGTTATTGCAATCCATTGAACCGCCCTTCTTCTCTGAAACATCCACTATTTCATTGAAATACACTCCAACAAACAATGGTAAAATAGCTGCATTGATATTTCCGAGACACTCGCAAAGACTCCTTCATTCCACGACATCGTTACTGGCATAAATGATGGAGAACAAGACATCGATACCACTGAACCTGAGCTTCATCATTATGCACTGCTCTGCCACCTGTCCCATCTCAACCCAAAGTGGGTTCATCCAAAAACCCCATATATTCTTGTTCACCGAGTGACCATGCTGACTAAAACTGAACCCCAACTTCATAGAAAAACTCATAATCTTCCCATGGTCCTACTTCGGTTCCAGAATGTCCACCAAAGACGATCTACATCTCCTTTCCTCAGCAGCCAAAAAATCACTCTTAGCCTACACCCCCAGGCCATGGGCATTCCATATGATGAGAGAAGACATTAATGTATGGGACTTCCAACCCTGCGGGCATTACTACTAGTTCTCAGAACGAATAACTCCGTACCAAACTCCTCCCTATCCATTGAGCATGTCACTGGTCTGGAAAAGCCCTCCAAAAACACACCTTCCTTAGCACTAGAACCCTCTTCTTCAAGGGACAATCACATTCTTCCTACAACGATAACCTTTTCCCCAGCGAGGACGGTGGTGACGATGGGGTCTTCTCCTCTTGAAACCCAGCCAACACCAACCGGGGTGTGGATTTGCGATCCTCCTTGATCTCCCTCGCGACCCCCTCCCGGAAGGCCATCTTCCTGGAGCTCGACGATGCATCCTTATCAAAACCCACTGAACCCAACACAGAAAACATTAACACCTTCGATGAAATTATAGAAGAGATACGTACCTCTAAAACCAGAGGCGCTAACCCTCTTGGAATGTGAGGAATTAGTGTAGAAGATATCTAACAGTTCCCCCGAGAAACCAACAGTAAACCCTGCCACCACCTGAAACGGGTTTTTTTTAAATAATTTTTTTTAAAAAAAATATTTTTTAAAAACATGCTAGGTTAAAAAAAAATTTCGAAAATACGCCACAAAGGCGGCATCCTTGATGCCGGCTTTGGGCTCGGGTGAAAGGCGGCATCCTAGATGCTGCCTTTCCCATAAAACAGAAAAAAAAATCTTGAATTTATTTTTATTTTTATTTTTTGTTTTGTTTTGTTTATATATATATATATATATATATAAACAAAACTAAACAAAAAAAAACACAAAAATAAAATTTTCAGCAGAATTTATCCGCTATTTAAAATCCAGCAGTACTGTCATTACAGCAATCTGGATTCTGACAGAAGCTCTCACCCATGGCTCCTTTTTATAAGAGAGCTTACCCTGGAAATCATTCTGCATTTCCGATGTGGGATTCTAGTTCTCCATTTCCTGCACAGAACATTCTGCATTTCCGATGTGGGATTCTGTTTCAAGTACGTGACTTTGAAATACTATAAAATATAAACTATAAGGCCAATATAAATAAAACTTAAAACATGGATTAAACATATTATAAATAGTTGAAAACAAAAAAAAATCATAAAAAAATGATGATAAAAAATAATTTGTAAGCTTTCAAAACCACTGACTTTAAACATAAGAAGTTTCAAGTACGTGATTTTGAAAGCTTATAAAATATAAAGTATATGACCAATATAAATGAAAATTAATAAATGAATTAAACATAAAACAAATATTTGAAAATAAAAAGAATTTCGTAAAAAATATTGATGAAATATAATTTATAAGCTTTCAAAACGACCAACATGAAACTTAAAAAATTTTCAAGCACGTGACTTTGAAAGCCTATAAAATATAAACTATAACACCGATATAAATGAAACATAAAACACGGATTAAAAATATAACAAATAGTCGAAAATAAAAAGAATTTCGTAAAAAATGTTAATGAAAAATAATTTATAGGCTTTCAAAACCACTTACATGAAACTTAAAATGATTAAAGTATGCGGTTTTGAAAGACTAAAATATAAACTATAAGGCCGATATAATTTAAAGTTAAAACATGGATTAAACATATAATAATTTATTTAACTATTAAATTAATATTAATAATAATTAATTATATAATAGTTAATTAGTAATATAATTATTCATTATAATTATTCATTAGTAATTATTAAAAATTATTTTATAATAAATAAGTAGTTAATTAGTAATATATTTATTCATTATAATTATTCATTATAACTTTTAATTATTAATTATTATTTATATAATACTTTATTAGTAATATAATGATTAATTATATAATTATTAACTATATAATAAATAATTATTTAATTAGTAATATCATTATTAATTATATAATAATTAATTAGTTAATTATAAATAAGATAATTAATTATAATAAGTAATTATAATTATTAATTAGTAATTATTAATAGATAATTATGTAAAAATTAATTATTTATTTAATAATATTAATATTAATTATATAATAATTAATTAGTAAATTTGTAATATGATTTTTAATTATAATTATTCATTATAATATTTAATTAGTAAATTTGTAATATGATTTTTAATTATAATTATTTATTATAATTATTAATTAGTAATTAATAATAATTAATTATATAAAAATTAGTTAGTTAATTTGTAATATTATTATTTATTATATAATAATAAATTACTAAAATAGTAATAGAATTTTTAATTACATTTATTCATTATAATTATTAATTATTAATTAGTAATTAGTAATTAGTAATTATTAATTATTTATTAGTTAATTAGTAATATAAATATTAATTACAATTAGTCATTATAATTATTAATTATTAATTATTAATAATTAATTATATAATAGTTAGTTAGATCATTAGTTATATAATTATTAATTATATAACAATTAATTTGTAAATTAGTAATATAATTTTTAATTACATTTATTCATAATAATTTTTAATTATTAATTAGTAATTATTAATAATTAAATATGTCATAATTAATTAGTTAATTAGTAATATTATCATTAATTATATAATAATTAATTAGTAATATAATTATTACATATATAAAAAATATATAGTTAATTACAAACACAATTAATAATTATAACTAATTAATTAGTAATTAGTAATTATTAATTATTAATTATTAATTATTAATTAGTTAATTATTAATATAAATATTTATTATAATTATTCATTATAATTAGTAATTAGTAATTAATAATTATTAATAAGTAATTACTAATTATTAATTAGTTAATTAGTAATATAAATATTAATTATAACTATTCATTAAATTATTAATTATTAATTATTACTCATTAATTATTACTTATATAATAAGTAATTAGTTAATTATTAATATAACTATTAATTATATAATAATTAATTAGTTAATTAGTAATATAATTATAATCTTTCAAAGTCACGTACTTGAAACATTTTTAAGTTTCAAGTAGGCGGTTTTGGAAGCTTATAAATTATTTTTCATTAACATTTTTTTGGAAATTGCTTTTGTTTTCAACTATTTCTTATATGTTTAATCAATGTTTAACGTTTCCTTAATATTGGTCTTCTATTTTATGTTTTATGGTCTTTCCAATTCACACACTTGAAAAATTTTAAATTTCAAGTATACGGTTTTGAAAGCTTATAAATTACTTTTCATCAACATTTTTTTTGGAAATTTCTTTTGTTTTCAACTATTTATTATATGTTTAATCAATGTTTAAAGTTTCAATTATATTCGGTTTATAGTTTAAATTTTACAGTCTTTCAAATTCACGTATTTGAAACATTTTTAAGTTTCAAGTAGGCGGTTTTGAAAGGTTATAGATTATTTTTCATCAACATTTTTGAGGAAATTATTTTTTTTTCAACTATTTATTATATGTTTAATCAATATTTAAAATTTCATTTATATTGGACTTATAGTTTATATTTTATTGTATTTCAAAGTCACGTACTTGAAACAGAATCCCACATCGGAAATGCAGAATGTACTGCACAGTAAAGGTAGAACCTGAATCCCACATCGAAAATGCAGAATGATTTTCAGGGAAAACCCTCTTATAAAAGGGAGGCCTGGGTAAGAGTTTCTGTCAGAATTCAGACTGCTGTAATGGATGTAGCGCTGGATCTTTAATAGTAGAGAAATTCTGCTGAAATATTTTGTTTTGTTTATTTATATAAACAAATCAAAACAAAAAATAAAAATAAAAATAAAATTTGTTTAAAAAATATATTTTTTAGGAGAAAGGCGGCATTCGCAATGCCGCCTTTCACCCGCAGCGCAAAGGCGGCATCGCAGATGCCGCCTTGCCTCCGAAATGCAAAGGCAGCATCCGGGATGCCGCCTTTGAGGTGCATTTTTAAATTTTTTTTTGCCGGAAGCGTTTTCTGGAAAATATTTTTTTAAAAATACGTAAAAAAAAATCCACCTGAAACCCTCTGTCGACCGCAAAAGGATCTGAGATGGAAACTTCATCGAGAGATCCATCTCAACACAAACACGGGGGTTGGTAGCATCCATCAACCCCTTCATTCTCTCTTCCACACACAAAAAGCCCCTAAAGCGTCACCCATCACCTCCAGAATTGAAGGGTTATGAAAGGGTAAAGGAATCCCCAGATGATTAATCTTGACTGCACCCATACATGATTACCTGCCATAGTGGCACTCCCATGACCAACGGGAAAGGGTAATGTGGTGATAATCGCACCGTATGCCCTCCCTTTACCAAGAACACACAAAGTCTTCCCTTCTAAAAATATTTATGAGAAAATCAAACCTAGATAGTTTCGAGACCGCCGCCAAATTATGAAGACCCCACGAACCCATGAATTCCTTAAACTCCTCCAAAGAGGGCTTCACTAGACCAAATTATTCCACCAACGTCATCTTATGAAACTATGCAGCACACCACAGATCCTTATCAGAGATCACCACTACCGTTTCTCCATCCAACAGTTTTGGCTTACTGTGGTCCATCTGGATCGGCAGAATGAAAATCCGACCAAAAGAACTGTCCGGCGTTACCCCGCAGACTGCATCCTTGAATGTCTTCGATGTGGAAGCCATCAATCTCCACCATTTTATTGTATTTTATTTTAAATAAACAGAAAAAATTCAAACTATTGCCTTAAAAATTATATCATTTTTAATACTTAATTATATAGGCTATATCTTAAATATAAATAGTACTCTAAAATATAATTTTATTGTATTCTTCATTGAAATTTATTTATTATCTTTAATATTAAGATAGTTAACATAATTTCATACAAAATAATGATGTAGTAAGAGTTTAATTAATGATAATATTAAAAGAATGATATTAGTAATATTAAAGTAAATATAATTTGAGATAATCAGTTTAATAAAACATTATATATTTATTCTAATTGAATTTTTTTTGTTAAAATAATTTTTTTAGAATTATAAATATTTTTTATATTTTTCAATTATTATGTGATGAATAGCATCATTACAAAAATTAATGATCTTTTAAGATAAATTTATTATATAATTTAAAATAAAAAATTTATAAAAATAATTTCACTTATTTGTTATAGTTTTAATATTTCATCAGTGATCTATTTATAGATATTATTTATTTAATAATATAATTTTTTATCTTTTAATTTTAAAATATGTGTTATCATAGTAATCATTGATGCGATTAAATAATTATTAAAGGTAATATAATAGAATTAAAAATGAAAAAAATTATATAATTTTCATTGGATTAATGGATAACCTATACTAATCCATTATTCTAAATTAATCAGTTTTGATCAATTTGGAATATAAAATTATCATATATTAAATAAATATTTTAATAAATTCCAAGAGTGCCTCTCCCATATATTATAAAAGGGAACCTCATATTATCAATTAAAAAAGCTTTAATAAATATTTTTATTGATCAATGTCTTTTAAAATTCATTCTTATAATCCCTCCATAAATTCTAGGGATCTTATATTTAGGAGAACAACATCCTTATTGGTCTTAATGTGTTGGGAAAAAAGGGGTGGTCTGAGGAAGAGATATCATATATAGTCATATATTTCTATTTTATTTCTAATTCCACATGCTTGATAAATGTTTCAAGAATTATGAAAAAATAAATACATTATTATAAATTTAAATTTTGGTTATTATTGTAATATATTAAAATAAATACATCTCCACTTTCAGCAAATGGGAAATTAATTATTTTTTGTGTGTACAGTGAACTACCGCCTAACGAGATGATATAATTTATTTCATATCACTGTATATCAAGGAAATATATAATTATGAATTAAATTATATATATGATTTTAATGAAATATTTATAATTTTTAAAAGACAGTATATCATATGCGGTCTTACATTTGAATTCACATAAAAATGACAATGTCATTCGTGTGTATTTGTGAACTATCACCTCAATGAAGTGATTCAATTCATTTTTCATCACCATGTTAGATGGATAATATATATATATATATATATTATATTATATTGAATAATATGATATATATTACATATATTAAATTTATTTAAATTTAAAATGATTTTTACCTTCTCTCAATAATGAGCACTTTAAAATGGAAACGTCACTCAGTCATACTTACAACATTACATCTCTAGGATTGTAACATAGATAATTTTTTTATCTGTATTTAATAGAATGATTTCAATGTATAATTTATTTATAAATGATATTATTATGTCATGAATCTTATTATGGCTATTATGGAATAATGACCACTTTTGACTATATACATTATACCAAAGTAATTTTGAACTCATCTACCAACTGTGATCAAAATATTGAAGGACCCCGGGACACCCTGAGAGGGGAGGGGCGAATCAGGGTGACCACTTTTTCTTTTAATGTGATGGATCTTTTTCCCATGTTGGTAGGAACTTGTTGAACCTATATGATGATTATGATTAGAAAGAAAACATTCACATGCAAAGAGAAGACACAACCCTTTTTACTTGGTTCACCACTAAGGGATACGTTCAAGGAGCATACACCGACAGGTTGTCGGTTGTACCAAAATCCACTATGCTTCACTAGATGTAGATTACAAAAGTTCGGGTACATTCACTCTTTCCCAGGCTCACTGCCTTTACAATGGTTCAGGGATAGCTCACTGCTTCCTTCGGGTCACTCCCGTTGTCTCCCCCTGGCTCACTACCGTTGGTGAAGTCACACTCAGTTTATAGACGTGAAGGTCTCTTCAATTAATAGTCATGAAGTTCATTGTCCCCTGTTCAGCATGAGACTTTACTTGCATCAGAGTCCTGAGTTAATGCTCTGTTAAAATCCAATTTCCAACCATTGATGAATACCCCCTTTTCCCTTGTCGACAGGGAAAACAACCTTTGGAAAAGGCCTTCACAAAGTACCCTACTTCGCAAGGCTCCCAATTTTTCAAAGCTCAAACAAGACTTCGCAGAGCCCCTGCCATTTCGTGAAGCACAATCGCGAAGCACTATAAAAATGCTCTAGCCTTCGCCATGCTTGGCTATCGCGAAGCTCCTGCCTCTTTGCGAAGCTCACTGAGCCAACATGGAGCGCACGTCTTTCGCGGAGCTAGAATAGCCGCCGCAAAGCTCCTCTTTCGCGAAGCACACTGCCTTCGCGAGAGACCTTTGCGAACCGAGAGCAATGGACTTTCTCTGAAATTCTCTCTACCTATCTTGAGGGTGTTGACCTCTATTTATAGGCGATTACACCGACCCTCTACCCTTTCCGCGTGAAGTTAGCGCCACGTCAGCTCAAATCGCGAAGCTCCGAAGCACCCGCCAAAATTCTGTCCAAATCGCGAAGCACCACGGCAATTTACCATTCGCGGAGCTTGACGTAATCACGACGAATCACCGTCAACATTCCTTTGCGCCTTTGGTGCGAAGCTCCCTCGTAAATCCCTTCTCTGCCGCGATGCGCTTCAGCCTCTACCGTTCGCGAAGCTTGACGTAATCGCGAAGGCTCACCACATCCATTCTTCTGGTCTTCGCGATTTCCAATCCATGAATCCTATATTCGTGAAATTTATTCCTTTGCCATATTAAATCCTGATCTTCATGGAAATCCTATTTTCGCAATGCTCACCAAATTCCAAATTTTGGACCCCAAAAAATTTGGGAAACACTGGGAAACGACGCGACCTTCAATACTGTTGTGTGCTTGAACGGTATGATCTCTTTGCTGGTACACGATCCGAACATCCATTGATGATTGACAACAAACAAAAAACATGCTCCAAATCATGCATAGAAGACCATGGTTCCAACAATCTCCCCCTTTGGGTTCGTTGGCAATCAGAAGAAAAATTCAATAGATCTCCATCTATGTGAAAACCAAAAAACGAAGGAATCAACCCAGCCAACACTCTAAGTCTACGTGAGCAATGCTCGGTGTAGAAATCAAGAGAGGAGGCTTGAATTGGGTTCCACTGTTTTCCTTCTCATTCTTCTCATCACAGATGTTTCCTGAATTTATTCCTTCTCCTTTCTCCCCCATTGACAATAAATCCAAAGACCAGTAAATTTTTTTCACCTTCAGCTCAAAACATACTCCCCCTGGATAGTATCTCCCCCATAAACCTTCATCATATCTATAAACAAATTAAAATATTTAAAAAAATGGGGATAGGGGTATTCTGTATCCTCCTTATGCACTGGGAGGTGGTCGAACACCAAGGTTCAACCGATGCATCTCAAACACAGCCGCTGACAGTGGATTTGTCAGGATATTAGCCACTTGCTCATCTGTTCCCACATGATCCAATCTAATCACTCTTTGCTCAACATTCTCTTTGATAAAGTGATACCTGATTTCAATGTGTTTTATATGAGAATGGTGAACATGATTCTTCGTAAGATCAATTGTGCTCTTAATGTCATAGTAAATCCCCATTGGTTTTGTCACCTCGTCCCCAATATCAATTAATTGCTTCTTCATCCATAGAAGTTGAGTGCATGACTTTGTGGCAGAGATATACTCATCTTCAACAGTACGAAGAGAAGTACTTTCTTGTTTCTTGCTCAACCAGCCAACAAATTTCTGCCCATTATAGAAAGCTCCACCACTAGTGGAATTTCTGTCTACTACATCAGTAGCCCAGTCAGAATCAGAAAACACTGATAATTCACTATCCCTCCCTGCAGCAAAAAATAACCCGAAGTTATGTGTACCTTGAATGTACCTCAAGATTCTTTTTACTGCTGCCATATGTTCCTCCTTTGGATTACTCTGAAAACAGGCCGCAAGGCATGTTGCAAAGACAATATTTTCCCTTGTCGCTGTCAGGTACAGTAGGCTTCCAATGATCCTCCTGTACATGGTGGGATCAACAGAGTTCCTATTCTCATGCTTTCCAAGTTTAGTTCCAACTGCAATCGGAGATGACATTGGTTTGGAGTCTTGTATATTGAACGTCTTCAGTAACTCTCTTGCATATTTTTCCTAAGAAATGAAAGTGTATTCCTTATTTTGAATCACTTGTAGCCCTAGGAAATATGTGAGCTCCCCAATCATAGACATTTCAAATTCTGATTTCATGTGGTTGGAAAATTCATCCACTGATTTCTCCCTGCTGCCACCAAATATGATATCATCAACATAGACAAGAACCATGAATTTATCTTTTGGAGAATTTTTCACATAGATATTGTGATCAACTCCTCCTCTTTTTAATTCCAACTTCTTGAGATATTAGTCCAGCCGTGAGTACCATGCCCGTGGTACCTGCTTCAAACCATATAGAGCTTTCTTCAGTTTGCAGACCTTTGTTTCATCAGTACCCAAAACAAAGCCCACTGTTTGTTCAATGTAGACTTCTTCTTCGAGTACACCATTCAAGAATACTGTCTTGACATCCATTTGATATACTTTATATCCACTTTGGAGTGCCAAGGCAAGGTAAATCCTGATTGACTCCAGTCTAGCCACTGGAGCAAAGGTTTCTTCAACATCAATGCCTTCAATCTGGGAGTATCCTTTACATACAAGTCGTGCCTGGTTTTTGATGACACTTCCACGCTCATCAAACTTATTTTTGAAGATCCATTTGGTTCCAATCACATTGTGACCTTCGGGTCTCTGGACAAGATCCCATGTCTGATTCTTGTCAATCTGATTTAATTCATCAATCATGGCTTTCACCCAAGATTTATCTTTTGAAACTTCTTCGAATGAGGATGGCTCTACAACTAATAGAAATACAGATTGCGTGGTATTCCACATCCTTCTTGTTTGAGTGGGTGCACTCCTTCCCCCAATTATGTTGGATGGATCAATCTCAGCACTTCGATTTCTCATGCGAGGTTCGGTAGTATTCTCTTCAGCCATAGTTTCTTCTTCAGATTGTTCTTCTGAGTCAACATCATGATGTGACTGCTGAGTGTTTTGAACAACTTCATCTATTTCTGCACTTGTATTTTCTTCACGTTCACATTCTTCCTGACTTTCTATCACATCAGCATATGATGTCCTTGAAGCATTTGTGGTTTTCTCTTCAATTATCTAAACATCACTACTTACCACAATTCTTCCCAGAAGCTTGTTGAAACATTTGTAGGCTTTGCTGTTCATTGAGTAACCATGGAAAATTCCTTCATCTGCATTGTTGCCATCTTTCCCTTGATTTTCATCATTGTTCCTGATGAAGCATTTACTTCCAAAGACATGAAAGTATTTTAGAGAAGGCTTTCATCCATGCCACAATTCATATGGTGTCTTCGTCTCACCCATATAAAGTCATATTCGATTCTGAATGTACACTGCAGCTTGAACAGTCTCTTTCCAGTAATGTCGTGGAATACGACTCTCAATCAGCATGGTTCGTGCCATGTTGTTCACCTGTCGATTCCTAGGTTCAACAACTCCATTTTGTTGTGGAGTTCTCACAGCAGCTAGCTCATGTTGTATCCCATGATTCTCTATATAATTCTCAAAATCAATGGACGTGCATTCTCCTCCATTGTTAGATCGCAACACTTTGATTGTTCGTGCAGTATCATTCTCGGTGATTCACCGATATATTTTCATGCAGTCAAGGACTTGTCGTTTCCTGTGAATGACCATCACACATGCTATTATACTGTAATAATCTATGAAATGGACAAAGTAAACTTCTCCATGTGTTCCGGAAACATTTATTGGACCACAAACATCAGTATGAATCAGATCAAGAAGGTGAGACACCTTTTTCTTCTTTGGCCGATATGAACTGCAGACCAGCATCCCACAAATACAAGAATCACAAGATATTTCACGCTCACGCTTCAGGTTGGGGATGTCCATGACAATTCTCAATTTTGATATTTTCTCAATGTCTTGTTGATTGATGTGTCCCAATCTCCAATTCCAGAAATTGTTTTCTTCTTCAACAGTCATGTGACATACATTTTCTTCACTATCAACCTGATACAAGTTGCCTTCTGTTCTGCATCCCTTCATAAGTGAATTTTCGGCTTTTCCCTTGATAGTGCAGCCTTTCTGATTAAAAGTAACTATAAGTCCTGAGTCATAGAGTTGACACACGCTGAGGAGATTATGACGTAGGCCATCTACGTAAAGGACTTCAGTCTTTTTTAGTTCTCCATTAGCTAATTTGGTACTTCCACTCGATTTGATTTTCAAAGCCCCATCATTACCAAATCTTACAGTACCATCAACATTCTTTATGATATTCGTTAGTAGGCTGGAATTACCTGTCATATGAGATGAACAACCGATATCCAAAATCCAAGTACTGTTGTTTTTTGTAGCTTTGAGGGCTACCTCTGCAAGGTTCAATTTCTCAATCTTCTTCCTTTCCTTCCATGAGACATTAGATTGAGTATATAGAACTGATGGCCTTTCAACTATCTCTTCCACATACCCAGGTTCTTCATAGTCAAAGTCTTCTTTGAGAGGTGAGAACCTGTTTGAAAGAGCAACACTGTCTTGCTGACGAGACATGACTTGTCTTGAACTTCGGTATGAGGTGTATATGCCCCTTATCTTCCTGCAATTAAAGGCCTTATGACCCAAGTTAGAACAACGAAAACAATATCCATAGAAATTATTTCTTCTATAAGAATTAGGATATGAGATTGTTCTCCTTTGTTGAACATCTATATCTTCTCTATTCAGATAGCTTCTTTCCTCTTCACAATAAACATGGTATGACTTAGATAGCCACAGAACTGACACTTCATGAGTGGAAATGTCTTCTCACTTGAATTTCTCCTTATACCTTCTTCCATGGGAGAATTGTAAGAATGTCTGTCATTTTTGAAAGTTTGAGGATAATTTTCAGGTCTCCTTTTTGTTTGGATTGAGGGTTCCTTTTTCAGCACTCTAGGTAACATTTCGACATGTTCAACTTTCATATTATCTTTCTTTTGGATCTTTTCACTTCCAGAAGTTGATGACTCAGCCTCACAGCCAATTCCACTCATTCCCATGCAAGCGGGTCTTTGATCACTCATGATTTTTCCAACCCCTTCTAAACCACACTTGGCTCTTTCTAGTAATTTTGCATCAGAGAATCTTCCGAACTGTATTTTCTTCCTCGATTCATTTGGAACCGATTCAGTCTCCAGTTTACTCCTTAGAGTAACTACTTCCTCCTCAAGACCATCAGAAGTCTTGGATTTTTCATCCAGTCTGGATGTGAGGTCATTGATGACCTTTTCCTGCTCTTCAATTCTCAGCATCAGATCTACTACATCATCATTGCTTTCAATTATTTTAGACTGTACATTCACAAATTCTTCTAGTCGTTCGATTTCAGCTTCAAGTTGATCAACGTATTCAGTTGATTCTTCTACATTTTATTTCCACTTATTGCAGCTCTTACATTTAATCTTAAGCTTACTAACCGCATCCTTAAGTTGCACCTCAGGATATACTAATGTTCTCAGTTGTTTTTCTCCATCAGTATCTTCTGACTTTTCAACAGTGGCCATCATAGAAGCATGGTTCCCAGTTTTGAATTCTGGTTCTTCGTCATCACAGAATTCATTTTCATCTTCTTCCTCTTCACAGAAAAAACTCGTCTTTTGCATTTTCCTACCAGATTTGAAGTCTCCCTTTTTGAAGAACCTTCTCTGAGGCTTCATGAAGTTTTCATCTTCACTATCATCATCATTGATATTCTTCAAGCACTTAGAGGCAATGTGCCCAACTTTTTCACAACGGAAACAAGTGAGAGGTAACTTCCATTTGAATTTCCCTTTCCCCTTCTGGAACTTCATTGAAATGACAGAAAGAATTTATTTCTCTTCGTCATCATCACCGCTACTATCCTTTTAGATTTTCAATTTATCCATGGCCTTGAATGCCATTTCCTTTCTCACCCGAGTCGTAGCATCTTTTGGTTTGACTCTCATTTAATATGCTACCAAGCTACTCAGTAGATCATCTAAAGATTGTTTGGAAAGATCTCTTTCCTCAAGGGCTGACACCTTCGCATTATACAGAGGTGGAAGTCTTCTTAATATTTTCATTACAATATGAATGTCTTTGATTTCTTTGCCTAGACCCCGAATTGCTCCAACCACTTCAGTAATTCGATTGAAGAAAGAGTCTGTATTCTCGTCTAGATGCATCTTCATATCATCAAACCGATTGTGTAGCACTTGTAGTTTCGCCTCCTTCAGTTTTCTATCTCCTTCATAAATATTCTCAAGTTTATCTCACATGGATTTATCTAAGGTGCAATTCATCACCTTCTGGTAGATCTGATCATAAAGGGCTGCAGTGAGAGCATTCTGTGCTTCAGCATCTGCATCAAGAAGTTTCTTTTCTGTTTCAGTCATAGCCTGGACTGTTGGATCAGTGACTTGTATTCCTTGCGCAGTAGAAAAAATAACATCCATTCCAAGAGATCTTAGATGAGATGACATTCTGTTCTTCCAGATCTGGAAATTGCTTCCATCTAAGTGAAGGACTCCCCTAACATTGACCACATTTTCCATGACGATAAAGGTCAGATTCAACACCAGAAACCTTTACGCTCTGATACCACTTGAAGGACCCTGGGACACCCTGCAAGGGGTGGGGTGAATCAGGGTGACCACTTTTTCTTTTAATGTGATGGATCTTGTTCCCATGTTGGTAGGAACTTGTTGAACATGTATGATGATTATGATTATAAAGAAACATTCACATGCACAGAGAAGACACAACCCTTTTTACTTGGTTCACCACTAATGGCTACATCCAAGGAGCATACGCCGACAGGTTTCCAGTCGTACCAAAATCCACTATGCTTCACTAGCTATAGATTACAAATGTTTGGGTATAGTCAATCTTTCCTAGGCTCACTGCCTTTACAATGGTTCAGGGATAGCTCACTACTTCCCTCGGGTCACTCCCGTTGACTCCCCCTGGCTCACTACTGTTGGTGAAGTCACACTCAGTTTATAGACGTGAAGGTCTCTTCAATTAATAGTCATGAAGTTCATTGTCCCCTGTTCATCATGAGACTTTGCTTGCATCAGAGTCCTGAGTTAATGCTATGTTAAAATAGAAATTCCAACCACTGATGAATACCCCCCTTTCCCTTGTCCACAGGGAAAACAACCTTTGGAAAAGGCCTTCGCAAAATAACCTACTTCGCAAGGCTCCCAATTTTGAAAATCTCAAACAAGACTTCACAGAGCCCCTGCCATTTCGCGAAGCTCAATCGCGAAGCACTCTCACGATGCTCTAGCCTTCGCAATGCTTGGCTATCACGAAGCTCCTGCCTCTTCGCGAAGCTCACTGAGCCAACGCGGGGCGCACGTCTTTCGCTGAGCTAGAATAGCCGCCGCGAAGCTCCACTTTCACGGAGCACACTGCCTTCGCGAGAGACCTTTGCGAACCGAGAGCAAAGGAATTTCTCTGAAATTCTCTCTACTTCTCTTGAGGGGGTCGGCCTCTATTTATAGGCGATTCCACTAACCCTCGACCCTTCCACACGAAGTCAGCGCCACATCAGCTCAAATCGCGAAGCTCCGAAGTTCCCGCTGAAATTCTTTCCAAATCGCGAAGCAGCACGAAAATTTTCTATTCGCGGAGCTTGACCTAATCGTGAAGAATCACCGTCTACATTCCTTCGCGCCTTCGCCGCGAAGCTCCCTCGCAAAGCCCTTCTCTGTCGCGATGCGCTTCAGCCTCTGCCGTTCGCGAAGCTTGACGTAATTGCGAAGACTCACCGCCTCCATTCTTATGGTCTTCACGATTTCCAAACCATGAATCCTATCATCACGATATTCATGCCTTTTCCATATTAAATCATGATCATCATGGAAATCCCATTTTCACGATGCTCACCAAATTCCAAATTTTTGACCCCAAAAATTTGGGAAACGTTGGGAAACGACGCCACCTTCAATACTGTTGTGTGCTTGAACGGTATGATCTCTTTGCTGGTACACGATCTGAACTTCCATTGATGATTGACAAAAAACACAAACCACACTCCAAATCATGCATAGAAGACCATGGCTCCAACAAATATCTATCTTGAACTTTAATAATTATGTAATTGTTATAAAAAGGTAATAAGTTACATAAAAATGAGTAAAAATATTGAAAAAAGAAATAAAAAGTAAGTAATTAACATTTTTTATTAATCATTAATTTAAATATGGTACCTAATGATTTAGACACAATGAATGGGACTTCGTCACAATATCCTTTTACTGAGGGATATTTTGGAACTATAGAACAGACTTATTTTATGAGGTGTATATAAAACAAAAATTTACATATCATATCAAAAATTAATTTATTATAATGTTATTTAATTTATTTTAAAAAAATTATTCTATTATAGGGAATCCAATTTAAATGTTCAAAATGGTATGGGACACTTTGATGGTTTGAATATATAATTATCAAATCATTTTATCCATGAAAATATTAATTATGATATTTTATATTTAATTTCTATTGAAATAAGTTTGTTTTAAAGGGAATTTATTTCATCTAAAATTTAATTTAATGGTTTTAAAAAGGAATCTTTTTTCTATTTTATATCGATTGATTTAAAAAATGATAAAGGGAATGTTTTATTCATAACATACATAGACAAAATGAATTTCCAAATTCAATGAAAATTAATTAATTTATGCCTTCTTATGAAATATTACATAATCCCATAAATTAAAAAACCCAGCTCCATTATTTTTTGGATTTTTAGTATTTAAAATGAGTTTTTAATGAAATGGTTATTTTGTAGAAATTTTAAATAAAATGGGATTAAATGATTTCATCAAATATATTTAGGATGAATGTTTTTTATTAATGAAATGGTACTTGAAAATTATTAAAAAAAATTTATCATAATATATCTTATACATGGGGTGGACCAAATATCATTTGTTATTCATAGTAAATCCTTAAATTGGGTGGCCCGAATAGTGTCTTAGAACCGCATTACATTTTAACATGGGGTGGCCACGATAGCTGCAGGTAAGACCCTTACAACATAACATTTGGTGGCCTAGATAAAACATAGTATGATTGTAATTACATAATTGTATATCAGTAATATGGTTATTACAAGAGAAAGGAGACTTAATGGTTGAATTAACATAATGTTATAAGTCATTGAATGTTTTTTAACATATTTTTTTCGGATTCGATGAAATTTTGTAATAGTACAAGAAGATAGAATCTTAGAAAATGCAACACTCTCTTAGAAATCATCCTCATCCTTTTCCATTTCATTCAATAATCACAGGTATGAATCAATAATTTTGGTAGATCTGGGTTGTTTGATTCTTTTATTTTTATTTTGAAGGTAAAAATATTTTCAGGAGGCTCTTGTTAATTCCCAGTTAAAGATTTATTAGTGCAAAATAATTATAAGAAAACAAAATATCGCTTTATTAACATGGATGAAGGATTAAATTTATAAATTACTTCTTCAGATTTCAACAAAATGTTTGTAAACTCAGGGGGCCTCAAAAAGAAAGAAGCGGTCTCTCCCCTCTCTAGATTTATTTTTTGAGTTCACTAGTTAAACAGAGATGACATTGTGAATGCTTGGCCCATCAAAAAGTAGTTTTGAGGTTATGTATGGTCATAAACTTCATATTGGTTGTGTTATTCCCACTATAAGAAGGATTTGTGTACGATGGAGGTGTGGATAATGATTTCAGGACTCCCCTTTCCTCTCGACAACAATTCAATTCTTTAGTTGTTTGTAGATTCCCTAGGATGTGTTTAGGGCTCATACACAGATACATTTCCTATAACGATCTAATGTTTTATCAATGGAAATTACCTTATTATAATTATGACATATAATTATATGAAATCCCAACACAATGAACTACTAAGTACTATGTCACTGTTAAACATAATATTGTCACTTTTGTAATTTATATTTTGAAAATATGACACACACTGCTGTGATCAGTATGATATTTAGAGTCCTAAAAGAAAAAATAATATTTTTTTGAATAGTAAATAACCCTTATGAATAGTAATGTTACCCTTATTAATATTAATATGACACTTACGAATAGAAAATCATCCAAAATAATAGTTACCTGACCCTTGAATGTATGAAAAATTAGGAATCTTATAGGCTATAATATGACCATAGGAAAAGTATTTTTATTTTTGTAAGTCCTATATAACTAATTAAAATTAATAAATTAATTTAAAAAAAATTATTTTCATAATAGTTGTTTTTAAATTATCAATTTAATGTATTCGGTGTTTAAGATAATTTTATAAGACCTTATTTAATTTTTGAAAGCATTGTAATATCAGTTGTTATATTAAAATTCAGTTATTGTCAAATAAATAATTATTTCAAGTAAAAATTAAACTATTATTTTTAAGAAAATTATTTATGAATAATGGATTGAATTTTTGGAATATATAAGTCAATAAATGGTTTGGGAGATTATTTTGGGTTTTTTAACATACTCGATTTTTTATGAATAGTAAAATACAATAATTAAAAAATTAAGCTAAATACATGATATATAGGGTCATCGATGATGTTATGCGGATATAATACCATGGTGTTTGAAACCAAATACCCTTATTACTATTTTTTCATTGAATTATTACTATTTAGGGTCTTCAAATGAGTTAATAAACTAAGGAATTAAATATAATGAAAAACAACCTTCCCTCCACTATAAAAACCACACACAATCCCTTATTTTATTCACTCCACTAATGCCTTTATCATTATTTGAGTTCATCAAAAATACTTCCCCATGATCCTACCCCACGTATAAATTTCCTTAGTCTATTCAAAATACTATTTCCTCTCCCATTAAGAGGCTATCAAGGAGGATTGAATCTTGATTTAGATTTCTCCTTTTTACTTCTTTTATATTCTTTTTGAGATTATTTTCATTCTATTATAACCATACCTATCCTTATCCAAATTTTTTGACTAATACAATACCATAAATTTACTATAATGTTTTTTGATAATGTAATAAGTTATTATCATCTCTTTATTACTCTTCTCTTATACTAGAACTAAATACACCATCCTAGATGTGTTAATTTACCACATTCAAGGATAATGGGGTTTCAATTCCTTTTACCATATTCAATTATTTTAGTTAAACTATTATTTATTATTTTAATTTTTTATATGTTATATATGTTATCTATGATTATATAATATTTTTTTTACACATTATGTGAAATTATAATGCAAAATGAGTTTGTTGTGACCACAAACCGCACATAAACCAAAAAGGATATCACTAAAGTTGTATATAATGAATCAAAATAACTCAGAGTAAAGAAATTAAATTTACAACCATGTATCCTTCTTGATATTAAATAATATTATATAAATACAATTTTTGACAACAATTCCAATTTTACATGATTCTCCATTCATGAAAATAAGAAAACTGATCATAAATACCAAGAATACCAATGCACCCAAAAGTGAAATTGAACCACATAACCCATCAAAAAGTTCATTAATGGACATAAAAAGGTTATAATAAATCATTTAAATATAGAAGAGGTTTTGGAATTATTAATTGATGAACCTAATTTTATTATTTATGTCATTTATATCAAGTGGAGAACACCATCAGAATTAAGGTTAGGGATCCTCTGTATTTCACTTTTATTTAGGAATGTAGTCTATGCTATTCCTTGTTATGTTTAATCCATAATGATGGGATATGATTTATCACCTCCCCCACACACCCTTCATAATATTTATCTGATTATAATCCCCAATACCTCTCATTAGGCCTTCATAATTACACCAGATAACATGTCGATAATCTGTAATAGATTAAACCCAAATCACATTTGTTCCACCAGGTTTCCTTATCATCATTTTAACAAAATTATGTTATTGTATTGAATTATGATAAAATTAAATATATTATTATATGTAACAAATAATTTTTTATGGAAAATTCATCATTTTTTTCAGGTATATATATGTTTCAAGTGATTCCCTCCTCAATACATCCTGATAAGCAAAACTTTTTTAAGGGAACATCCCAAATTCTTACCTGGTTTCAAGGGAACTCTATCATTTATTTTAAGCCCCCATAGACATTATAAAATCAGTATTTTTTATTATGAAAATAATTTTATTTCATTTCTGTATTTTTATCATTTATTGTTCTCATTTCAATTTGAAAGGATCTAATGTATTTTCCAAAAAACCACACAAATATGTTATAATGATTTTTTAAATACATTCCATAAACGTTCTACCTTCTACTTGAAATCACATAGAATGAAATATGCATATTTTTCCTTAAGAATTTCCCTATAAATTTTAGTTTCATTATTTCATGGACACTTTTATGATAAACCCATTTGTCATTCTAAATGACATGATTCTGTTAAAGAATTATTTCTATGCATAACCCTTATATTTTTGTAAGATTGTTTATATATGATTAATTATGTGGGAAAAAATATTTTTGATTAGTTAATATGGGTGTTCCCAATTAGTTCTCCAATTAATTGGGTAAGATGAGTCCCAGGAGATGTTATGTGCGACGGTCTTGGCGGTTAGCCTTGGCTTGTGATACCAAGTGAGACTGTCTTGGATGTTAGCCTCAGCTTTTACTACAATTTGAAAAGATCATGGAGGTTATCCTTGAGTCATGCTAAAGTCATGTTTTATATTTCCACCATATTATTATGAATCAATGTTTATATGATTCCATGTTTATATGTTATGATTTCTTATGTTACATGGCTTTTTATATCCTAATTTCATTCATTCTTTCTCATGTGCTAATGCTATATTCTGATGGCATTTCCCTTACTAAACAATTTATCTCATCCATTTCGTCATGTGTTTCCCAAGATTAGTTGTATATTTTTGAGAAAAATGGATGTTAGGAGCTCTATATGATGATTATATAATGAAACTTTTTATTTAGTTATATGTTATTAGTTTTATTTATCTAGTCTTCCAAGACACGATACTTTACGATCCATTGCTTGTACTATAATGTATAATTATGCATAAAATTATATAATTTTATATATTAATGGTTAAGGGTTCTATTTTTGGTATCAGAGAATGGTCTAGTGATTTTTGGAGTTTAGGAATATATATCATTAGTAAGAAACATAAGTATGAGACTATGTGTATGAAAACAACCCAAAATTTTGGTAAGTATAGAGTAAGTGGTTTATAAATAAAATACATCCCTTTATAAATAAAAATTGCTATAGGTGTCTCTTTCATAGATGTATCTAGGGGTAAAACCTAAAAACAACTCTTTCACCTTGTCTTTAATGGGAACCAATGCATGATAATGGGTCTTACTGCACTCTTTCTTTGACACTCCCTGAAGATAGTCTTTGGTAAATTCATGATCCTAGTACAAACCATTATTAAGGTAATAAAAACCCCCATTAGAGTATATGTTATGAAATAAATCAAAGATAAACAGGATTTAAGCATAGAGAATTACATGTTTGGGAATATATATCCTTTATAAGTTTATCCTCGTATTATCAAAGATTACTTTTTTATCTCAATAGCAAATAATTTAATCCCTCTAATTGTATATTATTTATCTTAGTTAATGGAGGGAAATAGAAGAACACATTACAAAGATTAATGAAATAGAGAATGTGATGATTTCACTAATGAAATGAATAATATGATGGGAAAAGGTGCAGAAAACATAATGGCAGTACTTTATCAGCTAGTAAATGTTACAGATAATAACACGAATCATGTGGAACACTGTCTTCCTCCATGGAAAGGGAAATTTGAAATTGAATCCATCATGTGGAATATCCCACCAATGTTTAGCAAATATTTCCATCCCCACCTCACAGAACGGTGGATTCGCATGATTGACATAATATTTTCTATCCTCCAATTCTTGAAAATGTGAAACTCATATGGGTCATCGATCATTTTTATGGGGATGTTGATCACTGGTTGACACTGATCAACAATAAGAATCCCTAGGAAGAAATTTATTCCATGTAATTTGAGGAATTAAATATATTTTTTTCAATAAAATTTTTCCCCAAAACCTTTGCCTCATGATGGGAAGAGAGTTCCTTTGACTGAAGTAGAAGGAATATGAGTCAACTGGGCCATATGAAGAATCCATTACAAGGCTTGCAAGGAATGAATCTGGCATTATCATGATCACCATATGAAAGGTGGGTCACTTATTTATTGTACTGAATTTGAGTCTACAAAAAGCGTTATAAATTCAATACTATGACAACTATGATGAGTTTTTCCATTGTTCCATTATGGTTAAAATAAAGATCATAGATCCCAGTGGTATCACGGGTCCAACGACCAAAAGAGGAAATTGGAATCTTATAGGGGTGGTTTTTCAAAAATAAATCATTATGGAAATAGGTCGGATCATCCACATGTAAAATTAGTTGGAAGAACCATAATAGAAACATTATAAAGGGAACCAAGAATTTCTTCAAATGTAGAAATTTTAGATATCTGGCAATAAACATTAGAAGTAATTTTAAAAATCCATCTAATGTGGATGAATAAATTATGGTTCAACTAAACACTCATATGGTAGTGTAGGGTAACAACTACAAGGATAATAGTCATTATGAAAACTATTTCCCTAAGACTAGGGTTTTCAGAGGCAAGAAATAAAAACCTCCCAGGAATAAAAAAAGGGCTTATGGTATCACTACTGCATAGTTGTAGCCGTACAATGATGTGGTGAAAGGCATTTAGATATTCATTCACGAATAACTAACATACTATTTGATTATAGATATACAAATTTGTTCACATCTTGCATGTTAGTATAAATATTCAAACACCACCTCAAAATTTGGATGATAAGTTATCTGTGAGAACATCAATTGGGACAATTATTGATTCCATGTTTTATAATACCTATATAATTAACTATACAGAATTGAACCTCCCATAAATTCTATTCATACATCCTTTAATGGAGTTTGACAATATCATGGGAAATGATTAACTATCTTTACACAAAGACATAATCAACTGTCAAGAGAATGTAATATATCTATTCACATATAGAAAAATCCTCCAATTCACCCCAAGTGTATAGAGGAAGACGAATCTCCTCTAGAATTATTGTCTCATTCATGGTTATTAGTTCTTTTTGAGTGAACATTTCAATCTCAAATGACTGATACAAAAGAGATAATCATGCATAAAGACATGCCCATCATGATGGATTGATATAATGTATTCCTTGATGAGTTATCTAATCATCATCCTATTCAAGATGTTTAGTTCTCAATTTAACTTATTCAAGGATCTCTACCTTTGTCAAAGACAATGTCTAGAGTGTCCACCGTAGAGCTGGAGGAACTGAAGAAGTAGTTACAGGAGATTTTAGAGAAGGGTTATATACACCTATGTGCTTCACCATGGGGTGATCCTTTCCTCTCCATCATGAAAAAGGATGGATCAATTCACCTCTACATTGAAAATCCTATGTTTAGTTAAAAACCCAATAAAGAAATAGTATACCCTTATACAGATAAATGACTAGTTCGATCAGCTTTATGGGGCATGTTATTTCTCAAATGTGTACATTTGTTTGGGTTATCAGCAATTAATGTGTTCGAAGGAAGATATTACTAATACAATATTTCTAACAATGTATGGGAACTATGATTTTATAGTTATTCTATTCGGACTTTCTAGTGCCCCATCAATTTTAATTAATATAATGAATAGAGTCTTCTACGATTACCTTGAATTTTTTTTGTAGTCTTTATTGATTATATTTTGATATACTTCAACAGTAAGGAGGAACATGAGTAGCATTTGAATATTGTGTTAATGAATTTTTGAAGTGAGAATATTTCTTCAAGTTATAGTACATGTTAGTTTTGGATAGAGGATATATCATTTTGGGGTATACTATTATCATCAAAGGTATATATATGGATTCTTTAAAAGACAATGGTTTTTAATGTGTCGCCCAAGAAAACATTTTCAGTAGAAATTCATATCTTTTTTTTGGTTAGATTGGTATTATCAATGATTTGTGAAGTACTTTTTGTAATTTCAAAACCCAATGACCAATCCAATAATGAATGAATTAATGTTTTCCAGGACTTAAGAATGTGATAACTACAATAAGGAGTTGAAAAAGTGGCATATCATTGTGCCAATAATCACACTCCCAAAAATTGTAGAATTATTTTTGGTGTATAGTGGTGCTTTAATGATGATATTAGGTCATGTGTTGATGCAAAATGATAATGTGACTGGATATGCCTCCAGGCAGCAAAAAATCCTTAAGCAAAACTCTCCAATGCATGTTCTCAAGTTTGAGGATGTGAAATTTGAATTAAAAATATTTCGGGATTATTTCTATAAGGAGATGATTGAGATATATATTGTTCACAAGAGACTCCAATATATATTCAAAAAAAGAGCTTAATATAAACAGATGAAGATGGATAGAGCTCTTCATGTTTTATGAATTCTCAACCCACTACCATCCTAGTAATGCAAATAAGGTGGATGATTCTCTAAGTTGAAATGATTCTACATCTTCATAAATTATGATAATTGAAAAGGATATGGTCACTATAAAATTTTAAAGGATGGACATGGTAATCAATAAGGGAGGAAAATAATCAATCCTTTCTCCAAATATCTCTCAATCACCCCTGATGGAGAAAATAAGGCATTCTCAATGAAAATATGTTGAAATTTTGAAAATGGTGGAAAAAATTAAAAAAATGTAAATCCAATTAGATTATGATGGATGATGAATGAGTTTTAAGATTGGGTTCATTAATATGTGTACCATCTGATCTAGAGATAAAGAAGGATATTTCAAATGATTCACATAGATCTACCTTCACTATTTAACGAGGGATCACAAAGATGTATTGATATATATGAGATAACGTTTTTTGAGATAATATGTAGATAGAGATTGTGAAATATACATCAATTCTCCTCATATGTCAGCAAGTGAAGGGTAAAAGACATCAGTCTAAGGGGATGGTGAATCCACAACCCTTACCAACCTGGAAGTGGGCGAACATCACCATGATTTTGTCATTGTACTTCTAAGGAGATTCGAAAGAAAAAATGAAATATGTTTTATTTTGGTTCATCTTAAGAAGGCATCTCACATTACAAAAATTCAAAAATACTTTTCCTTAGATCAACATTCACAAATATATATTAAATATGTGGAATGGTTTCCTGGAGTAAAAATATCAATTGAATCTGCTCAAGATACGAGGTTCACCTAGACGTTACAAAAAAGTCTTTAACATTCTCTATGCAATAAACTGAACATCATTATTTAATATCATCCTAAAATTGATATCCAATCTCAGAAAACTATTTATACACTAGAAAATATGTAGATAGCATGTTATATGGAGGATGGGATCAATATCTTCCTCATGTTCAATTCTCCAACAATAATATTTTCCACTAGAGCATCCAAATGGAACATTAAGAATCCATTTATATAAAAAAGTGCATAATATTTGTATGTTGGGATGATTTCATTGAGCTTAAGATATTAGGAATTTAAATGGTTGAACAAATTATAGGGAAAGGGAAAACCATTTACCAGAACAACGAAGCAACCCAATGTGGAAAAAAGTGTTATACAGACAATCATAGAGGAGAACATGATTTCAATGTTAGAGACATAGAATTTTTATGCATATCTTTTTGGAAGAAGTTCATGATATTTGGGACGAAAGAATTTTAAGTCCCTGGTACATCATCCCCTTCGAGATTCTTGAACGTGTCAGGGTTTTGACCTTTTTCCATCACATCCATCTACCATTTACAATGTACATGATGTATTTCTTGTATTCCTCTTAAATAAGTACATACCAAACACATCACTTGTACTCTCTTTATAGGTATTACAATTAGTGAATGATCTATCTTTTAAGGAAAAACCAATGAAGATCTTGGATTGTAGAATATTATTTTCTACATAAAAAGACTACTAACCTTGTAAATGTACTATGTAGAACCATATATTTGAAGAGGAAACATGGAAATTAGAGGAGGATATGAAGGAAATGTACCCACACATATTTATGGCTTAGAATTTGAAAATGAATTTTGAGGGTGATATTTCAAAAGGCGTAATAATGTAATGAAAAAATGTGTTATCAATGAAAATTCACTTATATTTATTTCATTTAATCAAAATAAATCACAACACAATGAACTATTATGTACTATGTGACCTTTAATCACTATATTTCCACTTATGTGAAAATATGACATACACGTTTGTGATCCATAAGATGTTTGGAGTCTGAAAAAAAAATTATTTTTTTCTGATGAATAGTAACTGAACGTTATGAAAAGTAATCTTACCCTTATTAATAGTTACATGACCCTTATGAATAGTAATGATCCCAAAGAATTTTAACATTAGTCATGAATGTATAAATAAAATTTTGGAAACGTATAAGTGATAATATAAATATAGTAAATGTTATGATTATTTTGTAAGTCATTAATAATTAATTAAAATAACATAATTAATTTAAATGAAAATGTATTTTTCTAATTGGTGTTAATAAATTATGAATTTCATTTATTTAGTATTTAATATAATGTTATAAGACCTTATGTAATTTTTTGGGCCTTTATAAAATATGTTATAGTATTAAAATCATTATTTTTCATGTAAATTTTTATTTCAATTAAAAATTAAACTAATCATATTTATAAAATTATTTTTGAAAAATGGATTTCATTTTTGTATTCTACAAATCAATAATTTTTTATGGAGAATTAATAGATTTTTTCTATATTACATCAATTCTTATGAACAGTAAAATGCAATAATTTATAATTTATGTTAAGTACATGATTTATAGGGTCATGGTTGATATTTTGTTGTTGTAAGACCAATTGTCTTGAAATAACATGAAAATATTACTATTTTTTGTCACATAATCATCACTATTTATTTTATTGATAGAAATTAATGAACTAAGGAATTAAATAGAAAGAAAACCCTCCCCCCATCAACTATAAAAATATCCCACACTCCCCTCTTCTATGCACTACTATCAAGCCTTTTCCCTACCTAAATTCAGCCCAAATCTCTCCCCATACCCCTCCCCAATGTCCTAACACACTTAGTAACAAAAAACAAAATTCCTTATACGATCCACCTTAGGAAGATGGATTCAAATGTTATATTCCTCTTTTCAATTCTTTTACATTATTTTCTAGTTAATTTTTTCTTTTCTATCATTATATATCCCCATCCAAATGTTATGAAAAATCCATTACCTTACAAAAAAATTATTTTTGTTATGATAATAGAATATTTTATTATCATATCTCTTTCAATAATCTTTTATACTAGTAGAAAATAAACATTCCAAGATCTGTTAATTTAAGACATTTAAGGACTATGTGTTTTCAATTTATTTTACCATGTTAAATTTTTTTCATGAAACCATTTTTTAGGGTTGAACCGTATTATTATTTATGATATCCTATGTATGGTTATATAATATTCTTTTAACATATGATATTAAATTATAAAACAAAAAGAGTTCATTGTAATCAAAAATCGCAAATAAACACCAAAGGTTATCACTAATGTTTTATATAATGATTCAACATCACACCATATATCCAAATTAAATTTTCAAAAATTTAAACTTATTGAAGCTAAATAATAAAATATAACAACAATTCTAGACAACTTTCCCCATTGTATATGATTCTTCATTCATGATAATAAGTAAATAGATAGTAAAAACCATGAAAACAAAAAGACTGGAACAATGAAATTGAAAAACATAACCCATCAAAAAGGTAATGAATGAAAATAAAAATTTTATAATAAAATTTGTACATATATAGTAGGTTAAGGAATTATTAATTAATTAACCAAATTTTATTATTCAGGTCATTAATATAAATTGGAGGACACTAATAAACTTAATGTATGGGATACTTTCTATTTCACTTTTATTCAATAATTCCCTCTATGTTATTCCTTTTTATGTGTAATAAGTAATTATGGTTTATGATTTAATAAGTCCCAAAAAATTACCTTGTGATTTATATGTGATGGGAAACCTATTTATCTCTCATTAAGCCCACTTATGGACACTCAATATCATACTGATAATCCGTAAGAGATTATTTAGGAACCTCCATTATTCCTTTGGGTTGACATGTCATCCATTATGCATATTCATGTTATATTATCATTTTATGTAGATATTATGAACTCTATTTACATGTAAAAAATTTATTTATCAAGAATATGTAATCATTCACTTCTGTGTATAAATTATTTTAAGTGTTTCCCTCAAAAATACATCTGGTAAACCAAACCTGTTTCGAAGGTATATCCTGAATTCAGTACAAATTTCAATTACACACTATATTATGTTTTATGAAACCATTGACTTTATAAAAACAATATTTATTTTATTATGAAAAAAATATTTTTTCACATATTATTTTATATGATGTATTTTTCCATTTCCTATTTAAAGGCTCTGTAGTATTTTTCTTAAAACCGCATAAAAATGGTTTAGTTCTAAAATTTCATTAATACATTTCAAAAATGTTGTCACATATACTTGAAATCACTTAACATTATACATTAATATATTACCTTATGAACGTCTATGTCCATTTTAATTCCTTTATTTCATGGACACATTTATGATATGCTAGTTTTTATGTTTTATGGCATGACTGTGGTACCCAATTGTTTATATCGGTTACCCATATGTTTATGAATTATTTATTTAGTGAGATTATAAATATGGAAAAAATAATCATGAAACATTAATATGGGTGTTCCCATATATTGCTATAAATAATTTTGTAAATTTAAATCTCATGAGATGTTATGTGCGATGGTCTTCGAGGTTATCCATGGATTGTGATACCATGTGTGACGGTCTTGGCAGTTAGCCTTGGCATATGCTACCATTTTAAATGGCCTTAGAAATTAGCCTTGACTCGTTCTAAATCCTTATTTTATGATTCTTCCACGTTATTATGACTCCTTGTTTATATGATTCCATGTTTATATGTTATGATTCATTATATCAAATTCCTTTTTATATCATCATGTCATGTCTTCTCTCCATGTGCTAATTTTATGTTCTTTTGGTTTTCCATTACTGATCTATTTAGCTTATCCAATTATTTATATGTTAACTTGGGTACCCTATGTATATTTTTGAGCACAATGGAATCTAATATCACAATTTTAATATTAAATATATAAATTATATATTAACTTCATTGTTTTCAGTTTTATGAACCTCGTCGTCCAAGACACTATACATTACGATACATGTTTGGTACTCTAATGTATAATTAACCATAATATCGTTATATGTTTTATATAAATTTATAGGGTTTCAATAATTTTTTAAATTTTGTTTCAAAACCTATTATCTATGTTGAAATATATTGAGTGGAGTAGATACCACCCACTAACAAGTTAGGGATGATGATGGATTCATATGGTGGTAGTGTCTTTTCTATCAGGATATTATAAGGGTTTTCATTGAGTGATGTTTCCAGGGGAATTTGGTGGAGATTTTTACGAAGTGTTAAATGAGATTCCATGTGGTGAATCTACTGGATGGATCATTCTCGGATGGTTCACTTCTCCATGGAAATTGTTACATGTCGGTGTCATATTTGGATCCTAATCTGTGATTTGGGTAAGTTGTTACTCCTCCAAGCTGCAGCAGTGTCTAATTCTATGAATCTCGAATTTCTTATTTGAATATTTTGCTTCACATGACTACCAATACCTCTGGTACTTCTCCCATTAATCTAGTGGTTTCTTCTAACACATCCCATGTGTGTGTCGACTCGAAGCCTTCTGACAGTTGTCCTCAGATGGCAGTTTTATTCTATTATAATATCAATGATTAGGGTTTGGTATCATTTGATACCATTCTATTATAATATCAATGATTAGGGTCTTGTACCATATTCATGGTATATCAATTAATTTTTCTTATATAAAGTTCTTAGGGGTTTCTAGAATGCCTCATGTTCAAGATGGATTAATTTTATTATTCATTGAGAATTTTGTCTCTAGAATGAATGTGTGGGATTATCCTAGAAACCTCTAGTGCTCCCTATATAATATTTAAATTTATATAGCTTTGAATTAATGAATTTATTACAATCCTTCATTTTCCTCTCCATGAAATTCGGTAGGGGCGAGGGAGGAGACTATCCCATGTCGCTAACATATAGGTATCTATCAGAAACATTGCTTATAAAGGGGATGTCACCTTTAGCTTCATTATATTAGACAGATGTGTAAAATCACTTGTCTATCCTTATATATTTTGATGTTTCTATGAAGGATCTGGTTCATTTATGTGACAGAGATGTTAGGGACACAATGATTATATCGATGAAAATGGACATCGGGCTTATCACCTATGTGAATGCGTGGTAGGTGAATCTTCTAGGATCGGTTTCTAAACTAGGTAAAATAAACCAAAATGCATTTGCATATATTTTTTAATGATATCCATTATTATTTAGATTTATTAGGGTCTGATGGCACACCCCAAGAGAGATTTTATTGATACTGAGGCATGGATAAACCAAGATTTTATTTTGGATTTTATGGAACATAAAAAGGGTACTGATATGATCTCTTCATATGCTATGAATATGTGTTTTTCTAACTACATGCATGAAATTGAATTCAATTAACACATCTAGACTATTCAGAATCATTGAATATTAGTGGAATTATCTGAGTTCTCTTCACATTCTGTTACAAATAGAATCAATTTCGGAGATAGTAAATTCTAATTCTCTTTTATTTATGGAAGCTATGAGGTTTCAGAGTGAATGGTTTTTTGGAAACACATACAATTCCATTATATGATCATTTTACTTGTCTATTGGGAGATGGTTTTATATCAGTGGTGCATGTTTCATATAAGTGGTGGAGGGGAGAGATATCATTTCCAACACATCTATTCAGGATCTTTAAATAATTATGGATGTGAAATGGATTTTTACATGGGGTTTTTCAAGAGTAAATTTACCCAATGAAACAATCAAAAGGGTTTCATATAATTAAAAGTAGGATTTAATTGTTCCTTAAAAAAGTCCAAGTCATTGAAAATTTTTCTCATGTAATGATCCCTCACCTACTCTGGTCTCTATCTAATCACAAGAATCTTATTTTGGTTCTTCAGGGGGTTAGTTGGTGGAAAAAATAGTTCTATAATTCCATTAATTGTAGCTGAGAAGATGGTTTCCTAAATAAGGTGGAAGAGTATTTGGACCAACAAAATAGTGGACCGGCATGGTTAGAGCTCATTAAGAGGCAAAATCATATAAAGTATGAAATACATGAGTGGAGATCCACTAGATGGCGTGACAACCTCAAATGTGATAGGGTCAATGGAGATATAGAGTGTTATGAAAATATCATGAAAAATTATTAGATTTAATACATATTTTCCATTCTAGTTGAGAAGAATATTTTTTTGGCTAATAAAATGTAATAAATAATGGATATATAAGAAAAAATAATGATTTGTGCGGCTTAAAGAGAGTGATTTAAACACTACATATTTCCAAAAATGTTTTAAAAAATAAGTGTTGGTAAAAGGATTAATCAAATGTTAGAATAAAACTCTTAAACATATGATTCAGAGGTTGCTGGGGAAATTTATTTGCATTCTTTTTATTATCGCTTAGCAGGATGAATAAATAATGGTATACTATGTATACATGATGGAGAGGAAACCTTCTTGAATTGTATACCATGATTTGTGGATAGTAGGGATAATGATGTTTTTATTTCTATGTTAGGAACTAATGAAATTAATGATAATTCTTTCTGTAGAGAATAATATATATTACCTAGCCTGGATGTTTTCTTAGAACCATATTATATTGATACATGTAAAATATTTCAAGATACAAGAATCAGAGGGTGTGTAAGAGGTTTTTAGAGGTGGAGCAGCAGATAAAGAATTTTGTGCATCCAAATTTATGTTGGTTTCCTAGGTTAAGGATTCAATTAAATTAGATCAATATAGAAAAATTAACTACTGTAACATTTCTTATAAAATTATACAAATACGTATAAATATATTTTCTAGAATGGTAATCCAAAAAATCATTGAAATTTTACAATGTGGGTTTGTGCAAGGGAGATATTTCAAGGGGGTTATAGATATCTTGATGGAAATAGTTCAGAACAATAAAAAAATAATAATGGATAAAACATTATGGTCAAGGTGGACTGGGATAAAACATATGATATATTGGAGTGGAGATTCCTCATTAAGGTAATGATGAATTTTAGCTTCCACGATTGGTTTTGTAACTTCATTTTTCACTGTTATGCCCATCCATGGATTATTATATCTATTATTGGAAGGGGACTTGATTCATTCAAATCTATCTATGGTTTTAAAAAGGTTGAAACCTTGACCCCAATCATATTTATAATTGACTAGGAGGTGATGAAAAGGAATAGTAAACAAATTTTGGAGGATGGGTGGGTCGTTTCTTAAAACAAGGTCTAGTAATGGGATTGTGTCAGACCTCCTGTTTTTTTTTTTGATAATATGGTGTTTTCTATTTATAGTATTTAATGATGAATTGATTTTTTTAACAATATTATTCAAAAAATAGATGATTGATCACCCAATTCATATGTTCATGGATTATTTTTTTATATTGATATAATAAGTGTTCAGGTAGATATTGCAATGATAACCAAGATAAATTGGGATTTCAATGTTGAAAGTTATCATATCACCAAGATAATTTTAAACTAGAAAAGATGGTTAATTTCATTAGGTGGTAGGATTACATTGATCTACAGTGTTTCTATGGTAGACTCGATGCGTGTACATTCCATTATTATACCATTAAAATGCACTACTACCAAGAATGAGAATGTTATGATGGGTTTTCATTAAGTTAGTAATCAAACTGGATGGTTCCATTTGGCATCATGGATAGAAATGGATAGGACTATTGATGATGGTGGTATTATTATGTGTAGTGTGGAAGTTAGTTTGTTGGTGGCATAAGAGTGGTGGACATAACAGACGATGGAAGGAAACTCACTATGGTAAAAATTTATTAACAAAAGATATTATGACAATTGGATGAATAAAACATTTAAAACCAAAATAATGTCAAATATTATGTGATGTATTATTTAATATATATAAGATATTTAAGGGATTGACCGATGGATTTTAGGATATGGAAATATTAATATTGAGAAGATGAAAAAGGATATTGAGACACTATATTACCTGGGATGCCTAGTACAAAATATTTATTTCAAGGAGGCCACTTCCAATCCTAATTACATGGAATCCATTATTTATCATTATCAAGATACATTATTTTATAACATCAGGTTACTGGATAATCTAGATCGCTCTATCTTATCAGGAACAAACTCGGGATTTTTTTTGTAGGTCAAACTACAGGGAGCTGAGAAAAATGAGAAGTGGGATGGAAAACTAGGATGTTATGTTATGGTGAAAGGGTATCCCTGATAAGAATAATTTATTAGTCTAGATATTATGGAACCAAGAGATGCCTATAGAATACAATATTATAAAAAATAGCTCCTTTTTATTATTGTAGTATCAATGTTGTGCCCACTTGAAATACGAACTATTGTGAAATGCATTTTTGCAGGGTGACATGGCCATGTGGGTTAGGGAAACCATCGAATAGGGAATGAATCTATGTCGAGATGGGGATATTATGCAGGTGTTTATTGAGTCTTGGTATGAGGGTGCTGGAAAGAGAATACCATTGGTTAGGTTTCATGGTATGATAATTTTACTAGTGTGGTGGATTCATTGGGAATATAAGAATAAGGCACACAAAAGTATATATTTTTCCTCAGTTTTCTTCAAGGTGAGAGAGAAGGCAAAATTAGTGGAGATAAGGCTTCCTATCGAGGGAAAAAATCTTTCTACCCTTTTGATAAGGCTTATTCCAGGACACTACTACAATATATATTATAATAATGGTATCCATGGTCGGTGGGTATGATTAAGATCCCAATATATGTTGTTCAAATGTACTATGTATGGGTCCTATATATAAAATAAAATGAGAAGAGGGTGCCTTATTTGGGAAAACTTATGTTCAGTATATATAAGATTCATTTCATTCTAGGGATAGGAAATTCTATTGGAGTACATGAGAGAGAAATAGAAACTAGTAATATACTATTTAGATATCATAATTTCCAGATTATAGAAATTAAGACAGTCAGCTTCACTGGTAGATTTTATCCCAGGGAAAATTAATGTACCATGGGAGATGACCTACTTTATCAATTTTTTTATAATTATTATCAATTTGGGATTCTTTGATAGTTATATGTGGAGGGATGTGAAATCTGTGGCTAATAAACTTATAATTCATGGGTGTCAAGAAGAGCAATTTATTTCTTACATTGTCTTGGGGTTACTCTAAAATAAATGTTAGATGTTTACCAAGGGTGATATTATGGGCCTTATTTATTTTCATACACCTTGAGTTAATGTTTTATTGTGTTCCAGCTTGGATGCATGCTTATTCATTTAAATAACATGTTATTTTTCAGTCTGTATGGGATTTAATAATTTTATTTTGAAAAATTTGTGTTTTTAATGTGAAAAGGTATTATTTTATAGTCTCAATGTTATTTAAAGATATATGTATATTTATATTAGTTATTAATTATTTATACTAATCTAACAATTTAAATTTTTTATATCTCTTATTGAGATTTTTTTCACACCCGATGTTTTAAAGAAAATTCTTCATTGAGTTAAAGGGGGAAAAGAGATAAGGATGTTGTTAAGGGGATAATTGTGAATTTATTTCATAATGGGAAATCATGGTTTGTTTTAAATAGTTTTATAAGGTGTAAAACTATTAATGATGAGTATAAATATATACATTCAATGTATGGGTTTAAATTTTTTGTGTTATTTCAAATAATTTAAATCTCGAATATTAAAATAGCATCGAATGTGAATTATATTTCAAAAAATGAATGGATATTTAATGTTTAAGGATATGTCCATTTATAAAATCCAGACTATGATACCACTATACTGGTGCCTCAAACCGAGTCACCATATAACCTCAAGTGAGAGCCCCATAAACCATAAGTTTCTTCAATAGTAGACAGGTTCTAATAGATCACATGGGGATATTATACACTCTTTAATAGATTAATAATCATTGGATAACATATCAAACAAGGAAACAATAAATAATAACATATTACCATGAATTTTTAATAATTTTCCAAATAGGGTACAAACCAAAACAAAACAATAAATATTCCAGGCCTTGATAACCCTGAAATAAATTGAAGAAAACAAAAAAAAATGAGGAATGAAATACATATCCTTAAAATGGTCTAGAATCCAAGTCTTAATCCCCATCCATGCACACCCCAAGTCCAAACTAACTCACCATCATTTAGTTATTTACCTAATCCTAAAAAAAAGTGAAATCTACTCATGAACCTAATGGAGGCACAAGAAGGGAGTTAGTAAAACTTTGTAGGCCACCACTAATGGAGTAAAAAAATATCATGACTAAAAAAATAGTGATTGAATGTAATAATTAAATTACAATATTTAAAAAATATAGCTCGAGTTCCATTACGTAACAATATTACACTTTTTCAATTTTAACATTCCATCCTTATCCATTACATAATCCATTTGTGATTAAATCCATCATGTTGGAATTTAAATCAATTCCACTTTTTCCTAATCCAGCCAATTACTATCCATAATAGAAGTAGTCAAGTTTAAATATCACTAGGAATTAAAAATTAAAGAAATTGTTACCCCAAACGTACCTTGGATCCTTGGTCCAATTAGTCTCATAAAATTCAACCGTCAGTGGAATATGGACTCTGTCCTCTTCCACAAGCCATGCAATTTTTGGTGGGGTTTTGATCCTTAGAATAACCTGACCCATGGGAATATATCCTCATGTAAAATACCCCACAACAACCATGTGATGTACACATGTTTTTTTGTCCATTTACCACATATTCTTTTTCACAAACCATTCAAAAAAATATAAACATAACATTTTAATAAAAAAAATTATTCAAAATGATAATTATAATCTAACAATATACCATTGACACATATTCAAATTATTTTACATAGATAATTTAACCCATTTTCCTTTCTATTTCCATATCCTTTTAACATAATCAATTATTTACATACTTTTACAAATTAATATATTCATTGATTTAATTTTCATAAACTGATTTAAAATAATTATCAGTTCACAATCTTTTACTTATTTAGAATGTTCATATTTATAAATGAATTAACCCATTTATTCATTTCATGTACAATTCCTATGTTATTTATCATAATAAATCATCTTCAGCAAACCCATTTCATATTTATCCCACCAATCCCTTATGAAATTTCCAAGTGTGGGAAAAAACTACCATTAGTGCCTCTTACAATTAAAACTAATTAGGTAAACATATTTATCATGGTATCCATTTCAACACAAGAAAACTCTATTCTAATCATTTTAATTTTTCCACAATTGGGAATGTTGGTGAACCCCATGGATTGGTCAAAATTTATCTAATCTATCGCGATATATCCCATGTAGATCACGTGGGGTTTAATTTATAATTTACCTAAAAATATTATAAAATACATTTTATTTCACCAAATGAATAAAAATAGATAACCATTAACAAACCCATACAATAAAAAATAAACCTCAACACCAAGGGATATAACTTGTAGACCACCTAACTCATATTTGAAGATGAAATCACACATACCCTTACCCTTAAGTCCCAATTCAAGAACCCTTTTAGATTCATGTAGTATATTCGATCATTAAGTAACAGTAGTAAAAATTTCTTCGAATATAATGAGATTAATCCATGGGTGTTATTTAGGGTTCAGGTTCATCCCTAGGGAAACACGATGTTCAGGATCATACTAACAACCATCCATAAAAATTATGACCCTCTAGAAGCACTTCCAATAATCTCTAAACTTCCAAGAAACGTGGTAGAGCCACTCGGATTGCATATCTGACCACCTCTAGCAAGATTATTCTAGGAAATTACCATTCTTCCAAAAAACTTTAACCCCATGAGTATTTCTTATTCATCGCACTTTTTCTAAATGATCCACAATATGAAACAAATTCTCTTTAAAAGAATCATCTTCCTGCTAATGAACATCCACGACATAAATATAATGATATGGGTCTGGGTTGTATGGTCAAAGTTGAGACATATGGAAATAATTATACATACCAATATACCATTTTTGAATATCTAGTCGGTAAACCCAAGGTATGACCCTACCCACAATCCCAAATATGACCACATACCTAGGTGAAAAATTAACATGTTATCGAATTATATGGTGACCCAACTTCTGAATCACTCGTAAAAACACATGATCACACAATAAAATCTCAAGAGGTTTAAAACGCCGATATGTATACTAATTATGAATACTCTTAGTGGTTTTGATAAGATTCAAAATGTACTAAATTATTTTAGATATATCCTTGATGATATTAAATCCATACAAATTTGATTCCCAATCTTCCATCCAACATAATTATGATCTACATGGTCGACCATATATTTTCACATAATGTTCAATCTAAATTGTAGCACGATAAATATTTTTGTATAAAAATTCAACTAGTTTCAAAATCATTTCCATGAACCAAAAAAATAAAAAAAATCCCCATGACTTCAGAAAACTGAAAAATACAATCTGATTATTCTTCTATCTGCTGGTGAATGGTAAAACTCAAAAACTCCAAGGTACCAAGATCCCTCTATAATCCCTTTTAGAAGCATGATGTTAAATGTGGATCATCATATGAAACTATAATCTATGGTACACTATACAATCATAAAACCACTTGAACATTGAACTCTCCCTACTAATTCATGTAGAACGTATATCAAATTGGAATAATGTGACCTACCAAATACTGCCAATCAACAACTACCAAGATCAAATTATTCATCTATAATGTCCCCAAAAGTCCTACCTATGAAACGATCCCCTCATCACCACATTAACACTCTTAAATGGGAAATGGATAAAATAAACCTCATAGTCATTGGATCTCATCCTTCACCTACTAACTCTTAAGGCATCATGTTATGAAACCTGTAATCACATTCTTCATCCATGGACACCTATAAAACCTAAATTTATCATGATACATATTCATAAAAACATGACAGACTATGAATATCAATTAGTGAAAATCTCACAAAAAATCACCTTTAAAAAACATCAAAAAAATCACATTATCAAGAAAATAAAATATTACAACATCACAAATGGCCCAAATGTATGTTTTCTCCCCACCATTAAAAATTTCCATTAAATCCAAAATTTTCAAATCCACTTGTTGTTTCACATTGACTAGATCAAGAGCAGGTACTCAACTTCCATGGATGGAATGTTCATCTTCCCTTGAAAACCATGCACCTCAAGTGGCATCTCTGTAAACGATGGCTTCATCTACTACTATTAACATGATTTTGAGTCCTCCGAATAAAATAATCCCCATAATAGTTTTCTTGACCCATGATGAAAACATACTCAATGTCAAGGGATTGAATATAATCATCCCATTTTCCCTGATTACTATTCAAATCAAACTGGGATAATATTTATGTATGGTTTTTATGATATCTACACAATATTAACAACTCTTCCAACAAGTAATTCTATAAAAAATTTGAGTCATAAACTATCATGACCATAATGAAATTATGCATAGGGAAATTTATTAAATGAAACCTCAACATTCCAGACCCATACACCACATAAAAAATCATCATACATCAGTACATATCCAAGAAAAACACCAGAAGCATCAATAAACATAGCATACCCCTTACATATCATGGGTTTGATCAGGATTGGTTAGGTATTCAACTTATTCATTAAATATCAAAAGGCATCCCCACATGTGCCTGAATACTCAAATCAGATTCCTTTCTTGTTCTAGAATGAAAATGGTTCTTCCAAACATGGAAATTATTCAATAAACATTATCTAAAATTAGTCAAATCCAAAAATAATTTGAACATCAAAAATATTCTTTTTCAAATCCAAAGGCACAACACCCTACAATTTTTCCTAGTCTACTGATTCACCTTCATCTAAAATTATGTAACCCATGAAATGAACCATTTGGTTCTAGAAATTACATTTGGATGGATTTGAATATATCTTATTCTATAATAGTGATATCAAGATGTTGTAATGATATTAGAAATGATCATCATGAGTCTTAAAGTACAACAACAGGTAATCAACAAATAAAACTACGAATAATCAATAAATGGGTGAGATATTTGATTCTTTATGGATATAAAAACATCTGGTGGGTAGCATAACCTGCCATGCGTAAGGAAAAACTCAAAAAACCTATATGTTCTCATAAATTTAGTCCATGGTATATCTTAAGGTCTCAACCATGGTAGTTGATATCCATATATCAAATCAATATTAGAGAATAATTATGAACCTAACATGTGGAAGAAAAAATCTTCTATTCGAGGAATATGGAATCTATTATTAACTATTATCTAATTCAACATCCTATAATTAGCCCACAAGTGTAAAGATCCATCATTATTGATAGGAAATAGAACTATAGATATCGTATGATATTTAATAGGACACATGAACCCCCTGATATCTAGTCCCTACAACTAACACTTATGTTCCAAGAGTTTTTTCTTTAGAATTCTATATAGTGTAATGAAAATTGCATCTTATTTCGGTATAAACTCTATCATGAAGTCAATATATCTCTCAAGATAGATCCCTAGGATGTATTCATGGAAGACATCATATAACCGTTCAACCAAAGGAGGAAGGGGAATTTTCTCAACATTCACATTATCAAGAATGAGACAATCTGCTTTTGTTATATACTCCCCAACTATTGAAAAACATGCCCTATATGGATTGCTCGAATGTCTCACTTCCACGATGAATGTATGTGTCTCAGTCAAGAGATGTGAAATATATCCTATGATGGTAACAATCAATATGGGCTTAGAATAACCCATGTCATTCCAAACCCATAACCAAATCAAAAACCAAAATATCAATCATAAAAAAGTCTAACTGGTATCAATACTAACCATCATCAAGAGTAAAACCCATACATTTCCAAATACATTCTTCTTTAACCCATTATAGTGTAAAAATTTATATAACCCGACACACATGTTCCTCCTATAGCCCCAAAACACTCAAAATATGAGTATATATAAATAGTGCCAGGCACCTGTATAAATAACTAGCAGGTGTGGAACCTAAAAGGATCATACATCAAATAGTTGATGGTCCAACCTTGCCACCTCCTGGGGTAAAATAAAATAAATGATTTGGACCTACCCAAATAACCTAATATTTAGTCTGAGTTCTTGGTGATACACCACCATATTAAAAATGGCATTATCTCTCTATATTACCTTGTACACCACCTAGAACTGTACCACCAGCAGAGCTCCAACAACCATTCTGCTATGGGGTTACAAACTCTCTATCTGTACATGGATTTTCCCTCAATCCTTCCACAGTTCACTATTATAAGTGCTTATTACTGAACCAATGTACATTCCCTATTCTACTTTACACTCGACACTCAACATATGGTTAGGTACACAATCTGCGCATGTGCCCCAGCCGATCAAACTGATAGAATAATAGATAATATCCACCCCTAGGGGATGATCCTATCTCTTCTCTACCCCAAACTCTTCTACATTATTGAATATTCTAAAACAATTATATCATCAGTCATAGTTCATACCAATGGGGTATGTAACTAGAAACACGATCCCCCTCCATGAATCCAATTTTATGTTCCACTATAAAATAAGTTCCTAATCCACAACTTTAACAAAACAAATTAAATAGAAAATGTCCGCATGAGACATAATCACTCTTCTAAGACTATATTGGAAACAATGTTTTGTATCATCCTTGTCCACTTCTAACGATGGAAGAAATAATTTAATTTATTTTAACTGGATAGTAATATCAATAAATTGAAGTATTTCTCTTGGGAAACATCATAAATTTTATATAATACACCTCATTAATGTATCTGGATTGAAATTCTATAGAAAAAAATCATTAATGTCTTTCCATAGAATATTATCAGTCAGCTGATTCTGAACCAATATATCCAACCTATGGTTTTCCTATTCCCATAACATGTATGCTAGAAAAACATGACCATATTATCATTGAGAAGTATCCAGGTGATAAAAAAAATATTCTAGATATACTTTTTCTAAAACTATTCTACCTCTTTCACACACTCAAGTAAATTTTAGAGGGTGGTGTAACTATAACTCTCTACTCTTATCGATCATACGTAGCACGGACCACCCTAGGACCCTTTCAAATCTTCCTCATCATAAAATAAATGATCTCATGGAATTACTCTTTTATTAGTTATCTTGGTCCAATTTATTTTCTTCCTCCACTACTGGTGGAGTATTATCAGTGATATCCTCTACTCTTTTGATCGAAACATGTATCCATGGTGGAATTTCTATTTAATGTCAACCATCAGTCATAGAACACATAACATAAGGCTTTTTCAATTTACATAAAATTTGGAAATACAATATCCATAAAAACCCCATTCAGTATATGATTTCCCAACATACGTCATCACATATTAAACACAACCCTCGACCAAAACTACAGTAGGTCATGGAAAACATAATGTAAACCAACATACATAGTCAAAAGTGTTTCATTTTTCACCTTTTTAAAACTATTTACACACTAGCAATGTAAATATTTCAAATTACGCACATGTTCCATTTCCCAACAGTTTAGAACAAAAAATTTAAATAATTTAAAAACCATCATAATGAACAATTCATTGACCATTATTTAAAATTCGTTCCAATTCCCCATTTATATTATCTCCATTATAAACCATTTTTTCTAACTATCAAAAAAATGAATTCCTCGTTTCATGTCCAACACACACATCCATTGTGTGACTAACATTATCATATCAACGCGTATCCTTAGTTTCCAATACCGATTCATGAATTCACATCCTCATTCCATTTATTCCTTGATAAAAATATAACAAAAACATTCACAAAACACTATTAGTACATCACCCAATAGTGAATTATCTTTTAACTATAACAACACACACCAAGAACAATATTTCTGACTGTGTTTTATTGGTTTTCCAACATAAATGGGTTAGGAATTATTAATTATGAGTTTATTTATAGAAAAAACACATCCTAACATCCCATATTACATATCAAAATAATAAAACACTAAATAATAATTTCTTTGATACCACATTATATCATCCTTGGCCCATAATACACTAACCTGTTTCCCCGAGATGGGACTCCACATGTCCTCAAGAAAGCCTCAAAATATGCTAGAGGTTATCGAGTAGTAGAGAAGGTTTTATAAATAATATGGGGTGACTATAACCTCTTTAAAAAATTAAGCCACAACATATGTCATATTAAATTTGAAAAAAAATACAATATCATAGAAATATTAATTACTACCAATTATCCAAATAGGGTTAAATGCACATCCAAATGATAAATATTCCAAGTCATTCTAACCATGAAAAAATTGAAGAATTCCCAAAAATAATGATAGACACCCAAATCCTTATGATGTTTCTGAATCCATCTTCTTATCTTCATCCATGTAGATCCCATTCATAAATCAACTCTATATCATAGGTTATTTTCCAATTTAATAATACACTTCCATGAAATCAACTACGATACAAAATGGTTTCCCAACCAATGTGTAAGTACACCTCAATATGACACCATAAATGGGGTCTACAATATACTAGTCTAAAAATATTGTGAATAAAACTACAAAAATAAATTTAAATTCAACTAAAACCTAGCTTGGGTTTCATTAGTTAACAATATTCACTTTTTCCTATTTCTTAATTTTTTCCATCATCTATAGTTCATCAATTTCATCATTAAATCCATGTTTATCCATTTACATCATTTACACTATAGCCTAATTTGATCAATTACTATGGATAATGAAATAAGTCAACATTATAATCATAGTAGAAAAAAATTACAAACAATTATATCACAAATAGCTTAGATCCTTAGTCCATATAGTCTCATCAAATGAAACAGTTATAGGCCTATAAACACAATCCCTTTTAATAACATGTTCATTATGGGGTGTGGTTTAAAGGATATGTCGAACATAATCGATGGGCATAGATCCTAAAGTACAATACCCTACATCTTACAAGATATGTGCACATTCATGTGTATCTATTTTCTACATATACCATATTACAAACCATTAAAAAATTCACTATCAATTTTTGTAACAAAATTAATCAAAATTATTGTTACAATTAATATTTAACCCATTAATAATTTTACCAATTAAACTTCATATATCATTTAACCAATTGCCCTATCTCATTCATTTACCATTTAACATAACAAAAAACATACATAAATGGACCTTTATCAAATTCATCGATTTCTCAAACATTAAACCGTTTAACATAGTAATAAATTCACAATATTTTACATTTTTTACATGTTTATCATTCTACCTGAATTATCCCAATTATGTATTTCAAGTAATATTATCATATAATTTAGAAAAATAAATCAATTACACCATACCCAATTCATATTATTTTATCAGACCCCTTATACCATTTCTAGTGACTAGACACAACTACCATTATTCCTATTTAAATTAAAGAAATCATGTTAATATATTTATCATGGTTTCATCAAAAGAAAACTCGATTATAATCATTAAATTTTTTCCTTGTTTTGGAATGTTGTAACACCCCACGGGTGTCCCTAAGAGGTCTATTAAATCTCAATGCATCCTATTATATTCATGATGAGATCATTTCAGCATTTACCCAACCATTTTGACAAATCAATTCAATAATACCAACTAAATAATAATAGAGAACCATTGTCATAACAATATGTTGTCAAATAATCATAAATACCAAGGGATATAACATATAGACCACCAATATCAAATCCAAAGATGAAATCAACCATATCATTACCATTAGATATGGATTGTAGAACCATTTGAATCCCATACCCACAACATTGATCCCCAACCAAAGACACCTAAAATGACCTAGAATAGAGGAATATTTGTCCTCGGGTGGACATGAATATTTATGTTCATCACTAGGGCTCCATGAAGTCAAATTTCTTACACTTTACATCTAGATTGGATGGTATGTTTACCTTTAACCACATATTTTTGACACCCTCATCAGAAACAACGATCACATGATATTTTCCATCCTATCTCCTATTAAGAGGTCATGGAAACCATTCATCGATGTTATCCTTTAGATATAAGAATTAGTTAACAATGTGAATGCACTCCTTGCATTTTAATCAAACGAGTGTTGATGATTCATTTGGTGCATCATTATATCTTTTTTCATCATTATCGAATATCATATCAATGCATTAGTAGTCAATTTCAGAATGAACTTCTCTTCATTACATATAAATTTTACAAGTAACCTTAAGGATATTTCCTCTATGTTTCTTCCACCCATTGATCATAAAGGAAATCTCATCTTATTACAGCCTGGTTTTTTTCATTTATCATGTTAATAAAATCTTCATATTCATTTGAAATATATTCAATTATTATGAAACTAAATCATAATTTTCCATCATTATTGGAATTATAAACATCTCCTAATTGAAATGGATGTATCTTAGGGACGATGGTACTGAATTTTGTCTGAAGCTACAAATAGTATTCTTTAAGAAAATTGATGAAACATTAAAAGTCATTGGGACATGCTGTTGAGGCCAAGGATGTTTCACACAAGAGCCATAGATTGATTCCATTATGGGAATGGAGTGTATGTCTCTTACACACCAAATGTAAAATTAGAGGCATTATTTCCCCTTAGCCTCCAGATGAAGGGAATGTAAGTCTGATGGAATTTTAATGGTTACCATGTAATATGATATATTATGCACTATACTCTTACATGACCAATGTTGCATCAACTGGCTAACTTTGTGCTGATATTATTATATTCCACAATCATGATTTTTTCCAATAAATATACGAGAACCCACTCCCCTCAGGGTATGTATATGGAATTCCAATAGTCCCTCTCACTCATGGAAGACAAACCCATCCGTGATAGTGAAGAATACATAGAGTTATGGTACATGATCCTATTTGATTGATCCCCCATGGGTTCCACTTCAGGTGGGGATACAGAGGATTAACCCATTACCATTTCATTTTTTTATAATGGTTGGTACATGAAAATTTCCCTTCTTTCATTCATCAATTTCCTAGGGATGGTGAATGGAAAAGATCCTTCTGGGAGACAACATATACCCTTGTGGAAAACTAACTATCATTTAGTCTACTTATTTTTCCTCCAACTTATCTAATATTTCATGAAACTAATCTTTAAAACACTATGGGTTTCCTTCTCCCCAAAGCACCATGTTTGATCCCATCATGTGTGAAACTCCCACATATTTCTTACACTGCCTCTGTGCATCCCTACAAGATTGTGTGTAGTGATTTTACGGTCCCTCGTGTGGTGTCACAGGTCTTATTTCTCAACCTGGTTCTTCTCTTCATAGGTACACTAATTGTTATTGATTTTTCACATAGCTATGCTAAACGCAGACCCCTAAAGTTTCAACTCATCCCCTTTACTTCTATCTGGAATTGGTGGTTCAATCCATTCACCTTGGATTAAAGAACACCATCAATTTTTGTACAAGATGTGAGGAGTAAGTCCAACACATATGAGATATATGATGTAAAACATCATAGAACCATCAACCTCAACACATGATGTTATACTGTAGCCTATACACTTGTAATGCACTATTGATGATGCACCTCAGGCATTCCTCATGACCACTCATCTCCATGGGACTGAAATCTTCCACACACTTGGGTTATGGAATGATGGTCTCCTCATGAGGAATGTGATCCTATTCATGAGTAACACATAGAGTTATCCCCAATATCCATCTCCTTGTGTCACTCATATTCCTAAGCCTCACACCATCCATTGCTGACATATATTTTTTGGTGCGGTAATTTATTCTACCGATTTCTATTATTTCTCACACCGATCTCAACTAACATGTTTTCATAGGTTAGTGGATTTTATGACACCTTTCCTCTAGTTTTCCATCTAGGAGTAATCCCTTTCATTCATCTTCCTATGCCTCTAGCCACACATGAACCCCGAACCAATGAACTATGTTAGTTTGGAACCCTTTCTTCCAAACATGGTATGTAGGAATCATCTACGAGTTTAAATCCCAACCATCTATAATACATGGTTCCCTCTTCCAAGGAGTGAACCTATGTAATCTCAATATCCACCACCATACATTCTGATCCTAGTCTTTTCATTGATCTATTGTATCTCAAGAGGGTCATGCCCTACCTAGAGGTAACATCTTCTTTCGGTCCACCTGGACTGATAAACCTATGTAATCCCCAACCAAATGTCCCATTTTCACTAGGAATCTAACCATGTGTAATCCCCAATTCCCCCATCACACTTATGTGGACATATATTAAACCCCAATTGGGATATGTAAGAAACAACTTAAAGGATCAATCCCAACATCGTCACCATCACATTGGTTCCATCTCATACATGATATCCTATAACACTTCATCCATATCCATCTTAATCCTTACCCTGGCTACCACATCCTAGTGGGATCACACCATCCATCCGGGCTACCGAAGTGCATAATCCCCATTCATCCCATTAATGCTCCCAGCATAACCCTGGATGCTTACCATGCATAATCCCCACACAATACACCTTAATTCAAAAAAGTTTTACCCTATTGAGATGTTCCATTAGCCGATTATATGCCTTGAATCAAGGAACTATATGGGATTTCATCCATATCATCTAATATGGTATGTAGGTATCCTCTCAGTGGTTCAATCCCAACCTATATAAACCGTGGTGTATCCCACAAATTGGGGTTCACCTTTCTAGTCTGCCATCAATGGTTTCAAAATTATCCTTCAAGGTCTAGAAGATTCCCATTTTGGGACACCCCATTCATAGGTCTCGTAACACACCAATATTGAACGTTATGATCCCTTTTAAATAATTTAGTTACTTGCACTACATGCAATATTGTGTTCAATCACACCATGGCCTATTAATCTCTCCATCTAAAAAGTGAATATGAAATGTATTAACAAAATACTGATTTTTAAATATATCCTATATAACTATAACATTCATATTATGTGTTTCTTTGAATTAATAAAAGAAAAAAATTCAATTTTTTAGATAAAATAAGTAATTTTTTTATAAAAATATGTTTTTTCCTTTTATTGGGGAACAATATTTAAATTAAATATTTGATACTATTAAATATTAAATTTGATGAAATTAAATTCTTTTTAGATGAAATAAATAGAAAATTAGTTTGCATAAATATTCAGTACTATTCTAATAACTTGCATATTTTGATGAATAGTGAAAAAAATTAAATTTTAATTGAAAACAACATTTTTAATTGAAATAATTTATAGTGTTAAATTAAAAATATGATTAGTTGATAGAATAATTAGGTTATAATGTTATCATTAAATATAAAGTAAGACATTGGATGTAATTTCCAACTTAAATTTAACATTAAAATGTGTCAATATTTTGAGAGTATTGACTTTTTAGAAATGTTTTTTTTTGGGATTTGAAAACGGGAATTAATTTTCAATTAATTTATAAAAATTATGCATCTTGTATTTGGAAAAATGGTTTCCATAATTTTATTAATATGGTCCAAATTTTTTGAATTGGTATTTTTTATTTTTGGGAATTATGAATATTAACTTCAGTAATTATTTTTATTTACCATGGTTAAAGGGTAAATCAGGTAAATAATTTTAAAAATAAGAATATAATCATATAAAACAACAATAACACATTTCATAATCCTATTTTATGAGATATACTCGACCATAATCATTTATAGGAATAAATGTTTGCATTTGGGAGCCACTTGGTTGTGAAAATGACATTTTAAAATATTTAATTTAATGAAATGGGGGATATAAAATAAACATGTATCTTTTTATAAATCTATTTATAGATAAGGTTATATAATAGTAATCCATGAAAATTAATATTCATTGGATATCTAAAAATATTTCATAAAACAATGTATTTTATTTATTATTTTTAGACATTAGATAAATATATTAATTTATGACACAATGATGATATAGTGATTACCTTATTAATGAATGAATGAAATAAATGAATTTATAAATATAAAAATACATGTAATTAGAACATTTTGATTCCATAAAATAATTTTATATATTACATTGACATATGAGGGATGATTTAGTTTTTTTTTGTTTGAAGGGATAATGTTTTTATGACTTTTTGAAAAATTAATTACTAAATAGTGTCTAAATTTACATAATTGAGTTTTTAAAAGAAAAATATTTTTATTAAATGATATAAAAATAATAAAAATAAATGATTAGTCCAAATAATATATATAATTTTACAAATGATATTAATTTTACACTTTAGGGTCTTTATTAATTTTATATTAACTAAATTAATCCGATATTGAAAAAATACCATCAGACATGGTACGAGTTAAATTGTTTACCGGATAATTAATACTAAAATATAATGTTAATTTCATGACCAAAACATGACAAAAAATCATTATATCGGAGGATTTCAACTCTTACTCCTAAAATCCTATAAATAAATCACTTTGGATCTACTATTAACTGAAAATTAATTTATAATAAAATAACATTTCAAACTTTTCCTAAAGTGCCCATCATCTCTCATATAAAGGGAACTTCTCCTTATCTTTAATTCATTCCTCCTAATCCATTTTCCTCATTAAACACCTACCCATTTCCTCTCCCAAAATTTCTCATATCATTCAATACGATACACTTTTGTCATAAATTCATCATAAGGAGTCCATTTCTACAAATCAAAAGGAGACACTTGAAAAGTTGTAATTGTTTTTCCACCATTTTCAAAGTTATTTTTTATCTACTTACACATTATATGTTTTACCCATACTAAGATAATTAATCTACTACATTACACATTCTGAGATTTTATTATAATTATTGTTCAACCATATTCCTCCTTTTTCCCATCCATCAAAAAACAATATCACCATATATGTGTACATAGGGCTTGCCATATCTACACCATGCTGTAAATTATTTTTCATGTAAATTTTTTTAATATGGGTATAAAGTTGAATAAAATGGATGTAAATAATAAATATTATATTATATTTTTTTTGTAAAATTCATATTCAATCCAATTCCATTCTATTTAACCATTAAGTAAATGATACTATCGTTCGTGCGTACGTACGACTTACTGTCTCCACGAACCGATGAGACTCATCTTCCATGTTCATCATCAAAGAATTATTATAACAATAAATATTATTAATAAATTTTAAATATATGACCTAAAATTATACTATGCTGATATATATATATATGTATGTTATTCACTCACATCCATTCATTAGGATACACAAATAGAAACAACGTTCACGCCTACATACTGACTAAAAATTCATTTTTTATTATCCATTCACTTTTGAGGAAAAAGTGAGAAACCAACAAACACTTTTGAGGAAATGTTGAAAACCCTACATGACTTCATGACATACAACGTTCAAACATCAGAAAGCAAATAAACACATTCCAAAAAGCAAAAAACAAACAATACAATCATTCAAATCAAGGAACTGGATGCATGAACTTTAGAAGAGCATGAACAAATATCTGAACTGTACTCCTTGAATGCCGCTGATGCGACCGTCGACATCTTCCCCAAAACCACCAACCTGACGGTAAACTCCGATCAGAGTTCACCCAAACCTTCCAGTGACATGAGATGGTCCAAGAACACATCCACAAAAGGAAAAGTAGAATCCAGATCAGGTAAGTCAAAGTCGTGCTGACGCCACACCCCACTCTGCAGAATCACAGCCAGTCACACCAGCATCACCAACACCAACATTAGCATCAAATTCTATCCCAAGAAGATCAAATCAAACCATTTCAACACACCAAACATCCCACCAAACCAAATCAACTCATGAAAACCATAACACAAGGCCCCCTCCCTCCAAGCCCCGGGATCCGACCTCGAACCACCGGTGCACGCCAAGCCGATGACGAGACGGGATAAAGCTAAGAAGAAGAATCAGAGCCGGATGGTTGCGGTGGCAGACGCTGCACACACCGGAGCCGGTTCCAGAAGCCGCAACAGAACCAGAAACCAACGAGTCTGATGGTGAGCACACCGGAATCGATGTGCACTCCAAATCCACGGTGAGATCCTGAAGCCGAAGACACTATGCAGCTGCCACCAAGCTAGTCGACATAAAGTGCACAAGGCCGCGGGGAGAAACCGTAGCCAAGCGGAGTGAACTCAACACCGAAATGAAAACCTGAAGCCAGGAACACCGAGGTCGTTGCACGTCGACGCGGATCTGAAAACTCGGCACCATAAGAAAAACAGATCTGCCGTCAAACATTCCAGAGCCAAAGCGAGATCCCGAATCTGAAGTGCTCGAAGCAGTCGCCGTCGGACCAAAACTGAAGCCAATCCAACCAGATCCAACACCGATCGATGCCACGCCAAAGTGAGGCATCCAGCGACGAAGTCGGATCGTTCCGAAGGAGGGGAGGTGAAGACCAGGCGGAGAAACCCTAGCTGCGCGAGGAGAGGGAAAAAGCCACCGCTTCGACGCTCCCTTTTTCCACATGCCTACATACAACCTACCATCTCCATGAATGGTGTGTTCAATTTTATTTTTCTATCTATTGTATATATTTATATAAAGAATATATAAGATATATATAATTTTTTTTACATTCTAGATGTAAAAAAATAATTATCTATGTAACATGATAAAAAATAACAAATCAAGACATGTATGATAAAGAAAGAAATTATTACCTTAAATGTTTCTATAACATATAAATTTTCAATAAATTGGTAATATATAGTCGTGAATGAATCATGTATGATATAATAAATATGGATATAGTCATAGTATACTTGATTATATATACAAATTATGGCTATATCCAGCCTTATGTTTCACCACCACAGATCTCCACGTCACCTTATATTGCATTCCCATCTATCAATTACCCTTCAATTTTGATTCCCACATCCACGTTACCACAACTGATTATCATGTTTAGGGATTATATTATCCTTCTTTCTCAAAGTTCAATATCAATCTCTAGCCCTATCATTACATGGTTATATTTAAAATCAACTGATTTTCTCCCCTGTATAGTCATCAACATTATGTACCCCTGATTCTTCTACAACTATTCCTTCCCTTCATTCTTCATCCACCATCATCAAGATCAATATTCTACCCTTCCATTATATGGATAACCTCCATCATATAACTCTGATGATTAGGGATTTTAGATTTATTTGACTTCTCTTCCAAGTACCGCTATCATTTACAGTCCATAGCTCAATCATTTTCTGTAAATCTCTAACGGCCTCTAGGTCACTATGGTTGACACTCAGAATCTCCTTCAGGTAACCCCAACCACTACAATACTCAAATATGGTCTATAAATCCCATCTCTAGTGCTCAATATTCATTTATTATAGAGACATCATAAATCTTAGTTGAAAATAATAACTGTAATAGTGTTGCATGATTCATGGTCTTCCTATTCAAATGAATCTTGGATCATTTTATCTCATATGATTTAGGTAGCCTAAACACTTCTTCATTCTGGTTTTATTTATAAATGCATAAATGTTTTTTAGATTCATATGTTCTTCAGGATACGGGATTTCATCAAACATGGTTTTGAATGGGAATGTGAAGGTTCATTTAAAGTCAGTACATGGAAATCACAAATTGATTTGTTTATATGCCTTTCAAATCTACCTGACTATATGTTTGAGCTTTTTTGGAGTTAATTATGATTTTCATGCATCATGATTTTAATGTTTTGATTTTTAATTTTCATTATTTCCATGTTTTTTCATGATTTAATTATTTTTTGGGCTAGCCTTGGCTTTAAAATCATGGCAGGAACCCTTATCTTATTAACGTATTCATGTCATTATTGGTTAAAGACAACATCGTGTTTCACTTTATTTATCCACATGGATCCATTAAATACTCTAGTTCTATTACCATCCCCATCATGTATCTATCATTAATGAATTTTAATATATTGATTTCACTTTTTGGTTAAAAATATAGTAATTGAAGGGATTATTTAATTTTCAAAGTATAAAATAATTTATTTAATTTCAACAATAGCTTCAATGATTTATGAAAAAATATTTTATTAGGATATATATATTATTATCATAATTCTTCATTATATACATTGAGAAAAAAAATTCATCAGGTATTTAGTTATTTTTTCTCTCTTATTAAATTTTTAATAAATATATGCTTAATATTTTTTCGCTTCAATTATTTTTTCCTTTAAAATGAATAAAGCCTAACATTTTTCTCTCAAAATAGATCATTGATTCTTCATTTTTTTGTTTTCTATTGAATATGAATATTAATCCTATTTCAGTGAATGATTTTTAGTTGTTAAAAGGGTTCATTTAATTTTAACTATTTCTTTAATGATATCTGAAAAATTATTTTTTTTCTATGCAATGGTTTTGATTTAATCTTTCATATAATTTTTTATTTAATTATCATAATTCTTCATTATATACACTACGAAATATTTTTTGTATTATTAATTTAGTTTATTTACAATATTAAATTTTTAGTATTTCTATTTTCTTATTAAATATTCGTCTCTCATTACAATTTATATATTCTTCAATATCATCAATTTCAAAAATTATTTCATATTGTAAGATGTTATTTATTCACCTATTAATTCTTTTAGGGTTAAAATTTTGTTCCATCACATCAAATTGATTTTAAGTTTACGTTTAGATAACTTAAATTATTCACTAGAAAATGTATTTCTTTTTCTCTCTTGTATATTTTTGGTTCCTTATTAATTGATTTTTCAATGGTGTTAATTTAAATACAAAATGTAATTTATATATGCCTTTGAAAATAATATTATATATTGTATACTCAATTATTTTTGATTCCACCACTTTTTACATTATTATATCATGTTAGTTCATAGATTTTTCAGTTTTTATGATTCAATATAAATATTCATTTTATTTTAGTAATCATGTTTTAATGATTGTATTGCAGTGGATAAAAGGGTTTTTTTGAGATCAAAGGTTAAAAAAAATCTTATATTTTAATGGTTTTAATAAGGACATCCATTGAATTTCTCATACATCCTAACATCAACATGGAATCCATTTGGATAACCCTTATTATTATAGTAATATCATATTTGAAGGAAAATTTATTCACTCAAATATCATGATTTTTTTTGTCTCTAAAGATGATCATTTCTAGAATTAATATTGGGAGTAGATGTTTTTTTAACATGATCGCTCGGGTCTATGTTGAGAACATTTTTAATTAACACATTAATGTTACCATTTATATGTAGATTGCAAGGAAACATTACTTCAATATGATTCCTATTCATCATGGAATGGTTACCGTTGTAGAGAAGGTGATGGGAACCCTCTGAATTATTAAGGCATAAGGAGAAGATAGATTATAGTGGTAAGCCCCCTAACTGTAGTTTTTCCTCCATTCATAGTAATGAACAATCCTTGATGAATTTGGTAAGACACCAATCGATTGATATTTGTTGATGTTTATGAACCATCCCTGTATTTGAAAACCCCTCAGCATTCATTCCTAATGAAATTAGTTGATAGACATGCATTATAGAAGTATACACCCTTATAAAAATTGTTTGTTTATATGTAAAAAAATCAATGAATATGACCACTAGAATATTTATTTTGGAGCTATCGATTTGGTTTGTATCCAAAATCAATAAAAAAATTTATAATATTTTTTTGTACCTATCAATTTTAGATGACTATTAGTATAAATTGTTTTGTTTCTTTTCCCTTATACCATTCCATGTTCCCTTCAATATGATTCATCTGATGATTTTGAATTCTATGTTTTCATTACTTATTCAATCCATGTTACTATCACATGCCATCCTAGAATATGATTATTACTACCCACTATGTTTCCTTTATCCATGCAGTTTCTTTTCCAGCCATGAGTTTCATGCTTAATAAAATGATGACTCTTCAATTGTGTCCAATTCTTCTGAGAAACTATCGAATATTACCATTTGTGCAGTTAAGTGGAAAGTCTCTGATACTATTTTCATGATGGAGATTAATGATTAAAATTAATTTTCACCATTAGTTTTTAAAACATATTATGTAAATATCTTGATTTTAAGGAAAAATTCATAAAATCAAGAAAAACACAATCACTGATAAGTGTCGATTTTTAGATTTTCTATTTTCCTGACTCTATTTTCTCTCACTATTCTTCCATTTATTTTTATTTTTTTGGTATTTTTGTATTACAATGTTTTCATGTTGTATTTTTAACTAAACATGGAATGGTATAAACATTCACTTCTATATAAACTGCTCTATTTAATCATGTCAATGGTCATAGGTAATTTCAATCACTGTGGTAAACAAATTGTTTTAAAGCCTCTTAAATTATATATTCTTTTCATAATGCCTAATTTAATTATAAGATTACTCAGTTGATACACTACCATTTATCTAAGAGGATAATAAAAATATTATAATATTCTTATAGAGTACTTCACATATAGTCTACATGGCTTAGTATTATTTTAACTCAATCACTATGTTATTTCTCTCTCAACCCTATGTAGTTTTTTTAATATGTTATGTAGAATAATTTCAATCCATTTCTATGCACATGATTTTTTTGTTATATATTATATTCAAATCCTATATGGGTGACATAAGGAAGAAGTGATGCTAGAGGAAGATGTTGTATTTAGCATAGTTAATTGATTGTTTACTTTTAGTGAAATCATTGAATTTTACTAATAGAATTTTTATTGTATATTTTTGGGTGTATTTGTATCTGTAATCTATCCAAATTTGTTTTATAATATATTTTTTTTATTACTATTTAGGTTCTGTGTGGTTATAATTTTTCTTCATTTTCCAAAAAAATATTCTAAAATGAAACAGATTATATATGTGGAAAATCATCTCTAGAAAATTAAAATTGAAATTATACATTCATAGAAATTTTTATTTCATGTTTCTTGGAAAATGATAATGAAATAAAAGTTAAATCGCTTGAAAATTCATAGAATTTATAATAATGGTGTATTGTTTTCATTTAAATGTTGACAATCTACTTTTTGGCACCCTTAAGTGCCAAATCTCAGTTTTTATTTGAATTTTTGTTTACTGTGATGAAAATTAGTTTATTATTATTTTACGTAGTGTTCAACTTTATGTGGGTATTCTAAATATGGGGGTGCATCGACCATGCCTAGGCACGTGGAAAGTTGTGGAAGGGTGAATAATTATTCTTATATGGTCTATTATGCTATGTAATATATGGATAATATTAATTTCATGGTTTATATTACTACAGTGCTTTTATCCCATGTGTTCTATTAAATTCAGTATCATCACCTTTTTTATTTAAATGAATTTCCCATTTTCTGTTTTGACATGTTTATTTTGAAGGATATATATGCAATCAAATTATATTCTATTTGTTAATGCCTTATCCTTGTGTATTCAAATTATAAAACCTATTTGGTCACATGATTAGATTCCATGATATTATTACTACACTAAAATATGGATTCATTATTTTCTGGTCTATTAGGGTTCAATTTGAGAGAACTTATCAAAAACCATATTTGGCACTTGACATTTATAAAAACATATTTCATATAAATGTTTATAAATTTTTAACTAAATATGTGTGTTTTGTGATTTTATTTAAATGTTTTTCTTCTGGTGAAGGTGAACATGAGGATGTGAGTGGGGTTGTGGTGTCTGTATAGTCAGGAGTGGGTGGTCACAGGTAATGGAAACAACTATGCAGAAAAGTCTTCCATGTTTTTTATGATGGATATTATTACATTTTGACATAATTTCTTGATGAAATTAATACTTATGCTGTATATTTTGAAATTTATATGTCCATTTGAATGTTCATTTAATTCATTTCCATTAGAATAATATGTTCTATATACTTATGTTGTTTTCTTCATGTCCATTTAAATATTCTTTTAAGTTGGATATATCATTCATTTCAATTTCTTGGTGACATTAATACATATTTTTTATATTCAGGTATTCCTATGTTGTATTCTTATGCAGTATATACATATGATCTATAATAATTATTTCATTTTCTTTTCAAAATTTAACAGTGGAATTATTACTTATGTTGATTCATTCATGTTTGATTTTGAATGTCTTTTTCCAATTATTTTCCATTTTTTCTTTTCATTGATGTATATGAATATGGATACATATGTTATTTTCTAATGTGTGGCCTAATTTCTTTTCCATATTCTGATATATTTTATCTTTTCTTTTCAAAAAATTTAATTTCATTATATATTCTCCGATATGTTTTCCATATATTCATTATCATGAATTTATAGGTTTTTTTCATTATTTTGTAAAATTATGTTTACTTTTCCTTATATATTCTATAATATTCACCAATATGTTTTCAATATTATCCTACAAATTCTCCAATGATATTCTATTTTTGTTATTTTCTTTAAATGTATTAAATTATCTATATTCATTTTAATTGTATTCCAATATTATGTATCAGTATATTTTATTTTAAAAATATTCTATATTGATCCTTTTTATTAACATTGAAATATAGTTTAGTCTTCTTGAAAATAATTATTGAACATATTTTAATGTGAATGAACCAGTGATCACAAGTTTAATAATATTTTTTTGACCATTATATATGAGGATAACTGAACCTCGACTGAAATAAATTATTAGGTATTTCTTATATTTACAATCTCATTATTATTCATGTATGATGATGCTTAAGTATCAACTACAAAATATTTATAATCTGTTTCCATGCTTCTAATATTTTTCATAATATATTTTACTATAATAATATGTATATTAATTTAATTTTTATCAATGTTTCACTTTTTATAAAATGTTTTCAAAGGAATTTTTTTTTGTTTTCCAAATGAGGTTTAGTATAACCTTTTCTAAAAATTAATGGAAGAATGTTTTTTATGTTATATAGCTCGAGTGGATATTTTACTCTTTTGATGTCTACATACCATTTTTATGATTCCCTTAAATCTTACAAGATTACTTTCAAATGAAATGTTTTTTAATCGCATTAATTTTAAATGATTTAAAGTAAAAAATAGATATTTTCCTCAAAGTGTTCTGATGAATTCATTATATTATTTTAATCTATTTAAACATCAGATATTGGATTTAATAATTTTTTTAAGATGATTTTTTATAATAAAATCATCCATATTATATTGAAGGTTTTGTTGTTTGTTTGACTGTGGATGTGATATTTTTTACTGTTCATGAATTACTATTAATGTATTAACATTTTTATGTTACTTTTAATATGAATTTTTATGTTTTTATGCTATCATTTCATACAAAAAATGCATTGGACATAGTCAATGATGGCTGAGGCCGCTATAGCCCTTCAGTACATCGGTAGGTCTAATGAGACAAACTAGTGTCTTGGTACAAGGTTGAGACAGAATATTTGTTTATGGTATTGGCACAAGGACATGATGCATTTTTTATGATGTTCTAAATTATGCATTTCCTCATTATGATATTAGTTATTTATTTTACATGTGATTATTCAACTATTAGAATATACATGTTAATATTTAAGTAGAATTATTTAATTTAATCATTCCATATTACGATGAAAATAAATTTTTTAAAAGGATTTTGTTTTAGATTTTTATCTCTCCCTTAAATTTTTATGCATATTTATGATAGATTATCCTATATTGTTTATCCTTAATGATCATCTGATCTCACACCTCTCTTATATTTAGTTTTTCTAAATTCAGTGAAATGTTTTATGACTGGTATGAAGGTTTAAGATAATGGAATAATGAAATTATCAAAAGATTATTTATTCTATGTTTTATGTTAATAATTGTAATGTAATGTTCAATAATGTAATATATTTTCCAAGGCTACTAAATATAATGGTCCTTCAAGATTATATTCTTTGTAATCATGAAAATGTGTTAAAATAATGAACCAGCTCTGAGCTTCTGGGGTTGGGGAAATATACTTTGTATCAGATGAAGTTTAACAACAACCATGGAAATAGATTTAGAAAAAATAGATTACAGATCATAACCCTAAGATATACATGAATATATGAATTGAATAACACCATATAATTAGTTTAAAGAATGTATTTTGTTTATATTCCTAGAAGTACATCCCTGTCTAGATTCAAAAAGTGTATGTAGTTCGAGAAAAGATGTATCTATGGGTGAAAACACTAGCAAGGTGTTCCAGGCTTGACTCGGGGTAACATGGTACATGGAAATGGGCCTTACTACCCACTTGGTTGGACACACTATGGGGACGTTCTTAAGATAATTAATATTTTCTTAAACACCCATCATAAAGGATTTATAGTTAACTATGTCCTCAAAGGAAACATGTTTATGATTATTGATTAGTTATTCATAAATAGTTCTATCAATTTTATGTATTTTATTATTTTCGAATTATAAATTATGATTCCCAGCCTAATCTAGTGTATGATTTTATTTAGAAATGGAAACTAGTGGAAGAATTGGAAATCATATATAAACAAATAATTCATATAGGGATCTCCATCCTATGAATGATAATTATAATGGACCTGGTGATACAACTGGCACTGAATAGTTTATACCCATATTGAGTCAACTGATTCAGGTTATGAATAATGACCTTACCCACCAGGATTAGCCTGATCCATGAAATGAAGGATCAATGTTAGACCTCTTCATGATACTAAAAAATCCATCATTTAATTTTAATAATATTACATTTGTTACTGAGTGGTGGATATGTTTCATATAGAAAGTATTTCTCTATTTGGGGTGTAATGAAAGGGAAAATTTTGTTACGGATGTATATCATCTTTCATGGTATGAATATCAATGGTTGTCATTGATTAAAAACATTAAGTATGATGATGAATTAGAAAATAAATAATGGAGTGAATTTAATGAACTATTATTATAAAAATAAATTCCTCATGGATAATGAACTGATATGGAAAGGCAATTTTTTAGTCTGAGAAAAAATGAGGATCATAATGTTGAAATGTATGAGGATAACATCATATTGTTAGACAGACGCACTGCATATTATACAAGAAGCCCTAGATGTAAGATTGATCGATTATTTTATGGTTTAAAAATATTCATTGGAGGGGAATTGGTCTCACAATCATTATTATTGTACGAAGTAATAGTATCGCCTGCCATAATGAATGACAAAGAATTCACTAAGTCTTATGATGTTAAAATATATTAATATAAGAAGATAGCGATAGAGCAATAGATAGATAATTGGTAAATGGAAGTTATAATTTATGTGAAAATGGTGTGAAGAATCACCCTGTTACATGACTAAAGGAAGGGTTGTTTGTTAAAAATTTAGAGTAAAAGATCACAAGGCTCATGATTTTATGGGAATGAAATAAGATGTCCAATTATATAATTATAAATATATGGGACATTATGAAAATAACATTCCAAAGTGTCAAAGAAAATATTGCTCAAAAGATTAAAATGTGTCATGTTCAATATTTTGATATTATTATGGTCGATGTGGAATAATTAATGTATTTTTGGATTCAAGAAAGATATTACGGTTATAATAATAATTTGATATATATAAGGATTTTACTAAAGTAATTTTGGTTTTTAGTTAGGTTTTACTATGATGAAGGGAATTATATATTCAGAATGCGACAATAAGAGAAAAAATATATTGTTTTTTGAATCTGATATTACAATTGATTTTTGAAATTTAGAGACCTTTTAAGAGAGTTTTCACAGAATTATTTGGGATTAATATAAAGGTGGAATGGATTTATTTGAATATTAGATTATTTTTTTATGGTTAAAACATTTCTAAATTTTATTTTTAGAATGATATAATACTACAGTTTAAGAAAAAGGACAACATAATGGTCGGGGAATAAGCCATTGCGTCGGAGAAGGCTATGGGAATCAAACACACAACCGATGTATGACAAGAATTTATCACCTAAAAATTCACAAAAATAATTATCGGGTTATTATAAAATAGTTTTTTTAATTTTAATGTTTTATTTTTATATTTTAAACATTATAAATAAATATAAAAAATATTTTTTGAATTTTATTATCTTTTGAAAATAATTATGAGTTTGTTGTAGGAATTAGTTAAAGGGTAAAAATCTACATTTAAATTAAATTTTCTTCATTGTGTTTTAATTCTATAATGTAAATTTCTTCTTCAACACTACTGAAAGGATCAAGAAACCAAAAAAATGCAATCCTAGTCCAATTTTTGATGAATTAAATAGTCCATTAGATCATAGATTTATATCATTGTGACTATTAACATTATATTAATCATGTTATATATAACTATTAATGAGAACTTGATTGTTATTATTTTTTTTCATTTCTATGTTTTTCTACATGTAACCACAGTATTTGTTATTTCTGGTGACCTTCATACATCCCTTTCATTATTTTTAAATAGAGGTCACATTAATCAATATATAGATGTATGATTTCAATAATGATATTTTAAAATTTCAATACCCTCATTTTATATCCACATTTTAAATTTAAAGGAAGAAATTTATTGAAGTAGGGGATAATGTAACACCCCAAGATTCCACGATACGCCTCCTTTTAAATAATTCAATTATATTCGCTACACGCAACACCGAGTTCGAGCACACCAGAACCTATCAAACTAGCCATTTAAAAATTAATTATGAATATTATTAACAACATATTGAATTTTATATATATTTTTTATAAATTTATATTTTTTATTTTGTAATTATTAGGCAAAATATAAATACATATTTAAATTTTTATATAAATGCTGAATTTTTCAAAAAAAAATAGTTTTTAATCCTTTTAATAGAGAACCCTTTTTAAATTAAATATTTTACACTATTATATATTCCATTGGATGAATTTAAATTATTCATTAGAAGAGGGACATAAAAATTAAATTTGGATGAATTTTTGGTACTTTTCTAATAGCATTAATATTTTCATTAATATTTAAAAATACAAAATTGTAATTGAAAAAATATTTATTGATTTAATTTAATGTGTTAAATTATCAATTTGTGTGGTTTTATAGTATAATAAGATTATATTTTTATCCATTAATATAATTTATTTCATTTTATGTAAACTCACATTTAAATTGAACATAAAAACATGTCAATCTTTTGATAGTTTTATTACTTAAAAACCTGATTTTTGGCATTGACAATGGGAAATAATTTTAAATTAATTTCGTTCAAATTATATTTTTTGAATTTGGAATAATGGATTACATATTTGGAATCAAAAATTATAAATCATGTAAGGAGGTACCTTTTATTTTTAGATTTTATGAATATTATCTTCAGTAATGATTTTTATTTACCATGGTTAAATAGTAAATCAAGTAAATTAGGAAAACCAATAATATTATAATAATATAGACCGACCTTAACATGTGTCCTAATCCTATTGTATGAGATATATTCGACCTTTATCATCCATATTATTAATAATATGGAATTTTTGAGCCACTTAGGTGTGAAAATGACATTTTAGAAAATTTAATTTAATGAAAAGGGAAATATAAAAAAAACATGTACATTTTATTGATGAATTTTTATCTGGGGTTATATATCTATTATTTTTTTCTATAAATAGTAATTCGAAATATAAAATTATTTCCGACATCATGGTATTTCTATTAGTATTTTTTGATATTAGATATATATTATTAATTATGACACAATGATGATGTGGTGATTACTTTATTAATGAATGATTCAAAAAAATGTATTTATAAAAATTAAATTAAAAATAATTTGATGATTTTAATGTAATACAAGAATTTTATCAATGAAATTTACATATTAGTAATTATTTAATTCCTTTGGTTTAAATGAAGCTTTTTTTAATGATTTTTATAAAAATATATTACTAAATAGTGTCAAAATTGAAAAACCATGTCTAAAAAAGAATTTATTAAATGATATAAAAATCCAATAAATACAAGATTCGACAAAAAAGACTACATATTGTTAAAAAAGTCAATAATAATCCACTTCAAGTTCAATTTTTATTTTTCAGTATCTAAATTAACCGTATAGTATAAAAATAAAAGAAGACAACGTAAGAGTTAAACAGTTTTACTAATGGATAATACCCAAAGATAGGGTTACCTTAATGAACCAAACATGTCTAAAAATCATTTAATGAGAGTATTTTGAACCATAATAATTTTCTTTTTGAAATGATTTATGTTTTAGCTATTAGAAATTGTAAATAAATATATAATAAATTATCATTTCAATATTTTCCTAAAGTTCCCCTCACCTCTCTTATAAAAGAGAACATCTCCATCCCTTTAATTCACACCACCATTGCCTTTTTTCACAGGAAAACCCTACCCATTTTCTCTCCCAACATCCCTGATATCATTATATATTCTACACATTAGGCATAAATCCATCTTAAAGAGTCCATTTTTTGCAAATGAAAATGAGACACTAGAAATGATATATTCATTTTGTCACCTCTTTCAATGTTTTTTTCTTCTAATACATCAACTATCTCAATTTTTTTAAAAATGAAATACTAAATCAAGAACTGTACACATTATTAGATTTTATAAAATTATGGGACAACCATATTCCCCCTTTAACACGTCTTATGAAAAACCATATCACCATTCGTGCATACATTCAGCTTATCATCTCTATGTCGTTGTGTAATTTTTTTTCATGTACACTATATTTAAATGGATATAAAGATGAATATAATTTTTTTAAAAAATAAATAAAATATGAAATTTTTTATTTATAATTCATACTCTATCCAATTACATACCATTAATACAATAAGAATATGATATCGTCACTCGTTCATACGTATGGCTTACCGTCTTCATGACCAGATGAGACTCACCTTACACATTCACCATACCATAATGATTATAAAAATAAATATTATTAATAATTATGAAATATATGAAATAACAATTATATTGTGATCATTTATATACATGTGTAATTCACTTACTTCTATTCAATACGATAAAAAAAAGAAACAATGTTCTGGTGTACGTATGTCATACCGTCTCCATAAATGGTTTGTTTCATTTTATTTATCAATAGGTTACATATATTGTTATATGGAATATATATGATATATAAATGATGTATTACATTCAATAAGAAATTAAATTACGATCTAAGTGATAAGATCACAAATAAAAATTCAAAACATGTATCATAAAGAATGTGATTATTAACTAAAATATTACTTTAATACGGAAATTATTAAAAAAAGTTTAATATTAGTTCAAAAATTAAACATTTATGATATCATAAATATGGATATGGTCTGGGTATAATTTAATAATATTTTTTAACCATTATACAAGAGTATTACCCACTCTCTACTAAAGAAATGTATAAGTTAATGGTCAATTTAAAAATCTCATTATTATTTGAGTTTGTTGACGTGTTTGTATCTACTGGGATATCTATATAATCTATTTATGTTCTTATAAAAATGTATTTTGAAAATATTTAACTATAACCATAGGTATTTTTAATTTAAGTTTTACCCATGCTTGACTTTTTATAAAATGTCTTGAAAGGAATCCCTTGGTTGTTTTCCCTTCGAGGTTCTTTATGACCGTTTTTGAAAATTATTGAATGTATGATTTTCAACTTATATGGAACGAGAGGTTATTTTTCCATTATGTTGTATTACAATATTTATGCTTCCCATAAATTAATACAAGGTTATTTTCAACTGAAATATTTTATTTTAAACTTTCAAAGGTTTTAAATTCATTAATGTATACAATGATATTTCCCTCAAAGAGTTTTAATGAATTTATTATATTATTTTCAAATATGTCAACATCATTTATTGGATTTTATGCATGCATGAATTTGCTTTATTGTTATAAAACCATTCATATTGTATTGATGGTTTTGTGATATGTTTGATGATAGATGTGATATTTTTATACCATTCATGGTTTACGGTTATAGTTTTAACATTTTTTATGCTAGTTTTAATACAATTGTTCATATTATGTTTCAACCTTTTCTTATAAATAATGCATTGGACTTATTAAGTGATGATTAGGGCCTTCTATAGCCCCTTGGTGCATCTTTAGGTCTCATGAAAAAAACTATTTTCTTGGTACAAGGCCTTGGCAGAATATTTTTTTTTGTTCTTAGCACATGCCCTTGACGTAGTGGTTATGATATCCGACATTACCCATTACCCTGTTATGATATTAGTTATTGATTTTATATATTATTATTTGACTAGGGTAATATTCATGTGAATGTTTAAACAGAATTATTTGATTTATTATTTCCATATTATCATAAAGATAATGTTTTAAAATTATTTGGATTTAGATTTGTACCTTGCATTAAATGTTTATGCCTATTTAAGATATCTTCTCCATATTGGATATAATTACTGAGCATCTGATATCACCCATTTTTTATGTCTTATTTTTCTAAGATGCGAAGAAGTTTTTTATGTTTGATATGTAGAGTTAATATAGGGGAATAATAGCATTCTCAATGTATTTCTTATGATGTGTTTTTTTGTAATTATACTATAATGTTCATACATGTAATCTATTTTCCTAGGCTACTAAACTAATCGGTCCACCATGAAATGATTATTTGTAATCATGCCAATGTATTAAAATAATGTATTAGGTATGGGGTTATGGGGTCAAGGAATTATAGGTATACCCTCATATAGTGTTCTGATCCATGCATCCTGTAAACCGTCAAGGTGATCTTTCACAGGGATGTGCCAATTTGATCCCCCTTTATAAGTGTTTTGATTAGTCAGATATGTCTCAATTGGACCCTAAACCCATGGAATACCCCATGATAAATATCGGATGCCTGAGAAAAACCATGGAAGACATTACTATAGGACATGATACCCTATGATCAACATGGGAAGCCTTAGGTTTTCATTCCACTGATAAACCTTTTTAATGTATGAAAATTGGTGACCAATGTTTTAGTGTCTAGACATGGTACCATTGCCTAGAATAAATTCTCTCTAGACTGAGGGTTTCGAACCCAAGATTAATCATTTCAAATTTCCTTATAGAAACAGTTTAATTAATAATAATACATGAATATATAGAATTGGTAATGAGTTTTAGGAAAAACGATCTAAACTGTGTGGGATACTCAGAATAATTAAAGAATTATGGGGAGGAATCCATGGAATGTGGGACCAATTCCCCATAATTCTATTTCAATTAAAGAGAATAAATTTTTTAATAATTGATGAATGTTTCCTTCTTTTAGATAAATGGAATACGGTGTATAATGAACCATCAGCAGATGTCATCCTGCTCTAGGTTGTGCGGCCTAGGGTAAATCTTCAGAAACAGAATTTGTGAACCCGATGTGCACTAATATTCCTTCCACCATGGGGATTAGTAGTATTTTAGACATAAATATATAATAATATCACCAGATCTAAATATTTAGTTCTCAGTACCACAATGAAAATTGTGGTCCTCATGTGAACTTAACAGAATATGTGACAATTAATCATTGGGTAGTTTGGTATACGACACTGATAGCATGTAAATATCTATCCAACCAGGGAAGACTGAATGACATTAGGGCATTGAGAGTTTACTTCATAAAATCAATACTGGTAACTGAATATTCATTATTTTCAACCCCAATTTACATGAAACCAATCACCCCCCCTACAAACATAGTGCTGAGAGGAACAATACTGTGGTAGTCCCACACATCTCCACCTATTTAATGATGCCATTCACCACCATAACTACTAGGAAACCACACCCTATATTTCCAATAGAAATTTTTCGTATGGGGAGAGTAAACTTAATAATATTAAGATACAAATATTAGTGGTATTTATCACAATGGACATGAAATTCCAAGACCTAGATGATTTTTTACCTCACCAACATTGCCGCAACAAAAGATGATAATGGAAACATGGATGCCCACTACGACATTCCACCGCTTCTAGAGCCTCTCCTAAATTTTTTTCTCTAACATGATCCCCAATGAAAATTTGGTCATGGAAATTATAAATATCCCAAATTTGAAAAATTATCATGATTTTATAAGGAGGAATCCCACCAGCCCCTATCAACTCCACTATTTAAAGGTCCCTCAGGAAAAAGAATTGGTGGTTTACTCCCCTAGCCTCAGCCCAGATGACCTGGCATCAACATTGGTAACTTGATCTGGAAGTCTCCTATTAGTGGATGTCCTATTTTATAGCTTTAGTGGTCGATTCAACCCCATTCCATTTTACTAGTTCACTTCTAGTAAAATCCATGGGTCCACTTATGTCTGATTGGGATCAGGACATACACCACCCCACAAGAAATATTGTTTGAATCCTTATGTTGCTGGAATGATCTATAGTCATTGTGGGCCAACCTGTGATGAGGAGATCTAGTATGGAGGTCCCCCATGTACCATCTCCTTCTTCAGTGGAGGTCCTCCCCACTTAATCACTTATCATGGAAGTCATTCCTAAGTTACTAGAATCGGTCCATGGGGTGTTCTTCCCCATCTCATTGGAATCTATTGTGGAGGTCCTCTTCATGAATATGATTCAATACATGGAGGATTTCCACATTTCACAAATCATTAACATGAACATCATCTTCATTTCATTCCAATCTCAATAAGAGTTCCTCCCCATACTAGTATCGACCAAATAGAATTCCCTCCTTACTCCATCACTTATCTGTGTGAAGTTCCTCCCCATGTTCTCTTTAGCTCCAACAGAGTACCTACCCTCTCCAAAAAACTATCCAAATGGAATTCCTATCCATATCATCAAAATTATACATGAAGGTACTCCTCATGTCCAATTTGTTTAGTTTGATGCCCCTCCTCATGCTACCACTACAAACTAGTGTGGAGGTCCGCCCCATTCCATGAGCTTCTGATAAAGAGGTCCGCCCCATTCCATGAGCTTCTGATAAAGAGGTCACCCCTATGTATTCTTTTACATTTTCTATGGTGCTCCTAGATCACCACCTCACAATAGAAGAGGTCCTTCTCACTCAAACGAGATCTAAAATGAAGGTTGTCCACATGTAACATCTATCTCAAGGGGAGGAACTCCCTTATCAATTTCCAACCCACACTGAGTTCCTCCCCTTACTAAAGATCTACAATACCTTAAAGAACCATCCCAGTGAATATGGGAGAACCATCACCTCCTTAAAAATAACTTCAAAAAGCATGATATCTTTATCAATCCAATATGTTGTTCATATTTTGAAGTGGCTTGTTACTCGATGATGGGGACATCACCATGATACTCTTCATCAGTGTACGGGGAATGAACCTTTCATGTGAGATTCATATTCTGGTAATGTGAGATATCCAGATCCCTAAAACCATGTATATGTTCATGTAGGTGGATAAAGATTTGGCTCCCTTCTATGGTCTTTTCATGTAGTCTTATATTCCATATACAAATTCCTTTAGTACCTCAAAAAAATATCCTATAGGATTTTTTGGTGTTTGGTAGATGATGATAAGCTTCCAGATTGACCATCAATGGACATCATCCTCGCACTTGAAGTTGTGGTCAACATCCTGTATTATAGGGACATGATGATATAATTAGTACCGCCCATGAGAGATGATCCAATAAGTAGTGGACCTTAAACGTGCACAATGTTCTCTCCACCATCTAGTATACTATCAAAATGATCTAAATCAGTGACATTTCCAAATCCTCATCCACCACCAGTCGAATAATGGGGAATCCAATATTCAAATCCCACTTATTAATGAAGATTTTTGTGGGAAACTCTTTAGTATAATAATTATCTCATATGTTCAATCTAATCTCAACTCTATTATTCAACATTCCAAAGACCCTAAACTAGAAAAAAGTCATGTGCTTCATTTGAAACCTCATGTCGAAACATTTCCTCCGTCAAGGTCGATGGTTGTCTTATAAAAGATCTATGAACATTATGAAGGCATCATCCAATAGTGTTTAATTTTTGACCTTGTGGTGCCTCCCATGACCCATCACGCAACATCACTTGGTTTTCACTAGGCACTTCAACATAGATGAATATAGAGCATTACTATAATCCATTGAATTATTAAAGTGTCATTATTTTACGTGGAGATACAGGGTTAGAGAAGTATGATTTCTTCAATTTTAGTCGGAACCTTTTGAATCTAAAACTTCCCTATTATAGTGGGAATAGGCCTATGGGAACCATCATGATAAACATCGTCTTATCAAGATATACCAAAAAAAGAATTTTTCCATGAGGTTTGAAGCAGATGAACCACTCCTACAATATCACAAGTCCCCGCATACCTGAAGGTGTCCAGATTCTATAGTAGAGGCAGTTTCTTTTCCATGGAGGCCCCTCTACATCACTACCCATAGGTCAGAACACCAAAAAGGGTAACATCTAGGATGATACCTTTAATCCTTATGAACATTCTAGTTCAATTTAGATGAAATGGTTTGATTCGGAGAGATATTCATTGTTTTAGTATCATGTAGAGAAGAAAATTCTTGTTGATGAGCTCCTTACTATGCGCCTTGCATATTACCTTTAGGATTATAGGGACCTCGATATGACCTCGTCCATCTACCACTAGTGATGAAAGGGAATCCATATATTCTACTTAGAGATTTTCCACCCCTGGATCTTGAAAACTCTACATTTCATGAAAGGGATGAGGCCATAACTTATGGAAAATGGCCATGGTATTCATCACCAAATCTTCTTAAACTGCATGAGAACACTTCTCGAGACCCAAAACTGGTTGTTACACAAAAATTTACTCTGGTTTTTCTCCAGCAGTTCCACCAGCCACTCTATGAGCCAATGTTCATGCCAATTGTGTTAATGAACCCACTATAGAACATGTATTCTAGAATCACCTTCAAGATACGATTGGACATCGGGAGGTTCTAATGTCTATTCTCATCACCCGCCTTATGGTCCCTCTGATCTGATCAGTGGAAATCCAACCTGATGGAAAGTCATATCTAGTATGGGTTGATGATATGTCGACACCCCTAGATTTCCATAATCCTACCTTATATCCCTTTAATTGAATGGGAAACCCGTTAAAAAATTACCCACATTATTTCTTTATGTGAACCAATACAGGGAACTCCAAAGTAGTATGAAAATCAAATGATTAAATAATTTTTACATAAATTTGAAGGGCATGTGTTCATATAGTATGGCCAGTTATCCATCATGTCAATATATAGTTAAGAATATTATTGTATCGAGATTCTTTATTTTTTTCATTTCCAATAATTGAAATTATAGTATTCGGGACTTCATAATGGGAAAATAATGGACTGATGAGTGAGTAATAGAATTTTTCAACAGGTATAACAGCCTTACGCATTAACATGATATGATACGGACCCAATAACAACAGATGAATATGTTACTAGGTAATTTTAAGATTTAATTGATTCCCTCCCTCATCACTCTGAATTTCCCATGTGGATTTCAGAATTTCTCTAACAATGATCAATTCCTAGAAAAAGCCTTACTACAAGATGAGTATGAAATCTCATTGTCTCTCATAAATCCTAGAATGAGATCTTGAATGTCTGATAATGTTGTCTTCAAATTGGTATATTCCACCATGATAGTATAATTTTTATAGGCATAGAATGATCCACAACCTAGTCAAAGAAATATGCCCCAAGTTGAGCCTTATGCTCAATATCTCCCTCTACAAAATCGTTAGGGTCCACCATATCAAGACTCACCACCATGAGGGGAAAATAAATATATATCCCCCTATTAGTCTCAGCCCATTAGTTTGGATATGCTCCAAGCGTCCCATTCCATAAAAATAGAATCCAAACCATCTCATTCGATGAAGCTTAGTTCCCCAGTTATTTATGAAGTGCTTTGGGCCATAGAGTAATGATGTTTCCAGAATGAATGAAAACATAAGAGTCTGATATCCCTAATCTTCCTGACTACTAATCTTATCATTGATTTGTTGGAAATTCTCTCAATTGATGTTATGTGTTTACAGACTATCTCTTTGAAAAAAATCAGAAACAATGTGGTCAAATTGAGTCATACACAAACAAAGGTGGCATGTTATTATCTAATTCCTGATAGTGAAAGTGAAGGATAATGGAAGCATGTATATATAAGAACCCGGTTATTATTTTTTTGGTACTGGCTTCTTCATTTTATTTTTCCTTTAGTTTTTCTGAGAAAATATGGAAAATGGGGAGAAATCCTAGATTTTGGAACTACACGCCGTGTACTTTTCCACACACCATGTACTTTTGGCAGTGTGGAATGGGTACATGGGGCGTGTAGCCTTGTTAGAGAAGAAGGTTGTAGGAACCAACTACACACCGTGTAGTGGTACCTTACATGATGTGTAGTCAGTCAGCAAGCATAAATAGTAAGGTGGTAGCACAACCGACATCTGGGCAACAGTACACGCCATGTACATGGGAGTACATGTCGTGTACTCATGTCGATGGTTGAACAGTGTGGCGGTGCCGCCAAATGAACAATTAAATTAAAGAAGTACACGCCGTGTACTCAGAAGTAATGCCGTGTACATTGTTTTTTTAACTTAAAACAGACAGTAGCCTCTTTATTTGGCAAAGGAGGTGTTTGTTCCATTTTGGAGCCAAGTAGGACGACCGATCCTTTGAAGGTCCTCCAGGTGTTCATATGGAATCTGATTCGGCTTCAGACGATCTCGTTGGAACTGCACGAGTAAGCCTTCTTTTCTACTGGTTTCATTCATAGAAATTATTTCCCGAAGGGAAGTTATTTGCATTTGAATGTGTTTTGTTCTTCGTTAGATCTATTCCATTTTTGGCGTTTTTGGAGTCGGCGTTCGGGTATAACGTTCGTTGGCATACAAGGTAGGTGGCTTGGTGTGAATTTCCAATTGTCTTGTGTTTTTGTGCGTTTTCCTGCCACGAACAATGTTGGGGTGTCATTTGGCTGAGTTTGTTGCTATATTAAATGCCTAGAATTACATGGGTGATGAAATTGTGATAATAAATTGCTGGTTGGGGTCGTTGCTTGGATCTAGAATAACCCCGGGGTTGTGTTTCACTATTTAGCTGTTTGGCCAGGATACCCGATGGTATGCCTTCAATGTAGTAAATGTAGAATTTCCTTGAGAGGAAATGCTTGTTTACTGCATTTTGACATGTTGGGCATGGCCCGGTTACCTATTTAGCCTAAGGGCGTTGTTGTGATTAGCCTGTGCGCACGCCACTATTTAGCCCATGGGCAGTAGTTATTTCGGCCTGAGGGAAACTTATTCCATGCCTACGGGCAGCTGATTCTGTGCCTGAGGGCGCCACTAACTACGCCTGAGGGAAAAACTCTGTTATTCTTGAGTAAAGATTCTTGTTTTGGATACTCGTTACCCGAGGGTAGGAGTTTACGTGTCTGAGGACACTTGTGGTTTACTAGAAATTCACTGTGCTGATTTCTTATATTAAATGGATTAAATGGATAATAAAATGGAAATATAACTGGTAATGAGTTACTTTTGAGTACTTCTTACATTATTGAATTTTAGTACTGCACACTATCGTTGCATGTTTACACGCAGTTGGGCACGGGCCTTTGGTGGGTTCCTACTGAGATAGGTTTCTCACACCCTATTTGGTCATGTTTTTCGGCCCAAACATATTACGTTTCTGCAGGTGTAGACTGGGGAAACATTCCCTATACAGGTACTTGACTGTAGCTGTGGAGTAGGAGGACATGGGGTCGAGCCTAGGCTCGTGATACCACCGCCAGCTGTTTTAATTTGTTTTGTTGTACTCTTCTCTTTGTTGTATTGTATTGATGTATAACATGTTCTAGCTATTTTCTTAAAACTTGAAACATTTAACATCATCATTTATATACCGTTGGTTATATTCATTGCTCTAGTTTATTTCAGGTGTGTATGGTTTATAACATCCGCTGTCACTGTATGTTTTCTTTAAATTCTAATTCTCTACACATTGAGAAATGAGGGCATAGTTTCCCCACTATCATATATGGGCCCTCGCTGCTAGTTGGTAGCCTCTGGTGTTTGGGGAAATGCGATTGAGGTCACGTGGCGAACCGGGCTCAGGGCACCCGTTGTGTGGCACCAGGGTCTGGGATGTTACAATGTGGTATTAGAGGGTTCCTTTTCTTTGACATACTATTTGGAGCCGTAGTTAGGAATAGGATGAACGATAGTTGGTAATAAGCTGTGCCCGGGGATAGCTAACCTGCATACAATGAAAAGACTATTTACGTCGTGATTTCAATTTTTTTGATTTTTCAATTTAAAATTGATTTGTTTTCATCGTTGGTTAACATACTTGATATGTTGCTATTTATATTTTATCTGTGGGTTCTATTTAGTTGCAACCCAATGAGATGAGGGTATTCCATCTCATGCATCATATAGGCACATGCTAGATATCACATGCCATGCATTATTTCCATGCCATGTAGATGCATTAGAAATTTGCATGTTGTTGTAATAGTTGTTTTGCTAGAAAAGCATGCTGTTGTGATAGTTGTTATGATAAAATACTTGCTATTTGATAGGATATTTTCTTGTTTGAGCTTGTTTATATAATGGATGCCAAACATTGGTTTTTGGGGAGTATGGACCCCCATTGACCAGAATTTGGTGGATCATTGACTGTTTATTGGTTATAACACATATAAGATGTCAAACGTTGATTCATGGGTAGTATGGGCCCCCAAGGGTAGAAATTTGACACATAGTTGTTGGTTTTTAGTATTTTCTGGGTTCCGGGGAAGTTTATGAGGAATAATGTATGGAAACCCAGTATACACGCCGTGTAGTATTTTTATACACGCCGTGTATTCTCTTCTGTTCGGGAATGAACTTTTTGAGTACACGCTTTGTACCCTGAGTACACGCCGTGTAGTTTCTTTCCATGTCACAAACCATGTGGGCGGTGACACGGGGAAGGTAAAGGCATGGGTAAAACACGCCGTGTACCGAATGGGAACACCGTGTAGTGTGACCCGGAGTCCGGATGTGTAACTAACAACACGGGTCGGTGAACTCCATGACAGAACACGTCGTGTCAATAATGAACACCATGTGTAGTGTGACCTGGGGACTCAGCCATGTAACTAGCAACACGGGTCTGTTTCACATATCCCTGAACACGCTGTGTACCTGTGGGACACGCCATGTAATCTTTTCCGAGGACAGACCGTGTCGTGTTAGCCATGTGGCTGGGAAACAGGGTGGTGTACACACCGCGTTTGGATGTAACACGTTTTGTAGTGTAAATCCGAGTAGTTGGCCGTGTCACAGACGACACGGGCAGTTGGAAAATAACACCGTACACACTGTCTAGATATTATACACACCGTGTAGTTTTTGTTCAATGCGATCCGTGTTTCTTAGCCATGTATAAGGACCTGGGAAGGGGAAGAGAAGTCAAGTACACGCCGTGTAGTCAGTGTACACGCTGTGTAGTCTTGTTTACCAATTTTTGAAATGTCGTCTTCCTCTTGTTCCCTTTGTGGTTCCTTAACTTTCAGTCTTAATAATCTTGAATCTGAGGCGTGCTTTTGAACTTATTGAGTCATTCCGCCTAGACGACCACGATTTGTTCGCTAGGAGAGCAGCGATGAGTATACTCCGGAGATGGTGGGCAATGGGCTACCAGTTGATCCTCCAGCAGATCCAGATGCAGTGCTAGCTTCTATAACGGACACAGGAGCGGAGGTACAGTTCTGTGAAGGCTTTATGCGGTTCATGCAGACCTTTCCGGGAGCACCACAGGCTACCACATCTATGGCCGAGCCGACATGTATCTTTCAGAAGTAGCATCCGCCTATGTTTTCAGTGGATGGTGGACCACAGGCTGTGGAATCTTTGTTGGGGTTGATATAGACTATTTTAGAGCATCTTGAGACGCCTCCATGTCAGAGGTCCAAGCTCGCGACATACATGCTGTGTGATTTTTCCAAGAGGTGGTGGGATGTTACCACTGAGTCAGAGCACCACAAAGACATGACGTGGGAAGATTTTCAGGCAGTCTTCTATGACCTCTTCTTTCCCGAGATGCTGATGGAAGATATAGATCGAGGGTTCAGGAATCTGCAGCAGGGCGCCATGTTGGTGATGGACTATTATGCTTGTTTTACAAATCTTCAGCGTTTTTCACCAATGCTGGTGGGTGATGAGACATTGAGAGCCAGGAGTTTTGAGGATGGTCTTCGTTATGAAATATGAGCGCTTGTGAATGTTCTCAGTTTGCCTACCGTACACGCAATTGTGAACCAGGCGTTGATTACAGAGAGGAACCTGCGGGAATCGAGTGGTGTGGGCCATGGTGGTTCAACACCAGTTACTGGTATTATTTCTACTGGAAAGAGGAAGATATAGATGGACTTCTCTCAGGGTGGAAGTACCAGTTAGAAGAATGCTTCAGGTGGCCAGGTTATATGATACTAGTGTGGTAGAGAGCGGGACAAAAGACCGTAGTGTCCACGAGACCTAGTGGAGTGCTGAGATTGTGGCAAGATGGGTCGTCTGCAACACTTTTGCAGGGCGTTTCCACCAGTGTCTAGTGAGAGGGGTTCTGTGCAGGCTCCGCGTGAGGGAGCAGGACTAGTGGCTTCTTACCAGTCAGGGAACTGGAATACATCAGGGCGGGCAGGCAGAGATGGTGTTCGTGTATGTGGTATCTAGACACCAGGATCTCAGAGGCAGTAGGGTGGGACAGCTCAAGGTAGCCAGGTTGTGTCGTAGGGCCGCGACACTGGGCATTCGTGTGCAGTGCAACAGAACCAACTGGTGCAGGATCCCGGACCTTCTACAGTCAGAGGTACTATTCTAGTAGCTTTTGTTTTGTCATTAGTACTTTTTGATACGGGTGCTACACATAGTTTCATATCTGTTCCCATTGTGGGAATCCTTGGGCTCTGTGTTTCTCCTTCTTTTGATATCATGACGCTAGACACTCCGTTGGGGACTAGGATGGATGGTGTGCGTCAGTGTAAGGAGTGCCCCATTGAGGTTGGAGGGTGTCACTTACTTTGGGACCTCTATGACATGGAGATGACGATCTATGATGTCATTCTCATGATGGACTAGTTGGTACCCTTTCGAGCCTTTGTAGAATACTATCGTCACAGGGTGAGTTTCACGTCACTAGAGGGTGGAGAGTTTCTATATATGGGCGAGTGGGATGTTTAGGAAAGTCGAGATGGACCAGAGCATAATGGGCGAGGTGGAGTAACAGACCATATTTCATGTTTACATCTGGATGACCAGGGGACTTGTCAGATGGATTTCCCTCCAGTTGTTGATCGTTTCACTGATGTCTTCCCGGACTACTTTTCAGGTCTACCTCCGGAACGAGAGGTGGATTTCCTTATATATCTTGTGTCAGGAGCATCACCGGTGTCCATTACTCCGTATAGTATGGCCACTCCTGAGTTGCAGGAGCTCAACAGGTTGTTAGAGGAGCTACAGGCGAAGGGTTTTATTCGACCCAGTATTTCTCCATGGGGTTCTCCGGTCCTTTTTGCGAAGAAGGTAGATGGTACCCTTAGACGTTCCATGGATTATCGGATGTTGAATCAGTTGATAGTTAAGAACCGATATCCCTTGCCGAAGATAGATGATCTATTTGATCAGCTTTGTGGGGCATGAGTGTTCTTGAAGATTGACTTGAGATCCGGATATCATCAGCTGCGCGTGAGACCATCGGATATACTGCTTACAGATTTTCGGAGTATATATGGTCTGTACGAGTACTTGGTTATGCCGTTCGGACTCATGAATGTGCCAGTGGTTTTCATGGCTCTGATGAATCGTGTGTTCCATCAGTATCTTGATTATTTTGTGGTGGTATTCATGGACGACATCTTGGTGTACTCTCACACTCGACACGACCATGCCACCCATCTTGAGATCACATTGAGTACACTGAGAGTGCGTCATCTATATTCTAAGCTCTTGAAGTGCCACTTTTGGATGGACCAGATTCACTTCCTTGGTCATTTCATCTTAGAGGAAGGAGTTGCAGTAGACCCAGAGAAGGTGAGAGTAGTAGTTTCTTGGGAGCAGCCTAAGAATGTGTTTGAGGTACAGAGTTTCATAGGGCTGGCTGGTTACTATAGAGGCTTCATAATGGACTACTCCCACATAGCAGCACCATTGATGGGTCTGACTAAGAAGGGTGTTAAGTTAATTTGGCCAAAATCTTGTGAGACAACTTTTCAGCACCAGAAGAGAAGGTTGGCATCCACACCGATCCTGATACTCCCATAGTAGGGGAAGAGCTATACAGTTTACTGTGATGCATCATGGATTGGGTTGGGAGCCGTATTGATGCAGGGCGACCGAGTTGTTGTATATGGGTCTCGGCAGTTGAGGCCACATGATAGGAATTACCCGATGCATGATCACGAGTTGGCTGCAGTTGTGCATGCATTGTGATGTTGGAGACATTATCTGTCGAGAGAGAATTTTTTGGTTTTAACCGACCAAAAAAGCCTCAAGTATATCTTTACTCAGCGTGACCTGAATCTAAGGCAGAGAAGGTGGGTCGAGTACCATTAGTCTTTCGATTTTGAGCTTGCCTATACACTTGGTAAAGGTAATGCAGTAGCTGATGCACTGAGCAGGATGGCTCATATACAGGCAGTGTAGGAGGCCAGTGGTGAGTGGAAGATTATGGACTTGTTCTCTGAGATGCATCTGGAGGTTCACAACAGTCATGGCAGACTTGTATTTCCTCATTAGCTGTGACTTCTACCCACCTGGGAAGAGTGAGGATGAGTCAGCTATCTGATTCAGAAGGTCTAGTTCTACGGGAGTTGTTGGAAAGTGAGGACCCTCCTCCCGGTTGAAAGGTAGACGATGATGAGGTTTTGCATTTCCATGGATGTGTATGGGTTCCAGGGGATATACGCGAGGAGATGATGTAGAAGTTTCATGCTTCAGCTTGGGCAGTTCATTCCGGGGTTACCAAGATGTACCGTGACATGAGGCGTCAGTACTGGTGGTCAGCTATGAAGAGAGAGATAACTGGTTTTGTTACGAGGCATTCCACCTATCAGCAGGTGAAGGCAGAGCACCAGAGGCCAGCTGGGTTGTTACAGTAGTTACCCATTCCATAGTGGAAATGGGATGATGTCGCGATGGATTTCCTGATAGGATTTTTCAGGTCACCTCGAGGCAACGACGCAGTGTGGGTTGTTGTGGATAGACTCACAAAGGTAGATCACTTTTTTCTGATGAAGGAGACCTTCTATGTTGACGATATCTGAAGGCTGTACATCCGAGAGATCGTACATCTTCATGGGGTCCCTCGTTCTATCATTTATGATAGGGACGACCGCTTTACGTCTCATATCTGGCAGAGTTTTTAGAGGGCACTGGGTACTCAGGTGCTTCTGAGCACAGCAACCACCCTCAGACAGATGTCGAGTCAGAGCGGTCGATACAGGTGCTAGAGGACATTCGGTGTGCATGTGTCCTAGACATTGGGGGCTCTTGGGAGATGAATATAACCTTAGTTGAGATTTCCTATAACAATAGTTTTCAGGAAACTATTGAGATGGAACCATACGAGGCCTTATATGGTAGGCCATGACGATCACCATTGTGCTGGTTAGAGGCAGGTGAGGCAGCTTTATTGGGGCCACAACTCGTGCAGGAGACATTTGAGCAGGTCCAGTTGATTCAGAAGCGGATTCCTACCGCGTAGTCTCGTCAAAAATATTATGCTGATCGCCACAGACTACCCTTGGAGTTCGTGGTCGGGGATCAGGTTTTTCTACGTGTTTCGCCGAGGCTGGGACACAAATTGATCAGGAGACAGGGTAAGCTTTCACCAAGGTATGTGTGACCATTCTAGATTCTGGAGAGAGTCGGGATGGTTGCCTATCGGTTGCAGTTACCGCAACGGTACCGAGCCATGCACGACATCTTCCACGTGTCTTAGTTGCGTCGCTACCATTCACACCCATCTCACACCTTTCATCCAGATGAGGTTCGGCTTCAGCAAGATGTGTCCATTGGGGAGCATCTGATCCGTATCGTTGACAGGAGCATGAAGAATCTCCGAGCCCAGTCAGTTCCGCTCTTACGGGTTCTATGGTAGCATGGCCGAGTGCAGGATGAGACCTGGAAGTGGGAGGCCGACGTACGTGCTCAGTGGCCAGAGCGGTTCTGAGCTTTATCTTCGCCACCCTTGGAATGGAAATTCGGGGAGGAATTTCTATAAGGGGGGAAGTTTCTAAGAACCTGGTTCTTATGTTTGAGGTACATGCATCTTCTTTTTCTTTTTTCCTTTAGTGTTTTTGAGAAAATATGGAAAATTGGAAAAAAGCCTTGATTTTGGAACTACACGCCGTGAACTTATCCACACGTCGTGTACTTTTGGCCATGTGGAATGGGTACGCGGGGCATGTAGACTTTTCAGTGATGAAGAGTGTAGGAACCGACTACACGACATGTAGTGGTACCTTACACGCCATGTAGTCAGTCGGAAAGCTTAAACAAAAAGGTGGTAGGGCAGCTGACAGTTGGGCGACAGTACATGCCGTGTACTTGGGAGTATATGTCGTGTAATCATGTCGAAGGTTGAACAGTGTGGCGGTGCCACCAAATGAACAGTTAAATGAAATAAGTACACGTCGTTTACTCCGAAGTACACGCAGTGTACTTTGATTTTTCGGCTTAAAACATGCAGTAGCCACCTCATTTGGCAGAGGAGGCGTTTGAGACATTTTGGAGACAAGGAGGACGACCGAACCTTTGAAGGTCCACCAGGTGTTCGTCTGGAATTCGATTCGGCTTCGGACGATCTCGTTGGAACCGCATGGGTATGACCTATCCTCTACTGGTACCGTTCTTACCAATTCTTTCCTGAAGGGACGTTATTTATATTTGAATGGGTTTTGTTCTTCGTCAGATCTACGCCATTCTTGGGAGTTTCTGGAGTTGGCGTTCAGGTATAATGTTCGTTGGCGTACAAGGTACGTGGCTCGTTGTGATTTTCTAACTCTCTTGCGTTTTTGTGCGTTTTCATGCCATGAACCCATGTTGGGGTGTCATGTGGCTGAGGCCGTTTCTATATTAAATGCCTAGAATTCCATAGGTGATTATATTGTGATAATAAATTGCTGGTTGGGGTTGTTTCTTGGATCCAGAACCACCCCAGGGGTGTGTTCCACTGTTTAGCCGTTTGGCTAGGATACCCGAGGGTATGCCTTTAATGTAGTAATTTAAGAATTTCCTTGAGTGGAATTTCTTGTTTACTACATTTTGACATGTTCGTCATGGCCTGATTTCCTATTTAGATTGAGGGCGTTGTTGTGATTAGCATGTGGGCACTACACTATTTAGCCCGTGGGAAGTAGTTATTTCGGCCTGAGGGAATCTTCTTCCATACCTGTGGGTAGATGATTCTGTGCCTGAGTGCGACACTACCTACGCCTGAGGTAAAAACTCTGTTATGCCTGAGGGAAGGTTCTTGTTTTGGATACTCGTTACCCGAGGGTAGGAGATTACGTGTCTAAGGACACAAGTTGTTTACTAGAAATGCACTGTGGTGATCTCTTATATCAAATGGATTAAATGGATAATAAAATTCAAATATAACTGGTAATGAGTTACTTTGGAGTACTTCTTACTTTATGGCATTTTACTACTGCACACTATCGTTGCATGTTTACACATAGTTGGGAACGGGCCTTTGGTGGGTGCCTACTGAGATATGTTTCTCACACCCTGTTTGGGTCATGTTTTTCGGCCCAAACAGATTACGTTTTTGTAGGTGTAGACGAGGGCAAGAATCCCTATACAGGTACTTGACTATTGTTGTGGAGTAGGAGAGCATGGGACCGAGCCTAGGCTCATGATGCCGCCGCCAGCTGTTTTGCTTTGTTTTGATGTACTCTTCCCTTTGTCATATTGTATTGATGTATAACATGTTATGGATGTTTTATTAGAACTTGAAACATGTAGCATCATCATTTATATAATGTTGGTTATATTCACTACTGTAGTTTATTTCATTTGTGTATGGTTTACTGCTTCTGATGTTGTTTTATGTTTTCTTTAATTTCCGTTGCGCTACACTTTGACAAATGAGGGCATAGCTTCCCCACTATCAGACCTGGGCCCTCGCTGCTAGTCGGCAGCCTCTGCCATGTGGGGAAATGCGCTTGAGGTCACGTGGCAAACCGGGCTCGGGGCACCCGTTGCGTGGCACCAGGGTCCGTGATGTTACAGTATATATGTGTGGGAATCAGAAATATAATCGTTGGATAGCACATGGTGAACTTGTTCTCCCCCATGGTGTAATTAAAGCCCATTTTAATCATTAGCAGCCTCCTGAAGTCACAATATATCGTCCCACCACTACTTCTCCATCCACATATCTGCCTTATACTTCTTCTAAGTGTAATTAGTAATGGTTCATGGGAATGTAAAGCTGTCATTGGTTTCAAGTCAATCTCTCACTCTCTGTGACCTCATGACCCCATAAAGGGGAATCACCCTTAGAATCCTCCCATTATTTTTTGGATTCCATAGATAATGATCATGATTAAGACACTATAAATATTGTTCAGTTGGTGGATCCCTACATGGTTCCTAGTCAGAAGGAGCATCAGGTCGAGCCTCCCAATGTTCCTATCCAACACCATCATCGATGGTGATGTGGATATGTGATTCTTTAGAATGGTCAATCTTGTGCTTATAGTCTAGTAATTCATGCTACCATGACTAGACATCCATCTCAACACATATCTCAACATGTGAAATTATCTCTTTTCATCTCATCAGATTCCCTACCACCACCCTTCGAGCTACTTTATAAGGAAGAGTTGCTACAACCATATAATGACCAGCCATATCAAGATATGGATGGACCACACTCATAAAATAGTCATATAGATGTGATTCTGTTTGATTCATCTAGTGAGAAATAGAACAACCCCAGTACTATCCCGAATCCTCTGGTTTGACATGAAACACTATTATTGTCGTTGGCTACAAAAATGTGCACGTAGCATGGAATTATAATTTTTTTATGGGGATTTAGAAAAATAGCACAAACCTGTTGATCCTAGAGGGCCTCCTCATATATTAAGATATGTGTGATTCGGTCACTATGGATTTTAATATCCCCATCCAATTTAAAATAGAGGTAGAGGCCATAGATTTCTTACATAATGAGGATATCAAGAGGGATTAATTTCAAGACATCATATCATTACCTATAGAAGATGACTGTCTCATGCACATGGTTATATAAATCCAATGTAAATAATTATACAATTAAATGATTTGTAAATCCTATATTGTATCATCACAATAGGTTCTAGGATCAATCTCATCCTAGCACATTCACTATATAATCTAGGACTTTCTGAATACAATCAGAGTCTGTATGATATAAATATTCTAGAATATGATCGGAAAACATAGAGGTCATGTCGAATGATTCAATTTATGTCCCAGTTAAGTAGAAAAATTTCCAAATAATGAGTTAATGGACATCTCATAAGATACAAACTACAATGCGGTGATGGGTAGATCCTAGTTCCATATTTATATAGTAGTTCCCACCTAATATCACCAATGCCTCATGTACACTTTCAATACCCGAGTTAGTTTTTTCATAGGTGATGAATCTCCCATTACCTATTTTGTATACTTATATCTATATTCAAAATTTTTACAAGAGTATGGAAAGTGGGATCATACAAATAAGGTTGAGCACACTGTTATTTTGGATGATCCTAGGTTGGACTTTAGTGATGCTTTCATCCTCCCCGATTCACAGGTAAGAGGCTACAATTATTGACTTGGGATATCTATTTTTCATTCCTAAGATGATCGAATGACATGTTCCCAATATATGGAAAATCGTAACATTTCATGTCTATCTATCATAGGAAAATATATAGCAATACCAGAGCCTCATACCTCTATTAAGTATTGGTGTGTTCATCCCATGGCTAGAGCATTCCAGAATACCTTGTTGTTCCTTGTGGTTGGGCCAATTTGACCCAAAATTACCTACATCAACATATTATTTTATCATCACGCATGCACCACATAGTCTAAGGAATTAGGGAATCAGTTTAACAACATTTCATTCCATGGTTTCAACATTATAGGGTTCTCCTTGTGATGATTTCACCATCACTCAATCCCGCACCAGCATTCCTACAAGATTAGTTTACATAGAAAAATTTCTTCCTCTATATGATCCTCTAACTTTAGATGATTAAGAGGACACTAGTAAAAAAACTATTTATAAATTCTCTATTTTCATATCAATAATAGTATAATCGACATGAAGAATAAATTTTAGTGACTTTTTAAGGTCAATTATAAATAATAGTATTGATACATTTGGTTCTCACATTTTTTATTTAATAATTGACATTATAAGTGAAGGAAAATATTTATTTCCATTTTAAATATTTCATTTGGGTGTTCATGGAGCTGGGAAAGAACATACAGGTCAATTTGTTTAAATGTTTGTTATTTGTTATCTCTAAATGATGTCCAGAGAATTCTACCTTATAATGACCATAACATGTGATCTATAACTCCATATTTGCTCAAAGATTATTAATATTAAATCTAGTGAAATTTAATACAAAATTTTAAACAATTAAAAAATCATTTATTTAGAAAAAAACATGAAAATATACTTCTAATATTTGTTTTTTAGAAATAGATGTAAAATTCCAATTTTCGTTTAGGATTTTCGAAAACCAATTTGAAAATTGTTGACAAAATTTAGCTCATTTTATGTTATTCTATTTTAGTGGATGTGGAGCTAAAAATATCTTATTGATTAATAGTTATGGATATTAAAAGAATATCGTCTCTTAATGATGTATTAGAGATGTACAAATTCTTAAAGACATAAATTTGGATGCAAAGATCCATTTGAGATCCACTACACCTCAAATCAAACATTGAAAAATAATTAACATATTTTATTATTATTATTAATATTATATTTAGAAAACTAACATGGAAAAGGACCATTGAGGTATGTTTCAGAGAATAAATAATTTAAAAAGATATTTGTTCAAGTCGGTTATGTTAAATTTGAAGTGAAATGAATATTTTCATGTTAGTTTTATTATAAACACCATGAAAAAATTAATATTGAAATATATTTTCATGAAATTTATCCTCAAACCAATGTGAATGATAAATTTAAAATCCCACCTTTGCCAAATTTAATATTTTTTGTAGTGTAGCATCGTAAATTTCAATTGCACCAAGAATATGTTATACAACATTTTCAATTACCGTATCATTTATATGGGAGGATGAAAAATGAGGGTGTGGCTATGTCTGACCTGTTACATGATGGTAGTGGAAACCATTCCTATCCCTCCTGCTATAGTGGCAGGGTGTGTATTCATCCTTCAAGGGAGGTGAGTCTCATTTTCCCCCGTCACTAACCATGATTTTATTCCTATGTTTTTGCAACTCATTCTATTCTATATGATTCTAGATTGGTATTATAGAAATAAAAATTTTCTAATTTCATTAGTCGATTACAATATAGCTTCAAACCTCCCCAACCTGACCTTGGTTGCTCAATTCTCTCAGATAAGGCCTTCTGTTTACACTTTTTATAGGCTTGTTTTCGGCCTCTAGAATGAGATGCCATAGGATAGATCAATAATATTAATGTAATGATCCGGTTCTTGTTAGAGAAATATATTAATAAATAATGAGATAGTTATCCTCTCAATTATAATGAGTCCTATTTCTACCTCCCCCATTGGTCCTACCACTTTCACATGAAGAGTGAGTCCCCTATAGTGGTTATTTGGGTGAGTTTCCATATCCTTCAACATCTGTTACAAAACCATGAAATTGATAGGATGCTTTAGAATATATTCTATCCCTTAGGGAGTAATTAAATCCAATTGTTACAAATAAATTTATTCTTTTATAAAAAATCAAACAACCTACTAAAGAATTAGTTTCTAGCATGTCCGAGTGTCGATCCCACATGGACGATACACATGATATAAAATAATTATGTAATTGTAAATTGAAATTGTTTGATCATTTTTTGAAAATAAATAGCACTATAACATATTGGGGTTTGAAATCAACAGATGAGGCATTATATGTTCAACAATTTCATGTTCATGTGATATAAATTTAATTGATATGGATTTATATATATTTGGTGTCTAAATTGGGATTGTAGGGATATGCAGTCTTGGTATCTACCCTAATAATTTTATTTATCCATTGGAATGGTAACATAATTAGTGAAACCAAAATAATAGTTGACCCCAAACCCTTATTAAACAAAATATTACCAGATTGTGTAATGGTCATACACAAAGTGGGATGATTAATTGATGAAAACAATTAAGAATCATTAAAATAATGAAATGGTCATGAAATATGAAAATAAAATGAATTGAAATTTAATATATATTTTTTTTGAAATCAAAAACATGAATATAAAATATAAATAACTCTAACGAAGCACTCCCTCTACAATCACATCATGCAATAGAAGAATTACTACATGCACATTCAAGGCATGATTAAAATGAGCATCATGGTTCCCAAAGAGGAATGGTAGTGAATAATGGTGGTGAATCTTGGCCTTGGATCATCACCCCATTTATAGAGGTCATCACATAGGGTCAATTGGCCTCCACTAGTCCCACGGTACCATGGAAGTGTAGTGGAGGTAGGTATTTATATGCATTTCATGAGAACAACCATAGTGTAACAATAATTTTTCAACGTGATGATGTCTTCATGATGTGATATGAGGTTTCATGTCATGTAATTATTCATGTTTTCCTCTATGTCTATTGAATCTATGAAAATATCATGAAAAATTCATTTGTAATGTTGAGCACATTCATGAAATGAATTACCAATTCACGATGTGTAATAGGCTTTCTCAACATGTAATCATTTCTCAACATGTACAAGACATCTAATTCAACCAAAAGAAGTAATTATGTGGAATGAAATTATAGAGTCTGTAATCATTTTAACCATCACTACAAAATAAACAGTGTTTAGCGGCGGTTTTGTGGCAGTGGTTCACAAAATCGCCGCTAAACGTTTTCCGAAATACGTTTCACGGCTGTTTTTAATAAACCGCCACTAAACCTTTGTTTTTTTTAAAAACCCCGACCCTTCCCTACCCCGACCCCCGTTTCCCCCGACCCCGCGTGCTGCAACCCTCGCCCGCAGCCCCCGGCGACCCCCCGGCGATCCCGCGACCTCCTCCGGAGACCCCGCGACCTCCTCCGGCGACCCCGCGGCCTCCTCCGGCGGTGCCTGCGACCGGCAACCCGCGACCCCCTTCTCCCGACGACCTTTCTCACTTCGACCTCGGCCCCAAAGTGAGATTTCTCTATTATCACATCCATCTTGATGATTTGTTTCTAATTGAATCTGAGATTCATTATATGGGTCTCTTGGTTAATGGATTTATTTTAGTTTTTGATCCTATTGGTATTTATTTCATTCATTTTAAAAAAGATTATGTGTTTTAGGTAGTAGGATTTAAAGATATCTTTTATTTAATAATCCATACTTGCTATATCATTTTTTTTTGATTATATAAGTTGATTAATATATTGATTTATGATTCTTATAATGGTTTGTTTTTTGAATTATTTGATTAAATGATTTATTAATTTGGAATTGATTTTGAAAATGGATTTTGAATCATGTTTTGTTTGAAATTAAGTAGTTTGATTATTGATGTGTGATATTCCCTCCAAATAGTTTGAATTTTTAATTTAAATCCTACATATATGGGTCATTTGTGAAATTGAAATCCTTTATGTGTGGGAAAATTAATAAATGAAATCCTTCCAATATGGGCTACGATAGATGGGATCATGTGGTACTTATTAAGGGATATAATAAGAAAATAATTCTAGGATGAATTGTGGCTACCTATCAATGATTTACACTAAAAATATAACTAAATATTGTTTCCATAGTGGATTCACTTATCAGGGTGATTACCTCATTTAAGGGAACATATTTTAGTGATATGTATGTAAATAGACATTTGACCATAGATTTAAAAGAATCTTAGATAACTTATACCTAATATACCATATGAGTATTTTCTATTGTTTTCCTTTTCAAAGAGGTTATTTATAAATACATTATGAAATGGTTTAATCACATTTATTTTAAATTGAATATGATGTATCAATTTGATTATTCTTTTTAATATATTCTAAAAGGGTGAATTACCATTTTTTAAATATATATATATATATTATTATTTTATTTTCCCTTAATAATAATAATTGTTTTATTTTTCTAATGTCTCCTTATGAAAAACATGGTGTAATATTTCTAATATTCATTTTCTCACACCATACACTGACCATTGGGTGTTTTCAGGTCCTTTTTTATATAATGTATGTAACGGAAAGGTTCCTCATAGAAGTCATGGGTATCCATGTTAGTAGGGTGTGTGATATTTATGGTTACATGGTGTAATTTTTTTCATCATATCACATGGATAAGGGTTGGGATCTTAAAACCTCCCCACCTTATAACATATCATCACATATCCAAACTTCACTCATCATAAAACAGGTCAACAAAACCTCAACTCAACCTTCAAAACTTCCCTAACATGTTTTCCAACTCACAACATCCATGAAAACTCCACCCAATTCTAGCATTCATTATTTCTGCCAAAACAACCCAGATTTGTCACACTTTCACCATCCATATCTCAACCAAGGACTACTTGGTTCTTCATCAAAACTCATTCACATTACTAGGATAAACTTATCATTTCAACATTAACTTGAGGTGCCTCGCAACCCACCACATCCATTCCCTTTCTATCCAACTATGTCTTTCCATTCCTGCTAACTCACTCCGTTGGTTCCCAACTTCCCCTATTGGCATGTCGCCCCTCTACCCAAACACGAAGCCTTCTCACTTAAGGTATACCTCCATCACCTACACACACCATATCCAAGTTCCACCTGGCCTTCCCTAAGAACCCTCAAACATGTCCCTTATAGGTTTCTATTTGGAACCTTGATTCCACCACATCCACTCTACAGTTTTCTCCACATTTCCATGACTAACATAATTCTATCCACCTTAGGATGGTCATTATCACTAATTTATTCACGAAATTCAAACACCATGTCTCATGCTTCCATCACAAGATGAACCCCAAAACTTAAATGTGGCCATTTAGATTTCCCTAGAACAATAAAACAAACATTACCCATTGTGAAAATGGTTTCAGTGAATGTAGTTAACTTGATTTAAAATGCATTATGATCATTTTCGATCACACATCAATGGGGTGTTGTTTGAGGCAACATAAATGTGTGATCGATGGTGTTATGATAAGTGTGTATCCTGATATTCTTATTGCTCCTCAATGAGGTGTTGACGCTGTCTCCTATGGACCAGACTTGTTCAGTTGGTCTGAAATGGTAAATGTGGTCAATGAATCATCTTTATTATATTATGCATACTTTATGGTCAATGGTTCATCTTTATTATATTATGTTTCTGTAATCTTACACTATCGTATATTTTGTGTAGGCAGATTGTGATATACAAGGATAAAAGCGGGATCACATTACCGAGGAACACACCTCAATATGTTAAGGGTTTGAATGGGTTTTTAGATTTTTCAATTTCTAATCGATCTGCTGAAGGGAGAATAATATGTCCATGTCCTAAATGTAAATTTAGAACATGGTTGAAGAGAGATGAAGTTTATGAACATTTAATACTGAAGCAATTCCCTGAGCAATATTTTTGTTGGATTTGGCATGGAGAATCAAACAATACAGAATGATTGAGGACTGATGTTAATCCACAGAATTAGGTCCCAAGTTCTTCGACAATGGAAAATGAAATGAAAAACCTCATAAATGATTAATTCGGCACTGCAAGACACCACTATTATCATCAAAACATATCAGAAAAACCAGAAGAGGGTGCTACAAATTGCAACGTGACAAGTGATGTTTCTGAGACTGTAACACAAGAAGATCAAGATTGTAACATATCATTGGATCCTCTTGATTCTATGGAGCCAAATGTAAGGGAAAACTTCAGTGAGGAAAATGCATTTCATGATTTAGTTGACGATGGAAATCAAGAGTTGTATAGTGGGTGTTTGAAATATTCAAAGCTTTCATTTCTACTGAAGTTGTACCATATCAAATGTCTATGTGGAATTAAAAATAAGGCAATTTCCATGTTATTGGAATTGATTCGTGATGCATTTCCTGAAGCAAAAATCCCAGAATCGTTTTATGATGTGAAAAAAGTTGTTAACAAACTTGGTCTGAATTATACAAAAATACATGCGTGTCCCAATGATTGTATGCTCTACTGGGGAGAGGATTCAAGTAGACAGAATTGTAAGAAAAGTTCTTCTTCTAGATGGTAGTCAAAGGGTGATGTTGGAAGTATGACTGAACATAATTTCATGGAGAAGAAGAAAAGGAACACACCTGCAAAAGTTTTGCGTTACTTTCCTTTGAAGCCTCGATTGCAAAGATTATTCATGTCATCAAAAACCGTCGAACACATGAAGTGGCATGCTGTAGATAATAACAATGATGGGTTAATGAGACATCCATGAGATTCCCAATTGTGGAAGACATTTGATTCATTACAGGTGGCAGCAGGTGGTGGAGATGAAGGTGGAGAGGGTGACGATGCAGCATCAGATGATGAGTAGTAGTATTGTTGATGTGTTGAACAAGTATGATAACAGTTGGTTTGTATATGTAACATTTATGGAACATAGTTGCCACCAAACATTTCCATGTCCTAACATTTTCTTGATTTCTCATGTTTCCTTCTATGCATTTTATTTATTGTGTTCTGGATTCCTCATGGGTTGACAAAAAGATTCTTAATGCAATATGCATGTGATGATACCACATCCAATGAGAATACCATATATGTAACCCATATTCATACCCCTATTGGATCCTTATCCAATATGTATCACACTAAAAGACCAATCCCATGACCATAAATGGCTAAGGCATGAAAGGTTAATGATAAAAGGCTCTGTCATTATAACGACCCATACTTTACATACATTGTTAATACTTCAAAATTAAAGCACACTTATTACAACATATGACAAAACCAGAAAGGACCGTATAGGTATAGTGTCTTTAGAAACTGGGAAACATAAACAATTGGTTCATAAATCTTCTATAGTGTCTCCCATTTATTTCATCATATATAGGGTCCCTTTTAGCATATTCTACTTAATATCCATCTTCCTGACCTGGGGAAAAGAAAACATAAAAGGATGAGCTCAAATGCTCAGCAAGGGAAAATAAAAGAAATAAAAATCATATCATATCTCTTTGAAAATCATAACCTGCAAAAGAGATCATAATATCTTAACATGGAATAAATCATAGAAGTGAAAATGAGATCCACATAATCATAACATGAAACTTGAAACATTGTGGCATGCACACATAATCATGGAAAATCATTTCTTGTTAGTCATGACTCATTGCCAAGACTATCTTAGTGGACAAAGTCCCTTTCTGAACCGAGTCACCCTCATTCCAGTCCTGTTTCACTGAACCGGTATAACCTACCGTTCCAGCCATGTCTAGCTCATGAGATATAAAATCTTTACCCAATGCATTGGAGGGAGATATAGGTCCCACCCATCTTATAATGAATCCTTTCTTATGTGTGCCACATAATCATAAATCATACATCATCGCATAACCCATGTAATAAATATGGGATTCTTAAAAAACATGAAATCATAAAACAATTCATATAAGATAAAGGAATTCATAAAAATGTTTCCATCACAACATAATCAAATCCATTTAATAATAGGGATAAAAACAGAACCATTTTATTATCTTAGATGGAAAATAATTTTCATAAAATACTTGAACTTCATTCTTGAGGAAAATATCCTTTCTACTTAAAAGCACTTTTCCTTTCTTAACATGTCATACAATTTTAAAATAAAAGAAGTTGATTAAAAATAAACTTGAATACTTGTAATGGAAGCTTATTGGAAATAATTTTTTAGAAATCCATTCATGCCGTATAAGTTTAAAAAAATATTCTTCGTACTTTTGTCGGAAAAGTCAAAAAGTACCTCGTATGAAAAACGACAGAAGATTCCTTTCATACATATTACTAAAAACTCACCGAAGGGTAAAAATGGATTTAAACAACTGTAGGTGGATGGAAATAATATTACATATTGATGAAACATGGATGTGGATGATAAAATACACCCCAGTAAATACTTACGAATAAACAATCTCGGATAAAAATGAGATTGTGATATTTCCCTTACCTTAGATAAGATTTGCTTTGTACGTGTCCGAAGCTCCTTTTCTTTGGAACTCTTCTTTGAATCCTCCACTTAGGGAACTAAGATTGGTCTTTGACGAAGACCAGGACCTCTAGGATTATTCTAGGGAAGTGGAGAGGAGAAAATGGCAGGGGTTTGCCGAGCTTGAGTGCTCAAATTGGTGTGAGGAGGAGGGGGAGGAGGTGCCCTTTTATATGGGAGGAGAGGGGCACCTTAGGAATATCTCAAAATATTATTTTATATTAAATTAAAAATCGGTTTATAATGGTTCCAAAGGGATTTATTTCGAAGCTAAAGTGGGTATGGGTCTAAATCCTATCAACCAATAGGATTTAGACAAGTTTAGGGTATTATTTTAAACTTATCAATTAGATTTAACTCTAAGTTAAATAATTTAACTTTTACCGTGTCTTTTTTTTCTTTCACTATATGGTTAATACACTTACTATAACATGCCAAAAGAACCCCAAATTGTTTATTATTAATATATATATCCTTATGTAATTTATTTGGCCGAACCTTAGATTTTTAGGAATAAAATAACAATTAATAATATAATATTTGATTTAAAAACTATTTTGTGTCTATTTTGACACTATTTGATATATGATTTTTGTGAAAGTCATAATAGAATTATATGTTCAAACCAAGTTGATTAAATCAACACTAATATACCATAGTAACCTATAAAATTTGTGTAATTCATAAAAAGTCACAAATTACATTTATTTTGGTGTTTATAACATCAATTATGTCAATATTTCATAAATAAGATAATTACTGCATCATCGTTGTGTCATAATTAAATTAAATTATTTAATATCTAAAAATTATAAATAAAATACCATTATGTAGGAAATCTTTATATCTTTCTATTGAATATTTATTGTCGAATTTATCTTATGTATTACCCCATATTAAAAATTATTTACTTATTAAACATTGATTTTAACTATTTTAACCCTTCTTTAAATAAATTAATAATAAATGTCCTAATCTTATCCAAGTGGGCCTAAATGGTCATATTATATTCATAAGGTTGTTTTTGGTCGAATTACACTTATCCAATAGAATTAGGACATCTGTTAGGGTAATAGTAATATCATATTTACCCTTAGTTACCCTATTTACTATTAATAGCGGTAAAAAAAGTAAAAAGTTACTATTCACCAAAAAATTATTTTTGTCTCATTGAACCACATTTTACTTACTGATATCAACCATGTCTGTCGGATTTTCGAAATTCCATTCACAGAAACGGTAAAATTAAGTTTTATGCAAAATTCAGTTTTTAACCTACCACTTAGTGGTTTCACTATTCATCAAAAATTGAAAGTTTTCAAAAAAATACCAAAATTTCACCCTAGGCTAATTTCGGTATTCCAAATCCAAAAATGAAGTCCATTTTGAAAAATAAAATTTATAAAATTTCAAAAAGTGGTTATTACTATTCATAACGGCTAGTTTTAATAATATTTTAATAGCATATCGTTGTTTAGTGAAACTCGGTATTGCGTACGACGCAAGCTATCGAGGAAGGTCGTGATTGCGTGTAAAGTAAGCCAAGAAAGTGTGTAGTGAAAGATTCCTTTGATGATATAAAAAAAAATTATTACTCATAAAAATATCAGGTGTTACATTCTACCCCCCTTAAAAAGAATTTCGCCCTCGAAATTCGTCACTTTGTAACAAACAGATGAGGATACTTCTCCCTCATCATATCCTCAAGATCCCATGTAGCTTCTTCAATTTGGTGGTTCCTCCATAAAACATTCACCGAGCGAGTGGTCTTGTTTCGTAGGAATTTTTCGCTACGATCCAGAATCTCTATCGGCTGTTCTTCATAAGAAAGATCTTGCTCCAGCGGTACAACTGCTGAGCTGAGTACATGTGAAGGATCTGGTAAGTACTTTCTCAGGAGAGATACATGGAACACATTGTGAACTTGAGAGAGATTCGGTGGAAGCGCCAATCGGTAAGCTACCTTCCCAACACGATCCATTATTTCGAAAGGACCGATATATCTAGGGCTCAACTTCCCCTTCTTTCCAAATCTCATAACCCTCTTCCAGGGAGATATTCGTAAGAACACTTTATCACCCACTTCAAACTCTAGGTCTTTTCTTAGGTTGTCGGCATAACTTTTCTGTCGACTCTGAGCTGCTCTTATGTGTTGTTGAATAGATCTGACCTTTTCTGCCATTTCATCAACGAGATCAGGTCCTAATAGCTTTCTTTCCCCAACTTCATCCCAGCAAGTTGGAGTCCTGCATTTCTTTCCATAGAGAGCTTCATAAGGAGCCATCTGAATACTGGAGTGAAAGCTATTATTATAAGAAAATTCGACCAAAGGTAGGTGTTGATCCCAACCTCCTTTGGAATCCATAGATCAAGCTCTCAACATATCTTCTAGGTTTTGAATTGTTCTTTCAGACTGACCGTCTGTCTGGGGATGATAACCAGTGCTGAAACTCAACTCTGTATCCAGAGTATGCTGAAGACTTCACCAGAACTTCGAGGTAAATCTCGGATCCCGATCAGATATAATAGAAAGTGGTACTCCATGCAATCTTACCACTTCCTTTACATATATCCTGGCAAGCTGATCTAGAGAGAAATCCTCTCTAATAGCAATGAAGTGTGCAGACTTTGTAAGATGATCAACTATGAACCAAATAGCATTATTGCCTTTGGATGTTTTAGGAAGTCCTGTGACAAAGTCCATAGTGATGTTTTCCCATTTCCATTCGGGTATGGGTAATGGTTGTAACATCCCCTTAGACTTTTGTCTCTCAACTTTAACTTGTTGACAAACCAAGCATCGAGAGACATATTCAGCAACATCTCTTTTCATGCCATCCCACCAGAAGTACTCTTTCAGGTCCCTATACATCTTCGTGCTTCCAGGATGAATAGAGAATGATGAACTATGAGCCTCATCCAGAAACTCCTACTTTAATTCGGGGATGGGAGGAACACAAACCCAATTCCTGAACTTCATTATCCCATCACAATCAAGGTTGAATTCAGGAACATTTCTGACCTTCTTTTTTAACTCTACATCTTCTTTCTGTGCCTCTTTAATCTTCACATGTATAGATGGTTGATCATTCATTTGAGAAAGATAAGATTTTTCCCCTTCCATTATAATTCCAAGATCCATCCTTTGTAAATCCATAAATATTGGATCTTTTGTGATCCTCATCATGGATAAACTAGCATGGTCTTGTCGACTTAATGCATCTGCCACCTTGTTTGCTTTCCCAGGGTGGTAATGGATTGAGCAGTCATAATCCTTAATCAGCTCCAACCATCTTCTTTGACGCATATTCAGCTCCTTTTGTGTGAAAATATACTTTAATATTTTATGATCAGTATAAATATCACACCTTTCACGATAAAGGTAATGCCTCCAAATCTTTAATTCAAAGATTACCGCAGCCAACTCCAAATCATGCGTTGGGTAATTTTGCTCATGGATTTTCAACTGTCGTGAGGCATAAGCTATCACCACATCATTTTTCATAAGAACACACCCCAATCCCTTCTTGGATGCATCACTGTATATCACAAACCTTTCTCCACTACAAGGTAGTGTGAGCACAGGTGCACTGGATAACCTTCTTTTCAACTCCTTGAAATTCTCTTCACATTCTTCCGTCCAGACAAACTTAACTCCTTTCCGAGTCAACTTGGTGAGTGGATTTGATAATCGTGAAAAATCCTTTACAAAACGTTGATAATATCCAGCCAAACCAAGAAAACTTTGGTTCTCAGTTACTGTTGTTGGTCTTGACCATCTTTCGATAACCTCTGTTTTTGTTGGATCCACAGATATCCCCTCTTTTGAGATAATGTGACCCAAAAATGCAACTTTTTGAAGCCAAAATTCACATTTGGTAAATTTGGCATAAAGCTTCTCCTTTCTCAGGGTCTTCAATATAATTCTCAAGTGATCTTCATGCTCTTCCTTTCTCTTTGAATAGACAAGAATATCGTCTATAAAGTCTACCACAAATTGATCAAGATAGTCTCTAAATACTCTATTCATTAGATCCCTGAAGATACCAGGGGCATTAGTAAGACCAAATGGCATCACTATAAATTCATAGTGTCCATACCTTGTACGGAAAGCCGTATTTGGTATATCCTCCCTTTTGACCCTTAATTGATGATACCCTGAACGAGGATCAATCTTGGAAAAGTATTGAGCTCCGCGTAGTTGGTCAAATAAGTCATCAATGCGTGGGAGAGGATATTTGTTCTTGATATTGATCATGTTATGTTCTCGATAATCAATGCAGAGTCTCATTGATCCATCTTTCTTCTTAACAAATAAAACAGGTGCTCCCTAAGGTGATGCAGTAGGGCGTATGAATCCCTTATCAAGATTCTCTTGGAGTTTCTTCTTCAATTCTTGCAACTCAATTGGGGCCATTCTATAAGGTGTCTTTGAAATTGGCAAAGCACCCGGTACGAGTTCTATTGAAAACTCAACTTCACAATTTGGTGGAAGACCCGGTAATTCCTCCGGAAAGACATCATCAAACTCCCGTACAATGGACATATTCTTAATCGTGAGTTTCTCACCAACCATTTGAGACAAATAACCTTCATTTAGTGGAATCAAGACCCATAAGATGGAAGATATTTCCACTGGAAGGTTATATTCATCCTTGCATCGATAGACGATCGTAGATTGATCTGGAATATGAAATGTGACTTCCCTTCTTTGGAAATTGATATGAGATCCATGTAGAGAAAGCCAATACATGCCAAGAATCACATCAAATTCCACTAAATGAAGGATCACAAGATTTGTAGGAAGCACTTTCCCACAAACATCGATCAGAGAAGAATTATAAACTTTTGATGCGACTGTTGTGCCATTAGGTGTTGTCACAGCTAACTCAACATCTAATTGTTGAGGTAATACGGTGATACCCATAGAAAATTCATTAGAAATAAAAGAGTGGGTGGATCCAGAATCAAATAAAACATTTTCAACTTTAGAGTGGATGGTAAGTGTACCTTTCACCACTTCGTTATCGTACTCCACATCGCTGATAGAAATTGCATGTGACTTTCCTTTGTCTTTAGCCTTACGATTTTGTTGACGTCGACCATCATAATCAACCCTTGGATTTGGGCATTGATTGGCATAATACCCCATCTCCTTGCACTTGAAACATTTAAGTGTAGTAGGTTCATTCTGTGTATCCCTTTCTTTGTTTGCATCATTAGACATCTTCTTCCCATTTTCGCGGCATTCAAATGCCTGATGACCTTCCTTTCCACATTTGAAACATTTACTTGTCCCTTTAAGGCAACTCCCTCCTTGTTTCTTTCCAAAAATTGAGCATAAGGGAAAGCTCATCTTCTTTTCAGTGTGCTCTTTAGATTTTCCTTTGAATTCCATCTACCTCTTCTTATCAAACCCATGTGACTGATGGGTTACTCCAATATCCATCTCGACTTTGAGAGCACATCGAACGATTTCCTCGTAGCTATTGAAGTCCCTTATGGCTAACGCCCTTCGAAGACTTGGTTTTAAGCCACTAAATAATCGATCGATCTTACTCTCAGGTTGGATAATAATACCAGAAGCGTACCTTGCAAGTCTTGTAAAATTTGCTTCATAGGTACCAACAGATTCATCATCCCTCTGCTTCAGTTCAAGAAACTCTTTATCCATCTTTGTTCGGAGAATACGAGGGAAGTATTTATTGAAAAATAAGTTCTTGAACTCATCCCATTCCATAGACTCAATTTCATCCCTTTGCCTCGTATTCTTAATAATATTCCACCATTTATTAGCATCTCCTTCCAAACGATACACTGCTAGGATGACTTTATCATGTTCAGAACATTGAAGAACTGAAAATATCTTTTCAGTAGTACTAATCCATTGTTCAGCAACTAATGGATCAGTAGACCCGCTGAAAGAAGGTGGACGCTGCCTCATGAAGGATTCAACAGAATGTTGCTCCTTCCTTTGCTCGTTTGGAAGTCCTGCATGATTCATAGCTTGAGAAAGTTGTGTGAGCAGGGCTACAAGATTTTGCATTCCAGCTCCCATATCGCTGGGTTGCTCAGGGGGACAATCATTGCATTGTCCATCGCATTCCGCATTAACACGGTTCCTTTGGGTTCCAGCCATTGACTAAAACCAAGAAGAATAGTGTGAGCAACACTAATTATAATAGGAAAACCACACAATCAAGAATAAAATTTCACACTTAAGGTCTTATTATAGGGTATTCATGGCCATTTCTAAAACACTATGATTGTGTTCTATGCTTAGACTTATCCTTAGGGTTTTTACTAAGACTTTCACATCCTAGTTTCGAAAGGTTGGCTATACCTTTCCTCTGATACCAACTATAACGACCCATACTTTACATACATTGTTAATAATTCAAAATTGAAGCACACTTATTACAACATATGACAAAACCAGAAAGGACCGTATAGGTATAGTGTCTTTAGAAACTGGGAAACATAAACAACTGGTTCATAAATCTTCTACACTGTCTCCCATTTATTTCATCATATATAGGGTCCCTTTTAGCATATTCTACTTAATATCCATCTTCCTGACCTGGGGAAAAGAAAACATAAAAGGGTGAGCCAAATGCTCAGCAAGGGAAAATAAAAGAAATAAAAATCATATCATATCTTTTTGAAAATCACAACCTGCAAAAGAGATCATAATATCTTAACATGGAATAAATCATAGAAGTGAAAATGAGATCCCCATAATCATAACATGAAACTTGAATATTTGTGGCATGCACACATAATCATGGAAAATCATTTCTTGTTAGTCATGACTCATTTCCAAGACTATCTTAGTGGACAAAGTCCCTTTCTGAACCGAGCCACCCTCGTTCCAGTCCTGTTTCACTGAACCGGTATAACCTACCGTTCCAGCCATGTCTATCTCATGAGATATAAAATCTTTACCCAATGCATTGGAGGGAGATATAGGTCCCACCCATCTTATAATTAATCCTTTATTATGTGTGCCACATAATCATAAATCATACATCATCGCATAACCCATGTAATAAATATGGGATTCTTAAACAACATGACATCATAAAACAATTCATATAAGATAAAGGAATTCATAAAAATGTTTCCATCACAACATAATAAAATCCATGTAATAATAGGGATAAAAACAGAACCCTTTTATTATCTTACATGGAAAATAATTTTGATAAAATACTTGAACTACATTCTTGAGGAAAATATCCTTTCTACTTCAAAAACACTTTTCCTTTCTTAACATGTCATACAACTTTAAAATAAAATAAGTTGATTAAAAATAAACTTGAATACTTGTAAAGGAAGCTTCTTGGAAATAATTTTCTAGAAATCCATTCATGTCGTATAAGTTAAAAAAACATTCTTCGTACTATTGTCAGAAAAGTCAAAAAGTACCTCGTACGAAAGACGACAAAAGATTCCTTTCATACATATTACTAAAAACTCACCGAAGGGTAAAAATGGAATTAAACAATTGTAGGTGGATGGAAATAATATTACATATTGATGAAACATGGAGGTGGATGATAAAATACACCCCAGTAAATACTTACGAATAAACAATCTCGGATAAAAATGAGATTGTGATATTTCCCTTACCTTAGGTCCGATTTGCTTTGTACGTGTCCGAAGCTCCTCTTCTTTGGAACTCTTCTTTGAATCCTCCACTTAGGGAACTAAGATTGGTCTTTGAAGAAGACCAGGACCTCTAGGATTATTCTAGGGAAGTGGAGAGGAGAAAATGGCAGGGGTTGGCCGAGCTTGAGTGCTCAAATTGGTGTGAGGAGGAGGGGGAGGAGGTGCCCTTTTATAAGGGAGGAGAGGGGCACCTTAGGAATATCTCAAAATATTATTTTATATTAAAGTCACAATCAGTTTATAATGGTTCCAAAGGGTTTTATTTCGAAGCTAAAGTGGTTATGGGTCTAAATCCTATCAACCAATAGGATTTAGACAAGTTTAGGGTATTATTTTGACCTTATCAATTAGATTTAACTCTAAGTTAAATAATTTAACTTTTACCGTGTCTTTTTGTTTTCTTTCACTATATGGTTAATACACTTACTATAACATGCCAAAAGAACCCCAAATTGTTTATTATTAATATATATATCCTTATGTAAGTAATTTGGCAGAACCTTATATTTTTAGGAATAATATAACAATTAATAATATAAAATTTGATTTAAAAACTATTTTGTGTCAATTTTGACACTATTTGATATATGATTTTTGTGAAAGTCATAACAGAATATATGTTCGAACCATGTTGATTAAATCAACACTAATATATCATAGTAACCTAAAAAATTAGTGTAATTCATAAAAATTCTCAAATTATATTTATTTTGGTGTTTATAACATCAATTATGTCAATATTTCATAAATAAGATAATTACTGCATCATCGTTGTGTCATAATTAAATTAATTTATTTAATGTCTAAAAATTATAAATAAAATACCATTATGTAGGAAATCTTTTTAGCTTTCTAATGAATATTTATTGTCGAATTTATCTTATGTATAACCCCATATTAAATATGATTTACTTATTAAACATTGATTTTAACTATTTTAACCCTTCTTTAAATAAATTAATAATAAATGTCCTAATCTAACCCAAGTGGGCCTAAATGGTCATATTTTATTCATAAGGTTTTTTTGGTCGAATTACACTTATACAATAGAATTAGGACATGTGTTATGGTAATAGTAATATCATATTTACCGTTATTTACCCTATTTACTATTAACGGCGGTAAAAAAAAGTAAAAAGTTACTATTCACCAAAAAATTATTTTTATCTCATTGAACCACATTTTGCTTACTGATATCAACCGTGTCTGTCGGATTTTCAAAATTCCATTCACAGAAGCGGTAAAATTAAGTTTTATGCAAAATTCAGTTTTTAACCTACCACTTAGTGGTTTCACTATTATCAAAAATTGAAAGTTTTCATAAAAATACCAAAATTTCACCCTAGGATAATTTCGGTATTCCGAATCGAAAAATGAAGTCCATTTTGAAAAATAAAATTTATAAAATTTCAAAAAGTGGTTATTACTATTCATAACGGCTAGTTTTAATAATATTTTAATAGCATATCGTTGTTTAGTGAAACTCGGTATTGCGTACGACGCATGCTATCGAGGAAGGTCGTGATTGTGTGTAAAGTAAGCCAAGCAAGTGTGTAGTGAAAGATTCCTTTGATGATATAAAAACAAAATATTACTCATAAAAATATCGGGTGTTACAGTAATGGCCTTAAAATTTTTACACCACACCAATGGGTCTAGGAATACCAATTTTTTTTTAGTTTAGGCATGCTGGATGTCATTGGATTCGGTGGATGTTGGTTGGAAATTGGTGGTAATACCTTCCTTCTTCTTGGTTAGTTTCCTCTTATTATTCTCTTGGGGATTCAATACAATGATTCCTTTTTGGTCTAGGGTCTGAGTTGGTTTACATTTTGATGATCTTTTGGCACAGTGTAGGTTTATTTGTGGGTTTTTCATGCATTTGTGGTTTATGGTCATTTCTTCTTCACCCTATGGTGTGCTGCGAGTCGAAAAATATTCTTTAAGGTAGGGAATCAGTTATTTCTCTTTATTGTGTATCATTCATGGGGGGTTACTCTTGTTCATCTATGGGTTCTAGTTGTGCTGGCTTAATCAAAGATACATAATTGGCTAATTGAAACTGAAGGGGGAAAATAGGAATGATTCACATGTTTTTACAGCTTTGATATTATTATGATATTATGGATTGTATGGTATTGATACCTTGGTTAAAATTATGGTCATTGGGGGATTTTCTTTCACTGGATGATATGTGTTGTGACTGTTGTGTCTATTGTTATTGTTGTGATATCACCCTAAAAGGGAAATTAACCAAGCACTTATATTTTTCTAATGAAATGGATACTCTATGATTATGGATTGTGTTACAACACTACTAAAATAAAGTATCATGTGATAAAATACCCGTTGATAAATCTATAAAATGTTCCTTGATGTGTTGTGATGCATGTACATGATTATGGGATGATGATGTGTGGATGTGATATTATGTGGGGCTGATGGGTGAGATGTGGCTATGGTTTTGGAAAATTTAGGGCAGTGGTGGAGCAGATCCAACATATTTTTTTTCCAGTTCAACATTTAGCGGCGGTTTTAACCGTCGCTAATGCCATACCTGTGAGCATTTAGCGGCGGTTAAAACAGCCGCTAAATGATGAATAGGAAAGCATTTAGCGGCGGTTAAAACCACGGCTAAATGATGAACTGGGCAGCATTTAGAGGCGGTTTTAACCGCCGCTAAATATATTATGTTGATATTTAGCGGCGGTTTTCACCACCGCAGAATAGGCGCATCAAACGCCAGAATTTAGCGGCGGTTAAAACCGCCGCAAATAGATTGCTGACGCCAAACATAGCAGCGGTTTTTGTAAACCGCCGCTAAACAGGAAAAAAACTGCCGCTAGGACCGGCTTTTGTTGTAGTGCATTTTCCATCTCCACCTCATAATAAGAATATAGATATCAAGAAACAAGGGAAGTGAAGTAATGCAAAGTGTCATTAATCATGTAATTTTACCCATTTTCGTGGTTTTTTCACAAATCTTTCATTTCTACCATAAAATATAAAACAAGTATATACAATCTATAATTGTAAAGAGAAATCATTTAAATAAATAAATCCATAAATCAAAATAGTATATAATATATATATATATATTAAATAAACTTATCAAATTCCCCAACACATGAATTCAAGCTTTGCCTCAAGGATGGAATATCAACATACAAGAATGGATCATCCCCTTACCATGATTCAAATTAAATTTAAAAAATGATTTAATGGAAAATTAAATTTTCGAACATCACATGAAGAAAAATTCATTAATTACTAACATTTCAATTAATTAAAATCAACCAGGTATTTTAATTCCTCCCAATGAAATAGTCAATTCTTTTCAATCATCAATTCTTATTTTAAAATCCATTATTAATATGAATTGTAACAACCTAATATTTTTTTAAAGGAAATTAATTTCTTATAAATATGTCATAATCAAATTAACTACTAAGTTTTTTGGGACCCATAAAACATATGTTTGTCACTTCTGTGATGTGAATTTCAAAAATCCAACATACACAGTTGCAATTAGTGAGTTATTTAGAGTCCAATAAGAAAAACTTATTTTTTTGGTGAATAGTAATCTACCCATATGAATAGTAACATATCATTATGAATAGTGATATACCCTAATGAATAGTAACCTAACCTATGAAAATATATAAATAATATTCAAGTTGAATGTACGATATACCTATATTTTAGAATAAGTTAAATAATGTTTTAAAACTGGTTTTTGATAATAAATTATGATATTAATTAAATATTAAATTAATAATATTTATAAAATTAATTTTGAAAAATGGACTTCATTTTTGGATTCAACACATAGAAAAACGGTCAGGGTGATTTTTTGGGATTTTTCTGAAATACATGATTTTTTATGAATAGTAAAATACGGTAATATACCGTATATATACATTATAAGCTAAACAGACTATTCCTAGGATCATGACAGATTTTACCACACTGTATCCGAATTGATATGCCAAAATTACTATTCTTGATCATGTAACACTTATTATTACAGGTTATTTTAAGAAATAATAAATTAATGTGTTTTAAATTAAGAAATCCCCTCTCCCCTCCACTATAAAACCCCCCCTCTCCCCCTCTTCCAATCACTCCTCTCAAGCCTTGTTCCTTCTCCAAATTCTGACCAACTACCCTCCCATCCTCTGCTCCCATGTCCAAAAAGCTTTGTTCTCATTAAAAGTCCAAAACCTCTCCCTTAAGGAGGTTCTCAAGGAAGTTTGGTTCAAGAGGTAATTTCCTCTTTTCAATTGTTTTTCATTCCTTTCAAGTTCAATTGTTTTCTTTTTCTATTATATCTATTTATCCAAATTTTGTGATGAATTTATTACCTTATATGTAATGGAATGTTTTCATTATAGTGGAATAATTTTTCATCTTTTCCCCCTTTTTACCTTCTTTTATACATGTAGCAAGAATACCATCCGAGATGTGTCAATTTTACACATTCAAGGATGATAGACTTTCGATTTCTTTTATCATTCAAAATTATGGTCATGAAACTATTATTTTTATGGTTCAACCAGATTATTAAATATAATATAACCTATTTAATATTTTTTAATCCCTTTGTTGAAATGGTGTTAGGTTATAACAAAAAATGAGTTCGCTGTAATCAAAACCCACAAATTAACCGAAACAATTATCATTAAATTTCTATATTATAATTCATCCCCATTCCATGTAACCAAGTTATATAAATTGAAAATAACACCTATTTATGTTCATAAATATTATATAATTTCAATTCTGGTGATTTACATCCATTCTACTTCATTACTTAAAAACAAGTGAACCGAATATGAAAATAAGAGAAACGAACACTCCAGAATGACGAAATTCAATACAATAATTTGTCAATAAATGCATAAATGAACTAACCATAATTATGGTATACTAAATGAATGAATAATAGGTTTTTAAATTAGTTATTAAAAATTATAATTTCATATTCCTAGAGGTTAAGTAAAAGAGCGGAACACATTTGGAATTAAGGTATGGGTTTCTTCTTCTCACATTCATTTTCTTGAGATTTTCCATATTCACACCTAATAATTTCGTATGGAGTATGTATATTGATCATTGATTTCACATATCATGAATATCTTTATCTTCATGGTATTATATCTATAATTTTTATATTATTAATTTTTGGGGCATACGAATCGTTTGATTACAAAGTGTAAGGATTTTTCTACCCGAACATCCATTTTCATTCGGGATACTTTCATTGTATAAATACCTCAATTAAATTATTATGTATTGCTATGTACTCCTCATATATTCTGATTGATTATCATATATATTTTTACAAAAGAAAATCCTTCCTTATTTTATGGATAGTTACACGTTTTAAATGGAACTTTCAAAATTGTTTAAAAAATACAAGCCTGGTTAAAGGGAATTTCTCAAATTCTTAGCTATTTTCAAGGGAACTATATAATCTGTATTTGGGAAACATTATCCTTATTAAATCTCTTATTTTATTATGAAAATAATATATTAATTCACTTCTGGTTTTATAAAAATATTTCTCCAAAAAATAACTCTTCCTTTCAAAATAAAAGAGTATTTATCTCATGAATTACTTAAAACTTTTATAAGAGTGTTTTCGTCTAATTCAACAATCTTGTTGATTCCATGGTATTATTAGGTATAATAATTTATGAAGTCATCTAACATATTTTATTTAATGGTTAATGACTAAATCTATTGTGGATGATCTATCCTAAAACCATTAACCATATTATTCTAATTGGTTAGTGCTTTATGTTTAATGATTGGGGAACGATAGTTACATTTCATATGATAGTTTCACTATGAATGTATTTGTTGTTTATGTTTATCCCCGCTCATATGAGGAATTCATTGGACTTATTATGTGATGGGTGGGGCATGCTATTTCCCCTCTATGCATCAGTAGCTCTCATGGGACAAATAGACGTGGAATTGGTCGCGGCCTTTCCCAATGTGATATAGATTTCGTCCGAGGCCTTAATCTTTAGACATCTTGGCATATGCCTTGACAAAATGTTTCAGAATGTCCGGAATTATTCATTCCATCATTATGAGTTCATCTATTGATATTTACTGTGGTTATTCATTAGTAGAATACCCATGATTGGGTTTTATTATGGAATTATTTACTTATATCATATTCCTGCCATAATGTGTTCATGTTTATTATTAAAGGCATGTGTTCCCAATTATTCACCATGTCTAACGTTTATATAATCTTCCACTGTGTTGCATACTCTTACTGAGCGTTTGATCTCACCCATTTCGTATGTTTCATTTTCTCAGGACATGAAGAAGTATTTTATGAATGACTTTCAAGCATAATCTAGGAGATGTGATGACTGTTGCAGAATAAATTAGTGTTGTTTTTTGACTTTCCTAATGTAAAGTTGAAATTATGTATGTATCTTGTTTCTAATAATACTAAACTACTTGGTCATTCAGGATTCGTATTCCTTGTATGTATTCCAACATAATCAAATAAGTAACCATCTCCGGGCAACTGGGGTCGGGTCATTACAGTTGGTATCAGAGAATGTTTAGTAGAATAATTCGAAACTAGATTTAGAAAACATTGAATTAGGGAAGAGTCCCTAAGATAGTCTTTGAGGACATACATACAATAATTTCCTGGTATTTTGGAAAAGTATAGTTTATGTGGGTTATTCAAGGAATACATCCCTGTCTGGATATGAGCAGGTAGAGGCGGCTCTAGCACAAATGTATATAGGGGTAAAACACAAAAACACCGCTTTAAGCTAGACTAGAATGGGAACTGGTGCACGACAATGGGTCTTGCTACACTCTTGGTTTTGAAACTCCTGGGGGATATGCATAGGATAATTCGCATTTTCATTACAAGCCATTATGAAAGATTGAAATGTAAAATATTCCTCAGTGAAATAATATTTGTGAATATGGGATTAGCCATTCATAGGATATAAATTCTTTTTCTAAGTATTTTGTTAATTTAAGATTATACATTATGATTCATAACCTAATCTTGTGTATGCCATTATCTAGAGATGGCGTCAAGTGGAAGAAATGGAAACCACACGAGCACATGTGCCCCTTGTAGGGATTTTCCTCTGATGCAAGATAATAACCCTGGATCCGGTGTTGTGACTGGTGCTAAGAAACTCAAAAATATACTGGGACAACTTTTTGAGGTTATGAATAATATCCTTACCTATATAGAGCATCCATATCCATCACTTGGAGGAGCTATGCTAGATCGCTTTATGCGACAACAAACTCCACCATTCAACAGAACTACAAACCCATTTGTAGCAGAGCAGTGGATATGTTCCCGTGAGAAGATATTTCTCACTTTGGGATGTAATGAAAGAGATACGCTTGTCATGGAAGTATATCGTCTATCAGGATATGCAGATCAGTGGTGGTCATTAATCTAAAACACAAAGGAGGGGGAAAAATAGAATATATGGAATGGATATATTTTAAAGAAATATTCTTAGAAGAATATTTCCCTCGAGAACAAAGAGCAGATATGGGGAGGATATGATGATGTACTAATATTGAAATGTGGTGATTTAATATGAGTCTATAAAACATGCAAAATTATTCAATGTTATTTTGTATCTTTCTTCCTATGTATGATGAAATTGAATTCATCATTACCAGAAGTCCTAATAGGCCCTATTAATTTGTTATTAAATATAATCAAAAGTGAACTGATGGTTGAAATCAAGTTAGATGAAGGAGGATCCCTATTCATTCATGGTTCATCCAAAAAATATTTATCCTTTATAGATATAAGAAGAGAGATGATCTCTAGGGAGAGACCAATTGAAATAGGATCATCCTCATAGTTTGAATATTTCATTAACTCATCGTAGAGGAATGATCGGGGTTTTGTTGACATGTATTTTGGATTTTTATTCCACCATCCCATTCTTCTTAAACAATATGGGAATCTTAATTAATTCCCTTTATTCTTTTGAAATCAAATGAATGTATTTATTTCATTATCAATTTTTGTAATGAACAAACCCATGATACCATATATACTGATACACTAGCTGATTAACCACAATCCCAAAGAGCATTACCGCTCTCCACATGCCAATGAAATTCTCCATAGAATTAACAAATATCTGTTTTGAACAATATAACCATAAATGTATTTCAAAAATATAGTACAATGAAAAAACATAATTATAAATATTAATATATATATATATATATATAATAATGAACAACAACACACTAAACCTATCTTTTAGTGGTCCATAACCACACACTAATTCTAAAGTCACCCAGCAATGCTCAACAAGCATTTACCAACTATGTAATGTGACAGAATGAACACCTACTATAAAATAATAAATGGATGGAAATTTTAAAAGATAAAACCAATGTGTATGAAAAATATTCTGGTTGGAATCCTTGATATATTCTTTGAAAATAAATCATAGGGGAATTAAAAAATTATAATTGAAGAGAAAAAATGGTTGAGTATGACAATTACTTTATAAAATATATTTTTAAACATTTCAAAATAATTTATTAAGATAATCCTATAAAACATTCCACTTAAGTATTTATAAACTAAAAAAATTTATGATAATTGTTGAAATCCATTTCACATGATAAAGTGAGATAATCATGAAAATATCATATTATTCACATGATATGTTAAATTGAATAGGATACCATACAATAGTTTCATGGTGAATGATAGTAGTAATTAAACAAAAAAGGGATACATAGATTACATATCATTTAACAACCATGTACAGAGAACCCCATTTTAAATAATTACGGGTTTGATTTAAAAATCATATTTAAACAAATGATTATATATATTTTAAATGGTGGAATATTTATAAAAAAATATGATTAGTAAATCATTTTATATAAAACTATTTCTCTAAATTAAAAAAGAATTTAAAATAACATTACAATAGTGAAATATATATACATTCCAAATACCATAAAATGAGAATCATGGTCTGGTGAACAATATATATGATAGTTTCTGGCTATAGGGACCATAAACTGTAAAAAAAAGTATATACATGTTTCCCTTAAACCTAGGACAAGAGGTATCATCATTATATATTATGGGATGAGATATTTTGATATAGTGTTTTAGAAAATTGTAGAATCATAACGGGGTACCCAAAATAACTCAATAACTACCTAAGGCTTCCATGTGATCTATTAGACATAATAATGGTTAATTTATTCTAATAGTCCTTAAAATACTATTAAATTCCATACTCAATTTCAATATTCCAAAATTCCCATTAAAAACCATATCATATTTTTATTCAAAAAAAATTCCTTTTAAAAAAAAAGATAAAACCATTGAGCTTCAATAAAAACCATTTTAACCAATATTTATTAAAAAAGGATTTTAAAACAATTCATGATACTTTACAATCCATTACACAAATATGTTAATAAATTTAATTTTTATAAAATTCCAATAAATTGATAACAAAACCCCAATTCAATGTGTTTGGATTATTTTCAAAATTTTCCATCAAATTTCATTTCAATAATTATTAAAGATTTTATCATTCATAATGGATAAACATACCATATTCATTTCATAATTCATTAATAAAATTATAAACGATCAATTAAAACAGTCATCAATTGATTCCAAATCATATTAAACAATAGATTATTTAATAGCATAATAATACCCTCTATTATTTACAAACCATCATTAAAATTACACAAGGGAACTTAAAACAATCATTTATTTTAAATCATCCCTAAATTATTTAATGTATGTATAAAAATATAAAATAGTATGATTAAATTTCAAAACATGGTTTACAACCTATTTCCATGAAAATAAATATTTTATTTCCTAATAACCAAGAACGATCATCTCAAAATGAAGTCCAAATCATCAAAATAGGGTACTTTATCATTTAATAGATTATTTAATTTGATAATATTTTGAAAAAGTAAAATAGTTCAATTCATTTAATTTAAATCATATAAGTTCATTTTGTAAATCAATACTCAGGAAAAAACCCATTTACTAAATCAAAACTGGGGAAAAAGCCCTCAATTTCACCCAATAAACCATTGAAAGTTAATTTTAAATTAATTCAAATAAACAGGGAATTTAAATATCTCATAAAAGGTTGTATATATCATGATTAAAACAATTAATTTTTTTCCTTACACAATTCTATGGGAAATTTTTTAAAAGAATCATTTATGATCAATTAAATTGATGAATTCTATAGAAAATGGGTAAGAAATTCCTAGACATTTATATTTGATTTTATCTAAAAACACTGTATAAAATAAAAAAGGAACATCATAAAAATGCTTTCTTGGATATTCAGGAATCCATCCACAACAAATCTGAGATGTGATAACTTTGATGTAGATCACTATATCTATAACATCCATGCTCCTTATTACACTCTTAGACATGATTTATTACATAAAGTTTCACTTAATTCAACTTTTAGGATCATGAGTTCTAGTTTCATGGTAACTTAGGGACATTATATAACAATATATAACATAAAACACAACATCATTATTGAAAACCTATTTTACATGACCACAACAATCCTTCATACTTAGCGTTTCATGAGATAACCCGAGGACATGCATAAGAAATTGGTGAGAAAAAATCCCATTAAGGTAGTAACCAAGGAATTACAAGAAGAATTTATTAAATGTTAGACAACATCCATATCAACAGTGAACAAGGGAAACATGAAAATAAGCCAAGATATAACATGATTATCCTTGCTTGGAAATGTGGCAACAACATTTAACAAGATATTTTCAAGATCCAAGGCACATTGCACATGGAGCCTGAGTAAACCCTCATTTAACTACTATTTTCATTAGTAAAACCTCATATCACATGACATATCATGATACAAATATTTACCCAATTTATTGGAGTGCTATCAGGGCACAGCCTTCTTAATCACTTCATTACATGCATAAGTGTGCCGCATGAATCATACAATATGGAATCATTCATCATCATCCTTTATTGAAGGATATATTAATTTGGAATACATAAATGAAACTATATAATCAATAAGTAATTCTTCTAAAATGTGAATACCCTTGAGAGAGGAATGTGCATGGTATTCATAACACAATGTCTTTGGATTAGAAAATCATGGTGCAATTTCAACCACATAATGGCATGACATATGAATTCAAAAAAAATGATGATGAGAGATAAAAAAGTATCTCATAATATTTACATGAAATATACAGTAATGGGGTCTTATAGATACATGTCCCAACATATTTTATCGACTTTATAAGAATAATATAAAATAATTTCATGAATCTAAATGAGGAGAGAGAAACCCCATACAAAATTTCAGAATGGTAACGGGCATACATGGGAGGCATTAATGAGATAGAAATGGATATCTCGTCATTAAAAATGGATATGGATGAATAGGGGATGAGGGAAATCATACACTAGTATTTTTAATTTAAAATAAAAGGCAATGACAACATAAATAAAATTAGAAAAAATTGAAAAAGGAAGAAATCCCTTACTTGGAAGTGCGATGCCATAGGCTTGGGAGATGGTTGAGAGAGGGTTATTTGGAGTTTTAAATTTCTTGGGGGTTTATTTATAGAGGAAGGAAGGTTTTTTCCAAGATCCCAATGGTTTGAGTGAATTAGAATGGGCGAATGAGTGAGTTTATAAATGAAAGAATATGGAATTATTTATTATTTAGGTTTTGGATATAACATATTAATCTAATCAATCCCACAAACCAACCCATGGTTTATTGAAAATTTTTTATTCCAAATGGGAGTGGAAGACATTATTTTATACATCTAAGGGCTAAACATAATAAAATATTAGTCTTGATTATTTAGAGGAGAGTCACACTCTCAAAGAAATCATTAAAAATATAAAAATGTTTTATAATCCTTGGCTGGTCCACTAAGGAACCATAAAACTAATCAAACCAATATAAAATCAGATTATTTTATGCTTAAAAATTATGTTGGTTCATAAATATTTATTTTATTTTATTACATACCTATTGTGAAATTATGATGCTATAAAACACATTATATTTTTAAACGATATTTTATATTTACCCAAAAATTTGTCTCTCCCTAAAAATTATGAAAAATTCACCATTAGATAATATCGATGTCCTTAATCCAAATTTTTTTTAATTAAAGTGTTTTTTAATTATTTTAATTTTTTTCTTTTATGATAGAAACTGTCATTTATCGAAAAATAATCAGTTTTCACAAAAACACCTTTCAAACCATAATAAAATTGAAATTGTATTCATAAAAATTTTATGATAATTTATATTTAATAAAAATTAATTTAGATATAATATTTTAATAATATATTATTTAATTAAAAAATTATTTAATTCATCAAACTAGATTTCTTAATTTAATATTAACTACAAATAGAATTTATGATTTAAAAACCATTTACAATGTAACAATAATACAATGAATGTATATTATTTATTTTATAAAAAATAATGCACAAAACCATAGTGCTAAGGTCTAGTTACATTACCCCTTTTAACACCTAAATAAGACCTATGGGTAAGGTGTGCGATGGTGACAGACTCTTGAGGTGTCTCAGATAACATCACTCGGGTGTTAATCTATATCAAATTCCACTTCTCCCATAGGTGGTTCTGTTTAATCATAACATATTGAAGCTCATATTAGGATTGGTCAAGATTGAATCTCAATGATGCCACCATTTTTTTGAGCTCTAAAAATGGGATTCGTATGCATAAATTCTACTAGATGAGCACATCACTTTCCTTTTCATAAGAAATTATATTTTTTAATGCCTTATATATATACTAATCATGTGATCACTATTAAATATATATATTAGAAATGGTTAGAAATATTATCAGTAATTTAACAATTCAAAAACATAATACTCAGGATGTTCATATATCATATAAATCCATTTATATAGTAAGACATTTAATCAGATAAAAAGTAATTTTCATTAAAAAATATTGGGTCGTGACAATCTTCCCCCCTTAAGAAATTTTGATATTGACAATCTTTTTTCCCAGCCTAAAAAAGATGAGTGTAACTTTAATTCATCACTTCTTCAGATTCACACGTTTCTTGTTCAATCCATTGGTTTCTCCACAACACCTTGATTAGGGGAATTGTCTTATATAGTATAACGTTTAACCTATGATCTAAGATCGTCACTATCTTATGTTCATAAAAGAGGTCATTCTCTATTGGTACCACATCGGGATTGAGTACATGGGATGTGTCGGGTATGTACTTCTTAAAGACTGATACAAGGAATAAATTGTGTACTTGAGATATATTCGGAGGGAGTGCTAGCCGATAGGCCATTTCTCCAATGCAATCAAGGATCTCAAAAGGAAATATGTACCTTGGGCAATGATTTCCATTCATCGAAAATCACATAACTCTCTTCCATTGCAATATGTGGAGAAATACCATGTCTCAAACATCCAATTCTAGGTCTCATAGGCCATTATCAGCAGAGCTCTTTTGTCGACTCGGAGCAGTTTTAATGTGCTAATGGATTGTCTTAAACTTTTCAACCATTTATTAGACCATTTTGTGTCCTAGGAGTTTTTTTATCCCCAACTACATCCCAACATGTCGGTGTTTTTTAGCTCTTCCCATAAATGGTTTCAAAAGTAGCCATTTGGATTCTTGAGTGGAAACTATTATTGTAAGAGAACTCCACCACATAAATATGTTCATCACATCATCCTTTAATGTGCATTGACCATTCCCTCAACATGTCCTCAAGGGTTTCGATAGTCCACTCATATTGGACTTCAGTTCGAGAATGATATGAAATACTAATGTTTAACTTAGTATTCAGAGAATATTAGAGACTCTTCTAGAACATATATGTGAATATTGGATTTTGATAAAATAAAATCGATAGTGGTACTCTCTGCAGCCTCACCACTTCTCGGATGAATATCCATTAATGTTGATCCAATTAGAAATCCTCTCTAATTTCAATTATGTGTGTAGTATTTGAAAGATTATCCACAATAGACTAGAAAACATTGTTCTCTTTGGATGTATTCATAAGATCAATGAAAATGTCAATGGTATTGTTTTTCAAGTTTTATGATGCTATGGGTAATGATTTCATCATCCCATTATACTTTTTCCTCTCAGATTTCATTTTCTAACATGACATCCACCTTGATGTATATTTATCGTTCTATTTCTACATGTTATCCCACCAAAAATTCTCTTGGAGATATCGATACATTATTTTGTTTCATGGATGGATGGAAAAATTTGACCGATGTGTATCATAAAAAAGTTCATTCATTAACTCCGGATTTGATGGAACACATAATCTGGTCATAAATCTAACAATTCATTCATCATTAACATTGAACTCCAATGATATCTATTTTATTTTAAATTTTCTACATTCTTTTGAATTTCTACATCATCCTTTTGATCATCATTTAACCTTTACAAAAGATATGGTTGAGAAATAATTAGTGAAAATATTGATGTTGTTCCCTTTTTTATGATTCCCATGTCCATATTCATCAAATCTATGATTATTAGATCCTTTTCAATTATCATAAATGATTGAATTTTTGGGTCATTTATACATAGATCATCTTCCACATTGTTCAATTTTCCATGGTGTTAATGGATTGAGAAATCATAGTCTTTGATCATCTCTAACCATATTTGATGGTGCATGATCAACTCTTTTTATGTGAACATATACATAAGTATTTTGTGATATGTATATATTCCACACTTTTCTTCAAAGAGGTAATGCCGCCAATTTTTCTAATCAAACATTTCTACACCCGACTCCAAATCATTTTTTTGATAGTTTTTAAATTGAACATTCAATTGGCGTGAATCATAGAAAATGAATTTGTAATTTTTCATCAATGAAAAACCCATTACTTTCATCAAAGAATTACTAAATACCACAACATGTTCTCCACTTGTGAATAATGTGAGAATGAGCATAGTGATAAGCCTCTTTTCAACTCCTTGAATCTATTTACACATTAATCAAACCATGAAAACTATACTCTCTATAGAATTATATTGGTAATAGCATCGGACAATCGTGAGAAATTTCGGACAAATAGGAAATAATAACCAGTTAACCCGAAGAAGCTATGGATATCCGTAACAGATGTTTTCCTCGTCCATCCCTCAATTGAATTTATCATAGGGGGATCCATAGATATCCCATTTCTTGTGACTATATTACCGAATAATAAGACATACATTAACCAGAACTCACACTTTTTTTTTACTTTTCCTAGATATTTTACTTCTGGAAGGTCTCGAGTATATTGCTTTGCTGCTCCTCATGCTCCTCCTTGGATTGGGAGTATATTATAATATCTTCTCTATGGAATACCAAAATTTGTCTAGGTAGTCAATAATGACTCTATTCAACAAGTATAAAAATATTGTTGTAGCATTAGATATCCCAAAAAGCATTACTATAAATTAATAGTTCCCGTAACATGTATGAAAAAAGTCTTAGGGATATCATCCTTTTTCACCCATACATGGTATTATCCAGACTGAAAATTCACCTTGGAGAAGAATTTTTGTTTATCTAGCTTATCTAATAAGTCATCGATTCATGGAAGTGGATACTTGTTATTTGTTGTGTTTTTTTTGAGAATGCGAAAATCAATGCAATGTCACATTGACCCATCCTTTTAATGACTAAGAGGACTGATTCACCCCATAGTGAAGCACTTAGGTGTATATGGCCTTTATCAAGAATCTCTTGTAGTTATTTATTTATCTCCAAAAACTCCATAATTTCCATTCAATACAGTGTATTGGATATTCGTGAAGTCGTAGGAATAAAATCAATCATGAATTTAACATACCATATAAGAGGTAGACTATCAAAATTCGGGGGAAAACATCAGTGAATTCCCTCACAATAAGAATGTCTTCCATGATGGTAGCTTCCTTCAACTCAATCATATGAGCAATAAATGTGTTCTCATAGGAAAGTAATATCCAATCTTGAGATTATGGTTCTAAAGAGGATTCATCATCATCCTTGCACTTTTAAAGAATCAGGGTTCAATTCCCCATATAGAGAGTTATTTCCCACTCATTGAAAATTATATTTGCTCTATATAGGGAAAGCCAATCCATTCAATGAATTTATTCCACATCCACCTAAGGGATTATGATAAGGTTCTCTGGGAAGCTCAATCCACAAATTGTGTTTTCGGAGGAGATATATTCATGGGATGTAATGATTTACCCAGTTACCAGTCTCCCCGACATCTCTACTACCATGATTTTTGGTGGTGTTGGAATTGTTCTACAAAATTATTGAGATATAATAAAATGAATAAAAATATAATCTAAAGTTATGTTCCTTATTCTTTAATGAATAATAAGAATACTTTTCCGCACTTCTTTTTCGTGGTTTGTTTCAGTAGTAGTGCAGGAAAAAGGATCTCTTTTTTTGCTTTGGAGTTTGTTGGTCGCCTCTGAAAACCCTTGTCATGGAGCTCTAGTTTGAATAGTTCACTTTTTATTCATAGTTGAAGCAATGAACAATGTGTTGAGGTTATAATAGTGTGTTCCTATTCTCTATTGCAGTAGTATATGTTTCTTATTGGTAGTTAATATCCAGGTGCCCTTCTCTTCCACACCAAAAGCATTTCCCCGTCCACTCTAGGCAATTTTTGGGGTTCTTTTTTCCTCACCATTAGAAAGTGGGGTGCTGGAATTTTGTAGCACTATTGGATTTATACATCAGACCACCAAATTAATGTCCACCTTATCCCTATTATCCCCATGGTACCCCAGAGATTCAACAATATCCATTTTTACATTTAGTTACTATCGTAAAATTCCCTCATTGCTATCAAAGTCAAGGATCTCTAGGGCCTTCAATAGGATAAGTTTTTTTCCTCCAATGAAGTAGTCAGCCCTGCATTCTGGGTTAACGTCAAATATGTATGCATATCATTCAATCCTTTTGATGTTTACCTTGTACTCTTTGATAAATTCATCAACTTTTTTATTGATGGAAACGAAGTATCATTCCATTTTGAGGAATATGTTTTTACGAAAATATTTCAATTTTTTTTAGAAATCAGTCCATTCCAACACCTCTATCTCTTCCGTAGGATTCGTATTTTTGATCAATTTACACAATTGATCATGACCACCCTCTATAGGATAAGCATCCATAAGAACAGTCTCTTCTTCAGAACACTGAATGATGGAGAATATCTTTTCAATAGAGATGATCTATTCGTCACTGATTGAGGGATCAGATGGTCCATTAAATGTAGAAGGCCATTGTGTCATTGAGCTCCTGATTGAAGAATTTTCTTTCTCAGGTTGGGTTGAATGTTCAACATGACCCATGTTTCTATTCAAAACATGAGTTAATTGAGAGAATTTCATGAAAAAAATTATGATTATCGTTCCCATCAGATTGGACATCTCATTAAAACAGTCATCACATTGATCTTACCCTCAGTTGCTTGCCTGATTCGTCCTCTAACCATCAATTGGCAGGAATAAAAGGAATGATAGTGGTAACACATAATTGGGAATCAAAATTTAAAAAGTTATTAAATATAAATAACATTTATTTCCTTTAACTTGTGAATTTATAGGATTAAATTTATGTAATCCAGGATTTACTTCCCAATAAATACTCTAAGAGGAATTTTACCCATAATAATGGTACAAACTAATATCATGAATTTACACAAGAATATCCATCTAGATTGTTGCAACCAAGAGTGCCACATGCCCCACTATCATGAACAAGTTCTTGTTCGATTCTATCTCAAAGCGGCGTTTTCAGGTTTCAACCCTGGATACATCTATGCCATATCCACTTATTTGTGTTCTTATCTAGATAGAGATTTATTTTTTTGATAATGAAAATAATAATTACATAATAAAATTTGGGTATGTTTTTAATATAATTGGTCTTATCACAAAGGCTTTCACTATGGTTTTCTAATCCTAGATCCCAAAAATAACTAAACCGACCCTCTGATAACTTCGATAGCAACCCTACTATTTAATTCACACTTAAACAAGATTTATTACATATAATTTCACATAAGAAAACATTGAGGATTTATTGGTGTAGTGTCTTGGGATATTAATAACATTACATAAAAACTTCATACATTAAACACAATATATTTTTGAAAACTTCTTTTTGATGACCACAAAATTCCTTCGTATATAGAATTGCATGGGAAAACGTGATGAAATGCCTAAGAAAATTGTGAGCTATAAATCCCATTAAGGGTGTAAACAAGGAATAAGATGAAGAATATAGTAAATTTTAGACAATGATCATATAAATGGAGCACAGTAGAATCACGAATATAAAGGCATGATATATCATGATTATTAGAGATTAGAAGTGTGGAAACAACATTTAAAAAGATATTAGCATGAGACAAGGCTCATTGCACATGGATCATTATTAAACCCCCATTTATCTTGATTTATAATTAGTAAACCCTAATTTCACATGAAGTATCATGATACTAATCTTTACCCAGTGAAATATAGCACTATCAAGGAACACCCTTTTTAATCATTTGATTTAATGCATAAGGGTATCACATGGATCATACAACATGTAATTATTCAACATCATCATTTATTCCAAAATAAAGAAATTTGGAATAAATACCTGAAACTTCATATTCAATAAGTAAATGTGAGTAAATTTTATTACCCTTGATAGAGAAATGGGCTTGGTATTCACTACACAATTACTTTGGCTTGGAAAATCAAGGTGCAATTTCATGCTGCATAACGGCATGACATAAGAATTAATAAAAATTTCTGATGAGATAGAAAGGGGTATCTCATCATATTTATCTGAAATGGAATTTTAGGGTTCATATAGATATATTTCCCAACACATTTAATAGAATTTTTAAGCCTTATATATATAAATTTCTTGAATGTAAATAAGGAGAGAGAAATATCTTACGGATTTTATAAATAGTAATGAGTGTACATGGGAGGAATTATTGAGAAAGAAAGGGGTCTCTCATAATTAATACATAATTTGGAATGTATATGGGATGTTCTAAATAATACGAAACATTATTATTTTAAAATAAAAGGGCATAACAATATAATGAAATTTGGACAAAAATGAGAAATGAAAAATACCTTAAATAGAAGTGTTATCTAAAAGGATTGGGAGAGGATAAAGAGAGGCTTCTTAGGAGCTGGGGGAAATAATGGGGGATTAAATATATAAGAGGCCTATGGTTAGTTGGGTTCCAAATTTTTTGAGTGAATAGGAATGATATATTGACTGGTATTATAAATGAAAGAAGACTAAATTCATTATTATTTTGGTTTTGGACACTACACATTAAAATAAATCAAAAAGACAAACGATACCCTGGGTTTTTTCCCATATTTCTTCCAAATTTGATTTTAAAAAATTATTTTATAAGCAAGATGGCCAAACGTAATAAAATATTAGGCATGATTATGTGGAGGTGAGTCACACTCTTAAGGAAATATTATTAAAATGTTAAATTTTTTATTATGTATTTGAGGGTCCACTATGAAACCATAAAATTAATCAATCCAATCCAAAATAAAATTATTTTATGGTCAAGAAAAATATTTTATGGAAAAATATTTAATATTATTTTATTACAAAACTATTATGTCATTATGATGTCCTAAAAAACATTATATGATTAAATGGTATTTAAATTTTACCAAAAAATCAACTCTCTCATATAATTAGGAAAAAATCAACATTAGATAATTTTTACATCCTAAATCCAAAAATAATATTAATTTTAACAAAATAATTTTCTATATATATGTATTTTTACTTTAAAGAAAAAACGGACATTTATGGAAAATTTATCAGTTCTTACAAAAAATAGCTTTCAAACATTAATAAAAATTTTCATTTTATTCATAAAATTTATATGATTATTTATATTTAATAAAATTTTATTTAGTAATAATATTTTAGTAAAATAGTATTTAATTCAAAAGTACATTCATTCATCAAAAGTGATTTATTAATTTAATATAAACTATGAATACTATTGGTGAATTAAAACCCATTTACCAAATAAAAATAATAAAATTAATTTATATTCATTACTTTATACCAAAAAATAATGACCATAAATATAGTTCTATGGGATTGTAACATAACTCCTTATAACACTCGCATAATTCCTAAGGGTAAGGTGTGAAATTGTGATAGACTCTTGTGGTGGCTCAGATAGCATTAGTTTGGTGGTAATCTCTATCATCTTCCTCTTCTCTCGTAGGTGGTTCTGTTCAAGCATAACGTGATGAATCTCGACTTGGGAATGGATAAGAGAGAATCCTAGTGATTCCACATACTTTCCAAGATCCATAAAATGTACTTCGTATCAAGCAATTCTACTATATGAGGACACCACTTACTTTTTCTGAGTTAAATGGATTTGTTAAAACCATGTATTTATACATAGCATGGGATCACTATTTGATGCCTATATTAGCAATGGTAACAATTCTTAATGGAATTTTAAAAATACAAAAAAAAAATAACAAGGATGTAAATATGTCTTTTATAATATTTTACATTGTAAGACATTTAATTAGATCAAGAGGAATTTTCCTTAATAAATATTTGGTTCGTTATAGGAACAATGAAGATTGATATCGAAAGAACAGAGAGAAGATCCACGTTATAAAAATAAAATCTAATCAATAATGATCCCAATAAGCTCATATATTAAATCCTTTATAGTGAAAGAATCAATATGATAAGGAAGATCCAATAAAAGATTGAAATAACTCACAAAAAGTGAATATATCTACTTCGTTTGGTGCTTAGATACTACAATAAATGTTTTTAGGGAGGCAAAATGTAACACCCCAAGATTTTATGAGATATATTATTTTTAATTTCTTTGATATATTATGTTTTATGCTACACCAATACTATCTTGTAGTATACGCAATAATATACTTGGCTTGTGTTACACATAAGAGGAACCTTCCTCGATAGCTTGTGTGGTACGCAATACCGAGTTTCACGAAACAATGATATATTAAATTTTTTTTATGAACTAGCCATTATGAATAGTATTAACTGAATTTTGAATTTTATAACATTATATTTCATATTTCAAATTTTCAAGAACATGGTATGAGAACAAAATCAATTTTTGTATAATGGAAGTATTTAAAAAAAATCTGTTTTGTTGCCTTTTGATGGGGCATCCATTTTAAATATAATTTTTGACAAGTTGGTATGTTCAATTTAACAAAATAAACTAATTATTTTGAATCGGGATATAAAATTTTAATTTGGATAAATTTTTCAAATTTTTATTATAACATTCATATTTTGATGAATATTAAAAATACACAATATTTTACTTAAAAGAAACTTTTTTCTTCGAGATAATTTATGTGGTCAAATTATAAAATTGAATGGTTATAAAGTAAATATAGAATATATTTTTACCATTATATATAATTTATGTCATTATCATTTATTTAAAAATGGATTCATAGGTAAAATAATTTCAATCTTTTGCAATGTTTTAAAAAAACATATTTTTTGACAAGGAGATTAATTTTAAATTACAATTTTGCAATATCTGTGTTAGGAATTCAAAAGAATGGATTCCATATTTTGAATCAGTAGGATCAAATTATTTTAATAGGATACTTTTATTATTGGGAATTATGAATAGTAACTACGGTAAACCACAGTTAAAGGTAAATCAGGTAATTAAGGGTAAACATAATATTATAAATTACCCTAAAATTTGAATTACTATAATTGGATGATTACATTTCATCCTAAAATATAATTGGGTTGAAATGTTATCTTTTGGAACCCAGTTTTATGAGATTATGACCTTTAATTTATTTTAATTAAAGGAGAGTTAAATATGTTTCACTCAAACATTAATAATTAAATTATTTTTAATATAAGGATATACATAATATAAATTCGATTATAAATACAATTTTGAAATCAAAAATGTTTTTATTTATCCTGGTAATTTATTTTTAGTTTTTATAAAATATATAATTACCTTAATAGATTATACATTAATGATGCAGAAATTATTTCTTTATTGAAAAATCCATAATATAGTTTTTATTAAAATATTAATACCCAAAAAAGAACCCAAACACAATAATTATTATTGTAAAGACCCGTAATTTTATAGGAATTTTTTTTCTTAAATTCTTTGAGATTTTACGATTACGCAGTTTCGGACGACACCTGATTCCGAGGCTCGGTGTGCCCGGAATCAATTTCTGATGTTTAGCTCAGGTATGTTCAGTGAATGAACGAGGGGTATTTTCTAAATTTTGAACTGGTTCTCAGAATCAAAATCCTAGGGCACCGCTGAAACGGCAGTGCCGGTAATTACTTAAGAAGACATTTTCTAGAGATGCACTTGCTCGAGAAGAGTTGTTAAAAAATGGATTAAGTTCAAAGTGAAATAAAAATTGTGTTACACTTTTATTTCACATCCAAGTGTTTTAACCGCATGTGTTGGAGGTGAGTGGGGACCACTTGATCCTATATCCTCTTGATGGGATATTAGTGAGGTGGGGCCCACAAGACACCCACCCCTTCATTTTTCCTTAACTCCTCTACCGCATTAATGATGCCAACTTATTCCTCCATTTACTTTGACAGCACAAGATTAATTAATTAGGTAATTTCAACTTTTGAAATTTTAAAAGTGTTGGAAAAAGTAACAAAATAACGAAAAAGGCATATTTTATTTTTGATTATTTCGTTGTGTGGAGAATTCGGAGAGAATAATCAATGTTTTGAAGATCTTCATCTTCTACATTGAAGAACGCGAAGAACACTGGTGCCAACCTCGACTTCCTTCTCGACGATTGAAGAAGCGACGTCGTCATTCCACCGCAACGTCTACGGAGCAGTGGGGCTTTCCTTTACATTGTCAAGTGATCAACCTTCGTCCTTCGAGGTAGGGTTTGTTTTCACATTCATGATAATTTCAACGTTCATTGTTAATATTTGGCCGCCTATTATCAATATAACTGGAGGAGGTCGGACCGCATGAACACGGCCAAACCCCCTCCCCTTTTTTGTTGATTTATTTTTCTTCATGTATTGAAACGGAGGCGGAACCATTGCATCGCGTGAGATCGAGAGAACCACGGATTGAGTGGGCCGCGACGGAGGATCACGGCGCCATCACGCTGCACTGTGGGAGCCCAAATAGGCCGCGGCCAGAACGGGGCCGCGACGGAGGGGCACCGCGCCGTCGCGCCGTGCCGGAGCGCCATAGAGGGCCGCGCCGGGGTGGGCTACGGCGGAGGGGCGCGGAGCCATCACGCTGCACCGGACAAAAGAATTTCATAGCCTCTGGCATCGGCGGTTTATCAAGGGGGCGGCCGGACTTCGGGCCACCGACGCTCTAGGGGGGCGAGAGCGGTAGGTCCCATGGCAGACACAAACGGCCGCCCAACAGCCATCTCTTTTCGAGAATCCGGGGGGCAAAGCCCCAATTTAATTAGGTCGGACCCCACCATTAAAGGGGGTCCACCGTTTCGAATCGAGGGGGGGGGGGGGCAGCACCTCCCCCCTTCCGTGTCCGCTCAACGCGCGGATGCCCGCACCGGGCCGGACTGCCCGCGCCGAGCCGGGCCGCCCCCACTAGGCCAGACCAGCGCCAGCCGGCCCAGGCCATGCCCTAGTGGGCCAAACCCAGACATGGGTCAGGTCGACCCGGTTCGGGCTGACCTAGGAGGTATTGGGTCGGGTCGGACCGGGCCCAAACCCCTTACTTTCAGAAAGATCCGTTCAAACGCCCATAACATGGGCCACGTGCCTCCGATCGACGCACCGTCAGTTGCGTAGCGATACTTAGATCGAGAAGGTCATATGTTTATATTAAATTCATGGTTTCAGAGATCTTTGGGTATGTCTAGGTTTGTTTGGACACGAATTCAATCGGGCCCTACGAGCGAAAACACTTATAACTTGAGCTCCGGATGTCCGATTGACGTGCCGTCAACATTGTTGGATTCATCTTAGTGAGACGGTTACTTTTTCTTACTATGATTGAGGTTTGGAAATAGCTGGAGTATGTTCAGGTTGGTTTTGACTTAAGAACCAACTGGGCCCCTCAGATAAAAAGGCCAATAACTCTCAGACCAGGCATCTGATTCACGTGTCGTCTGTGACGTTTATTTCCTATACATGAGACAGAACTTTGTGATACATCAACTCTAGACTTCATGAAGGTTTATGTATCGACCCCTTGGATCATAGAGTGGACCCTCCAGGAATCGAGCGTGCTGTGTGTGGGAACCCTAGAGATGGCTGCGACTGTGACGACGACGACAGTTGTACTGAAATCCTCCGTGGGATTAACATCAACGACTAACGTACTGGAATCCTCTATGGTTTCGATGGTGAAGACTACTGTTCTTCTATCCTATGTGGGTCCGGAAGTATTTGACTCTGTACTTGTATCATGTGTTGGTCCAGCAGAGTAGCCGGTCTTGTATCCTTTGTGGGTCCGACAGCTTAGCTGGTCTGGTATCCAATGTGGGTCCGACAGCTTAGATGAGTTAGTGGCTATATCTGATCTTCTCTATCACCTTACGAATAGTATACCTGTGTGATCTGAGTCTTGACATTCAATATTTATCTTTGATATGATTGATGTGCTATCCTATGTGAATTGGGTTGTGTTTTCTTATGTGGATTTGGTTGTACTTTCATGTGTGGACTGGGTTGAACTTGGGATCATGAGTTGGAGTAGTACTGGAATTGATGACTTAGGTATATCTATTGGCATATACCTAAGTAGATTTTGTTGATACGTCATGTTTGTATCTTTCCGTTGTGTATTATCCTTGGTGGATTCTGGGATACCTTCAGAGTCTCGGGTCCCTACTGAGTATCGTATACTACCCCTGCACAGGATATGCCCGCACAACGTTGTGTTGGTTGTAGACGACAGACAACGCTGATCACGGAGGAGGCTCATGGAGCTGGTCGGTACCTGGAGGAGGACCACTGGGCGGGACATATACGGAGCGGACGACCAGACCTAAGGACCTGAGGAGCTGAAGAGACCATTTGTACACACCCTTCATGTGGGATTTCCAGAGGACAACTCGGAGTTGCTGCATTACTTTTCTACAACTATTCTTTCTTTCAGTTGTACTTAACTTTCAGTTGGGTTTGTATTCTGGCCCACATGCTTTCCAGCACTTACTTTTTTACTCAGTTTACTTAGTGTTTACTTCTGTTTGCATACTCTATGGTGTTTGTTTTCTTTATAAAGTCAATTACTTCCCTTTTTTCGGGATTTATACTTTTGGTTCTAGTCGCCAGCACCTGGCCTATGGGATGTGGGATTGGGGTAGTCACGGCACCAGCCCCGAGGATAGGTCATGACAAATTGGTATCAGAGGAGTTCGGTTATACCATAGAACTAAGGACTTTGATATTTCTTCTATGTGAAGCAATAGTGTTTAGGGTATTGAGTGTGGCTATTAGCCCATGGAGTCTAGTGTTGGTGCGGCGACCGACGTATCCATACAACAAGACCCTGACTTCTGATTTCCAACTCAGTGCACGAAAACATTGATTGCATGTGTGTTTCAAAAGTTTTTTTTTGTGAATAATTTGTGTCAGCTCACAAGGTATATTATATTGACAGTGGAACACCTATTTCTTTTAATAATGGCCCAACGACGGCAGCCATCTAGGGTTCCTAGCATTGTGCGAGAGGACAACCCACCGAGTGATGAGGCCTCGGTGCATGGCCCCTTTACAGCGGAGGCACCGACAGTACCTCTACACGCTGAGCCACCGATTCCACCAGCCCCAAAAGTTGAGAGTGGACGTCTCCTAAGGGCACTAAACAAGTTTCAGGGTAAGAGACTACCCAGGATCCATGGGGAGATAGACCATCAGATAGCCGAGGATTGGATGGAAGCTGTTGATCGAGTTTTCAGATTAGCAGGGTCATTAGCTGACCTCATGGTGATCCTTGTAGCGAGTCTCTTGACCACAACAATAGGTATATGGTGGAGTCTGATGCTCCAGGTGCACGACGAGGCATCTATTCTTTGGTCGGACATCAAGGGCCGTTTCCGCTTGGAGTTTGTTCCAACTACCCTCCGTATGGTGCGCATTCCGGAGCTACTATAGCGGCAGCAGGGCAACATGACAATATCCCAATACTCAGTGAGATTTACCAATCTCTCGTGCTACTCCACTGACTTGGTACATGAGACATTCTTCCGGACCCCAACCTTTGAGCAGGGATTGAGGCATGAGATCAGGGCATCGATGATCTCCCTCATCATTCTGACGTAGGTAAAATTACTGTGGAGATCCCTTCTTGTAGAGAGCTTTCATGCTGAGCCTACATCAGCAACGAGACCTGCCGCAGGGTGGCACGAAGTGGAGTCTTTTATAGATGGCAGTCGACAGATTTCACAGGTGACCAAGCGGACCAGACCATTAGGTGGACGACCTCAGGATACTGGCTTAGAGGTGCAGGTCACATGGCACAGAGCCAACCTTCCGATGAGTAGACAGTGTTATACATGCGGAGTTTAGGGCCACATGGCTCGTGACTACCCCACCCGCCATGCAGAAGAGTAGTAGACGGTTGAGGGACCACCCAGGCAAAGGTAGAGGTTTGATCGTGGCAGTCCACAGGGAACAGGCGGACGAGGCAGAGGCGCTGGCCAAGCAGCGGGTGGTGGGCGACGCTTTGAGGCTCTACCACCACCACCGCTAGAAGGTCCACCCCGACCACAGGGAGCTGGCGGACAGAGGTAGGCTCAACTTCAGGAAGCAAAGGCCTACGATCACGGCACACCTAATATGATTCGAGGTACTATATGTATCTACTCCACCCTTTTTGCAGTTCTCATAGACACAGTAGAGAGTCATTCTTTTATTGCCGCTACCCTTGTTCGGAGCTCGTAGATTCCGATGGAGTTGTTGGCATGATCGTTACGGCTAGAGACTCCTACAAGAGCATACTCGACGATTACGCACTAGTTATGGCAGTGTGAGCTTACTATAGGAGGCAAGAGCTTCAGCTAGGATCTTCTGGTAGAGGCGTTGAGGCATTATGATGTCATCTTGGGCATGGATTGGTTATCTATAGTCCATTCTCATATTGAATGTATTAGGCGCAAGGTGTGATGTTTTCGCACTGATTGGAGAAGGTTAACCTTCACTGGCTAGAAGGGAGCCTTTGTAGCGCATGATGGACTTATGTAGAGGAGAGGAAAGATGATCACTCATCAGTTCGCTAGCCTAATCATTGGAGCAGTTGACATGCAGAGTCCGAGTTTTCCTGTTGTGGTGGATCAGTATGCGGATGTTTTTCCTGATGACGTTCCGGGACTACCTCCTCACATAGAGGTATACATCTATATTGACTTATACCCCGGGATAACCCCGATATCTACTCTAGTATATCGGATGGCTCCCACGGAGCTTTGAGAGCTACAGGTACATCTGGAGGACTTGCAGGGCAAGGGACTCATTCGACCCAGTGTTTCACCCTGGGCTTCCCCGATTTTGTTCCCCAAGAAGGCGGACGGGAGCTTGCGAATGTGTGTCGATTACCGTCTCCTGAACCAGGTGACTGTAAAGACAAGTATCCACTTTTGTGGATTGACAACCTCTTCGATCTGCTCAAGGGAGCACAATGGTTCTCGAAGATAGACCTCAGGTTAGGCTATCATCATCTCAGAGTTCGAGATGACGATTTAGAGAAGACGACCGTCAGGTGTCGGTATGGCCACTATGAGTTCTTGGTTATTCCTTTCGGCATAAACAACACTCCAGTAGTGTTCATGAGCCTACTGAACAGGAGATTCTAGCATTACCTCGATCGATTTTTCATAGTCTTCATCGACGACATATTGATATACTCGACCACTGATGAGGAGAACGCCTACCACTTTCGGGTTGTACTAAACACACTCTGAGAGCACCAGCTTTATGGTAAGCTCTCGAAGTGTCAGTTATGGATTCGAGAGGTCCACTTCTTGGGTCACGTCATCTCTGAGGAGGGAGTTGTGGTGGATCCTGCGAAGATTGAGGGAGTACAGGCTTGGGAGCCACATAGGAGCATGAAAGAGGTGCGGAGTTTCCCAGGTCTGGCTGGATACTATCGGAGGTTTGTACGAGACTTATCCAGAGTTGTAGTACCTCTTTCATCTTTGACAGAAAAGGGGAAACACTTCTTGTGGTCAGATAGATGTCAGCAGAGCTTCCAAGAGATGAGACAGAGATTGAACTGTGCACCCATCTTGAGGCTGCCAGAGGAGGGAGTAGGGTACGTAGTCTTCTACGATGCATCAGGTATTGGACTGGGGTGTGTCCTGAGGCAGGAGCGAGCAGTAATCACCTATGGATCATGACAGTTGAGGCAGAACAAGCAAACCTACGCTACCCATGACCTAGAGTTAGCAGTAGTAGTATTTTCTCTAAAGATGTGGGAACACTATCTAATGGGAGATCGCTTTACAATCTACATTGACCACCAGAGTCTCCGGAACATCTTCTCATAGAAGTACCTGAACCTGAGACATCGGCGATAGATCAAGTTCCTCTAAGACTATGACTTTTTGATAGTCTATACTCCTTGGACGGGGAACGTAGTATCTGATGCTCTCAGCAAGAGGTCTAGCATCCGACTACATGGAGAGGCGACAGAGCAGTAAGCCACTTTACAGATATCCTACATGGATATAGATGGGGAAGCCTTACTACAATCGCTCACAGTCACTCCTCCACTTATTCAGAGGGTTAGAGAGGCACAGTGAGGGGACATTGACTGTAAGACGTGACATGCACCGATATCCTCAGGTCATGCACCTGATGGATTTTCTATAGGAGGAGAGCACTTCGTCCTTTTCAAAGGACGTACCATGGTACCGGGTTCATTACATGAGGAGGTGCTAAGAGAGTTTCACACTTCCCTATTAGTGGAACATCTAGGAGTGGTGAAGGTGTACCGGGATCTTAGATGAAAACACTGGTGGCCGGGTATGAATAAGGTTGTGGAAGAGTTTGTTTCCCTCACAAGCCAGTAGGTGAAGGCGGGGCACTAGGTACCAGCAAGCATGGTATAGCCTTTGGAGGTCCCAGAGTGGAAGTGGGATGGAATATATATGTATTTTGTGACTCGACATCCACGTACTTCCAGAGGAAACGACTTCATTGGGGTTATCATCGATTGACTCACCATGTCGACCCACTTCTTACCCATCCGAGAGTAGGGCTCAGTGGAGAGCTTGGGATGCCTCTACGTTCAGGAGATTGTATGACTCCATGGTGTTCCATCATCTATCTTCTCCGATCGAGATGATCACTTTACTTCTCAGCTCTGGAAGGGGTTACAGGATGAATTTGGGATGCATCTACGCATGTGCACTGCCTTTCCCCCACAGACGGATCGTCAGACGGAGAGGACCATTTAGACTTTCGAGGACATTCTCCATGTGTGTGTCCTCGACTTTGGTTACAGCTGGGAGGATCACCTACCTTTGGTGGGGATTGCATACAAAAATCGCTACCACTCCACCATTGGGATGGCACCATACGAGGCATTGTATGGCCATCCTTACATATCACCTTTGTGTTGGACAATCCATGGGGAGTCAACACTTGTGGGACCAGAGATGGTCCAGGACACGACAGAGAAGGTCCAGGTCATCCAGGAGTGGATGAGGAGAGCTCAGAGCTGTCAGATGTTTTATGCTGACAGGAGGCGGAGACCACGTGAGTTCGAGGATGCCGACCACATTTTCTTACGGGTCTCGCCACGGTGTGGTTTACAAAGATTTGGCTGGGGTGGAAAGTTATCTCCGTGCTTCATCGGACCATTCCAGGATATTATCCGGATAGGTGAGGTGGCATATCGTTTTTCTCTACCACCTCAGTTGCACCGGGTGCATGACATCTTCGACATATCTTAGCTGAGGAGATACGTGCACAACCCGACACATATCATCGACCATGGGGAGCAGGACATCGATGACGGGGAGACTTTTGTGGAGGTCCTGGTGAAGATCAAGGATTGATAGGAGCAGGTCCCACGTGGGCGGTTGATTCCTCTAGTGCGCATCAGGTGGTAGCACAGGAACCTCCAGGAGAGCATTTGGGAGCGGGAGGCTCAGATGCGTGCTCAATACCCTCATTTGTTTCCCTAGTTTGTGATGTATCTTTACGGGGACATAAAGCCCTGTGGTGGGAGTAATGTAAAGACCCGTAAATTTCAAGGAATTTTTTTTCATAAATTCATTGAGATTTTTTAAATATGTTGTTTCTTGACGGCACTGGATTCCGAGGCCCGGTGTGCCCGGAATCAATTTATGAAATTTAGCTTTAGTACATTCAGTGAACGAACGAGCAGGTTTTTCTAACTTTTAAACCGGAGCTCAGAATCAAAATATGAGGGCACCAATGAAACCGCAGCACCAGTAATTGCTTAAGAAGACGTTTTCCGGAGTTGCGCTTGCTCGGGATGTGTTGTTAAAAAAATGGATTATGTTTAAATTGAAATAAAAATTGTGTTACAATTTTATTTCACATCCAAGTGGTTTAACCCCATGTGTGGGAGTTGAGTCAGACCGACTTGAACCAACATACTCTTGATAGGATATTAGTGAAGTGGGGCCCACACGAGACCCACCCCTTCAATTTCCCATAACTCCTCTACCACATTAATGAAGCCAACTTATGCCTCCATTAATTTTGACAACACAAGAATAATTAATTATGTAATTTCAACATTCAAAAATTTAAAAGTGATGGAAAAAGTATTAAAATAAGGCAAAAGCCTTATTTTATTTTTGGTTGTTTCATTGTGTGGAGACTTGGGAGAGAATACTAAATTCCTTGAAGATCATCATCTTCTACGTTGAAGAATGTGAAGAACGTCGGTGCCAACCTCGACATCCTTCTTCTCGACGCTTGACGAAGCGACACCGTCATTCAATGGAAACTTCTACGGAATAGTGGGGATTTCCTTTAATTCATTAACCGATCAACTTTCATGAATCGAGGTAGGGGCTGTTTTCGCATTCATGATTATTTAGATGCTCATTGTTAATATTTGGCCGCCAGTTATCAATATAAAAGGAGGAGGATGGACCGCACGAACACGGGTGAACCTCCTCCCATTTTTGATGATTCATTTTTTTTGTGCTTGAAACAGAGGCGGAACCATTTCACTGCCCGAGGTAGAGAGAACTGCGGTCGGAGTGGGCCACGTAAGAGGAGCGCGGCGCCGTTGCGCCGCACCTGTGGAGCCGAAAGAGGCCACGAGCGGAACTGGGCCGCGGTGGGGGGGGGGGCACCGCCGCGCCCTGCCGGAGCGCCATGGAGGGTCGTGGTCGGGGCGGGCCATGGCTGGGGCGGGAAAAGGTGGAGGGGTGCGACGTCGTCGCGCTGTGCCGGACAGAAGAGAGCTGCGACGGTTCAGCAAGGGGGTGGCAGGACTTCGGGCCGCCGGTGCTCTAGGGGGGTCGGATCGGCCGGTCCGCCGACAGCCACAAACGACCAGCCATTTTCGAGAATCTGGTGGGGCGAAGCCCCCAGTTTAATTATGGAAGACCCCACCATTAATGGGGTCCGCCGTTTCAAATCGAGGGGGGGCAGCGCCTCCCCACTTATGTTTCCGCTCAGCGCGCGGGCGCCCGCACCTGGCCAGACCGCCCGTGCAGGGCCGGGCCGCCCGCGCTCGGCCGGACCCGCGCCAGCCAGGCCGGGGCATTCCCTAATGGGCCAGATTCGGACCCGAGTCGGGTCGACCATGTTCGGGCCAACCCAGGGGGTATTGGGCCGGGTCGGACCGGGCCCAAACCCCCTACTTTTAGACAGATCCATTCAAACGCCCATAACATGGGATACAAACCTCCGATCAATTCATCATCAGTTGTGTAGCGATCATTGGATTGATATGGTCATTTTGGTATATTACACTCATGTTTTTGGAGAACTTTGGGTATGGACGGGTTGGTTCGGACACGAAGCCAACCGGGCCCTCGGAGCAGAAATGCTTACAACTTGAGCTCCGAATGGCTGATTGACGTGTCGTCGACTTTGTTGGATTCCTCTTAGTGGGAAGGTTCTTTTGACTTAATCCACTCGAGGTTTGGATGCAGGTAGAGTACGATTGGGTTGGTTTTGACTTAAGAACCAACTGGGCCCCTGGGACAAAAAAGCCAAAAACTCTCAGACCGGGTGTCTCATTGATGCACCGTCTGTCACGTTGAGTTCCTATAAATGAGATGGAACTTAGTGATACCTCAACTCTGTACTTTCTGAAAATTGATGTATCGACCCCTTGGTTCATGGAGCGGACCCTCCTGGAATCGAGCATGCTGTGTGCGGGAACCCTAGAGCTGGCTGCGACTGTGACGATGACGACGGCTGTACTAAAATCCTTCATGGGTTCGACAGCGATGACTACCATACTAGAATACTCCATCGGTTTGATGATGATGACTACTGTTCTTGTATCCTATGTGGGTCTGGCAGTATTTGACTACTATTATGGTATCCTATGTGGGTCTGGTAGTATTTTACTCTGTACTTGTATCATTTGTGGGTCTGGCAGAGTAAATGGTCTTGTGTCCTTTGTGGTTCCAAAAGCTTAGTTGGTCTTGTATCCTATGTGGGTCTGACAGCTTAGATGAGTTAGTGTCTATATCTGATAATCTCTATCGCCTTACGAAGAGTATACTTTTGTGATCTGAGTCTTTAATTTCAATCTTATCTTCGATATGATTGACGTTATATCCTGTGTGGATTGGGTTGTGTTTTCTTGTGTGGATTTGGTTTGTACTTTCCTATGTGGACTGGGTTGAACTTGGGCTCGTGAGTTGGAGAAGTACAGGAATTGATGACTTAGCTATATGTATGGTCATATACCTATGTAGAGTTGGTTGATACATCCTATTTGTATCTTTCCTTTGTGGATTATACTTCGTGGATTCTGGGAGACCTTCGGAGTCTCGGGGTCCCTACTGAGTATCGTATACTCAACCCTGCATGGGCTATGCCCTCACTACGTTGTGTCGGTTGCAGATTACAGACAGCACTGATCGCGGTGGAGGCTCCTGGAGCTGGACGGTACGTAAAGGAGGACCACTGGGCGGGACGTACACGGAGCGGACAACCAGACCTGAGGACCAGAGGTGCTGAGGAGACAATTTGTACCCACCCTTCATGTGGGATTTCCAAAGGACCACTATTCATTCTTTCATTTGTACTTTACATTTAGTTGGGTTTGTATTCCGGACCACTTACATTCCAGCACTTACATTTGTACTATGTTTACTTAGTGTTTACTTCAGTTTACGCACTCTGTGGTGTTTGTTTTCTTTATAAAGGCAATGCCATCCCTTTTTTCAGGATTTAAGTCTTTGGTGCTAGTCGCCAGCCGCTGGCCTATGGAAGGTGGGCTTGGGGTAGTCACAACACTGGCCCCAAGGACGAGTCATGACAATTTTATGTACTAATTAATGTGCTCCATGAATTTTCTAGATGAATATGAAATTAGAGTAATTATTAAATATTTTTTTCTAATATAACTTCTTTGTGTATTTTATTTGAATTCAAATTAATGTAAAGTGTCAAAATTGATACTATTGATATTTTATAAAAATAACATATAATTAAAATATTTAAAAAACACAAAAATATTTAGAAATTAAAAATTGAAATTTATATGATCTATAATGTCATAATGTAGCTAATTATGAACAATTCACAACACATAAGTAAGCATTCATATCAATTTAAAATTTCAAATATTATTACGACAAATAAAATCAAATAGATTAAATAAGGATAAATCAAAATGATAAGGTTTAAAATAAATTCCTAACAAGTCTAAATATTAATTATTGATTTGATTACCAACCTATATCACCCTATCATCGAAGTTGAGTAATTTTGGGGGTTTTATGTGGGGTTGGGTTTTATTATAATTTAATATTTTTGAGGTTTCCAAAAGCGCCCCTCTCCCCTCTTATATAAGGGAACCTTTTTCCCTCTCCTCTCAATTAAATAGTGAGATTTCAAGCCTGACCAATCCATTACAATTCCCCTTTTAAACCTCTCTAGTTACATTATAGAGGTGTTGGTCTTCTCAAATGACCAACTCTAGTACCCTAAGAAAATTTTTAAAGTATGAACTTCGAGGAAGAGGTAATATCTCATACTAATTTTTTCAAATTTATTTCTTCTTCTTCTTACTCTTCATTAGTTTTTTAATTATAAAGAAATAAAATCAGAATCACTCATACATTTATATGATATAATCAATATTAAATAACCCTATTTCACCTTCTATCCATCCAACAAAAAATGAAATCACCTCCTGTGCGTACGTACAGAATACCGTCTCCACGTCGTGGTGTAATCTCGTTTTCAGCCACCACCTTATTTGGATGTGTATAACCGTGGAAATAAAAAATATATATGATTATTATAACCTAATTCTAATTAGGAGATATTATATCATCTACTCAAATTCCATTCATTAATTATGGTAAGGATATCATCCCTCGTGCATACGTATAGACTATCGTCTCCACGACACGATGGGATTCATTCTCGATGTTAACCATTCAAGAATGACTATAAAGTATATATAATGAATTATACTGAGATATATGACATAATAATGCTACTGGATTTATATATATATATATATATTCCATCTATTTACTTCCATTCAAGTCAATAAGGAATGGAAAATAGCATTCATGTGTAGGTACGACCTACCGTCTCCACGAACAGTGTATTTTGTTTCATTTATCTATAAATTATCTATATATATATATACTGTATATATATATGATATATAAATATTGTTTTACATTATGTAAGTATTTAAATCATGAAATAAGGAATAATATCATGAATATTATGTCCAAACACGTATGATAAATGAAAGGATTATTACCCAAAACATTTTTTCAACATGGAATCGAAAAATGAACAGGTAATATAAAGTCATAAGTGAGTCATGCATTATATCATAACAATGAAAATTATTATTGAGTAAGTCAATTACATTATTTAAATCATTATACAGGAGGTTTGGACACGTACGGAAGAAATTGGACCTAAGGATAGGGAAAAATATTCGAATCTCATTCTAATATATGATTATTTATTCGTATGTATTTATTGGGGTAATATTTATCATATATGTCCATGTTTAAAAAAATGTTTTCATAAAGTTTTTAATATTCTTCCAAGTATATTTAAAGTCATTTTTATCCCATTATTGAATTTTACTTTATAGTATGGAAGGAATCTTTCTTTTGTTAACCATGCTGGGTACTTTTTGAATTTTCTAGAAAAAGTACAGGGAGACTGTTTTTTTAACATATACACCATGAACAGATTTTTACATTTTCAAAACACCTTATTTTCATGAAGATTCCTCTGCAATATTTCATAATTATTTACAATAAAAATTATTTTGTTTAAAATTTCTCAGAATTTTGAGGAAAGAAAATGATTTTGAAGAACAAATGATATTTTCCTCAAGAATTAATTTCAAGTGTTTTATCAAAACTATTTTCCATATAAGATGACATTTTTTTATAATGGACATGTTTCATATATAATTTCCCTATTATTTTAATGGTTTATTTTTTTATGATGAAGTTATATCTATTATTTTATATAGATTATGTTATGATGGAATGATGTATATGATACCCATTTTATTCATTGGGTTATGATGAATGATTTATGTTTATTTTGTGGCACAAGAATGAATGATTTCATTATAGAATGGGTGGATCCTATATCTAATTCCTATGCATTGGGTAATGATTTATATCTCATGAGATAGACATTTATTTAACAATAAGTAAATATGGTTTAGTAATACAGGGCTGGAACGACAAGTAAACCCGGTTCAGTAATGGACTTTGTAAACTATGATGGTCTTTGCAGCAATTCCTTGGCTAATATAGAAATCATATCATGTGTTTAATGGTTTTCCAAAATTACATGTTTTATTCCCATGCTATTTTATCATGATTAATTTTCCTTTATGATCTTTTCCTTACGTACTGCCAAGATTTATTTCACGACTCAATATTTTAATATTTAATCATTACATTCATGTTTTTAAGTTCAAATGTATATGGTTTGTTTTATTTTCTCCATGAATAACCTTATTGAGTATTTTATCTCACCCTTTTTATGTTTTATATTCCCCAGGATATAATGAATGAATTTATGTAATAAAACAAAAGGGGACTATCTTTACGGGAGATGTTGAAGATATTTAACGATGATTAGAAGATTATGCTCTGAGTCTCCAAAGACACTAAACTATTATGGTCCTTGGGTGACTATTTTTTTTATGTATTAAGTATTCTGCAATCATAATGTAATGTCCATGTATGTCAATCATGGTTCTCTATAGTTGTTATGAACGGAAAGGTTTAGTAAACCTTTGGAAACTACGATACAAAAACATTAGTGAGATCCCTGGAGAAATTTCTAAGGCATGTCTTGGGATTTCCCTAAGGTCATGTATAAGTATAGGTAATATTCCTCGAATTATGGTCATGATCTTATAATTAAGCATACGATTTTAGATATTTAAGGTACTCCCTATTTATAATGTTGTTTTCCTGGAATGATTTTTGACTGTCACACTATTCTTTTTGTGTTTTAGAAAATGGCTCGAAACAGGAAGATTAATGTTATTGGAGAATCTGATGGACAATGGAATGATATTCTTCATGAGAAACCCAATGAAAGTGGATTTTAAAGACAAAAAATTGTTATTATGCATAATCACCAATTTCATAATATGATCAATAATCTCAACATTGAAAAGTTTATTGACTAATATAATAAGATAAAGATGTAGTTTCATGATGATCATAGTGGAATGAATGTTCAATTTCTTACATGTAAATCGTGTGGGAAGAGGTGTCTAGGTGACTGTTTCAAAGGAACTGAAAGATGCCTTGGCTGTAGAAAAGAAAGACAGAAATCCAGTAATTGAAAAGGAAAAGGTACAGTTAACACAGTGTACAAGGATAACGTTATTGCTAAGACATCTACAATGGTTAAATGTTATAAATGTGGAATGTACGAGAATTATTCAAACCAATTCCCGAATAGATAATCTCATGAAGAGAATAATCATGGTCATATAGGTAGTATTTATGTTGATGATGATGAAGAGACTATAAATGATATATGAGATGAAAAATGTATTGAGGAATAAAATTATGATGCTCGGTCAATGGTTTAAGAAGGTAGTGGAATGATTGAACGATTATCTTGAGTAATGTTTTATAAGTAATTTCATGGTACTATGGTATAAAGAAACAACTAAGGGTTGTTACACTTTTGTTTTTCCTTATTTTTTTAAATGAATATGTTGAATGGTTCTGGTTACCATGAACGGTTATTCAGATATTTTTGGAAAGCACCTAATATGCGCATAAATAAGGGATAAAGAGATAATGAAATGTTTGATAGTATTAATGATATCATGACTGATATAAGGAAAATGTGATATCATGGAATGAGTATATAGAAATATTGGGATTTTGGTATATGGAAAGAGGTAACTTTTTATATAATTAATGTTTTCACAAAGATTATATGGTAATTCATGTTTCAAGAGAATAAATGATTAAGGATTTCACATGTTTGGAATGTGACCAAAAAGATATATCTTCTGATATATGGGGCATAAATGATGGTTTTCATTGCTTGGTAGATGACCTTTCTAGTAATCGTTTTCTCTATACTATGAGATTGAATAGACGTATTTTCAAAAATCCTAAAGTTTGGATTGGATTAAGATGGACGTTATATAGTATTGTTTATGGATAAAACTTTTTTCTAGAATGTTATAATAGTATAGTTTTAGAATAAATTACTACCAGCAGGATGGGCGACAACCAATCATGTCGGACAAGGATGTGGGAATAAAACCCACAAACTAAGTGTGATAGTCCTTTATCACCAACCACTGGCCTGCAGGATGTCCCTGGTTAGTATAAAGTAGTTTTATTTTATTAAACGGTATGATATATGATGTATAAGTCCATTTTTGGAATCATATACGGTTAATCTCACCAATGATGGACTTATGTATATTTAATAATTTGTGCAATCCATTTTGTAATAAAGTCAGATGGAATGACCTATAATTCTATCGCATTATCTGCTAACACTTCAAAAATTACAATTTCAACTTCATTTCATTAAATAAGAGATGAAGTGGAAATTGTTCATGGAATGACCAATGATGGTATTACACTAAAATCATGTAAATATTTATCCTTATGAAAAAATTCATCAACATTCGTGAAATGATATTGAAAACCAAAAATGTTGTCCTAATACCCTCATATCTGATGAATCATATGGTACCATAGATCAACTCAAATTTATGGCTTTTTGATTGTTGGTTGTTTCATAGCTATGTTCTCTACCACTCTCCATCATAACTTGATGGTTAGATTTATCTTCCATATACATTTTTTCACTTATGGTCTCTTATGTGGAAAAATAGTGATGAGTTAATTTGGGTAAACATTACATTTCATAATTTATTTTTTAAAATTATATTTTATTATTCATTTTTACGATGTTGGTTTCTTTGAACGAAACTTTCAAGTAGTAAACCATTTATAAACTCGAAGAATTTCGAGGGTGAAATTAATTTTAAGGGGGTATAATGTAACACCCTGAGATTTTATGAGATATATTCTTTTTAGTTTCTTTGATATCATCCGTTTTAAGCTATGCCATGATTAGCTTGCAGTATATGAAACAATATACTTGGCTTCTGTTACATGAAAGAGCAACCTTTCTCGGTAGCTTGCATAGTACGCCATACTGAGTTTCACTAAACAATGATATATTAAAATATTATTATGAACTAGACATTATGAATAGTAATAAACACATTTTGAATTTTATTTCATTATAATTCATCATACACAATTTCTAGAACACGATATGAGAGCAAAATAAATATTTAGAATAAAGGAAGTATTTTAAAAAAATGCAGTTTTGCGGCCTTTTGATGGCGCTCCCATTTTAAATATAATTTTTGACAAGTTTATAAGTTAAATATAACAAAATAAACTAATTATTTTGAATCAGTATATAAAAATTTACTTTGGATAATTTTTTCATATTTTTATGACAACTTTCATATTTTGATGAATAGTAAAAATACGCTAAATTTTACTTAAAAGATAATTTATATGGTTAAATTATAATATTGAATGTTTTTGAATTATAAATAGAATATATTTTTACTATTTTCTATAATTTATGTCATTATCATTAATTTTATATTGAATTCATAGGTAAAATCATGTTAATATTTTTCAATATTTTAAACAGAAACCCATTTTTCGGACAATGGGAATTTTTTAAATTAAATTTCTACAACATCAGTGTCTTAAATTTTGAAAAATGGATTCTATATTTGGAATCTATAGGCTCAAATTATGTTAATATGATACTTTTATTTTTGGGAATAATGAATATTAACGACGGTAAATTTTATTTACCACACATAATGGTAAATCAGGTAATTAAGAGAAAAAATAATATTATAAAATTACCCTAACACTTGTCTTAAAATGATTGGATTATAATATTTCTTCCTAAAATATACTTGGGATGAAATTTTATCTTTTGGAACACACTTGGATGAGATTAAGACCATTAATTTATTTTATTTAAAGGAAAATGAAATATGTCTCACTCAAATTTTAATAATTAAATTATTTATAATATAAGGTTATACATAATATAAATTATATTATAAATAAAAATTTGAAAGCCAATGTTTTTTTATTTATCATGGTAATTTATTTGTAATTATTAAGAAATATATAATTACCTTAATATCTTATACATTAATAAGGCATAAATTATTTATTTAGTGAAAAATCCATAATATAGTATTTATTATAATAATAATAACCATCAAAAACCCAAAAACGTGACTGAAACTTACTGTTCGAGTATAAATACACCATAATAATCCATGTATAGGCTTTCCAACCATTTGGAGCCTTATAAAATAGATTATGACATTTATATTATTTTATTTTAATTAATGTCAATGTTTTCAAATTCATAATTTAATGAATCTAACAATTTAATTTTTTTTATTTTTAGATGATAAATTCGATTAAATGTAATCTAACGAAATCTACTAGATTTATCTTCATCATATCATTTTATTTTTAATTTCTTTGCTAAATATAAGTAAATTAACTAATTATACCGAAATGTTCTAGCAATTATCTTATCAAGAGAAATATCAAAAAATGGTAAAAATAAATATTTTATGAACTAATTAATGTGATCCTTGAATTTTATAGAAGAAAAATACCTTTTAAGAATATATTAAATTTTTTTTGAACATATATTTTGTGTGTATTTAATTTAAGTTCAAATAAATGAATACTCTCAAAATTGACATTATTGATATTTTATAAAAATAACATATAATTAATTTATTTTAAAAGAAGAAAAATATTTAAAAATAAAAAATTGAAATGTATATGATCTATAATTTCATAAATTATCTGATTATGGAAAATTCACATCACATAAGTAAGAATTCAAAACCATTTAAAAATTTTGATATTATTACCACAAATATAATCAAATAGATTAAATAAGGATAAATCAAAATGATAAGGATTAAAATAAATTCCGAACATGTATAAATTTTTCTGGATGATGATATTACCACCCAATCTCATCTCATATTCTAATTTGAGTCATTTTTGAAATTTTTATGTGAGGTTGGGTTTTTTTATAAATTAATATTTTTGAGGTTTCCACTCCTCTCCTATATAAGGTCACCTCTTTCCCTCCCCTCTTCACTCAATATATATCCTTCAATCTTGGAAAAACCCTAAAAATTCCTCTTATTGAACTATCTAGTTACATTATAGATGTTTTGGTCTTCTCAAAAGATAAACTCTAGTACCCTAAGATGTTATTTAATGGAGGCACTTCGAAGAAGATGTAATATCTCCTACAGATTCTTTCAAATTTATTTCTTCTTACACATCCTCTTCATTAGTTGATTCATTATAATGTCATAAAATCAGTGTCAATCAAATATTTATATGTTATTATCAACATGAAACCACCCTATTTCAACTTATATCCATCCTACAAAAAACGAAATCACCGCGCTTGCGTACATACTGAATATCGTATCCATGTCGTTATGTAATCTTTTTTTCCACAACCACCTTACTTGTATGGGTATAATGGAGAAAATAATTAATATATCTGATTATTATAACATGATACTAATTATGTGATATTATATCTCCCACTCCAATTCTATTCAATAATTATAGGAATGATATCATCGCTCATGCATACGTACAAATTACCCTCTCCACGACGCGATTAGATTCATATTCCATGTTAACCTTTCATGAATTATTCTAAATTATATATAACGAATCATACAAATATGTATTACATAATAATTCTATTGGATTTATGTATATAAATATGACATATACTTTCATCCATTCAAGTAAATAATGAATGGAAAACAACGTTCATGTGTACGTATGGCCTACCATCTCCATAAACGAGGTATTTCATTTCATTCATCAATCTATTATAAATATAAACATATAATATATATATGATATATAATTTTTTTTTTAAATTATGGATGTAAGTAAATCATGATATAAGTAATAATATCAAGAACCAAAATTCCAATCACATACGATATATGAAACGATTATTACACAAAATGTTGCTTCAACATGGAATTGACAAATAAACAGGTAATATAAAGTCATAAGTTAATCATATATGATACCATAAAAATGACTATGACTCTTGAGTAATTCAATGACATTATTTAAATCTTTATATAGAATGTTCGGACATGTATGGAAGAAATTGGACCCAAGGTAAGGGATAATTATTCTAATCTTGTTCTTATCTAAGATTGTTTATTCGTAAGTATTTACTGGGGTAATATTTATCATCGATGTCCATGTTTTATAAAAAATGTTTGCATAATGTGTTTACTATTCATCCAACTATTTTTAATGCCTTTTTTACCATTTTTTTTCTTTTTCTATGTAGTGTGGAAGGAATATTTCTTTTGTTAACCATACAAGGTAATTTTTGAATTATTTGGAAAAAGTACAAGAAGAATGTATTTTTAAATTATATGGGATGAACAGATTTTCATAGTTTTTTAACACCTTATTTCTAAGAAGATTCCTCTATATGATATCATGATTATTTTCAAATAAAAATTCTTTTAAAATTGCATGGAATTTTTAGAAAATAAAATGATTTTTAAGAATAAAAGATATATTCCTCAACAATTCATTTCATGTGTTTTATCAAAAATATTTTCCATAAAAGATGAAATTTTTTAATATGTATAAGTTACATGTTTAATTCCTCTATTATTTACGTGGTTTTATTTTTTTATGATAAAATTATATCAATTGTTTTATATGAATTATGTTATGATGGGATGATGTATATGAAACCCATTTTAATCATTGTGTTATGATGGATGATTCACTACAAAATAAACAGTGTTTAGCGGCGGTTTTGTGGCGGCGGTTCACAAAACCGCCGCTAAACGTTTTCCGAAATACGTTTTGCGGCAGTTTTTAATAAACCGCCACTAAACCTTTGTTTTTTTTAAAAACCCCGACCCTTCCCTACCCCAACCCCCGTTTCCCCTGACCCCGCGTGCTGCAACCCTCGCCCGCAGCCCCCCGCGACCCCCCGGCGATCCCGCGACCTCCTCCGGCAACCCCGCGACCTCCTCTGGCGACCCCGCGACCTCCTCCGGCGGTGCCTGCGACCGACAACCCGCGACCCCCTTCTCCCGAAAACCTTTCTCACTTCGACCTCGGCCCCAAAATGAGTTTTCTCTATTATCACAACCATCTTGATGATTTGTTTCTAATTGAATATGAGATTCATTATATGGGTCTCTTGGTTAATGGATTTATTTTAGTTTTTGATCCTATTGGTATTTATTTCATTCATTTTTAAAAAAATTTGTGTTTTAGGTAGTAGGATTTAAAGATATCTTTTATTTTATAATCCATACTTTCTATATAATTTTTTTAGATTATATAAGTTAATTAATAGATTGATTTATGATTCTTATAATGGTTTGTTTATTGAATTATTTGATTAAATGATTTATTAATTTGGAATTGATTTTGAAAATGGATTTTGAATCATGGTTTATTTGAAATTAAGTAGTTTGATTATTGATGTGTGATATTGCCTCCAAATAGTTTGAATTTTTAATTTAAATCCTACATGTATGGGTCATTTGTGAAATTGAAATCATTTATGTGTGGGAAAATTATTAAATGAAATCCTTCCAATATGGGCTACGATAGATGGGATCATGTGGTACATAGTAAGGGATATAATAAGAAAATAATTCTATGATGAATTGTGGCTACCTATCAATGATTTACACTAAAAATATAACTAAATATTGTTTCCATAGTGGATTCACTTATCAGGGTGATTACCTCATTTAAGGGAACATATTTTAGGGATATGTATGTAAATAGTCATTTGACCATAGATTTAAAAGGATCTTAGATAACTTATACCTAATATACCATAGGAGTATTTTATATTGTTTTCCTTTTCAAAGAGGTTATTTATAATTACATTATGAAATGGTTTAATAACATTTATTTTAAATGGAATATGATGTATCAATTTGATTATTCTTTTTAATATATTCTAAAAGGGTGAATTACCATTTTTTTAATATATGTATATATATATTTTATTATTTTATTTTCCCTTAATAAGAATAATTGTTTTATTTTTCTAATGTCTCCTTATGAAAAACATGGTGTAATATTTCTAATATTAATTTTCTCACACCATACACTGACTATTGGGTGTTTTCAGGTCCTTTTTTATATAATGTATGTAACGGAAAGGTTCCTCATAGAAGTCATGGGTATCCATGTTAGTAGGGTGTGTGATATTTATGGTTACATGGTGTAATTTTTTTCATCATATCAGATGGATAAGGGTTGGGATCTTAAAACCTCCCCACCTTATAACATATCATCACATATCCAAACTTCACTCATCATAAAAGAGGTCAACAGAACCTCAACTCAACCTTCAAAACTTCCCTAACATGTTTTCCAACTCACAACATCCATGAAAACTCCACCCAATTCTAGCATTCATTATTTCTGCCAAAACTACCCAGATTTGACACACTTTCACCATCCATATCTCAACCAAGGACTACATGGTTCTTCTTCAAAACTCATTCACATTACTAGGATAAACTTATCATTTGAACATTAACTTGAGGTGCCTCGCAGCCCACCACATCGATTCCCTTTCTATCCAACTATGTCTTTCCATTCCTGCTAACTCACTCTGTTGGTTCCCAACTTCCCCTATTGGCATGTCACCCCTCTACCCAAACACGAAGCCTTCTCACTTAAGGTATACCTCCATCACCTACACACACCATATCCAAGTTCCACCTGGCCTTCCCTAAGAACCCCCAAACATGTCCCTTATAGGTTTCTATTTGGAACCTTCATTCCTCCACATCCACTCTACAGTTTTCTGCACATTTCCATGACTAACATAATTCTCTCCACCTTAGGAGGGTCATTATCACTAATTTATTCAAGAAATTCAAACACCATGTCTCATGCTTCCATCACAAGATGAACCCCAAAACTTAAATGTGGCCATTTAGATTTCCCTAGAACAATAAAACAAACATTACCCATTGTGAAAATGGTTTCAGTGAATGTAGTTAACTTTATTTAAAATGGATTATGATCAGTTTCGATCACACATCAATGGGGTGTTGTTTGAGGCAACATAAATGTGTGATCGATGGTGTTATGATAAGTGTGTATCCCGATATTCTTATTGCTCCTCAATGAGGTGTTGATGCTGTCTCCTATAGACCAGACTTGTTCAGTTGGTCTGAAATGGTAAATGTGGTCAATGAATCATCTTTATTATATTATGAATACTTTATGGTCAATGGTTCATCTTTATTATATTATGTTTCTGTAATCTTACACTATCATATATTTTGTGTAGGAACATTGTGATATACATGGATAAAAGCTGGATCACATTACAGAGGAACACACCTCAATATGTTAAGGGTTTGAATGGGTTTTTAGATTTTGCAATTTCTAATCGATCCGTTGAAGGGAGAATAAGCTGTCCATGTCCTAAATGTAAATTTAGAACATGGTTGAAGAGAGATGATGTTTATGAACATTTAATACTGAAGCAATTTCCTGAGAAATATTTGTGTTGGATTTGGCATGGAGAATCAAACAATACAGAATGATTGAGGACTGATGTTAATCCACAGAATGAGGTCCCAAGTTCTTCGAAAATGGAAAATGAAATGTAAAACCTAATAAATGATGCATTCGGCACTGCAAGACACCACAATGAGCATCAAAACATATCATAACAAACAGAAGAGGGTGCTACAAATTGCAACGTGACAAGTGATGTTTCTGAGACTGTAACACAAGAAGATCAAGATTGTAACATATCATTGGATCCTCTTGATTCTGTGGAGCCAAATGTAAGGGAAAACATCAGTGAGGAAAATGCATTTCATGATTTAGTTGATGATGGAAATCAAGAGTTGTATAGTGGGTGTTTGAAATATTCAAAGCTTTCATTTCTACTGAAGTTGTACCATATCAAATGTCTATGTGGAATTACAAATAAGGCAATGTCCATGTTATTGGAATTGATTCGTGATGCATTTCCTGAAGCAAAAATCCCAGAATCGTTTTATGATATGAAAAAAGTTGTTAACAAGCTTTGTCTGAATTATACAAAAATACATGCGTGTCCCAATGATTGTATGCTTTATTGGGGAGAGTATTCAAGTAGATAGAATTGTAAGAAATGTTCTTCTTCTAGATGGCAGTCAAAGGGTGATGTTGGAAGTATGACGGAACATAATTTCACAGAGAAGAAGAAAAGGAACACACCTGCAAAAGTTTTGCGTTACTTTCCTTTGAAGCCTCGATTGCAAAGATTATTCATGTCATAAAAAACTGTCGAACACATGAAGTGGCATGCTGTAGATAATAACAATGATGGGTTAATGAGTCATCCACGAGATTCCCAATCGTGGAAGACATTTGATTCATTACAGGTGGCAGCAGGTGGTGGAGATGAAGGTGGAGAGGGTGACGATGCATCATCAGATGATGAGTAGTAGTATTGTTGATGTGTTGAACAAGTATGATAACAGTTGGTTTGTATATTTAACATTTATGGCACATAGTTTCCACCAAACATTTCCATGTCCTAACATTTTCTTGATTTCTCATGTTTCCTTCTAGGTATTTTATTTATTGTGTTCTGGATTCCTCATGTGTTGACAAAAAGATTCTTAATGCAATATGCATGTGATGATACCACATCCAATGAGAATACCATATATGTAACCCATATTCATACACCTATTGGATCCATATCCAATATGTATCACACTAAAAGACCAATCCCATGACCATAAATGGCTAAGGTATGAAAGGTTAATGATAAAAGGCTCTGTCATGGCCTTAAAATTTTTAAACCACTCCAATGGGTCCAAGAATACCAATTTGTTTTTAGTTTAGGCATGGTGGATGTCATTGGATTCAGTGGATGTTGGTTGGAAATTGGTGGTAATACCTTCCTTCTTCTTGGTTAGTTTCCTCTTATTATTCTCTTGGGGATTCAATACAATGATTCCTTTTTGGTCTTGGGTCTGAGTTGGTTTACATTTTGATGATCTTTTGGCACAGTGTAGGTTTATTTGTGGGTTTTTCATGCATTTGTGGTCTATGGTCATTTCTTCTTCACCCTATGGTGTGCTGCGAGTCGAAAAATATTCTTTAAGGTAGGGAATCAGTTATTTCTCTTTATTGTGTATCATGCATGGGGGGTTACTCTTGTTCATCTATGGGTTCTAGTTGTGCTGTCTTAATCAAAGATAAATAATTGGCTAATTGAAACTGAAGGGGGAAAATAGGAATGATTCACATGTTTTTACAGCTTTGATATTATTATGATATGATGGATTGTATGGTATTGATACCTTGGTTAAAATTATGGTCATTGGGGGATTTTCTTTCACTGGATGATATGTGTTGTGACTGTTGTGTCTATTGTTATTGTTGTGATATCACCCTAAAAGGGAAATTAACCAACCACTTATATTTTTCTAATGAAATTGATACTCTATGATTATGGATTGTGTTACAACACTCCTAAAATAAAGTATCATGTGATAAAATACCCGTTGATAAATCTATAAAATGATCCTTGATGTGTTGTGATGCATGTACATGATTATGGGATGATGATGTGTGGATGTGATATTATGTGGGGCTGATGGGTGAGATGTGGCTGTGGTTTTGGAAAATTTAGGGCAGTGGTGGAGCAGATCCAACATATTTTTTTTCCAGTTCAACATTTAGCGACGGTTTTAACCGCCGCTAATTCAATACCTGTGAGCATTTAGCGGCAGTTAAAACCGCCGCTAAATATATTATATTGATATTTAGCGGTGGTTTTCACCGCCGCAGAATAGGCGCATCAAACTCCTGAATTTAGCGGCAGTTAAAACCGCCGCGAATAAAAAATGTCAGATACCCATATAACCGCCGCTAAATGAACAGAAACTGCCACTAAATGATGGATCTACGACACATTTCTAAAACCGCCGTGGAATCGAAAAAACCACCGCTAATAGATTGCCGACGCCATACTTAGCGGAGGTTTTTGTAAACCGCCGCCACAAAATATAGCGGCGGTTTAAACCGCCGCTAAACAGGAAAAAAACCGCCGCTAGGACCGGCTTTTGTTGTAGTGATAGGGTTTGTATTATGCCACACTCTTGTACAACAAATGTATGATATGTTATTATACCAATGTAGTGATCTCATGTATAATGATATTTGATTCATTTCAGACTTATTCCTTAAGATCTTAAATTATTTATGTATGAATGAATATTTTGATCAATTATTGATGGGTATGTATTTTAAATATCAAAATCAGGTTCAAAAAACATTTTTATCTTATTCTTCTTATAAATATCAATTTATTGGTATATACCTTCTTTGAAATTCGTTGGAGTCAATGCATACATTATTATGATATCATTTACCAAGAATCTGATGATTTGTAATAAGAACGACATGTCTAAAAAGGGTACTAGTTGAGAAGGATGTTGTGGGATATGATATAGAAATTTTATGATGTATTTTTTTGTATCCATGTTTCAATAGATACTATACTATAATATTTATATACTAGTTCATTTACATCTACCATCGCATAATTTATATTATATTTCATTATGAACATGATAAAATTTTATAGCAAAAGATTAAATAAATAAAATAAAATGTAATAAATGCTCGCATGGAAATCTAATTCTAAAAATAATGATGTTAAATATTACTAGTCTTCTAAAAATATTATGAATCAATCCCATGAAACATTACTAATAGTAAATATCGACAACAATATTGAATGAAAAATCATTTTCATGAATGACCTCTTAATAATTGAGAATGAATTCATATATTAATGTTAGTATAAATTATATACTCTTCTGTATCATCCTTAGTATGTCTCACTAAAAAGTGAAAGGTGAAGACTTATTATCTAGTTAACATTGAGTATAGGAAAAAAGTATCATTCTATCCACTACCCATTTCCATCCCACCAATGTATCTGAAATAATATATGAACTTTATATAAATATAACATTATCAATATATCATTATCAATGATTCTGTAAAACCAAATCCCCATATTTTTTTATCTCACAAATAAATGTCATATTTTCTATTCCCTCTCACATTAAATTCATCTTCATCGTCATAATAGTATATTCTTATCTCTCATACCTATATATTCCCCCCATAATCATGGTTTGATGGAAAAATCAGAAACTATTCTTATAATTAAATAATATGAAATTTATTTCATAACACTCAATCATTATAATTCATTATATGATCATAACAATTAATCGAGTCACTCAACTTATTCTAATCATCCAAATCAAATATCATAACCATAACTATTCTATATTTGACACATTATTGTTCTATATTATTTTGGTAATGAACATATATAAGAAAAATCTAATTCCCTATTTCCCATAATGTACATACTCCAACGAATAAAATCACTAACAACTACTATATACCTACATAAAATACTCGTTAAAGAGATGCGGGTGGGGGTATCTATTCATCTATATCACCAATGTTAATTTTATCTAAGACACATGGATACCATTAAATATTCATATTAAAAATGATATCAAAAATATGATGGGTGAATTAAGAAACGAAAACAATAATATATAGATAGGTATTTATTCATAAATATAATTGTAAGGGAACAAAACAGTATCAATGTAATGACACCTCAATCAAACTCTCACATCACCACAAACCATTAAAAACATTATTTATTATAAAATAATAATACTAAGTAATCGCCCCAATAATAAACCACAAAAAATAACATATTCATCATAAAAAATTTATGAATCCAATTACATATTTTTCATTATTATTGAATATCATGTAAATAAGTCATTATTCACCCATATTTAAGGAAAATAAACTCACACTTTAACAATGAGACTATTCTAAATAAATATTTTCATATTTCAATTGAAAAAAATCATTTAATACATCATCATTGTAGGCCCACAAACCCCAAATATTGTTCATTATTAATCCATTCCATTTTATAATATCATGTATCTCTATCTAAGCCTCATATCAGATATCCAACATAGTACTTCCCATATACACCCCATATAATATTACCAAAGCTGTTTACATCATCATGAAACTCAACCCCAAATCGAACCACCAATCAATACAACACATATGATGCCGAAGAGAAAAAACCATGCACACTATTACAATATATAACCAAATCCATCCTGACATCTATTATCATCAAACTACATCAAGAATTATAAATTTTTCCAATATATCATCAATGCATCCGACAAGCATCCCATTATAGAAAAACTTTCACTTGAAAATTCACCATTTATTGTAACGACATTATCATAAATATATAAATCAACTAACTTTCTAAACTATATAATATGTGGCATAATTTATTGATCCAATCAAATGGTTTCTCTATCACATTATTCAACATATTACTAATTTAGTATTCAAGACCATAATTTCCGTATCAAAATCCATTGTAGTATCACAATAAAATAAAACATGGTATAGAAAAACTATATTGCATCACATTGCATCCCATTTATCTATATTGTAGGTTATTTATATTTTGTATAATAATTTATACTAACTAAAAAATTACTCAACGAATTACGCAATGTAATATTTTATAAGAATACTATTTAGTATTAAATCCACTCAATCAATACAATTCTACATTTAACAATAATATGTTACAAAATGAAATAAAGATCATCATATATAGAAGATAAAGGAAATGATTCTAAAAACTATCCTTTGAAACCCACCTTCAGACAATAAGTGTTAAATTGAACCATACTTGAGGATCTAAACAACACATCCAAAAATATGAATATATAATAATTATGGAGATGTGAATAGGGTAAAATGTATACAGAATCAAGATATTGTGATTTAAAATCTCAATAGAGTTCAAATCTCCATCCATAGTGACTAGGGATTATATAGAGGGCCAAGGGTATGGAATGGTAAATTTATTAAAATAAAAATAGAAAAATTTAATAATTTCGAATATATTTATATAATAATTCAAATGAGAATCCTACTTCATATACTAACTCTAAATATTATTGTAGATGCCTCTAGAAATATTTTTTTATAAATATAAGGTTTTTAATAATTAAAGCTCATAATAGTTCCACATTTTTTAAAATTATCATTTCGAAACCATTCCTTTTCCAATACAATTGTAAATGTTGTTTTGGAAAAACGAAAAATGTCCACATCAACTAATAAGTGTATAAGGGGAAATACCTAACAATTTTGACCCACCATGCCTAGTAAAATAGTATATTGAGGTCATTTTCACCATTTCTATTAACCCTTATTATAGATGACCTCAATTTTATTCATCATAATCACTCCCATTACCATATTCATGTAGTGGTTTATAATATATATATGGTGTCATTTAATGAAACACCCTCCAATAACATTATATATGATTTTATTACATCTCATATCCCTTAGTTGATATTATATCAAACACCTGCAACACCACATAATCTACATCTACATGGTAATCATCCCCATTTTTCAATGTATGAGTCCCTTAATAAAATTCAATAAAAAATGAATGCTTAATCCATTTCACTATTTCTAGTGAAATGTTTCCAAAAATACCCTGGTATACAAGGAAATACTTAATTTTTCACATGATCATCATGATAACACTTCTAACTCACCACCAACAATAATACCTATACATCACCACATAACACTCAATACTAAAAACTCAAACTAAAACACCAGAACTCCTAAAAAACCCCATATGAGTTATTTAATATATAAAATAATCGAATGAGAAATATGGTTTTATAACATTACAAAACTTAACTTTGAAGCTATTATCATATATTAGAATGCATGTATACTCATAAGTAATGGAGAAGTATGGTCTGAGAAAAATAAAGTTATACCTTATAGATCACTATTAATATTGAAATTATTTTCCATGTATCCGAAGAAAGGAAACATAAATACTGTTATCATAACCATATATATATCTCTCCCATGGAAGATAAAATAAAAAAATTGGAATCTCCCTTATAATGTAACAATATCTAGAGTGGATTAATTCAAAAAAAGAGCAATGTGAACCCTTTTTATTCATCCAGAATGAATCATATCAAAAATCACAATAATGAAATACACAAAAGTCCTGGGTTTCTAAGAATGAATATGTTATTCATGTTCCCATATACATTCATTCATTCCACCATTCCACCATACCCTTAGATTAAATGAACCAAATTGAAAACTCATCCACTATAATATTCATTTAATGTTACAATATCAACATTGAACACATCAATTTCTCTATAATAAATTAAATGTAAGTATTCAAACTGATTCTAGTAGATATGGTACTAATTGAAGTCATAGTGGGACCTTTCTAGATATAGGATAAGAAAAATTCGGTATACATCATCCCCAATATGTCTCAACACCAACAAAGGTCTAATAACCCATAAATATAACATACTCACAATAACAAATGCTTGTTACCCACTATGTAGGTATTACATTAAAAATACACGACCCAAATCCAAAAACTCCAAGGGACATCTCCTATTATTTGATAAATTATTCACAGTTTTTTTAATCATGTGATATTCAATCACAATGAACATCATGGTAAGAACTATACTTCATCAGCCCTAAGGCCATTTATCTCTCAAATATAAGTACCATGCCATATAGATTGATATGCTAACTAGAGATATTCTTTAATTGGATCTATGATTATTTAATAGTGATAAAAAATTTATACAAAAACACTACCAATGGAAAGGTATTTATGATGTCCCATAAAACCAAAGAGATATTTCAACAACATACTATCTTAGAACTAGAAATAATTATTTTCATTCTCAAATATATTAATGAGGAAAGATATAAAATGGAATTTCTATGAGTTTAAATAATTTTGAACTCCTCCAGATACCAATGATATAAATCAATAATTCCAATAAAAACAATACTCAATTATCTGTCCATGATATGAACTATATCATCCACATAAAACCATTTAAGAGAATCCAGAGATCCATATTCCTCTATCATTTATAATTGAGTTTGTTTTTTATTAGTACATTTTCATCCATATAAGGTCACATCCCCTGTAATATTAAATTTTAAAAATTACGAAATCCATGAAGATATAATAGAATTTGCACTGAGGTAAATCCATTGTAAAAAGACATAATATGTTAACATCAAGCTTTTTATCCCACACTCCCAGATCTGGTTCGATGATATAAATACTTCAATAGAAAAAATTATCTCATGGCACCAAGAAAACTACATCAAAGAATAATACTACATTGAGACACATTTATTCACATATAGAGGAGACCTATGGAGCTCTTGGAGGACCACATATTTCATATCTATTGAAACAAACATGAATCCATTAAAATAATATAATGATTCTCATCTTTTGACCATCACTACAGGTGGGTCACTATTATAAGTTTTGTCTCACATAACCCCCAATACTGAATACCTTAAAAATTACTTGTCCTAATGATAAAATATAGTTGAATCCTATACCAATTAATAAAAACATCATCTACTACCACCCCCTCTCCAATAAGGTGTACAACATTAAACTTCCATATTTATCAACCATCTTGATCATAGTATCATACAAACAGTCAATTTTAAAATCAATTTATTTAATCAATGACCACATTTCTATTCATTGGGGTGTAGTAAATCTTATTGTATTAGTCCTGAGGATACTCTTTACACCTCTAGGGTATATGGTAAATGTCCTATTTTGAGAAATGAAACCTCAAATTCAGGTGATATTGGATGACTATATTGTGGTCTACATTGACGTAGTATAACAAAAATTTCCTAATAAAAACACACAAACATACTCAAAGTTTTGAGAGGAAAATTAACACTCTTGTGTACATTATAATCTAGAAAAATATGAGATAAATTCTAACTATTTTCTATAAACATATCCCAAACATAGAAAAGAATACATTCACGATACATTAATCATTACTCTATCATCTAATAGAGAAGAATCAAATTACTATTGGAATAATTTCTCAATATCATATATGCCTACTAATACAGATTAATACATAAGGGTTTCATGAGATTCCTAATCAATATTTTCATCAAGACCATGTTTTCAGTGATGATACAATGAAAATACCAATAATATACATCAATGCTCAAGAAATTATGGACTTCTTCCACATTCATTGGTAATTCATATGAGACAACCACATTAATCATCGATGGATCAACAGTTACACATAAGTGAGGAACCAAATATAATTTTAATAATACCACCCAAATCAATAAACTTTTTCAATAAATCATTATTTATTGTTTATTATTTGGGACACTATATTCGATTGATCCTATGTGTTCTTATATTACATTTGTTGACATTGAGTATACATGATATTCAATAATGAACATGAAAATAATATTTTTTTGAAAACACACATAAAATGTACTTCATTAGTCCCAAGAGTATTATAGTAGAATTAATTTTACATAAGGATAAAAATATGGACATGACTGACACTTACAGACAACAAAATGGAGAAATTTTAAATTGTAAAACATGTTTTCAATCCACTGAAGGAAATATTGACTCTTGGTCATCACATGGGTTCGTAAAGATAATTTAAATATATATTTATAAAACTATATTCCTTATCATAAATCTCTAGTAGGGTTACTCTATTGATAAAAATCTCTTATATGAATCGCTTATGCATTAAGTCAATATCATGCATCCTAACATCCAACAACATTGAAGACATTATTTAATATAGACGCATAAAAATTGAAACATACCTAGTAAGAAATATTTATAATAATATATTAAATGTGGAGTTTTTATTGAAATAAACATCATGTTATTTTTTTAATCCTTAATAACAATAAGAAATTCCACTACCAGATTCACCACTAGATTAAAGGACAAATCATCCATCCATGACAATAATAGTTTTTGAAACCTATAATCCTTTTTATATACCTTATTTTTATTAAAAATATATATTTTTCCCTTAAACCTATATATTTAAATAATATTCATAATTTAAAAATTATAATTACATAAAAAATACTACTAATTCATATAAAATGTGATATCATTTGGTTCCATAAATACCATGATGAAAATACTATAATATTAATATTTCAGGAAAATTATTTCATTTACTCATTACACATAATAGAAACACAATAATCCTCTATATGTTATTGTTATTATCATGGTAATTGGAATCATATCTATCATTATATAATACATAATGGAATTATAGGTGATGGATTGATTCAAAAAGGCATAACGCAAAGTTAATGAAAATAAAATCATATCATTAAATGTATTCGGAACCTATGGAAATAGAAAAGTTATTGAATGAAACTACATATATAAAAATATTTAACATTTTTGGGCCTACAGACAAATATTTATATATATATGTTCCATCCCATTTTTCTCGTGGTGTGGGTAATATCAATATTAAACCCTTATATCGCAACCACCCTTAGAAGTAACATAATAATAATATCCCTATTATTAATGATAAATTTTTTTCTCTAGAAGGTCTAACTTCATGTGAGGATTTTATATTTGTTCCATATACATGTATTGAAAACCCATATCAAGAATACTTCTTGTGGTGTATTTCTACTCACACTAGTAATTAGAATCCACTACCTAATTAAAATAAATAAGTGAGTGGATCCATAGATATATTTGAGAATGAGGGTCCCTAGTAAATTATATTTATCAAGGTGGATATCACTGCTCTCCAGTCAGAAGGATAAATTTTATTAGTATATGAGATCCCTCAATAATGATCTTTACCTCAAAAATAAATTCTAGACACCAAAAGAATGCATCCCCTCAATAATCAGAGCATTATTATTCTACAAAAAATATATTGGATATATAAATTAGGTTCCATATATAACAAATATTTTAATAATTACACCTAATTTTACATCCCACTAGTATTCTAATCGTGGAATAGGACATGGGTTAAATAGTGAATGTTCATAATACGATTCTTATACACTCATAATTTTTGGATCCTTGTAAAAGAAAAACAATCTCGTACAACATCGCAACAATAATCATTGATGATATAGACATATATCATAATTTATTTTAAAAATATTTATACGATTCATCTGATTCCATTCTATCTCTATGATAAAAAAATAAACCACCAAAAAAGTGTATCCCCTCATATAATTATCTACAAGAACATTCAAGTACTAAGTATTAGATTATTTCATATTGAATTCAAATTTTGTCTTATGAAAAAAGTCTTCCATCAATAAATCATCAATTATCCTACAAACAGTCACAAAAATATGATGAAATAAGGCATAAAAATCTTATTAAACATTTCATCCTCATGTTATGGTTTTACCATATGATAAAAAACAATATTATCCTTTCATAACCTAGACACCTGATTTATACATCATGACTTACAAAAAAGGGTTTATATGATGGTGAATCTATTTAGCCTAATTGAATTACATTTATACGTTGAAATTTTTTTATTTATAATCATTTATTTTTAAAACATAACCATAGATCAAACATAATTGGAACCAACAATAATTCACGTACATCCACTAGGAATTTAACCATTAAAATTAAAAATATCACATGGAATATTTATTAAGAATAATTTACTAATGATAGATCACAATGGTGTGGGGGATAAAATATCATTTCATTTTTGGTCTCCCTTCTGAATGTATAATAATAATACAAATTATCTTATTTCGATACATACACATTGAGACCCCACTAATTCTTTCTTCCAAATATCTAAAAAATACCTACACTGCGATATCTAATAACAGTATTCCTAAACACAGGTCTAGTGATACCTCTCCCATGAAATAAATAAATAGACTGAGCAACACCCAATTCCCTTGTCAAATAGGCTATGGAATGATGATTGGTACTAAGGTTATATTAAACAAAATGGGTTGAATTCCTATCAATATATTATGTAGATGATTAATTATATGATGTATTATATTAATCCACAACACAAAATATATTGTGAACTAATTTAATCTGGAAATAGAATCCATTAAATATTAAAGTGAAAACCATGAATCCAATGAAAATAGTATATTAAATTCCTCTTATGATACCATTCCTACAAAAAAACCCAAATCCAAGATGGTATACTATAGTAAGCAAGAAACATTCGCTCAATCACCTTAACAACCAATATGTATATATATTGTGTGATAATATCTATTATTCACTGTTTGATAATCTACATGAAGTTTAGTAAAAATGAAATAAGGCATATTATTGCCCATCTAAAAATTTTGTACATCCAGAAAGAACATATAATATTAACATTACACTCCCAACATCACTATGTCTCAATCATCATGTATCTCAAAAAATATCTGACTATAATTTTAAATTAATATAATCATATGGTTCTTATAACCAATATAATATTATTTTCTACATTCACACTCAAATGTAAAATACCATGTGCCCCCATCCATTCCTTATCATCAACATCCTCTCAATAGGAAATAATATCTTATAATCCAAACCATTCACAAGATCATAATAACATGAATGAAATACATGCACCCTCTTCTAGAACCACATTATAAAAATAAAGACGAATTAATATCAACATGTTATAATCAATACATCTTCATTAAATGAATGAAAAAAAACATCCTTAACCTATTTTAAAAACAAAAAATCACTTCCTCATTATGTATTTATCAGTTACATCATACATCTAGAGCACTAAAATATCATTCTTTTTATAGATATCAATCATATATGGTCCTCCTACCATGAATGAACCCCAATATATGTTAATTACAAAAGAAAGTATATATCTGTTTGATAGAAGGACATTGAGAATGATTAGGTATCCTATAATCCATAATTAAATTCTGATATTTTTATATACAACCCATATAAAAATAAAATTGATTTTTGTATCTTTTCATAATTTGGGTATGGTGTGTATATAAATCTAATATTAATAAAAGGATATTTATTTTAACAAATATACCCACATGGATGTGTACACAAACAGCCATATTATTTAATATATATATATATATCACACTATCACATAAATTTGAGCCATTTCAGACAACTAGAAACTCTAAAAAAATACTAGTCATTAACCATAATAAAAATTAGAAACACCATCAATAAAAGCACAAAAAATTAAAAAATTAAAACACATATTTTTTATTTTCATTCAATATCATGTCCATTAGCATAATTTCATATATATTTAATGAAAATTATCTTTAATTCCTATAAATAATTTATTTTTGTGGTTATTTTCATGTTTCAATAGTTCAATTCATAAACAACTATTACATCTTGATATTAATCACATCAACCAAATTCCATAATTTTTTTAATCCACTCTATTTGACACCATCGTGCATCACATTCCACACCCCCATCAAATATTCATCTTTTTATAGACATCCTTTATATATGGAAACCTCATATAAAAAACAATAACATATTCACTACCCCATATCACATAATAAAATAGTACAAAAAGTATCATTCCCACTTGGTTACAAAACAAGAAAACCATGACAACTTAATACAATGACATCCCCTATCCTTTACCAAGAAACCACATCACCATTGGCACAATATACCAATCCATCTACCACACAATATATGACCACCATATCACAAAAATATTCAATGTCCAATTTTAAATACACATCACAACCTCACCATCCCAAAAACATGAAAAATCAATTTATTAATTTTAATATGTCATATTTTGAAAATTCATTTCAATTCTAGGTAATTATACCAACCATTTAGGATTATAGTTATTATTATAATTTTATTAACAATGGAGATTCAATTATTTATTTATATCAATTATTATGGATTTCATATAAATAAATTCACCACTACAAATGGATGTTAATAAAAATAATAAATACATTAGTTCATCAATTAGTTGGTGGTTTTACTTAAATATATTTTATATTTCACACTACATTTTATTAATAAAAATACATTAAATTTTCTATCATTATCTAAATTACAAATTTATTCCCTCTATTAATAGATTTTAATCAACAATAGAACACTAGTATGATAATAAATATCATAGGTATTCCACAAACATAGGACATACATTTTAATATATAAATTTTCATTGTCATGAACCTATTCTTCAAGATGAGGGAAGGGATGCAAATGTGCAACTATCTTATTTCATCTTGATGAAAGAGATATAATGACCCATGATTCTTGCCTTCAGTAAGCCCCAGAGTGGTTAATAGTACGAAGGGTATAGAATCTCACAAAATATGGACGACATTACCCTTTTTAAAGAAAAATATGGAGATATAAGATAGTAAATCCCAAGAAATTCCAAATAAATAAAGTGAAATTAATGACAAAATTAATTCTAATATGCATGTTCAAATGTGAAGCTGATACAAATTAAAATGAAACTCAAATGGTGTACCAAAATAAAAAAAATTAGGTAAAAACATCAACTAATCCTAACGCATGGGCTATTAATGTTCAGCACGGTTCTCAAAGTCCTCCTAGAAACTTGAAAAAAAAATTATATAAATAGGGTGACCATACAAGTATACTCACTAGGGAAAACTAAATATATATATGAGAACAAGTGGGGGAAAATACTAATGTCCCTATGAGAAAATAGTAGAACCACAAAGAACCTACCATAAAATACTAACCAGCCCAACCTCACCAATTCACACTGACCAACTAACACAAGTCATGTAATGTAATAGTAGATGAACATAGATATTTAGGTACCCCACAACACTTTCCCGCTAGACAGTTTCTTTTTTTTAATGGATAACTTCTTGATTCTTCCACTATTACCATACATAGTCCCACAATCACAGTATGCCAGGAATCACCAAGGCCTCAACCACACACACTCCTACCCATTGAACCCTAGGCCCCAACAACCACACCCATCATTTGATGACAGTTGTGACTCATCCAAAAGGAACTGAGGAAAACAAACCAGGCCCACAAGAACCTAGGCCTCTTGTCTATAAAACCATCTCCCTAAGAATCTTGGACTATGGTAAGCCTCAAACCATTAAAGCCTACCCGAATATGCTTGAGCGGTAAAATCCGGGAAAATGGTTTGAGGAATAAGGTCAGTAACCGAGCATCCATACTACCATTAGGATGTGGGGAAAGACCCACACCCCCATCAAATGAAGTTGTTCAGAACATAGTTCTCATCAAGTGTGTGGTGCATATACAAATCACAATGAACTAAAACATATATATGTGTAGTAAAACACTCATCCCAATCTACATGTCCCCAAACAATCCAACCAACCCATAAAAAATCACACTTATGCTATCCCTATATGCATAACTATACATCACCCACTAACAAGCATAACTAAACCCCTATTTCATTCATCCAATTTCTATATATTAATTAAGGGGTTCACATTAATTTTTTCTAGAACAACTCAGGGAAACTAACAGTCAGAAAATCTATGAATGTTCACTGAAGGATATAGGAAACTAAACACTACGAAGGATGAATCCAACAATAGTCCCACTACATGAAATCATTATCCCAGAGTTTTTGTAGTCCCACTACACCCTTTTCTTCAACCACTGGCCAATTAAAATTCTTCGTAATTATACCCAACAATACTTCTCTCACAATCTATTCCTGCAACCCCCTTAAAAAAATTTCCCAACACATTACCACTACATTGCTTGTCAACATCCACACAATATTTCCAATTCCAAAGTCACTCCGTGACCACAACATTCCAAAGTCATTTCATCTTCTAAAAAGTACATTGATTATAAAATTAATAAATCTCTTAGAATGTGATGGTAACTCACTACATGAACCACCCATCAAACATTTTCCTTAGTAAATACCATTAACTATAGATATGTTGCACACTTATACCACACCATTTTCACCGAACGAACTCCTATGTCCAACAATAGCACCACACAATCCATACAATGATACAATACTCAATAGAACACAAAAATTAGCCACACATATCAAAGGATGTGTATATGTTTATATTTAAAGAACAAAGGTTTTTTAATTCCATTTAATTTTATCGAAGGTGTTCATAGAACAGGATTGATCCTATGGTCATCCATTTATTTTACCAGTATACGTGATTACATAGATTTCATTCTATAGACATTTTTTCAAGCATCTCAAAAAACATAAAATTACTAGTGCACAAAAAAATACCACATATGGCCATGATTTTCATAATGAATATATCAATGACAAAAATATTATAATCAAGGATATAAAATTAAATAGGTTATCCACATAAATCCACTCTCATCCCGTTATTTCATTATCCTGTTATCCTTTTACTATATTTTCATCCTGTTTATTTCTCATCTTTTGAAATGTTTTCAGATGTTCCTCGCAAGGAATAATTATCACAACCACCCTATATGATGAAAAAATAAGGATAGATATAATAAATTCATAATGGGATAATCAAAGGATTGAATTTCCTCCTTGAGGGATGAATAAGGGATCGTGAAAGATCACATGAAGGATCTCCAAGAAAATTGAGTAAGAGGGGCTCTAGCATAGGAGCATGATTCATCTAGAGAGGAAGGGTATTGTCTCACCAATGGGAAATAGAAAGCACAAAAGGAAGATATGTTATAGACATTTAATGTCCATATCCTATTTTAATGGAAGAATGGTTTTAAAAGTCATTAATGAGGGATCATGGTCAACATCATGAGGTAGGGGTATTTCAAATCAATCAGGATGATTAGATATTTAAATATATAATTAATATCCTCTGGAACATCCTTAAAAACTCCAATGAAATCATTAAAACATAGTTTACATCAAATAAAATGTATTAGGGGAGAAAATATAAATCTTGTAAAAACTAGAAAAATTGTAAATGAGTCAATGATGGGTGAGTCATCGATGTGAGCCAATGATGGGTGAGCTACCGACATGACCTAATGATGCTGAGCCACCAATGGTTGAGCTGTTGATGTGACATACCGATGTTGATCCCTTGACACTACGATAATGACGCAATGACCTACTAATTCATTATTGTACCGATGACCTGACCTACCAATCTACTAACATACTGATGCTCTAACCATCCAATGCCCTGACATACCGACACTCGGACTTGCAGACATGACTGAATCATTGGTGCCGACGACCCTGACGCACTGATGCTAATGAACCTAACTCACTAATGACGATGCACCTAACCCACTGACACACTGACATGGAAATTCTTTAACAAGACAATGCACTGGCATGTCGATGCACTGACATGTTGATGCATTGATGTGCCAACCAAAAACAAGTAAATGTTGAAAACTCTGAATGTAATCCACCAATATCTCCCAGAGAAACTCAAACACTAGATTTTCACAAAGGAACAGACTGGGGAAATCTGAGTTATTACATCAAACACCTCTAAAAATATTACCATCCTCATGAATTCAAACTATAAGAAGTGACAAGGTCCGAACAACGACCCCTTAAGATAACTCTCTAGAGAAAACTACCATGTGTTATTATAAACCGGAGTGAAAACCTCAACATCCAAGAACACATCCTTATCATCTATCTAATAAACAACAGAAACATTAAGGCCCCACAATTCCCCAATCAACCATAGAAGCACCAAATGTCACACCATTCAGACGCATGGATTAGAGAGCCCCATTTCTTTATCATGAAACAATATAATTTGGGCGGAACTGTCTCACCCATACAGGTTTAATCGAATATAAGTTAATGCATCTTGATTAGGGATCAAGTTCCCCCTCACCTAAATAAATAATTTTCACTTAAAATTAGATAATTGGGAAAAAAATTATCTTATAATAAGGGCGGACAAAAATTTCATCATTATATGAACCACAAAGTAAAAAACAGAAACAAAACATAGAACCACTCTAGGAATTAGAAACACAAATGTGATTCTCACTCCCATGTACATTTTGTGAGGACACTATGCCCCTATAACACATGAACTAATAAAATGTCTATCCACATAGCCTCATCTCCCCACAATCCTCAATTAATACCAGTCACTCCAAGAACCTCGATCCATAATCCATATCCAACTCCCTCAGTCAAGGATGTGGGATTCATCACGTAGATACTGCCATAGATGAGATACCTGGATGAAGTCATGTATCATCTCCAACCACAGTGCCAATGCTAACTGATAAGCCACCTCACCAACTCAACTCAATATCTTGAAAGGTCTGTTGAAGATGGAAAAAATATTGCATCCCTTACCAAAACATGATGTATTCACCGAGGGGAACCCATAAATAAATCATGGTACCCATCCCCAAACTAAATGGACCTCCTCCTATGATTAGAATACAACATCTTCTGGTTCTAAGCCACCTTTTCCATTGTGCTCTACACTACCTCTTTTCCATTAAGGGCTTATTACCTACCTCTATCCCACACATGGGGGAACGGCACAATCATCCGTACAAAGAATTGAAATGTTTCGTGCGAATAGTATAGTGATAAATATTATTGTAAGAAAACTCTACTAAGGGAAAGTGACTTACAGAAGATCATATGAAGACCAATAAATAGGCTCACAACATATCCTCAAATATCACCCCTTCCTATGCCGAAAGAATAATAGAACACCTCAAACATCACCCCTTCCTATGGAAACTTTTTCATGGGGAACAAAGAAGATTCTCCCTATAGATATTAAAAATCTACCGGACACCGATCACTCCAAATAAAGGCTTGGTCCTTTCTGCTCAAAGATGGGAATGAAGATGAAACTCAAGATAAAATGGTTATGAACCTCCAATAATATCCCGCCAGACTGAGGAATCTATAAACCTCTACCCCATTATTATGTGATTCCCAAGAAAAAACTTCATTGAACATTGATGGGTCCATATCTATCCTGTATTGGGACACCACAAGTCTATGGAAGTTCACATATCATGTTTAGAACTTTCAAGATGGTGGTGTCAGATTACCTTCAAGATATTCCCTAGATGTTTGGTGTGGTCCTCATATGACCTTGAGTAGATCACGATGTCTTCAATGAACATGACGATTAACCGATCTTGATACTCTCGAATGACAGATTTCATGATCCCCATTAACTTAATTAGTGAATTGTCAATGTTGAACAACATGACCACAAACTCAAAGTTCCCATCCCTGCATCTGAAAGAAGTCTTCAGGACGTCATCCTCCTTCACCCTCAACTAGTGATATAAAAACTGCAGATCAATCTTAGAGAAACAACATGCATCCATTAATAGGTTGAAAAGTCTATCGATCCTTGGAAGGGGGTAACATTTCTTAACCATCACATGATTCAGTCTCTGGTAGTCTACGCACAGTCTTAGACCACCGTCTACCTTCTCTACAATCAAGATGTTAACACCCCATGATGACACACTTTTTTCAAATAATACTCTTCTTCATTAGGTTATCAACATGAATATGAAACGCCCACAACATAGAAGGATCCATCTAATAGGGAGCCAAAAAATCAGACGGACACCAGGTTGCAAGTCTATCCCGAAATCAAAGTCACGTCAAGGCGGTAGAGTAACAACATATTTAGAGAAGACTTCTAGGAACTCAGTAACAACCCCAAAACATTCACCATATCTACATAAAAATTTCCTATAGATATATTAGATAATAAGTAAAGAAAATTCCCACCCACCAGTTGCAACCCAGATAACTCCACTCACCAATGAATGTGACACACTTTCTGCCAACATCTAAAAATATGACTCTTATCCAGAGGTAGTTGATAATAATGCATACAGAGAAACCATTTGATGACTATGATGACATCGTATGGGTGTATCTGTTGTATATAAAGACCCCAAATAGGCTGATTCGGCCACAAAATTAGTCTATATACACAAAAACATCAGAAAGATTGATCTGAACCCCAAATTGCATACCCAACATTAAGGTAATGGTAATTATCTATACATATAGTCCATGTGTGTGGGATAGACCAAGTGGAACAATGGATTGTCAATATGATGAATAAAACAAACCACACATAAGAGTACTAAATAGAGTGATCGTACTACGGACACACTATGGGACTACAGGAACTTCTATCATTGTGGCATTATATACACACGCCCATCTCCTCTCCATCTCTGCTATCAGCCACTTCCCCTATTGTGCCCTGGTCAAGGTCACTGAGGATCACCCTAAGGTTGGACTCCTCTCGCACCTTCTAACCTCGGTGGAGAGGGAGCTTGCTGGCCCTAATAATAGAAACGCATTCCTTGAAACTAATGTTCCTTTGGTGGGCACTGAACCTACCCACCCCCACTAAACGATGCTCAAAATAGGCAACAGTTCTGAATAAGTCCCTAACCTCGCAAAACAATTCACCACCATCCCAGGACCATGGTCAAAGAACTAGGACAAGGAGATCAAAATTTCAGATCTTGAGTCCTATTTACCACTGGCTTAAACCTGGAAGGACATGATTCTATAGAACTTCTTCTAACAACCTCCCCATTTGATGAGCTCAGATGGATTCCTTCTCCTGTCATGCCACCTGGAGAGTTCATCCTTTCCACCTCCTTGACCTTCTTCTAAACTATTATGTATGTTCGTAGAGTGAATATAGTTTCAACACACTAAAAAGAAAGTTGGAGTGCCTCATCTAAGAATCTTGCAAGATAGTCCTCATCTGGGAAGAGAACGGGTGTGATGAATAGTAGATCCCTATAAATTATACACAATTCCTTCACTGATATACTCCCCTAATAGAGGTAGAGTATCTCTTGCCTCTTTTCATCCTTCGTCATGAGTGAAAGGAATTGTGCCTAGAACACTATCTAAAATTCATCCCACGAACCTCAGTTTTCTTCCTCTATTTGAGGTAAATCATACACCACTAACGTGCTTGTCCTCACATCTAGATCACTAATATAGAATCCATGTACTCTGTTGGATCCCAGGTAAATTTGAATACAATCCCCAGCTCCTAAATCGTACAATCCGTTTTCATGTTTGATATTCTTCCTTCATACATTGCAATAGTCTATCACTAGAAGGAATGGAGCCTCTTCTACCACTGATTATATTTCTCTTCTTCATCATACCTTCACTGATAAATAGGTTTAACCTATTGGGCCACAACTACTCACATCACAATAGGCCTATGTCTGGGTTCCATAGCTAAAAAAGTAATCAAGGAACTCCTAAGACCAAATTCGGTAAGAAAAATCCATTTTTATCTATTAATTTATTTTAAATTACCCATACACACAAGAAACATTAGAACACAAGTCATTATGATGAATGAAACATTCCTAGGGTATCTACCATGTATACAGTGTAGAATCACCTGGTCATTTAGTAGGTTCTGAGTCCTTGAATCAGATCACATGTGCCCTAAAATCCTATGTCTTAGTCAGTCTTCCCTAGACTACCTCTCACACCATGATTCCCAAACACCATTTCCCTACCATCCCATGCAATATTCAATGTGCCTAACTCTGAACAATGTCCTATTTCTCAAACTCCCAAAACTACCACTAATAACATTTTGTTACAACTCACATTTTTCAAGATGATTCATGGGATTGAAAAGTGGCCACACTTCCCTCCTGAAGATAAAGGAGAGATAATGACCCCCCCAAGGGCCTTCTCCAGTAGGACCAGGAATTGAAACAAGCACCAATGGTACATAATCTCACATAATATGGAAGTTATTACACTTATTGTAAAACAACATCAGGATATAAGACAGTAAATCCCAATAAAATCCTAATACTAAAAGTAAAAGTAAGTCCAAAATCATTTCTCACATGCATGTTCATAAATTATGTTGATAAAAAGTACAATGAAACTGAAAATGTAATGTTACAATAGAATGTTACAAGGGAGAAACAACAAATCATCCCAACAACTAATCTAGTAACATCTTGAACAGTCCCCAATATCCACCTAGAAACCTTAAAACACTTTTATATACATAGGGTGAGAATATAAGTATACTTAGTAGGGAAAACTAAAGCAACTAGTGTACAAGTGGGGGAAACATACTAATGTCCCAATGAAAAAAATAGTAGAACCTCAAAGAACATACCAAATAATACTAACCAGTCCCACCTCACCAAGGAACATTCACTAAAATAATACACATAATGTAATGTAATAGTACAAAGCAAATCGATAATTGGGTACCCGGACCACTTTCCCACTGGTTAGATTCTTCTTCTTAATGGCTAATGTCATGATGCCACTACTCTTCCCATACACAGCCCCACGAATATAACCCTCCATCACACATATGGGCCTCATCCACACATAATCCCACTTTCGGACACCAGGGCCACAACAACAACACCCTTATCCCAAATACACATGGGACTAATCCAGATGAAAACACCTCGGCCTATCAACTACAAAAACACTCACCCAAAGATTATTGGATTTTGTTAATCCTCAAGCCATTACATCTATCTCATATAGGCTTGATCGATATGAACTTAAATTTTAGTATGAGGAATTATGATAGTAACTAGTCATCCATCCATCCATTGGGATGATTGGAATGACACCGTCCATCATTAAATAGAGGTTTCCATATCATAGTGAAGAACATGATTGGGGTGCATATATAAATAATAAATAACTAGATAATATATATATATATATATATATATATATATATATATATCTGTGTGTGTGTAATCAAACACTCATCCCAACCAAGGGGTTCCCAAACAGTTCAACCAACCCATACAGAATCACATTGCTTGTACCCTAATATTCATAACTACATAACATCCACTCCCAAGCCTAACCCATCCCCTCCTTCATTCAACCACTTTACAATTATTAATTAAGGGGGACATTTTAATTTGTTACAGAACTAACCAAGGCAACTAAAAAATAAAAAAGTTCAACCATTTTTTGAATGAAAAAGGCCACTAAACACTACCAAGGAAAACCCAAATATAGTCCAACTGCACTACATCACAAACCAAAATTTTTGATGTCCCACTACACACTCTCATTCAAAAACATCTCAGATAATATTAATCATAATTATACAACATAATCCTTCTCTAAAAATCCAGTCCACACCACCCATGAAAACACAATTTCTCATTAAAATACCACTAGAGAGAATGTTCATATCCACAGAGTAGTCCCACATCCCAATGTATGTCTGTGACTACAATACAAAAATGGTAGTTCAACTACCTATATGTTTATCCATTCCACATTCAATCAATATCTCAGACTGAGAAGCCAACTCACCATCTGCAACACCCCACACACATGACCCACTATAACTACCATTAACCACAAACCCACTACACACTCACACCCCACCCTTATCATGGAACCAACTCCTATGTCCAACCTCGTACCGACAACTATTCTCCCAACAACAGCACCACACAACACTCACAAAGTGACAACACTTAAATGAACACAGGACTCATCCACACCTATCAAATGGATTTGTATATATTTAGATTTAACAATCATATGTTATTTAAATCAACATAATAATAACTAGGGTGATCACAAAATAGGCTTGATCATTGTGGCATCTATTTATTTTACTAGTATATGTGATTAAGATGATTTCATGTTAAATTAATTTGTTCTGACTTCTCCACAAAATAGAAGATTACTAGTGTGCAATAAAATAACCCCAGAGGCCTTTAGTTTCACAATATATATATCCATTAAAACCATAATATTATCAATTATATCAACTAAAATAGGTTATCAAAATCAATCCACTCTCATCCCATTATTTCATTTTTCCCGTTATAGTTTGATCATATTTACTTCTTGTTAATTTATAATTTTATGAAAATAATTCAGTTTTTCCCCACAAGAAATCATTAGTACACCCTCCAAGAATTATCCAAAAATAATAATAGATAGATGAAATCCCTACTAAGATGATAAACGGCCTATGTTCCTCCCGGAGGAAATAATAGGGGATCTTGTGAGTTCGTAGAAAGAATCTCCCCAAAAATTGAGCATGAGGGGTTGTATCATAGGATAATGACTCGTATAGGGAGGAAGGATCTAAGAACACCAATGGGAAATAGAAAAAAATCAGGAAAGGATGATCCATGATTTGGTGTGCAAGATTAATTTTTAATGGAAGGTCCGTTTTAAATGACATTAACAAGGGATTGTGGTCAAGATCATGTGGTTTTAGAATCTCAAATCACCCATGATGTTATGATATTTGATGATATAATTAATATCCTTTGAAACACCATTAAAAATTTCCATGATAGGCTTGAATATCAGTTTACATCAAATAAAATATAAGTGGTGAGAAATTGGAAAACATGGAAAAACTCAAAAAACTATAAATGAGTCACCGATGGGTGAGTCACTGATGATGATCCACCTAGGGGTGAGATACCGATGCTATCTGATAATGCTGCACTATCAATGTGATGACTTACCAACACCTCAACCTATCGTTTCCTTGGCCTATCGACTCTCTGACCTACCAACACCCCTAACTCACTGATGTCAGTTCCCCTGGCTCACTATTGCTAACACACCTGAATCACTGATGCACTGACATGCCAGCACATTAAATTTCCACTCACTGACATGAAAACAGAAAAAATGGAAATATGTAGAACTCTCGATGTAAGACACCAGTAGCTCCCAGAACACCTCAAGCTATATATTTTCATAATAGAAGGGCCTAGGAATATCTGGGTTATTTCATTCATTTTGTTATCATATTTTGTTTAAATCATGATAAATATTTAAAGGACTAGAAGTATGATAATAATAATATTTGAACCCAAAAATGAGAGTGTTGAATCTCTTACCTTTATATAAATATTTTTATAGCTAAATCAATAGAATGAATGAAATGTGGGTCAAACAACCCTAAATTTGAAGTGAATAAATCCTGAACCTATCATTCATAACCAATCATAAATTCATGATCAATAGAAGACACTAAAATTATGGAACCATTCCACATTATCCTCTTAATGATAATATAATGAGTTTGGGAAGTTGAATTTGGGAATGAATTATTTTGAATTGATATGGTTTCATTCAAAAATTCCAATGATTTTAATAACATAAATTGTATAACTAGATATAATGTTTAACTTCTCAGAATATGACTCACTATATTGGTTTACTAAGACGTTCTGTTATGTGTCCTCAAAAGCACATCCCTTTGTGCTAAAGGATGTCGACTAATACCGAGGGTATAAAGAGGAATGGTTGTAGAGTATAACATCTTTATAAGAAATAAACCACTAATCAAATATTAAAAATTTTACCATAGTATTTATATATTATAAATAGAATAAAATATTTATAGTTCCAATAATATAACAAGTTAATCATTATTTAACAATGAAATTTTGAATCTACATGTTATGAATTCATACAATAAAAAAACTCCCAAATAAATGAAATCAGATATAATGATCCCAAGTCCCAACCACATTTAAACATCCTCTCCTCTATCCATGAAGAAAAAATATAACCCAATTGTTATGTTTCTATCTTGAAACTATATCTGAGGACTTTTTCATCTTCTCAAATAACCATGTTCCACGGTGACCCTTGTAGACTTTGAGTACATCTTAGTAGGCCACCACCAGTATAGTCTAGTTCTATAGGAAGTATAAATAACTATACATGTTGATAACCAAATGATAAAATAATAAATAATATAATGAATAATGTTCAATTAAAATATTCAATAATTATTCATTTGGACTCTTGGGTTCTACTATTTCACTTATCCATCCAACACGTCATAATATTTGTAATAATTATAAATCAAAACTCATAGGGGTAATATAAAGTTTTTATTAACCGATTGTTCATTAATATATTCAAATTAACAATACTTGGATCATCATTATATAACTCATTATAGACTATACATTTTTAGTGCACAGAGAATCAGTTTGGTGGACTGATTAATTTGACACTATAGTCTGAAATAGAATACAAGAGGTATACTGTTGGGGGTAAGGAAAAATTTTGGACTGAAAAAATGATGACAAACCTTAGTCAAATATTGAAACCATTATATTTTTTTTATAATTTCAAGTATTATTAATAGTGACCGGTTTTTTATCAATGATAAATAGGGTGATCCTTTTGAATAACCAATATTTCCTTCTTTCACATTGGTCAACACCATTAACATTATTACTCAATTCAATAATTTCAAAATTTATTCATATAACTCAATAATAACATGTTTATATAATAATTTAATATATTAAACATTCCCTTTAACAATTTTACCTTTTAAAATCATAAACATTAGAATCAGAAATAAGTCTTAATCATTTTGAAGACACCCATTAAAACCTGGTTATTCTTAATTGAAATACTAAACAATGAATAAGGCCATTATTTCCATTAAACAAATATCTTCATCTACTAAGGAGTTTTTTTAAATGAAACTGTACCTAACCCATTATTTCAAATAAATTTGTGGAACCCATTAAAACCCCATTAAAATCAACATAACGTAAACACAAAATTTAAAATCAATTATCCAATATGAAACAATTTATTCTCTATTAAAACCCCAATTTATTAAAAATTCAATGAACGCCATTAATACATTTCAAAAATCCTCTGTATTATGAAAAAAATTTATCAAGCGAAAAAAATCAATTAATTCACTTAATATGTCATAGAAAATTATCAATGAATTATTCTAGGTATCCCGTTATCCATTTTGCCATATCAATATTCAATTGAAAAGTTTTCACTCAAATGAATTCTCTATCTAAAAATTAAAAATGTCATTACACTACTTAAAAGGGATTAGAATACAACAAGGGAAGCCCTAGATCCTGTATTCAATAATAAATGGACTCAACATGGTTTGTGATTTTTTACACAAAACAATATGATGATTAAATTAATTTTTTAGTCCTGGACATAAAAACATAGTATGGAGGAGAATTGAAAAAACCATGTAACCTTGTAAAAAATCATGTAAATGGATAAAATATTATATTAAACCAACCTCAGGATCATAAAAACCCACTAGTTTCACTATGAATCTTGATTCAAGGTAAAAATAACTAAATCACAATGGTTTAAAACACCATAGTGCTTCTATTCACACTAAAAGGAAACTCAAATTCCTTTGAAGATAAAGGGATATGTAACTGGACGAGTCATTTTGAACCCTTTATTAATGATTTAATTTTAATTTCTTTCTTTCATTTCACTTTTTAAAAAACTCATTTAACAAAGAACCAACTTGACATATGTTACACACAACCCCAACTTGGCGTACATTACACCCAATACTATGTTTCAACAAGACATCAATTTTTATAATTTTTTAAATGATATAATTATAACATATCTATTAAACATATTAATGTGAATTTTAATAAATATATTTCATATATTTTTTATAACGGATATATATATATATAATAGATTGATAATTATGTATATAATTTTTTTGTAATTTATTTATATGTTTTAAAATACTATTTTCAAATTTCAACTTCTATTCAGGTCCTTATGTGAGTAAAAATTAAATTAATATTATAGACATTTATAAATTTAATTTTTTAAAATAAACCTAATTTTTTAATTTTAATGTCGAAATAATATTATGGTGAATTTTTAGGATTATTCTGAGAATGTTCATTTATGGATGAATAGTGAAAAATATCAATTATTAATTTAGAAGTGTAGATTATTCTAATTTATTGAAAAGGTTACATCATATTTCATGTTGGTTTAAAATATTAATTAAATTATATTTTTATAAATTAATCGAATTGTGGTCATTTGAATCAATTTCATAATGAATTTATCTATAGAAATGTAGCAATATTTTGGATGTGTTTACTTTAAAAACACACATTGTCATCCCATCTTTGGGGTTAATATTAATTTAATTTGTAATAAATATTTGATTATAATTCTGAAAAATGGATTTCATATTTATAATAACTATTACTCGTAATTTATAATAATTTCCACTTAATTTTTGACTAAAAATATCTGTGAATGTTATTAATATTAATTTCAACGATTAAGAGAAAAATTAAGTTTACAAATTACTAATCCAAAAATTTAAGAACCCAGACGTCCTAGAAATTTGTACAAAAGAAAATTTATGGACATAATTATAAATGATCCTCCCTTTTAAATTTTATTCAATTATATGGTCCATATGGAAATGGAAAAATACTAGTGTAATTAATTTTCTATAAATTTACATGCGTGTTACTCCTCTACTATTATAAGACCCCATCTCCTCAAAAATATTCACACCTCTAAAACAACATAGTATCCACCAATATCTTCTCAAAATTCATCCAGAAAACCTCCATTCCTCTTCCAGTCCTTTTTTTTAAATTAAGCCATGTTATTCATTTAGTAAAAACCAAATGGATTTACACAATTAAGACATAACACCATCCCTCAAACTCTTTTATTTTATTTTCATACTCTACCACTTCAAATATAATTATTCAAGGATTATAAAACAAAAAATTTATCCTAAATAAAATAAAATTTAATTAATTTAATTTTTCTACATACAAATACACACACATCAATCTAATTCATATATAACATATTGTTTAAGTATACATCAAACTACCGCCTCAAGAAATAATGATTGTTCATTTTTTCATTTTCTGCCTCTCATGGTTGAAATTTTGATGGACAATATAGTTTCATACGCTATATAATATATTTATTATATATATATATATGATTATTTAATCCTTTTAAAATGCATATCTTTATACATTACATTTGGTGTGAATATGATAATTTTGTTTGAGGATGTGTTGACTACCACCCCTCAAATAGATTTGATTCATCCACACCATACATAGAATGTGTTAAGGGTGAATTTAGTGAAATTATATGAAATATATGGAATCATAATGATATTGTAATTATAAAAAATTAACACACAAACACACACAAACACTTATATATATAAATAATTTATATTCTTTCTTTCCAAACAATATCAAATAAGAAGCACCATTCATTCTTACATACTATCCACCGTCTCCTTGAATGGTGAATTCCATTTCCGTACTTATATATTATAAGGATTATTACAATAAACTTATAACTAATATAAATTATATTTATTTGATGGATTAAATTATTGAAATCGTGATATATTTATAAGGACCAAATATAAATCAAATTATTACACATTCAAATAAAAAAGAAGATATTACCCAAAGAAAAACCATTACATAGAATTGAAAACATGAAGGTAATATAAATTCATAATATAACCATATTTGGTAATATATATAACCACATTAGTGATATAGTTTTGTCTTAATTTTCCTTATTTGTTAATGATGTTTAGTTATGAACCTATACTAATTTTTAAGGTGCAAATACTTACATATTACATGTTATATCATCAATATACTTATTTTAATGATATTATAATCTTTATTTTATTTCATTTTCTTACATGTTGAGAATTATCCCATGCTTCTATGTGGTAAGAGTTTATTGAAACAATTTCATCACATATCAATATTTTTAATGATTGTGATTCTATTGATGAAATAATTTGATCCATATGTCATTTAATATAATTATTTATATTATTCCATATTTATTCATGATATCTCCATGTATTAGTACAATTTTTTAAGCTCTATGGTACTTATGAAAATTAATTAATTTTTCTAAGAAAAATCAATCAGTGTCTCTCTCATTGTGGAGAAATCTGTTTTATAAAAAAAATATTTTAAAAAATATTTTAAAAATATTTTCAAATGAAAATTGTGTTAATTTTCAATGAAAATGTATTTTAAAAAAGGATTATTGTCTTGAAATATTCCATTATAATTTTTAAATTATATATTCAAATAAAATGTTCTCAAATTTTCTTTATGTTTTAGAACATCGTTTTTCCATCAAACCGTGATATTTTCCTAAAAATTATATTTAAATGATCTATAAAATTTTCTTATCATATGACATGACATATAATTTTTTACTTGTGACTATCTAGGGAAATTATTCAAATATCCCATTTATACTCTTTCCCTGGTTGGTTTATTATTGGATAAAATGATGTTTATGATGCCTATTAATCTATCATGGGTTTTATGATTCCAAATCATGATTATTTTCACAAGTTATCATTTTTATGAAATGGTTATAAAACCATTATATATTTTTAATAAGACATTATATGATTTCGTTTTTATGTTTCCCATTTTTCAGTTTTGATATTAATGATTGTGATTTTGAGGCACATGTATGTATGATTTCTTTAATATATATATGGGAATAATACCTCCCAAAAATACATTGGGAAAGCATTTTTATCTTGTGAGATATATGAATATGGACCTACAAGTGAAACTTTATTACAAATATGTCCATTATAGGGAACTATGACTACATAGATGCTATGTAGAGGGGAATCATGCTACTAAGATGGACATGAGAGATAATTGTGACTACCAAGATAGCATGTGGAGTAAACCCATTATACTAAGGTGGTCCTGGATTTAATGCCTTTACCTATATTTGAATAATATTATCTGCTTATATGTTATCCCCAATTATAAGTTTTAATCCAATGTTATTACTAGAAGGATTTTTTTATGATACATTCCTTTTGAACATCCAATATTTATTAAATGATTCATTCTTATGATATTTGATATGTAGGGTATGTTATTCTAACGGCATGATCATATTTTCATACCCCTATAATATGGTTTATGCTTACATGTCTCCCTTTTTTAGCTTTACTAAGAACACGAGATTGTAACATCCCAGGTAAATGAAGAATAAGATATTTTCATATTTAGTAATTTTTTAAAATTAAATATTAATGTTACTTTAAAATGTTTTCTATGTTTGATGGCATACCCGATATGTAATATTGGGTTTCTTTAAAATCATACACTGTACACTAATAATATAATATTATTATTTTAAATGGTTGTTAACACATAGCTGTTGTATTGGAGGGAATGAGTAGAACTAACAATAATATTATTATAAATTTTTTTTAAATTGTTTTACATTTATACTATAAAATGTAGGGGCGTAAAATGTGAATAAATCTAATCATAATACTAAAATATTCTATAAAAGGTCGATTTACCGCCTTTTAATGGAAAACCCTCATTAAATATAGTTTTGTCCATTTTTATATGTTATATTTGACCAAAAGAAATTATTCTTTAGAATTGGGTCATCAAAATTTACTTTGGATGAAATTTTTGTATTTTTATGCTAAAGATAATTTTTTAATGAATATTGAAAAATACAATATTTTAATTCAAAAGTGCATATTAATATAATTTATTAATATGGATAGATTTCATTTTTAATTGGTTATAAAATTCATTTAGAATATATTTTTACCATTTAATCTATGTTTTGTCATTTGATGTAATTATATTTTGAAATTGGACATAAAAAAGTGTCAATCTTTTGATAGTTATTATTTCTCAAAGACACGCTATTTGTTTTAACAGTAGGAATTAATTTTAAATTAATATCTGCCACTTTGGGGAATTGAATTTGGAAAAATGAATTCCATTTTTGGAATCAGTATGTCCAAATTTTGTAAATATATAACTTTTATTTTTACATTTTTTAAATATTTACTTCAGTAAATATTTTTTTAACCATGATTAGAAGGTAAAAATAATAAATTAGGGTAAAATATAATATTATAATAATATTAAGTTACCATAAAATGTGTCCTAATAACATTTGATGATACATATATGTCCATGGTCATCTTTGGGTCAAATTTGGGACCCCATGGAGCCACATGGTATTAATAATGACATTTTATATTAATTAATTTAATGTTAAGACAAAAATGACAGAAACAAATATTGTTTTGTAAATAAATTATTACAAGGGGTTATATAAGTTATATTTTTGACTGTAAATATTAATTGTAAATATAAAATGATTTAATACATCATGATATTTTTTTATAATTGTTTGACATCAAATATATTAAATTATTTATGATACAATAAAGATGAAATATTTACCTCATTAATAAATTTAGAAAATAAATAAGATTATAAGTATTCAAAAAATATCCAAAACCTATCCAATTCTTATTGGATTATATTATTTAGACCATTAGTCATCCTAACATTTATATTAATGAATATTTGACCTTTTGAAACTAAATATGTGATTATAATAATATAATTGTTTTAAACTTTCCTAAAGAGCCCCTCCTCTGCCTTACAAAACGTCCTCACTTCTAAATAATTCATCACACCTCTAAAGCCTTTTGAAACCTCCTCAATATGCTAAATTAAGCTCCCTACATCCTTATATTAATCCTAGAATCCTTATATTAGGAATAAAACACTTCAAGAAACCCTTTTTGTTCAATCCAAATGGAGTTACCCGATTTAAAGGTAACATCTTCTCTTACATTTTTTAGTTTCATTTTACTTATCCAACCCCCTAAACTCTTTTTATTCCATTATTTTATAACAACAACTGTATCCTAAATATACTATGATGTTGTTATGAGAATTATTAGAACTTCACTTACACACATCTACATCAAATGGGTAAAGAACATAATGTTTCTGTGGATGGAAAACTATCACATCACCAAACGATGATTGTTCAATTATCTTCTATCGCCACTCATGATGGCCATTATGATAGAACATTATTTATATATGATATATATAATGTTTATTTTTTCAATAATACTTTGTATTTTCCATTTATAGCATAACTTTATGGTTTCCATAATGGTTAAACGTGATAATTTCGTTTTAGGATGTGCGGACTACTGCCTCTTCAGAGTTATATGACTCATTAATGCCTTATTTGGGATGAATAAAGAATGGTGTTAATGATGTTATTTAAGATATTATACAGGAATTATAATATAAATATGTATCATTTTATTTTTATTCCATCAAAATACTAAATGGAAATGGTGCTAGCGTTCATGCGTACGTACGGCTTACCGTCTCAATGAATGGTGCATTTCATTTCATAACACCAAATGTTATGTACTAATATAAATAAATGTATATAATGGATATATATGACATATATGATATCTAAATCATTAATATCATTCTTAAGTAATGGATATTTGACCACATGGAAAACTATTAATTATAAGTTGTTCAATTTTACTCAAGTACCAAATATCGACGAAACAATCGTTAATAACATAAATGATTACATACTGTTTATAACATGGTAAAAAGTGATATAAAAGGGATAATAAACCTGAAAAGGGTTCTTAAGCAAGTATAAATTATCTTTAGTTTATTATTAATGGGATTGAAGAACGATTGTGTCAAGTCGGACACGAGGTAACAGACTTCGTCTCAAACTCTTTTCATTTGAGGCACATTTTGTTTTATTCTCAACATAATTTTACATAGTGTATAAATACCTTTTTATTTTCATTTCATTCAAAGGTAATTTTTTCCAATGAGGAATTTTACTAAACGACAAAAATATAATGTTTCTTTTCAACGTATGCGGTGACAATTACCTTTTCCGCCGCTGCGAGTATTATTTGTTCTTTGGCTCCCTTAACAAGCTGAAATGAATTTAAGAGGAAAATAAATATCATGAAATATTTTATGTATTTTTGTTTTGAATAAGGATTTGATAATGTATTTTTTATGTCAAATGATGTATTGTGATTAGAATTTTATCGTTCCTTTATGATTATTTTATGTGTTACGAATATGTTATGGTTCATTGGCATTTTTTACGTATATGGGTGGTTCCATGATAATCCTAGGGCGGGTGATCCCGAGATAGCTCTCCAATGCATTGGGTAACATGATGGAGGTAAATATTAATGTTTCTCCTAAGATATTTAGGGAATATACTATAATGGGTATTCCAAATGTAACTCCCTAAGTATATGTAATAGCTACAATGTAAGTATGATATGGATTCCACAAGTATCATTTATGATTTATGTTTTCAATGTGTTAATCATAAAGATTATAATTTCATATGGCATGTTAGAGAGTATATGTTATGAATGTAACGAGGCATTAATGTTTTAATTATTTCTTTTATAACCCTTACTGATATTTTTATTCTCATCCTATGTTTTTAAATGTCTTTCACATGAAATAAAGATGAATAGGGTCATGGATGGGATCAAGGAAAAGTCATACTGTCTAAAACATGGAACTAGTGATGACTTTTTTTAAGTGTTTTTTATTTTAGAAACTATCTAGAAGTTCCTACTTTGTAATATATTGAGATTTAATAGTTATTCCATAATTCTCTAATTCTCTAAACCAGAAACGATCCTCAATGTGAACTATTCATTTAATTCCAGATTATGCAATGTTTTAAGGCCAGGTCCTTATAGTCGGGTTCAGAGGTCGGATTAGATAACTTTAGGAGTTAGGGTACTATTTAATTGATATCCATAAATTAATTTATGTTTAATATATAGCATTTAAATACTACCATGTATCTTAGCCTAAGTTATTTTTTTTGTTAAGAATGGTTTTTCATAGAGGAAACATAGTAGCTTTTCTGTGATGGAAAACAGAGGGAAATGACCATCCAAATGAGCATCTGGAGATGGTCAGAATCAGAATTAAACATTTTGTTGCAGTGATGGATCGGTTGTTTCAGGTGATAAATGGTGGTTGTGTTCATTGATGATATTATGGTTTATTACAAAAGTAAAAAGGAACATGAAAGTCATATAAGGAATGTCTTGAAAGCCATAAAAGAAATGAAACATTATGCGAAATTATGTAAATGTGAGTTTGGGATGCAAAAAATTTCTTTCCTTGGTCATGTTGTTTCAAAAAATGGCATAACAGTTGATCCTTCTAAAACAAAAGTTGTAGAAGAATGGCCAAGACCCACAAATATAACCAAGATCTGTAGTTTTCTTGGTATGGCAGGTTTTTACCTAATGTTTGTTAAGAATTTTTCATGGTTATCTGGTCTAGTGACTAAATTAACTCAAAAAGACATTAAGTTCATTTGGAAAAAATAATGGGATGATTATTTTTTGGAATTGAAAAGGAGATTGGTGAATTCTCTAGTTTTGGCACTAACTTCCAGAAATTGTGAGTTTTCTATGTACAGTTATGCATTGTTGAAAGGACCTGGTTATGTCAATATGAAGAATGATCAGGTAATTTATTATGCTTCACGTCAGTTGAAATCCCATGAGTAAAAATACCCTACACATGATTTGGAATTATCTGCTGTTGTTTTTGTTTTAAAAATTTTTAGGCAACATTTGTATGGATTAAAATGTGAAATATATACTGACCACAAAAGTTTGAAGTACATATTCACTCAGAACTAATTGAACATGAGACAGATGAGATGGTTTGAATTAATCAAGGATTATGATTGCACGATCCTTTACCATCTGGGAAAAGCAAATGAAGAGGCTGATGATTTGAGTCGAAAAATTAATGCTTCATTAACCATGATTTGTTTGTAACGAGATCCTTGGTTTTTGATTTGTTAAACTTTGGCATAGAAGTTGTTGGTGTGATAAATTATTCTATTTTGTTTTAGGTGTTGGGGGAATCATCTCATTCAGACAGAATTAAGCGAGCGTAGAAAGAAGATAGTGTGTTACAGAAGAAAGTAGAGTTGGTTTAGAAGGGAAATTTCCTGAATTTAACATTGATAATGATTGTGTTTTGAAGTTTGGAATGAGATTATGTGGGCCTTGTGATTCACAGCTGAATAATGAGATGTTATATGAAGATCATAGTTCTTCATTTTCAGTTCATCCATGCAATACTAATATGTACAGAGATCTTCAGAAGTATTTCTAGTGTAATGGAATGAAATGAGTTATTGTTGACTATATGGGGAAGTTTTTGACTTGTCAGTAGGTTAAAGCAGAGTGGCAGTTACCAAAAGGGATGGTTCAGTCATTACCGGTGCCAGAGTGGAAATGGAAAAATATATCCACGGACTTCGTTGTGGGTTTACCAAAGACATATATAGGTAATAATGAAATCTTGGTTATTGTTGATCGATTGACTTAATCAGGTCATTTTCTTCCTATTCTAAATATTTTGTCTCAAGGTAAACATTCTTAGTTGTATGTTAAAGATATAGTCATGTTGCATGGTGTTCCCATCACTATTGTATTTGATCATGATCCCATATTTACATTAACTTTTGTATAGGCCTTCAAAAGTCATTGGGCACTGAATTAAATTTTAGTACAATTTTTCATCCTCAATTAGATGGGCAGTCAGAACGAACAATTCAGACCCTAGAGGATATTCTATGAGTTTGTTCACTAAATTACCAGGGAAATTGGGACCAACATATTTCGTTTGTTGAATTTTCATATAATAATATCTTTCATTCAAGTATATATATGCCTCCATTTGAGGAATTTTTTGGAAATTGTTGTCGAACTCATGATTTTTGGGATGAAGTATGTGAAAGAAAGCTGATGGGAGCAGAATTACTAGAAGTGATGGAAAAAAAAGATCAGTTGAATCAGAAGAACATGAGGACAACTCAGAGCAGAAATAAAATATATTCAGATATCCTGAGGAAGGATCTATCATTCGAGATAGGTGATCATGTATTTCACAACGTTTCTCCATGGAAAAGTGTGATTCATTTTATTAATAAGGGAATGTTGAGTCCGATGTTCATAGGATCTTATGAAATCCTAGAGAAAGTTGGAACAGTTTCATATAAAGTTGATATACCTCCATGTTTATCTCAGGTACACAATTTTTTTCATGTTTCAATGTTGAGAAAGTATATTCCAGATCCATCTCATGTTTTGATCCCAGAGGTAGTTCAGTTGGAAGATAATCTCTCTTATGAGGAACAACTGGTCTAGATTCTTGATCATAGAGAAAAAGTGTTGCGGAATAAAGTAATTTTTCAGGAAAATGTTTTGTGGAAAACACGTATGTTTGAATAGGCAACATGGGAATATGAAAATTCTATGAAGGAAAAATACCCTCACTTATTTTGATAAATGAATAAAAATTGTGAGGAAAAAATTTCCAAAAGAGGGGAAGGATGTAACATCACAGGTAAATAAAGAATATAAGATTTTTGTATTTATTAAAATTTAGGAATTAAATATTAATTTTACTTCAAAAAGTTTTTTATGTTTGATGGTGTATGCGATACGCAACAATGGGTTTCTTTGAAATCATATGTTACACATTAATAATATAATATTATTATTTTAAATGGAAATTAACGCCAAGATGTTGTATTGGCAGGAATGAAAAGAGCTAACTACAATATGATTATACATGTTTGTTAAATTGTGTTACATTTATCCAATAAAATTTAGAGGCTTAAAATATGAATTAATCTAAGCATAAATACTCTAATATTCTTTAAAAGGTTGATTTATCGCCTTTTATGGATAACCCTTTTTAAATATATTATTGGCCATTTAATATGTTATATTTGACAAAATATAATTGTTATTTATAATCGGGACATCAAAATTTACATTGGATGAAATTTTCGTATTTTTCTGATAATGTTCATTTTTTTATGAATAATGAAAAATAGAGTATTTTAATTCAAAAGTTCTTTTTAATATAATTTATTTATATAGATATATTATCTTTTTAATTGGTTTTAAAATGTGATAAGAAAATAGTTTTTCCTTTTAATCTAATATTAGTCATTATAAGTATTTTCATTTTGAAATTGGTCATAAACAAGTATCAATCTTTTGATAGTTATTATTTCGTAAAAACACGCTATTTGTTATAACAGCGGGAATTAATTTAAAATTCATTTTTTCCACTTTTGTGTTTTGAATTTGGAAAAATTGATTCCATATTAGAATCAGTATGTCAAAATTGTGTACATAGGTAACTTTTATTTTTAGACATTTTAAATATTAATTTTAGTAAATATTTTATTCACCATAACTAAAATGTAAAAAAAATAATGGTAAATTACAAAATTATAACAATATTAAATTACCCTAACATGTTTCCTAATCCTATTAGATGATATATATCTGACCATGGGAATCCCTTGGTCGAATTTGGGACCCCATGGAGCCACATGGTAGTAATAATGACATTTTATATTAATTAATTTAAAGCAAAGTCAAAAATGGCATAAACAAATATCGTTTAGTAAATAAATATTTACACAGGGTAATATAAGAAATCATTTCTAATATAACTATTTATTGGAAAGAAAACAAAATTTCAAACATCATGGTATTTTTTTATAATTTTTTGACCTCAAATATATTAAATTATGTATGACACAATATTTATGAAATATTTACCTCGTTAATAAATGATTTAAATAAATAAAATTATAAGTTTTAAAAAACATCCAAAAACTGTCCAATTCTTATTGTATTATTTTATTTCAACCATTAGTAATCTTAGAATTTATATTAACGAATAGTGGACCTTTTGAAACTGAATATGTTGTTATAATAAAATAATTTTTTCAAACTTTCATAAAAAGCCCCTCCTCTCCCTTATAAAAATCCCTCGCTTCTAACCAATTCCTCACACCTCTCAAGCGTTTTTTTCGTCAAAAATATTCTCCATTAATCTCCATATATCCCTTTCTTCATGCAATAATCCTTACCTTAGGTAGAAATCTCTTCATGAAACCGTTTTCTTTCAATCCAAAGGGAGTTACCCGACTTAAAGGTAACATCTTCTTTTACGTTCTTTTGTATTATTTTACTTATCCAACCCCCTAAACTCTTTTTATTCCTTTATTTTATAAAAAAGGTATCATAAAAATACTAGGATGTTGTTATGAGAAGTATTAGAACTACAGTTACAAACACCTCCATCTAATGGTTAATGAATGTAATGTTTTTGTGGATGGAAAACTAACACATCACGATATAAAGATTGTTCAATTATCTCCTACCACCTCTCATGGTGGCCATTATCATGGAAATATATTTATATATTATATATATAATTTTTATGATTACTTTATTCTCTTCTAGTTTCCATTTATACCATAACATTTTGGATTCCATAATGGGTAAACGCGATAATTTAATTTTAGGAAGTGCAGACGACCGCCCCTCAAAGTGATATGACTCGTTAATGCCTTATATGGGATGAATAAAGGATGGATTTAATGATGTTATTTAAGTTATTATACTGGAATTATAATATAAAAATGTATCAATATGTTTTCATTTCATCAAAATACAAAATGGAAATGATGGTTGCGTTCATGCGTACGTACGGCTTACCGTCTCCATGAATGGTGCATTTCATTTCTTACTTCCAAATGTTATATACTAATATAAATACATGTATATACAGGATATATATGATATATATGATATCTAAATGATTAATATCATTCTAAAGATAATGTATATTTGACATCATGGACAACTAGTAAATATAAGGTGTTCATTTTTATTTAAGTACCAAATATCGATGAAACAACCGTTAATAACTTAAATGATTACATAATGTTTATAACATTCAAATAAGTGATATAAAATGAATAATAAACTTGAAAAATGTTCTTAAGAAAGTTTAAATTATCTTTATTTTATTATTCAGATTATTAAAGAATGATCGAGTTATGTCAGAGAGGAGGTAAGGGACTGTGTCTCAATCTCCTTTCATTTGAGTCATATATAGTTTTATTCTCAACGTTCATTTATACAGTGTATAAATAACATTGAATTTACATTTTATTCAAAGGGAATATTTTCTTATGAGTTATTTTACTATGTGACTAAGAAATAATGTTTCTTTTCAACATAAGTAGGGACCATGACCTTTTCTGCCGCCATGAGTATTATTTGTTCTATGGCTCCCTTAACAAGACGAAATTTTTTTAAGAGGAAAAAAAATACTATATAATATTTTATGTATTTTTTTATTGAATATGGTTTTGATAATGGATTTTTTATGTCAAATGATATATTGTGATTAGAATTTTATCTTTCCTTTATGATTATTTTATGTGTTATGAATATGTTATGGTTCGTGGGAATTGTTTACGTATACGGGTGGTTCCGTGATAAACCTAGGGAGGGTGAGCCTAAGATAGCTCGCAAAGGAATTTGGTAACGTGACAGAGGTAAACAACAATGATTCTCCTAAGAGATTTAAGGAATATATAGTGATGGGTATTTCAAATGTAACTCCCTACGTAGTTGTGATAGCTACAATGTAAGTATGATATGGAAGCCACAAGTAACCTTTTTGATTTATGTTTTATATATGTTAATCATAAATCTTATGATATCATGAGGAATGTTAAAGATCCTATGATATGTATGTAATGAGGAACTAATGTTTTCAATCGTTTTTTTATAACCATTACTGGGCTTTTTATGCTCTTACCAAGTTTTGAAATTTTTTTCACAGGACTTAAAGATGAATAGGGTCAAGGATTGGATCAACGAAAAGTCATGCTGTCTAAAACATGGAACTAGACATGACTCTTTTTTAACAGTTTTTTAAGTTGGAAACTATGTAGAAGTGTCTACTTTTTAAAATTTTGAGATGTGACAGTTATGTCCTAATTCTATAAAGCTCTAAACCTGAAAGGATCCTCAATGTGAATTATTCACTTAATTCTAGAATATGTAATGTTTTATGGTCGGGGCATTATAGTTGGCATCAGGGTTCAGTTTAGATAACTTTAGGAGTTAGGTTATTTTTTAATCAATATCCATAAATTAATTTATGATTAATATATTGAATTTAAATATTACCATGTTTTTTTCCTAAATTATTTCTATGTTAAGAATGGTTTTTCATAGAGGAAACAGAGCATCATTTTTGGGAAGGAATATAGAGGGAAATGACCTTCCAAATCAGCATCCTGAGATGGTCAAAATCAAAATTAAACAGTTTTTTTCCATGATGGATCAGTTTATTCAGGTGATAAATGGTGGTTATGTTCATTGATGATATTTTGATTTATTCCAAAAGTAAAGAAGAAAATGAAAGTCATTTAAGGGCTATCATGCAAACAATAAAAGAAAAGTAACATTATAGGAAATTCATCAAGTGTGAGTTTTAGTTGAAAAAAACTTCATTCCTTGGTCACATTGTCTCATAAAATGGCATAACTATTGATCCTGCTAAAACAAATGTTGTAGAAGAATGACCAAGACCCACAAATATAACTTAGATCTGTAGTTTTCTTGGTTTTCAAGGTTGTTACCGAATGTTTGTTAAGAATTTTTCTTGGTTATTTATTCTAATGACTAAATTAACTCAAAAGGGTGTTATATTCATTTGGAAAAAACTATGTGATGATTGTTTTCAGGAATAGAAAATAATATTGGTGAATGCACCAGTTTTGGTACTACCTTCCAGAAATGGTGAGTTTTTTATTTATAGTGATGCATCATTGAAAGGACTTGGTTGTGTCCATGTGAATAATGATCAGGTAATTACTTATGTTTTACGTCAGTTGAAACCCCATGAGCTAAATTACCCTACACATGATTTAGAATTACCTAATGTTTTTTTTCATTAAAAATTTGGAGGAATCATTTGTATGGAGTAAAATGTGAAATATATACTGAACACAAAAGGTTTAAGTTTATATTCAATCATAAATAATTGAACATGAGACAGAGGAGATGGTTGGAATTAATCATGGAATATGATTACACGATTCGTTACCATTTGGGAAAAGAAAATAAAGTGGTTGATGCTTTGAGTAAAAAAAGAAATTCTTCATTAACCATGCTACATTTGGAAGGAGATCCTTTGGTTTTTGATTTTTTAAACACTGGCATAGATGTTGTTGGTGTAGGAAATTCTTCTATTTTGTTTTAGGTGTCTGTGGAATCGTCTCTATCAGACAGAATTTAGAGAGCAAAGAAAGAAGATAGTGAGTTATAGATAAAGGTAGAGTTAGTTAATAAGGGTATGTATCTTAAATTTAAAATTGATAATGATTGTGTTTTGAGGTTTGGAAAGAGATTATATGTGACTTGTGATTCACATTTGATGAAAGAGTTGACATGTGAAGCTCATAGTTGTCCATTTTCAGTTCATCCCAGCATTTCAAAGATGTACAATGTTCTTCGGGAGTATTACTGGTGGAATGGAATGAAACAAGATTTTGTTGACTTTAATGTGAAGTTATTGACTTGTCGGCAGGTTAAAGAAGAGGGGAGGTTACCAAATGGGATGATTCAGTCTTTAACAGTGCCAGAGTGGAAATGGAAAAATATATCCATGGACTTCATTTTTTGATTACTAAAGAAATATAGAGGTAACAATGTAATTAGGGTTATTATTGATCGATTGAAGAAATTGGATTATTTCTTTCCTATTCAAGATAATTTGACTCTAGATAAACTTTCTCGGTTGTATGTTAACGATATGGTTAGGTTTCATGGTGTTCCCCTCTCCATTGTATCTGATCGTGATCCAAGGTTTACTTCTAATTTTTGGATAGGCCTTTTGAATTCTTTGGGTACTTAATTAAATTTTAGTATAGCTTTTCTTCCTCAATTAGATGGGAATTCAGAACGAACAATTCAGACCTTGGAGGATACTCTACAACCTTGTTCACTGGATTACTAGGGAAATTGGGACCAACATATATCTTTGGTTGAATTTTCATATATCATTCCAGTATACAGATGGCTCTATTTGAGGAATTATATAGAAATCGTTGTCGAACTCTATATTTTTTGGATGAAGTAGGTGAAAGAAAGATAATGGGACCATAATTGGTAGAAGATAAGAAAGAAAAAGTTCAGTTGATTCAAAGGAACATGAGAACAGCTCAAAGTAGGAAGACAAGATATGCGGATAACTGGAGGAAGAATCAATCTTTCAAGATATGTGATCATGTCTTTCACAAAGTTTCTTCGTGGAAAAGTGTGATGTGTTTTCGTAATAAGGTAAAGTTGAGTATGAGGTTCATTAAACCTTATGAAATCCTAGAAAAGTTTGAATAGCTTCATACAAAGTGTCTTTACCCCAAATTTAATCTTAGGTACACAATTTTTTTTCATGTTTCAATGTTTAGAAATTGTATGCCAGATCCATATCATGTTTTGATCCCAGAGGTTGTTCAGTTGGAAGAGAACATCTCTTATGAGGAACAAAAAGTCTAGATTCTTGACCACATAGAGCAAGTGATGTAGAATAAGGTAATTTTTCAGGTAAAGATTTTGTGGAAAAATCATATGGTTGAAGAGGAAATGTGGGAATCTGAAAATGCTACGATGGATAAATACCCCCACTTATTTTGATAAGTGAATAAAAATTGTGAGGACACAATTTCCAAAAGGGGGGAAGGATGTAACATCCCACGTAAATGAAGAATAAGATATTTTTATATTTAGTAATATGTGTGAATTAAATTTTAATTTTTCTACAAAAGGGTTTCAATGTTCGATGGTGTACCCGATATGCAACAATAGGTTTCATTGAAATCCTACACTGCACACTTATAATATAATATTATTATTTTAAATAGTTGCTAAAGCCTAGCTGTTTTATTGGCAGGAATTAATAGAACTATCTACAATATGATTATACATGATTTTTAAAGGGTTTTAGATTTATCCAATAAAATATAGTGGCATAAAATGTGAATGAATCTAAGAATAAATACTATAATATTCTTTAAAAGGAGGATTTACCACATTTTGATTGTGAACCCTCATTAAATCTATTTTTGGCCATTTTTATATGTTATATTTGAAAAAATAAAAATCTTCTTTAGAATCGTGACTTCAAAATTTTCTTTGGATGAAATTTTGGTATTTTTCTGATAATGTTCATTTTTTATGAATATTGAGAAATACTATATTTTAATTCAAAAGTGCCTTTTAATTTAATTTATTTATATGGTTAAAATATATTTTTAATTGGTTTTAAAATGTAATTAGAATATATTTTTACTATTTAATATAATTTTTGTCATTGGAAGTCATTTCATTTTGAAATTTCACATAAAAAAGTGTCAATATTTTGATAGTAATTATTTTGTAAAAACAAGCTATTTGTTTTTAAAATGGGAATTAATTTGAAATTAATTTCTGCCACTTCGGTGTTTTGAATTTATAAAAATGGATTCCATATTTAGAATCATTAGATATGAATTGTATAAATATTTATATTTTTTAAAAAACATTTTAAATATTTACTTCGTTAAATATTTTATTTGCCACCATTAAAATGTAAAAATATTAAATAAGGGTAAAATATAATATTATAATAATATTAAATTACCCTAACTTGTGTCCTAATATTATTTTCTGAAACATATCTGACCATGGGCATCCTTGGGTCGAATTTGGGACCCCATGGAACCGCATGGGAGTAATAATGACATTTTATATTAATTAATTTAATGTAAAGACAAAAATGACAACATATATCTTTTAGTAAATAAATTTTTTCATGGGGTTATATAAGTTATACATTACACTACAAATAATATTTTAAAATCTAATAAGATTTCATATATCAATGTATTTTTTGTAATTTTTGGAAATCAAAAAAAGTAAATTATTTATGACATAATAAGGACGAAATATTTATCCCATTAATAAATGATTTAAATAAATAAAATTATAAGTATTAAAACAATATCCAAAACCTATCCAATTCTTATTGTATTATTTTATTTCTACCATTATTTATTTTAACTTTGATATCAATTAATAGTTGATGTTTTGAAATCGAAAATGCGGTTATAATATAATAATTGTTTCAAACATTCATAGAGATCCCCTTTGCTCCATTATAAAAATACCTCACATCTAACCAATTACTCTAACCACACAAGCCTTTTAGTTCATCAAGTATCTACTAAATTAAGTTACATATAACTCTCTCTTCATCTTATAAGCCTTACCATAGGCTGAAGGCACTTTAAGAAACCCTTTTGGATCAATCCAAAAGGAGTTATCCGATTTAAAAGTAATGTCTTCTCTTACATTATTTTGTTTTATTTTACTAATCCAACCACCTAATATATTTTTATTCCTTTATTTTATAACAACACCGGCATCCAAAATATAAAAGAATGTAGTTATTATATGTATTTTATCTACACTTTCAGACACTTCAATCTAATTTGTAAGGAACATAATGTTTCTGTGGATGGAAAACTAACGCATCATGAAATGATGATTGTTCAATTATAATTTACCACCTCTAATGGTGGCCATTATGATGGAACTATATTTATATATGATATATATAATGACTATGTTTTTCTTTATTATTTTGTATTATCCATCTTTTTCATACCTTTATGGTTTCAATAATGGGTAAATGCGATAATTTCATTTTATGGAGTGCAGACTACTCCCCTCAAAGTGATATGAATTGTTAATAAAATATGTGGGATGAAAAAAGGATGGAGTAAATTATGTTATTTAATATATTTTAATAGAATTATAATATACATATATATCATTATGTTTTCATTCCATAAAAATACGAAATGTAAATGAAGGTAGCGTTCATGCGTACATACGACTTACCGTCTCCATGAACGGGGCATTTCATTGCTTACCTGCAAATGTTATGTACTAATATAAATAAATTTATATACTCAATATATTAGATATATATAATATTTATACCATTAATATAATTCTAATGATAATGGATATTTGACCACATGAACAACTAGTAATTACAAGGTGTTCATTTTTACTTAAGTACCAAATATCGATGAAACAACCATTGATAACATAAATGATTACATAATGTTAATAACATGGTAATAAGTGATATAAAAGTAATAATATACTTGAAAAATGTTCTCAAGAAAGTCTAAATTAACTTTATTTTATTATTCAGGAGATTAGTGAACGATCGAGTCAAGTCGGACATGAGGTAAGGGACTTCGTCTAAATCTCCTTTAATTTGAGGCATATTTTGTTTTATTCTCAACTTTATTTTATACAGTGTATAAATACCATTGAATTTTCATTTCATTCAAAAGTAATCATTTCCTATAAGTCAGTTTACTAAATGTAAAAAAAGAATGTTTCTTTTCAGCTAAAGCAATGACAACGGCCTTTTCCACCGTCATAAGTATTATCTGTTCTTTGGCTTCGTTAACAAGCCTAAAATGTTTTTAAGGGGAAAATAAATACCATATAATATTTTACATATTTTTGTATTGAATATTGTTTTGATAATATATTTTTTATCTCCAATGATATACTATGGTTAAAATGTTATCTTTCCATTATGTTTATTTTATGTGTTACGAGTATGTTATGGTTCTTGGTAATTATTTACGTATATGGGTGGTTTCTTGATAAACCTACGGCGGATGAGCCAGAGATAGCTCTCCAATGCATTGGTTAACATGATAGAGGAAAAAATGAATGTTTCTCCAAAGAGATTTATGGAATATACTGTGATGGGTATTCCAAATGCAACTCTCTACGTAGATGTGATAGCTACAATGTAAGTATGATATGGATGCCACAAGTAGCCTTTACGATTTATGTTTTCTATGTGTTAATCATAAATCTTATGATTTCATGAGGTATGTTAAAGAGATTATGTTATGTATGTAATTAATAAATAATGTTTTCATTCTTTGTTTTATAACTCTTACTGAGCTTTTTATTCTCATCCCACGTTTTGAAATGTTTTTCTCAGGACTTAAATATGAATAAGGTCAAGGATGGGATCAATGAAAAGTAATGCTATCTAAAACATGGAACTTGAAATGACACTTTTTTAGGAGTTTTTTATTATGGAAACTGAGTAGAATTGTTAAATTTGTAATATTTTGAGTTTTAATAGTTATATCCTAATTCTCTAAAGCTTTAAACCTGAAAATATCCTCAATGTAAATTATTCATCTGATTCCTGATTATGTAATGTTTTAAGGCCAGGTCCTTATAGAGATCACCACATTTTATGTATTCATACTAGTGTTATGAAGTAAGGTATTATGTTTTATGTGTCAATGAAGGGTTCTAGTAAACATGAACCCCTTGGAAAATGTCTAATCTCACCAATGTATTAGTGTAAATATTTTCATGATTGCTACCATCACTAGACCAGTATGTTCATTGGGATTTTGTATGTATATTGTTTTAATTATTATGAAAATGTGATGTAATATTAATGTATGGAAATTGAGGGTCTCTTTAGTTTGTATCAGGTCCAAGTATTAGTTAACAATTAAAAATAGGATGATAAACCATTCATGAGAACTCTAAAGACATGTCTAAGGAAACATATACGGATAATGAAAATTATAGGAAAATGATAGGACTTTTGGAAAACGATATGGTAAGTGGTTTCCTTGAAATACATCCATATCTAGATAATAACTGTAGTTTTGGATTGGGTATATATGTACCTAGGGGTAAAAAATCTGATTAAACATTCTGAACATGACGTAGGGTAATATCGTACACGACAAAGGTCATTTTTTCACAACTAGATTGGAATTCTGATGGGATATTCATTGGGAGTTCAAAAACTATTCATAAACCATTATGATGGAATTATATAGTACTTGGTTTTGATTAACCATAGATAATCATAAGTTTTCAAATATTTTGTAAATTTTCATAACATCGACATCATATAAGGGAGAATTTTTGTGTATATAGTTCTTTATTGTGATAATTGTTTCTTACATTTTGATTTTGGTTTTATTCTATTGTTATAACACAAAAGATATATGTTATATGTTATTTTTATTGAATAAAAATTTATTGTCCACATGAATATCTGAATTCTAATTGTTCTTGAATAAAAAATATGTTTTATATGCTCACACATATTTATAAATCTATGAATCATGGTGGACATCCAAGTGAGCAATGGAGGGGAAAACATTCTACTGAGTCTTTCATAAGGAAATTTTTTCCTTATTTTAGAAGGAATTATAATCCACTTATTAATTACCATTGGATTAGTACAATTGAAAATCTATTATCCATTATCTAGTTTAAGGATCATTAGAATATTATTGTAGTCGTTTATCGGTTAATGAAAAAGCATACCAGTGAGGTATGATAATCCAGAATATGAGGCAAGAAGATGAGATTGAATCCATTGATTGGGATGAGTTTGATAATGTAGTTTTTAATAGGTAATTTCATCAGATTCAGCATAACAATATAGTGTTATAATTCATTGAGTTGAAGCAAACATATTATTAATATTTCGGTAACTACGAGGAAAATTCAACATGACATTTGAGGTACACATTAGGAATTAACATCCAACATAAATATAATGTTAATATGTTCATTAGTGTTTTAAAGCAATGTATCAGAAGCGAATTATCCATAACATACATTAGTATCTATGAGGTTATTATGCATTGTGAAATCAATGTTGAAATGGAGTTCACATACATGTATGAATGTCTTGGTTTTGATATTAAATGGATGATGGAGTTTGATTGAAGATAGAAAAAACCATGAAGTGGAGAAGATGATATTTTCTTTCTTCACTATGTATGGGAAGAATCAATATGGAAATTGAAATATGAGGTCTAATAATATTTTTTGTGGAAGTGAAGGCCATCATGAATTTTATTATCAATGTGATGTGAATAAGTTACCTAATGGTGAAAATGGATGAAATTAGAAAATATTGAACCTCCCATGATTAATGGCTAAATGTTTAAGGATAATAGTAATTATGCTATCCACTACCCATTTCCACAGGTTGGTGATGACGAATGATGTCAGTATTCTCTTAAACTGAGTGATTAGGGGAAATCTCATTCCATCTCGATTTCTAACATGGGGTCTGATAATGATATAGAGAAAGGTACACATACTATCAACTCTAGAACTAATAATGTTGTTTTTGATACTTTAAATACCCACCCTATCATATCTAATGAATATATTAAGGGAATTAAGATTATACTAGAACTATTAAATATATAATTAGCATTTTAATCACATAATTTAATGATGATTCCATCCCAATTATATGGTTCATCTCTTATTGATGTTTTTGCGAATGTACATCCTCAAAATCACATCATTATTTACTTGGATGAATTTGAGGTAATTTAAAGATTTTATTCACTTTATCTACATAAACACCACATAAAGTTTTGATGAATTATAGTTACATTTTATATTTAAAACCCTATTATGATCATTCATCAATGTGACAATAATCATGAACATCATATGGAGATTACATCCAGTGTTTTGGGTGTATGTCCACATTATAAGGGTTTTTTATCTCTAATGGTTAGGTAGAAAATCATCATTGATGATATGCCTATTGTTATATATTTTTTGGATGTATTTTAAGAAGATATTATAACCCTTCCACTGAAATGTGATGTTTATTTCTCAATATAACTCATAAATAGTTCCAAACTATTTTCGAATACTTTCTATAGATGGGTCCGCACTGAGTTTCATAATTGAAGAAGAAACTCAATGAAAACATTGATAAGGGATTCATTTGACCAAGAGTTCCACATTGTTGTAAAATAGTTAATTTTTTGAAAAAATTATTGATCAATGTGACATTCATTGATTATTAGGTATTGAAAAAAAAATTATAATCAATAACTAGTATCCTCTATCATATATTGTTGACTCGATCGATCCACTATGCATATATAAATACTTTACCATGATTGATCATCATTCTATATATCATTAATTGATGTCAATGAAAGAGGATATACCGAATATTCCATTCCGTACAACTTATGGACATTATGAATATATATTGATTCATATTTTTCTTACTAATACCCCTTATATTTAGAATAATTTGTTGAATTTAGTATTTAGAGATCACCTAGACCATTTTTTGGTAGTCTTTATAAATGATATTTGTATCTATTTAAATTGAAAGGAACATCAATACGATCAGATTATAATTGTACTAAAGACACTATTCAAGGATATACTATGAAATTTTTACAATGTGATATTTTTTTCTGAAAATTATTCAATTTATGAGTCATGTTAAATTTAGAGATGGTATATTGGTAGATCCATCAATGATAGAGGAAATTTTATGTTGGACTAGTCCAAAAAAATGTGACTGGAATATATAGTATTAATGAATTATATTGATATTATCAATGGGTTTTGGGAAATTTCTCATCAATATCGAATCCTTTAACCATGTTAAATATGATGGGTTCCAAGATCCTCCAGATAGTTGAATTTGAGGAAAACATTACGAAACTGAATCAAATGTTAATCAAGGAAGTTGTTTCTACATTACCCTATTGTGGAAGAATTGTTTTTATTTTATAGTGATGTATCCAATATGTGATAGTGATGTTTTCATATTCATAATAAAATGGTTATTTATTATTACTTAAGGATGTTGATGATTAATTAGAAAAGTTATCCAACTCATTGTTGAGAGTTACCAACAATAATTATTGAATTAATGATATGGATGAATTATCATTATGGGAAAAAGAATGATATATATATTCTGACCATAAAATAATGAAATATATATTTACAATGAAGTATATGAAAATGTATCATTGATGGTGGTTAGAGTTGATAAAGAATTATGAGTGATCAACATTTTACCAACCCAAGACAGTGAACTCAGTTACTATTGATTTGAGTAAAAAAGATAATTCTAGATTATCAATGATGGGTATCACAATAGATCACATATTTATGGATTTGAAAAGGATATAGTTGGAAATTTTAATGGAAGGGGAAAAATATTATCCTTCGCAAATGAATGTTCAATCCCTTATACAAGTGAATATTAAGGAGGTGTAGAAAGAATTTGTAGAAATACAAAATAATGTTATAAATGTATCTCAGTTTAACATTTATTAGGAAGGAATGATATGTTTCAAGAAATGTTTATCTGTTCCTTCCATACCATATTTAAAGATGTAGATGTTAGATGAAGCTTTAATAATTCATTTTCTATTCATCGTGGAAGTAAAATAGATGTATTGAAACATGAATGAATACATATAGTGGGGTGATATGAAGAGAGATATTGCATAGTTTTTATATCAATGATTGGTGTGACAACAAGTTAAGGGGGAAAGAATAAATTTTAAAGGGATTGTGCATCCATTATCTATACAATAATGAAAATTGTAGAAAATCACAATGGATTTTTTCTTTGTTGTACACAAAACATCCAGTGGGTTTTATTTAATATGGGTTATAGTTGATCACCATACAAAATAATTACACTTAATAACTATGATAAGAGGCTTGTTTCTATATCCAATTTTAAAGATATAAATTAAGGATGCTTTATGTTTTCATTGAGTACCATATTCTATTATATTGGTGAGGTCTTGAGAAATAACATGATACATCATTTTCATCCAACACTACTTATCATCCTTAGATGGATTTTTAGTCTAGAAGAACCACTCAATCCATAGGGTATATATTGGGATAGTATTCTATGTATTTCAATGTTGGTTTGGATCATAACTATTCCCCATTGAAGTGTTTTCTAAAATAGCTTTCACTCAGGAATTCATATGGGACCTGATGAATCCCTTTATGTGTATAAATTTAGAGCTCTAATGTGCTTGGATGAGGTTGGAGTAAGAAATATATCGGGATATAGTATCACTAATGAAATCGAAGAGACATTTATACCCATTTAGTTGTATATCAATGATACTTACTGTGATGTGAAACATTATTCTGTTACCCAATGGAATGATCTAGAATTTTTTATATTTGATACGGTGGTACTTTGAATCTCTCACAACAATATATTTATGAGGTTCAGAATGAATAGTATATTAAGATCTCGATATGTTGATCACTTTGAAATATTTGATCATATTAAGATGGTAACCATACACTAGAAACTTCCACCAAATATCTGAAGTCCATGATATGTTCTACGTCTCTCTGTTAAGGAAGTATATACATAAAAAATCACAAATAATGATCTCAATGGTCATTCCACTCAAGTAGGATATCTTATACGTAGAAAAATTATTTTAATTTATAGAAAGATCATAAAATGTTTGTATGAAACAAGACCTCTCACTTAGATCATTTTTTATTATATAAATCACTAATTATAGTAATCTAACTTGGAAAATTAGGATGTGCTATAAAATAGGTGTCCTCATATGTATTTTTCTGGATGATGAATTTTGAGGCTGATGTTCATTTTAAAGGCGGTAGAATGTAACATCATGCATATTAGTAAAACTGTTTTAGATTAAAATAATTTTCATTACTGTCTTATATTTTGATAAGACAAATATTAATTTTACATGACATTGAATTGGCATATGTTAAATGCAACACTGACTTGGCGTATATTTCATTGAACAATCTTTTTCTAAGAATCATATTTATTTTTATATAATTATTTAATAGAGATATTTATAACCTAGATGATAAACATGTTAATATTAACAGTAATAAATAATTTTCAAATATTTTTTATAATATTTTTATATAAATTGAACAACTTTCCAATGAATGATATAATTTTTATGTAAAGCAATGACAAGTTTAAAAATAATAGTTTCTCAAAAGAAATTATTTTCATGTCCTTCTATGAGAAATAATACTAATATTTTTAGACCCATTTAGATAATTTATTCGATAAAATAAACATCATTTTAGTATTTATATTTTTTAAATTATCTTTGGGTGATTTTTTCATATTTTTCTAAGAAACATCAATATGGGATGAATAGTGGAAAATATTATATTTTAATTTAAAAATACTTTTTCATGTAAATTTTAAATGATGTTAAATTATAATTTAATTATTTTTAATGTTTATATAGGTAAAATTTTTATCATTTATTCATTTTTACGTTATTGTAAGAAATTTGATTCTGAAATTCTGTATAAAATCATAGTGAACCTTTTAGTTGTTTTTAAATTAAAAACCCCCATTGTAATCATGTCTATGGGGTTAATATTAATTTAATTGCTACCAATCCTATGATTATAATTTATAAAATTTTATAAAAAATTTTGAATCCTAATAATATATAATTTATAATAAGTTCAACTTGGTTTTTGAAAAAAATATTAGAAAATGTGATTAAATTTAATTATAATGATTTAGAGAAAAAGATGGTTAAAAATGTACTAAACCTTAAATTTAAGACAAAAAATTGTGTGGAATCTTTTCCAAGATCCAAATTTTGACCATATGTAAACAATATACTCTATTTGGTATAATTAATTCTATTATTTTCTCTACATTAAATGGTGAAATAATTGTTGGAATCTGTTTTTATAAAATTTTCAATTGTATCCCTCTCCCTCCACTATAAAAAGTCTTCCACACCTCCCACATCATCATATCTCTCAAACTACATAGTTTTGGAAAAAATATTCTCAAATATCCTCTAAAGAACCCTCTAATAATACTTGAATATCTACATTGGGAATAATCACTTCCATGGAATCCCTTTGGTGTAAACCAGAAGGATTTACCCAATTAAGAGATGACACAATCTTTCCATTTTATTTATTTTATTATAATTCTCAACACACTAAAATATCATTATTAAATCATTATTATACAAAAACGGTATTCTAAATATAATAATATGTTTTATGATAATTATTTTACCCACACTTTCAGAGACATCCATATAATGGATAGTACAAACATCAATTCCCATCCCTAGCCACTTGGTCTGTTCTTGTACATGGGGTCATCAGTCCCAAGCATTACTACTAACCCAAGCGCTGAGACATTCCTAGTATCCAGTCTACCAACCCCAAATAGTAATACAATGGAATAGAATGAAACCTAAACCTCTGATACCACTATGTAACATCCTGACCCGAGTCACCCCTGAACCGGTGGCAGCACCGTTCGCCACATGACCTCAAGCGTGTCACCATGTATGCCAGAGGATGCTGACTAGAAGTGAGGGTATAAAGATAGTCATTTGGGATATAAAAACCTCATTTTAGTGTTCAAAAATCCGAAATGAAAATAAAGAGCAGAAACGGTCTAATAAATGATAAAGTAGCATAAAACAGATTTTATAAATCTTGTACACAACAAATGGTCACCCCCAAAGTATACAGCATATTCCTGCATGACGTGATAATGATACAATAGTAGAATACAGTAAACAAAACATCATTATTTACATTCCAATACAGAAATAAATAAAAAATTACTCTAAGACCCAAGGATGATCTCCTTGAGCATTGCGAACCTCCACTCAGTCCTCTGCTCCTTACTCCCATGTAAATACAAACATCATAGTCCTAGAACCAAATAGAATCTACTGGGGTACCAAGTGCAATGGCAGCCCAAGTAGGGTGTAATATATCAATCTTATTAGGCTGGGACCACCGGTGTATACCCCAAATCCAGATATTCAATAAATAACATAAAACACCTGAAGGCATGCATAAAATAAGATAAGAAGTACAAGTAACTATAAACCCAAGTACCTGCTTCAGCACCTAGCTGGTGTCTGAACGTGCATTATACATTTCCCAGGCATACTCAACAATAATTACATAATCATTTATCATTTATTAAAAAATTATTAAATTTATAATGTCTTCAGATTCGGCCTATGCCTTATATCTTCTGAATAGGTCACTCACCAAGGATGTCTCTAAATACCATATAAATAATCAAGTAAAGACTAAATCCACACTTGTGCTTTGGCTTGGATAACACGTCATAATTTATTCTGTTTAAACTTTTATATACTAATTTTCATCCCATCCACTAAAAGTGGTTCACCCAATTCAAAAATAATTCTGAACCCTTTTTCATAATCAATTCACAAATCATCATGTCACAACATCCTTCATTAACTATTAAACTCATTTCATGCATGACCAATTGGACCCACATTCCAATTTTAATTAATGGATGTAGAATATCATGTCCAGAACCCTCGTGAGTATTTGGATACTTAGTCCTTGTCTCACAACCCATGGTTATTTGGGGTATCAGTCCCAATCCCATAAAATAATATTCACTTGTAAGCTGGGTGTAGAACGCCAAGTCTAGCACACCGTGAGTATTTGGACCATCGGTCCCTATCTCAAAACCCATCTATAAATCATACATATAAATCTATCATTGCTATATAACACCATGTCTAACACCCTATGAGTATTTGGAGCCATAGTACTTTTCTCACAAACCATTTGTATTTGGAGCATCAGTCCCTGTCCCGTAATAGAATATTCTATCGCAAGATGGGTGTAGAACGCCATGTATATCACCCTGTGAGTATTCATAGCATCATTCCCTGTCTCACAACCCATCTATCAATTATACATATACATCTATCATTGGTGTAGAATGCCACGTGTAACACCCTGTGAGTATTTGGAGCCTCAGTCCTTGCCTCACCACCCATTTATAAATCATACATATATATTTATAATTGGTGTTGAATACAATGTCTAACACCACATAACCAATCTGTTCATTAATTCAACAGCTAATTGGAAACATAAATTTCTCTTCAGATAAGTCAACACTTGATTATCCAAATTCCTTAACAAGTCTGAACCCATACACTCAAACAGTGATTCGTCTAGGACATTAACAATCTAGAAGCAGCCCATAGTCATCACAAAACATGCTGAACAAATCCAATATATTTATCTACCATCTCACACAACATATCATATTTTCAAACAAATTCATCAAAGATATCTTATGGCATGGAAAAATAATACACATCAAAAGAAATCATGGCTATCAATCGTATCAAACAATCAATTCACAATCTTAATTTAATTCATGAGAATTAATTAAATAAATAAATAATTAATTAAATCTCATCTCATAAACCATTCATCAATTCGTTAACCATTTTCATTTAACATGTAATAATTAATCCATCCATTAATTATTACCAGTTTTCAAATTATATACGATCATGTCAAATATTCAATATTTAAAACAATCAGTAATATCCACAACTTCATTCCAAATCATGACTTGATTATTAATTCTACCATTAATCACCCTATTACTTATTATTCCCATTCAAATCATTCAACTGTTTAATCATATAACTTTAACTAAATTAGTAACCCATGCTTAAAACCAACACATGTACAAGTCATCATTTATCTCATGTGGATGACATTATTTAATAACATCAAAAGTTCCATGCATCAACCTATCATAATCAAGTAAACTCACATTCTCAATATATTTAAGGAATCTATAATTATTAATTAAATTGTAAAATATTTGGGACCCTACCTCGGGGTTTTTCTAGAAACCATAATAAATGAAGAACCCTCAAGAGAAACAGGTTGATTCTTCATGAACCCTCCATAGATCACTTCTCCTAGCAAGAACAAGACCAAAATATATCATACTTTTCATCTAAAAACATATATTTCCTATAAAAGGCGTAAATCTATGAAACTGAGACAAGAGGAGATGTATATCTAAGTAGATCTAAGAAACCAAACATGAATGAAGGAGAAAATCTATCTACCTCAAGAATCTGGCATCGATTCACCAAGTGAATCCTTTAGATCACCTCCAAAACACTTTATAGAGGTTCTCCTACCTTCATGGGAGAGTGATCGTGAGTTATGGCCACATAGGAGGAAAAAAGATCCATCTAATGGAAAACATGAGTGAGATCCACAATTTAAGGCTCTCATATTAGTGCCCGCATGGTTTGCATGCATAGTTATCCAGACCATGTGCTAACCGTGCATTAGCTACTATATCGGCACACCCCCCCCCCCCCCCCCGCATGTTTAGACACACTATTCACTAACAGTGCATTACCCACTGCCTCAAAACTTCAACCATGGATGGTTTGGCCGCACGGTTAGACAAACTATGCGCCTCCCGCTCGACTTCCCCTTCTCCTATAAACTTATATAAATGTTTAAAAAAACATCTATAGGTGTTCCAACACTAGGAATAAAATTCTGGAGCTCTGTTTAAAAAGAAAATCACATTATCAAACTGATAAAGAATTTCAGAAACATTCATAATTTTAACCCGGTTAAAAAACACAGGATTCTAAAGATAATTTATTGGAAATAATCTATATAGATCATGAACCATTATACATTGAACATGATTTAATAATGTGGGTAAAACCCATATCATTCTAATTGGAGGCAATCTTAAAGGTTTATCACCAAATGGTTTGTATCATTAGTCAAGTCAATGAATCTATGGGATATCTATAACCATGGCCCAACCATCACTAAAATCCAAATAATTCATCACACATGGATTCAAATCATCATGAAAATGAATTTTCAAAATATACATATTGATTAGAGGATACAAATTCATCAATACTTCCCAAATTTGAAAAACATTCAAAGAAAACACCGTAAGAAAAAATGGTTCTTCAATTAGGGGAAAATATATAGTTTATAATAAATAATAATATTTAAGGAAATCTTTAATTAATGATTCTCATAAATGAATAGTTTGTTTTCATACAACACACATAAGAAACATGTGGTGAATAAGGAATTACCAAAAGTAAAATCATATGGTGTCCAAAGAAGAATAGATTTGAATCGTACATGGAAATTAATAAAATTAAATAACAATAGATCATAGTTAATTAAGTAAAAATGAAGTGAAAAAACCTAAAATTAGTGTTTAAGAAAGATTATAAATGGCCATATTTAGTACAGTTTAAGATAAAATACTAAAGATAATCCAAAAAAGAAAAATGCATAATAGTTTTCATAAACCCAGAAATGGAAAATACAAATCATTCATGATTAAATGAGTGACTTTAAAATGATATTTTTATATTAAAATTTATTATTTATGTTACTTGAAATAGTTAATAAATTTGTAATTTCCCTTTAATTGTTCTTTCTTATTTGGAAAATTTATTGAGAAACCATATACAACATGTATTCCCACATAAAAGGGAGATCTAATATTATTACAGGACTTTGGAATATATAAATACTTTTCAGAAGTATTTAAAAGATAATAATAATTAAATTGTTGTCAATATAGAGAGAACGATTTACGTAAATGAACATTGGTGGTTTTGGATGAATCCCTAACCTTATGTCAGAAAATTTTATAGACGTGATCTTAATTTCATGGATAATCAAATTAAATAAATTAATTTATTAGTTATAAATAATTTGTACATGTATTTGATTTTTTAGATTTTTATCATGTTCATTTATGTCCTTTTAAATTAGTTATAGTATATAATTTTATCATTCATGAGAAACATTTTCCATGATTTCAATGATCTGTTTACTAGTATAAATATATGGAAAATCACAAAAAATTAGAATAGTTATCCATAAATTAAATTATAATTTATTATTTAAATTTAAAAATTTTATATTTTCTTATATATCATTTTTTATATATCAAGATGATTCATTAGACATTACATTAATGATAACCGTTTAGATTATTCATTAATTTTATATTAACATGAACTACTTTTATTTTATTAATTAATATCATGTATATATACTGGTTCAAGAAAATTATATAAAATAAAATGTGTATGATAAAATATTATTTTTCAATAATATTTATTTTATTAACAGCATTGAATTTATGGATGGAAAATGAATTTGTATTTTCCATGATGGTGGAAAATATGCACATCATAGATGCTATTTTCATTTTTAGAATAAAAGAGAGATGATAAAGGGGTATAATGGTTGATTTTCCATTAAAAAGTAAAATTATAGTATATATATGATATTTTAGATATAATTCATGTATTTATATAGGTGTATATGGAAGGAAAATAAAAGATATGAAATTGGAATAAATTTTAAGAGGAGGAATAATAGTTTTACATCTTGAATTTTTTCTCATTAAGAAACACCTTGAGATCCTCTTTGAAGGACTTGGGTTTGGTAAATTTTTGAGTCCAATAGATTTTGGATATGGTGGAGATACATGGGATTTTATTTTTGGTAAAAATTTCACTTGAATCAAGGATTTATATGGTTGATAAAAAGATATGGTGAGTGTGGCATTTAGAGTTGATCTGATGGGTTTTTTTAATTATTTTATTCACATTTTTTTATTTTGGTTTAATACTATAAATAGATTGAACAATGAAACTAATTACATTTAAATAATGAATTATTAATCAAGATTGTGGGATTTCATCATATATACCTTTTCAATTAATCAATAATTAATGTATTTAGCTTAAACCATAATTTACTGTATTGCACTAATCAACAAAAGCTCATGTGTTTTTAAAAAATAAAAAAAACAACTGTAACCATTTTGTTAATTTTATAAATAAAAATGAACTATATTTTATTAAAATAAAATTCTATATATGGGAAATTTAATTTTTAATTAAAATCATAATTAACTCAAAAAAAGATAATTTTAATATTATATAAAGTTTTATAACACTTTGAAAATTAATTATAGAATAATAAAAATATATTATAATTATAAAACGGAAAAATATTTATATATGATTCTAATTTTTAAAATTAAATTTTATAACAAATTATTATAATAAATATAAAATTTTCAATAATCATTTAGGATTTATTAAAATAATGACACCCAATTTATTATATTAAAAAATATTATTTATATATAGTATGATATAATTATATCATATTTACATTTATAAGTTTCGTTTATTTTATTTAAACATTCATATGTGAGGTTACTATTCAATTGGATGAATTAATATTCTAAATGGTCAAATTAATATTCTAATATCCATGTTTCTATTTTATTAGTATATGATCGTTAATTTCTAGAAAAAACCCCTCTTATTTCACTCATTCATCATTAATAATGTTTTTCCTCTATATGTTATTTTATTTGATTTATACAGTAGGAAATAATTTTTTTATTAAATATAAGCTATATATTGATTGTAATTTATTTAATAGGATATATATGGAAATATCATGGGGGTGTTATAAACATCATTTTATTTAGAAATCTAATTTTCATTACAAAATACATCTTTTTCTAATTTTTTTTGAAAAAACTAAATAACAAAGAAAAATAAATAAGGTTTTACTTATAATAAAACATGTAATATTGAAAATGAATAAAAAATTGAATTAATTAATATGAAAAAATTAAATTTATTGTCCCTTTCCGCCTTATGAATAGAATATTGCTTTTTTTATAGTCAAAATGTTTCATATTATACTGATAAAAACATTACTTTTTGAAATTTTTAATGAAATTTAAAATATAAATAAATATACCATTATAATCTATTTATAAATATATATATATAAAAGAATATCATGAAACATTAAATAGTGAAAAATATTTTAAAATTAATTATTTAGACATTCAATATGCCTCAAGCCACATTGAACAATTAAATCCTAAGACACAAGAATGATTAAAATTTAAAAAGTCATTGAATAATAATAGAATATATAAAATATGGATATTTAATTTCAATTATATTAAATATAAATATTATTAATGATTAATGGTTCATATCACCATGAAATGCCATTATGAAATGAGAGAGTGTCGAAATCCCTTTTCTTACGTCGTAATTATCATGTGTGTATTTATGTTTCCAAATAATAAACATATATTACTAATTTTCATTATTAAGAAAATTTTTAGATTTTATCACTACCTTAATATATCTTTTTAAATTGTCTTAAACATCTACTTAAACAATTATGTTTACGTCAGGCATTTTGATCATATCCAGTTTATATGTTAAAAATGACTTTGGTAGGTCAATTGTGGTCTAAGTGGCCATTATATAAACATAAAAAAACTAGAAATAAAATAATAATTATCATATTAAAATATAAATTATACTTTTATAACCAATCATAATAGGCAATTATGAAAAATTAACCAACATGAAAATCATGGAGATGGTAGCCCACAACTAAATATGAGTAACGTTCCAATTTTTCAATGATCATTATAGAATTAAGTTAGATAAAATTTATTTTTCAAGAAAGTCAATTATATAATAAACATAATATTATTTATTCACATATACTTATATATATAATTAACTTTATTTAAAATGAATCAAATCACAGTGAAGAGGTGATAATCCACACATCTATGAACAACGTTATCTATTTTTTAGTTCATGAAATTGTAATAAAAATGGTGGAATGTGTTGGAATAAAAGTTATTATTTCGTGAATATCATATATATTTTATGTTTTTTAAATATTTTTAATTATTCACTTCCTTAATATATTCCATTTAATGTGTGAATGTATCTCATTGCATTGAGGAGGTGGAAGTCCACATATTAAAAAACGATGTTATCATATTTACAACATAATGAAAATCATGATGGAATGACATATATAAAAAATAAAAAATTATTAATTCTACAAAAATGTAATATATATCATATAAATTGTGTTTCCATCCTAATTCCCTATGATTATTATTGGTAATGGAAAAACGAACAACAATTTTTTGGGAGTCAGTATTTGAGCGTACACACAATTGGTATGTTCATTACCCATTTGATACAAGTTTGTGTAGGTTTGGGTAAGAACCATAACAGAAAACATAAAGTATATTAAGGATAATTATGAAATTATATAATCATGGAATAATAAAACACGAAGTTGTAGAGAACGATATATAACATATGTGTTCATTGATGAATGTTTCCACGTTTTTAGGTTACTCCTTTTGGTATACAAAAAAGTTTGTTGATATATGGAATTATTCACAATGTGATTTATTTAGGATTAATTTAGATATTTTTTTTATAATATTTGCTATGGTTTTGGATGATTCATCATTATTTATATGTGTGTATTTGCGTGTGGGTTGAATTTCTTTTAATAGCGGAGGGTTAGTGGAATTCATGTAAATATTTACCATCAAACACTACTGAGTGGCCTCACATTCATCATGAACCTCCATTAATGATACCAATTATATAAAAGAGTTATATTGTCAATTAATTTTTTTAATGTGACTTTTGAGGATGTTTCTAGGTCATTTATACTGTAATGATTAAGGATGCACCACTATCTAATTACTTCTTTAGCATAATCATTTTATTTAATTAAAACTACATTCAATAATATTTTTTAAAATAAATAAGTTGACTATATAAGATATCATAAATTATTATGATTCCAAGTATGGAATCAATTTTTACAAATTCCAATCATAAAAGTGGCAGAAAATTATTTAAAATTAATCTCATAGACGAGATGAAAAAGTGGGGCTTTGAAGTAAAATTGTTCCAAAATTTGCCCTTTTTTTACATTTATTATCAATAGGAAATTATTTTCAATGAACTAAAATGGTTTAGATGATATAAAATTTATCTAATTATAAATTAAAAAAATTTAAAAGCATATTTTTTCATTATACATAAATTTTATTGAAATGAAATTTTGAGATAAAATTCAGTATTATTTATTAATAATAAAAATCAGAAAGTTAAATGATAAATTAAAAAAACACCTAATGTAAATTATAAAATATCAATTTTAAAAAAATTATTCTATATATAAAATTTAAAAAATTTCATAATTTAGTTTTAAAGTATTTATTCAATTTAAAGGCCCTAAAATGGCCATATTAAAAAATAATATTTATAATATATTTTTTGTTCAGTATAACCCAGTCTTCTATAAAGCACAAGATTTCTAGGAAAGTCATTATTGTGGCTCATGTATTCTATTGGACATAGTGTACCTTTTATGGTCAAATTACTATCTAATTAATAAAAATTAATAAATATAAAAAAATACTTATTCTATTACTACCTAGGTTGTAACATCCTTCCCACTTTTTCAATGTAACATCCTCAAAATTTTATTGAATTAAAAAAAGTGGGGATATTTTTACATCATTTGATTTTCAAATTCCCATGTTGAAATATCAATATTATGGTTTTCCCTAAATCCTTAACCTGATGAATTGCCTTATTCTGAAACACATTCATTCAGTGGTAAAGAACCTAAACTGGTTGTTCCTTATTAGGAATATTTAATTATAGTTGAAATAGATTATGGAGAAAAATATGAGATAAATATAGTACCATATTCATTAACATTAAATCTGGAAATATGTTGTGCACATAGGATAAAAAAGGATGTAAACTTACATAATATTCAATTAATCCATCATTATCTAGGATTTTATATGGACCAATTAACTATGGACTCAAATTACACTTCATATCAAAATTAATCACATTTCATCATGGTGAAACTTTTATTATAATCATGATCAACTATCTCGAAAGAAATATTTTTTCCTATGGATAACTTTAAACAAAATTTACCTTCTCTGAGTAGCCCTCATGTTTTTGTAAATCATCTAAACTTGCCTTACGTTTTTCTCTACCTAATCTGGCCCCATCAACATCTTTTATCCAATATAATCAAAAAAAGTCAGTGATTCACACCACAATCCATATAATTCATCGAATGGTTCTATGTTTATAATGAATTGGAAAATTTTTATTATAATAAAACTAAACCCATGAAATATGTAGATTCCATCATCACTGAAACACCACTGAGAATGAAAGATGAATATCTTCTCTATTCTAAATCATCCACTATTACTGTCAACTGAATTGATGAAGAAAAGATGTCCAAAATTTTAATTTACTACACAATGACTTCTATTTTCCTTTATAAATATTTGATGTTAAAATGGTATCATTGTTTGATACAATAGAGAGAGGAACTCCATATAACATGATAATATATTTTATATATAGTTTAGATATTTTCATTAAATACATCATTTCTCGAATGGGATAATTTTTTTATATTTTGTTAATCAATCATAAATATCATAGAATGCAATATAAACTTGATATTTTTTTCAATCCTGCAATGAAATACATTTAAATATTATGTTATTTCCACTCATTCACTATAAATGGTTGATATATCCTATTCCACAACTATTATTATTCATTTACCTGTTGATAATTCATACACTTCAAATTAATGTTAACAATGTCAATTTTCATTCCATCCCACCAGAAATACACCCCAATGGTCTCTTTACATATTTGCGCTTCCCAAATAAATGGAAAAAAATACAAACTATGTGATTTTTCAACAACAATTTTCTCAACAATGAATCAAATTGCACATATAATTTTATTACAAATAGTAAAAAACATTATTCCTCAATATTTAAATTAATAAGCATAAAATTCTTAACAAATTCTACATTTTTTTCACAATGATTCTTCCACAATATGAGCCATCTTAATTATTTTTATCAATGTTCATTTCACATAAACATAAAACAAAATAGATTATGTATCTAAATCCATAACTTCTATGCCAAAATTCATCCAATCATTTACCAAAGGTTTCATTTGAAATAGAACATGGTTATCATAGAATTATTTTTTAACTCAAAAAATCAACCACCTTTTTTTATTTTTGATGATGATAATGAAACATTTAATAGTAATCCATGATTATTTCATTCCATATTCTATTTTTAATGTTCAATTAATTATACATGAATATATACAACACAATTTTCTGATCAGTATTTATTCTACACATTTCTCCATAAAAATGATTCCATCACTTTTTTAATGAAAAAAACTCTAATTCCCAAGAAGATTTTGGGAAATTTAACACTTGAGGTTTCAATTTATGTGAATCTTATATAGCTATCTAGTTTACCTATATTAGTAAAAAACCAATTAAATTCAATAATGAAACTCATTAGATGACGAATTCACCATTTTTGGAATGTATGGAAAAATCAAGAGAATTCAATAATATTATTTAATGTTCCTTAAATAATCATCACATTCGTTTGTCCAGTTGAACGTAACACCTTTTCTAGTCATGTTACTCAAAATTATAGACAACATAGAAACTATTTAAACAAACTACTAGTATTAAACTATTAATATATCAAATCAATGATTTTTGGTTCATTTGGGACCATGTTGGATGGAGAAGGATGTTTGAAGAGTATGTTTTTTGCAGAGTGTTGTATTTTTTTGTCAAAATATTATAAGTCATTTCACTTTATAAAAGCCTTGAAAACTATGATGATACTTTTCTAATTTCTATTTAATGAATATAATATGTTTGGAGAACATGTGATTCAATCCTTATAAATGATATAAGGATTATAGAAGTGTTTTTTTAAAAAGCATTGAAAGTGGTCCAATAGTAAAATGTGTTGCTCAAGTGTGGTGGGAATGAATATGTAGCACGAAATTTTATGTTGTGTGCATGTAATATTTCAAAATCAACACATAAAAATATGATAAAGTAAATGAAATGGTGCACATGTAAGGGATTGGAACACTAGTGTGGCATGCAATTATATGTGGCGTGCAAGTGTATCTTGCATGCGAGGAATATTTTAACACCATCAAACGAAAATATGACAAAGGAAAGAATGTCGTGAGCATGTGTTGGAGTGGTGAGCAAGGGATGGAGAGATGCACAAGTCATGATGTAGTGTGAATGTTGAGTTGCATGCCTCATGTGCAGGGTCACCAAAATTCATATAAATATATTGCTACCATCCTCATTTATTGAGGCTCAACACTTAAGAGAAAATTTGAGCTCTGATCGTGCAAGCAGTAGAAAGTGGCACATAAGCAGAGTGGAACGCTTGAAGAAGTGGCACAAAATTTGTAAGAGGCGTGCCGGAAGGGTGGTGTATTCAATAATTGTGTTTTGTATAAACCAATGGTGGACCACTAGTTTTGAGATTTTCAATATAGAGGCCATCATGTTGTTAGTGGCGTGAAAGTAGGAAGGCATGCGAGCAGAGTCACATGAAATCTGGTGGCATGCAAGCAGGAGTCTTGCAAGCAGTGTGTGGCACCCAATAATTTTTCACCAGGAGGATCTTAAAAATAACTAGATAGGAAAGTGATGCATTTTTTGGAATTATAGGATTAGTGAATGTTCATTAAGTATCAAAAAATCATTACATTACCCTATTTTTTCTAATAGGGAGCACAATCACTATTTGATTTTTTTCATTGTGCTCAACGAGTGTAAGGGAATATCCTACTCATTGTATTGCATATAAAAGGATTGTTTTCTAGTAGATTGTGTGGTGATGTATTGTTATTGTACCATACCAAGGACATATATACTCTTGTTGAGTAGTGAAACCTGTATATTTTTTGTTCCTATGTTTATGTGTGTTCCGTAGAGAAGAAACTCAATAACAAGAGATGAAGGATGTTTCAAAAAGAAATAAATATAAAAATAAAATTGATATCACTAATTCACCCCTCCCCATCTAAGTGATTCTTGGATCCTGATTGGGAACTCTAATTTGTATTAGAGTGAAGGTTACCTTCATTTGTTCTTCGCAGAAGTTATGAATAAAGGTTATGATGTAAAATCTTAATTTCATGAACCGTAAGGGGAATCTAATATTTTATGGAAAAATTATAATATCTGTAAGGATAGAATTATTCCTTATCTTATATCTCTTGGGTATGATGTTCCTGAAACTAAAACTAACATATTTCTTCCTATTGATGACAGGGTTCCTCTTACACGTGCCGATAAGAAAAATGTTGAGACATATAGATACGATAGAAACACATTAACCTTATCTCTTTCTGAGAGTGAGTTTTTAATAGTGAAAGGTGTCGCTAGAGCTGAATAAATCTAGGATAAGTTGATGAAAATATATGAAGGAAATAAAAATGTTAAGAAAGAAAAACTACAAATGTGGAGGCTTAATTACGATGAATTGAAAATGGGATAATTTGAATTTATTGGGGACTTCATTATTAGGGTAAATTACATTGTTAGCACAATCAAATGTCTTAGTGAAAAGTAATAAGAATAGAGAGTTGTTGAAAAGATCTTCATAATTCTTCCCGATATGTTTGATACTAAAAATTCATCATTAGTAGAAAGATACCCTAAATCACTATCTCTGGATAATTTTAATTTCAATCTAATTACTTATGAAATGAGATGGGTGAAGACCATGAAGAGAAAAAAAAGTTGATAGGGAAATGTCATTCAAGGAAGAAAAGGGAGATATGTCACGACCCGTCCTCGGGGCCCGTGCCGTGACTACCCCAAGTCCACCATCCATAGGCCAGGGGATGTCGACTAGCACCAAAGGCATAAATCCCGATAACTGGGAAGGCATTGCCTTTATTAAAGTAAACAAAACACCACAGAGTATAAGAGGAAGTAATACACTAAGTACAAAATAAGTGATGAAAAGTAAATGGGCCAGAATACAAACCCAACAGAAAGTACAACTACAATTGAACGAATGTACAACAGAAAAAGACAACAGCTAGAAGAATGGAAGCAGCTCTTGGGTTGTCCTCTTCGGATCCTACCTGAAGGGTATGTACAGATAGCACAGCTCCTGGATCGTCCACCACAGATCCTACCTAATGGGTGGGTACAGATAGTGCAGCTCCTGGATCGTCCACCACGGATCCTACCTGAAGGGTAGGTAAAGATATCCTCCACAACTCTCTTTCCCATCAACCTCCTCTGTGTATCGTCTCGCCATGATGTCCACCCCCTGATACTGACAGGTCGTGAGGTCCACCTCTCGGTATCGTCCAGTCTTCGAACACTCGGCCTCCGTCAGCACTGCCCATCATCTGCAACAAACACAACGAGCTATGGGCATAGCCCGTGCAGGGGTGAGTATAATGATACTCAATAGGGTCCCCGAGACCCTCATGGTCTCACTAAATCCAACAAGGATAACCACAATGAAGATCTCAACAGATAACCTCTACTTAGGTATATGCACATACATATACCTAAGTTATCAAGTAACCCATCTCAATCATGAGGAAACACAAAGATTATGAAATAAACGGATAACCACTACCTAGGTATATGCTCATTCATATACCTAAGTTATGAAGTGACCCATCTCAATAATGAGGAAACACAAAGATCATAGACTCAGCTCAAACTAAGATTTTCATTGTCGAAATCGCAACTGCTAAAGAGCCCCGTCTCTAGACTGTACAGTGATCCTGTCACAACTCTGAGGTACTTCTCACTAACCTATGACTGCTGAAGAACTCCTCATGTCAGGTTCCACGGGAAAGCCACCCAAACACAGTAGTGCTTCCCGCCAGGATATGCTACCCAAACACAGTATAGCACACCCTCAAATAGCCTGCAGAGGTACTCTCCAGATGAGTACTGTAGGTATGCACCCAAACAAGTAGTGCTCCGTCCACCATGGGTCTGCATCCAAACAATGTAGTGCTCCATCCACTGGGCTAGTTGACTCACTCCATATCGAGTCGGTCAGGTAGTCGGCAGGTCATAGTCGGCTCCACGGTCTCCGTACTCTGCACGCTCGTCTCCGGGAGGTTTTGCTCCATGAGCTACTGGTCGATACTCCAAGTATCTCAAAGTCCTATGAAGAAGTATCTCAAAGGACTGACTCGTCATAGTGGTCTCAACGCAACAGACGGAGCGTCAATCGGACTCCCTGTCTGTGATTTACTAGCCTTTTTGTCCTAAGGTCCCGGTTGGTTTCGTGTTCGAGGCCGAATCTCAAATGTACCCCAAACTATCATAGGGTATGCTCATAGGGACCATTTCCCAACGTGATCACCAACACCACTGATGGTTCGTCAAACATACATCCAGTCTGAAAGTTATCAGCTTTTCCGTTCTAGGGGCCCTGTTGGATTTCAGGTATTGTCCAACCCGGACACTATCCAACTGCAACCAAAACTCAAGAGAAGCATGCAAAAAGTTTCATCCTATCAGGAGGAATCCAAAAAAGTTGACGGCACGTCAATCGGACTTCCGGAGCTCAATATATAAGCATTTCCGCTCCGAGGTCCCGGTTGGTTTCGTATCCAAACCAACCGGGATATACTCAAAGTTCTCTGAAACCTTGAGTGTAGTATACCGAAATGACCGAATCGATCCAAGGATTGCATCTCAGATGAAAGTGCATCGATCGGAGGTCTGTAGCCCATGATATGGTCAAAATAGCATAAGAGGTCTGCGAATAGTGGGTTCGGGCCCGGTCAGACCCGGTCCGATACCCCCTGGGTCGGCCCAAACATGGTCGACCCATCCCTACCTTGCTTGGCCCGGCCCGGCCTGGGCGCGACCCGGCCAGGCCAGCGTGGCTAGACGGCTCGACCATAACGACCGAGCGATGAGGGGGGGGGGGGGGGGGGGCGCTGCCCCCCCGTGTTGTGAAACCGCGGCCCCCATGTGGGGGGCCGCTCCTGCGGGCCAGCGACACAACGGGTCGCCGTGTCTTCCCCCACCGGATCCCGCGTGGCTGCGGGATCCCATCTCCACCACGGCGGATGCCGTGGCGGCCGGCTGGTGTCGGCCGCCGCCGCCATCGGCTGCCGGCGCCGCCGCGCCAGCAGCTGTATCTGCGGACCACCGGATGTGCTCCGGCTGTCTGTTCGCCCGCCGTCTGCGCCTAAGGCCCTCTTGGGACCCGTAGGTTACTGCAAAAGGTCCAAATCTCCTTTGCGACCCGCTTCAGCAGCGCCCGTCGATCTGATCGTCAAATAAACAACTGCGGAGTCTTCGATTCGCCTCTACAACCCCGACTCCAGCCGAGGTTTGGTTCGGCCTCAACGGCGTGGAGCGATGGTGACGTGCTCCTTTGTCGCATTCCTTCTGGTTTCCGTGAACTGCCATTGCCCCGCGCTGCCTTTGTTCTAGTTGAAACGAACACACATCAAAGGGGGAGGAGGGTCGGTCGTGTTCGTGCGGTCTGACCTCCTCCAATTATTATAATAACAGGAGGCCCATAATGACGATAAAAGCGATGAAAGTAATCACAAACAAAAATAATATAATCTCCTACCTCGAGCGTAGTTGAAAGGAGGCTCGTTGCGGAATTGAACTTTGTGAAAGAAGGCGGATCGTCACGTCGCGAAGGAAGGGTGTCTCCCTTCCTTTGACGCGGAAAGAAGGAATGAAGGGATGTGCGTCGGGTCGTCGATCTCCGAGGAAGGAGTCTCTCACCGTCGTCTGTCTTCGGATGTCGGTGTTCTTCGTCGGCGGCGGTGCGTTCTTCGCGTTCTTCAATAAAGAAGAAGAACTTCAATCGTAGAGATTTTTCTCCCAATCCTCTCACAACCCAACAACTCTAATAAAATAAGAGTCTGTCTTATTTTATTTTTCAAGCCATGTGTTTTGAAATTAAAAAACGAATCAAACAATTAATTGAATTAGTTGCAATGTTTAAACCGCCCAATTAAAAGAGGCATTTCATAAGCAGAAAAATACAAGGGTTTACTTCCACTTTAAAAGGGGGGTGCAGGTGCGTTACCTTATTAAAGAAGGGGGTTTAGGAAGAAAAGAAATAGTTGGGTTCATGTGGGCCCCACCTCACAAATATCCTACATAGTGGGTATGATATTGTGGGTCCTACTTCGTCCACTTAGTTGAGGATAAATAATATAAAATAAAATTGGTTGCACCACTTTTATTTTATTCCTTTACTTTACCAAATAATTTAAAAACCACACTCAAGCAAACGCAACTCCGGAAAAGGTCTTCTTAAGAAAAAACCGGCCTTATGGTTTCAATGGTGCCCTCAGATTTTGATTCCCAGCACCGGTTCAAAAGATAGAAAAACCCGCTTATTCATTTACTGAAAGTACCCGATAAAAACTTTGGAAAATGATTCTGGGCACACCGATCCTCAGAATCAGGTGCCGTCAGAAACTGTGCTCTTGAAAATTTCCAATGAAAATTGAGAAAAAAATTTCCATGAAATTTCAGGGTCTTTACAAGATAAGTCAAAGAAGACTTTTAATGATTGTGGTGATGGTGAATCCATTTCTAAGAATGAGGTATGTAAATATTTGGATGAAATTTTTTCCTTGTTTTCTAAGAATGTGAAAAGATATACTGGGAAATACAATGGGAAGCACCCCATGAAAGGCTTTGAGTGTGGATTTGATAGACAATTTTCATCTAACAGTCCTCAAAAGAATAATGTATAATAAAATGATGATGATTAGATATGGACAAGAGGGGCATGGAGGAAATAAACTGACAAAGATAAATATTTTTCAAAGGGGAAGGATAGAAATTTCTTCCAATAAAAAAGATGATGCTTTTATTTAAAGATGAAGAAGAATAAGTTAGTGATGTTGAATATGAGAAATAATTTTCTGAGAATGGTATAGAGAATACCTATATTAGATTAGTAAATAATGAAGATTACAATGTCAATTTTAACAAAGAAGAAGAAACTAAACATGAATATCATCTAAAAAAAGTGTTGAAATAGTGTTTGAGAAAGATCAGAATGCTAGAGTTGGAAAAAAAGAAGCTGGTAAAAGAAAATTTTACATTTAACAATCATGAAGGTTTTCCTAACGATAAAAAAATTATAGAAAAAATGATTATGGATTTGAATAATTCAATTGATAATTCAAGGAATCATATTGATCGTGTTTAAGTAAAGATGAATGAAAAAGAAGAAGAGTTGGAATGTGTCCAACAGAAAATGCCTAAATCTAAATAAATGAATAACAGTTTTTAACAATCTATCTCAGAAGATGGTGAATGTTATAGTCAGAATGAACCAATGAAGGAACAAACAATGTTACCTTCAATGGTTGAGATGATAGACAGAAATGGTTCAGATAATAACAAAGCTGGAAAGGCTTGGAATGTGGCTAAAGTCAGCAATTCTGAAAAATCATATTTACATAAAAATCATGAGTCCAAAAAGATATATAGTGCTTCTGGTACTGATATGTATGAATAGAAATATGAAATGAAGAAGAATAATATGATTGAATATAGAAATGTTGATCTTAATCAGAATTCTATTATGAAGGTTGTTTAGAAAAATGTTCACAACTCAGGTCGGTATAGAATTTTGAGAGGGAAATATTCATTCAGTGGTTACTGTTGTTATTGTGGTGGATTTAGACACACTTTAAACATGTTTTGGTTCAATCAAAAAAATTATTACTATTCCACACTTTATGGAAGACAAGGTTTGAGGTTGATTCAATCATTTAAAAAGGGATATACGAGAAGGAATTTTAGAAGAAATATGAGAAGGTTATTGTGAAAATTGAAAATAGTTTCTAACCATCTAAAACTATTTGTAAAAAAACATGAACAACCTAGACATCATGCTAAGGGATGTAATGATTTGTTTCTAGAAAAACAAATGGTTCTTAAAAAATATCAGAAGATAGTGGTGTTGAATGAAAAGGAAGAATAAAAATCTATTATGGTTGAAACCACCATGAATACTATGAAAGGAGAAAGTACATGGATTCAAGATAGTGGGTGTTATTCTCAAATTACATGAGACAAAAAAGTTTTTTATGAATATGAAAGTACTTAAATATGGAACATTTATATTTGTTAATGACAAGTCTCAATGGATCATAGGTGTTGGATATGCCATCATCGGGAAATAAAAATTGAAATCTAGAAAAACATTATATGTTGATGTTTTGTAACATAATCTAATGAGTGTTTCATAAATCTGTGATGAGGGAAACAAATTTATCTTTGAAAATCATGGGTTTCTTGGGAAAATTGAAAATTATAGAAAGGTATATTCAAGAATAAAACATACAAAATTGTACTATTTCCATGTTGGTGATGTACATATCACTTTTTATATTGTCAAAGTAGATGAAAAGCAGTTACGACATAAATTACTGTGACATATTTGTAATAGAATCATGTGCAAGTTACCAATGTGAGATATTTATGAGATATTCCTGATTTATCAAGAAGATTTGAATAATGTTGCACTATTTTTGAAAATGGATGAATACAAATTCTATTCATAAGAGAGTTGAAATTCGTTCAAAACAACCCTTGGATGTTAAACATTCTAATAATTGTTGACTAATGAGAATGTGATGAAAAATGGAGATAATTACTTCTTTACAATCATTGATTAGATTACTCGCATTACATGTGTTATGTACATTATACGTAAGTAAGATGCTATAGAAAGGTTTAACACTTTCATGACGAAAGAAGAGATGAAATGTGAGTATTTAGTGAAAAAATTTTAGAACAGATAATGGTATTGAGTATAAGAATGAATAGTCTAGTAGATACCTTTAGAATTATCGAATTTGGCATGAGTTCAGTTGACCATACAAACCTCAACCAAATGGGAGGTTTGGAAGGAAGAATAGAAGTCTAGTCGAAATGGGGATAACTATGTTACTTGAACATGGTCACTATAATTATTATTGTAGGAAATACATGAGTTCTATTGTTTATATTCATAATCAATTATTATAAAGGCCACATTCAGTTATGTCTCGAAATAAAATATTTTATGAAAAAACTCTTTGTTTGAAACAATTAAGTGTTTTAGGGATTCCATTCAATATATTGAAAAAGTGTGTAAACAATGGATGTTTGAACAAAGAGGAGGGGATGGAATTTTTCACGGATACGCATCAGAAGGAAGAGGTTAATAATTTTTCAACAATGAAATCTGAAGAATCATTGATTCTATTGAGGTGAAAGTTATTAAAAATGTTGATACAGAAAATTAGACTTTTAATAATCTAGAAGTTGAGATGGATAAAGAGTGGTTTGCTTATGATTCTGATAATGCTACCAGTATTTGTAATCCTACTCATGAAGAATAATCAGACTCTGCAACATCAAGTGATGAGGATGAAATTTGAACATGTCATCCTAGGATGAGGAAGCAAGTAGAGGATCAGAACATTATTGGTGATCAACATTAGAGGGTTCAAAAAAGAAGAAAAACAAATGATGTTAAGCATACTTCATTGAATACAAAAGTGGAGACAAATGTTGTGAATTTATCTTTTGAGCATTCAGAATTGATTCATGCTTTTAATTATGAGCTTGATCAGTTAGAAAATAATGATACCTGGGAACTCGTACCCCAGCCGAATGACAAAAATGATAATAGTTAAAATTGGGTTTCTAAAACAAGATGAATGAACAAGGTGAACATATAAGGAATAAGTCAACATTATTCTTCAAATGTTACACACAAATTTATTGTGTTTATTTAGATGATACCTTTTCTCTAGTGGCCAGATTGGAAACAATCAGATTATTTTTTTACAACTGTTGAACAATGAGGTTAAAAAATTTCTCCAATGGATGTTATATCTTAATTTCTAAATGGAAATTTTGATGAAGAAGTTTACATTGAACAACCTTGTGGATTTAATTTTGGAGAAGAGTAAAATTATGTGTGTATGTTGAAGAATGCATTATATGTGCTAAAATAACCTCCATGGACATGTTATTCCAAGCTGGATAGTTGGTAAAGGAAGACAAGTTTCAAAAATGGAAGAATTGGTTGCAATCATTATATCAATGAATGTCCAGAGTCTTCTCTCATTGTAATTGTTTATGTTGATGAAATTATATTTTTGGAAATGAAAAATTATCTTGTGACTGAATTTTTGAAGAGATGATGATTTTTTTTGAGATGTCCATGCTTGGAGAAATTAAATACATTCTTGGGATAAAAATCATTCTGAATAAGGACAACATTTTTCTTTTTCAAGATAAGTACGATAAGGAACATCTGAATATGTTTGGCATGGAATATTTGAAACTAGTTTCCAAACCAATTTTAGTGGTAACTATGTTTTCTAATGATAGAGAAGAAAATAAATGTGATCAATAAGAGTTTCAAAAGTTGATTGGAAGTTTATTATATTTGATTGTCTCATGAGCTGACATTGTCTATGATGTTACATTATGTGAAATGTTTCAGAGTGCTCTTAAAGAATAAAATTTAATTTTTAGAATGTGGATTCTTAGATATATCCAAGGCACAAATAATTTTTGAATCAGGAATAATGCCACAAAAAATATTGATTTGTTCCAGTATTCAAATGCGGATTGGGTATGAATTGTTGATGATATATGATATACATTTGGTGGAGTTTTCTTTCGGGGGAAAATTTCGGTTAATTGTCATTCAAAGAAATAGAATTTAGTGAATCTTAGTAGAGGTGAGGTTGAGTATGATTCTACAACTCAAAAAAGTACCCAACTTATGTGGATAAAGACTCAGTTGGAAGATCTACATGTCGATGTGAAGCTACCCATACTCTTGGTATGTGATGATCATAGTGAAATAAATATTACAAGGAACCCGGTACAAAATTTTCATTCAAAACTCATTGAAATAATGTTCCACTTCATCAAAGACTAGTTGTATAATAATTAATCTATGCTGGAGTATGTTCTTACATCGGAACAAGTTGCTGACATATTTACAAAAACATTACATAGGGAACTATTTACTAAATTGAGGTCCAACATGGCTGTACAATCTCCTTTTCATCAAGGTTGTGGTACGCACATCTATCCCCACTATCATATAACAATTATATTTTGTATTCAAGGGGGTAATTGTGTCATAAATACAACTTTATGGAGACATGAATAAAGGGATAATGGTGGGTAATTTGTGAGTCCAACATGTATCTGTGTGAAATATTCTATCTGTTTCTTATAGTGGTTTTAGGTAACAATGCTTTAGTATTCCATGAAAATTGAAGCTGTCTTGAATGCTGAGGTAGAAGCATGGAAGATGTTAGAAGAAGTCTGAGGAGATATGATCCTGGAATTTCATAGTCACTACTTTTAGACAACATGGTTTTGGATGTCCAAAATTCTTGTTTCCTACAATGATTTATCTCTTGTAGGCTTATAATTTTTGATAAGTAATCTATATACTAATTTTACAATGTTTTGTGATTTTGAATCTTGGTTGACATCAAAATCCAAAGGGGGCGATTCTTACGACCATGTTGTATGGAGAAGAAAGCTTGAAGAGTATGCATTTTGCAGAGTGTTGTCTTTTATTTTCAAAAGAGTATAAATCAATTCACTTTGTAAAATACTTTAAAAATATGATTTTGATTTGATGATTTTTCTCAAAAATACCAGTTGTTTTGAGAACATGTGATGTAGGCCTTATAAAGGATATGGGGATTAACTATGTGTTTTTTTGTTAAAGGGGAGAAAGTGGTGTGAATGTCAAAAGTGGAGTGAAAGTGTGGAACACATGTATATATGAAGCGCATGTGTATTTGTGTGAAAGTCATATTTCAAGATGAACACATCAATATATGACAATTGAATGAAAGTGTAATGCAAGTTAGATATTGGTCCTCAAGTGTGGCACGAAAGTATATGTGGCGTGCAAATGTATGTTGCGCACAAGTCATATTTTAACATCATCGCATAAAAATATGAAAAAGAAAATAATATGGATCACATGTGATGGAGTGGCTCACAAGTGATGGATTGACATGAAATTCTTGAAGTGGTGCACAAGTAGAGTTGCATGCCTCGTATATAGGGTCTCCAAAATTCCTTTAAATAGATGGCTCACCTTGTCATTTTTTTAGGCTCAATACTTAAGAGAGTATTTGTTCTTGGATCGTGCAAGAAGTATATATTGGTGCACATGGTGAATTTTCGTGCATGTCAGGTGTTATTTATAACGAGTTCAAGCTGAGTGGCAAGTAGGTAGAGTGGAGCACAAATAGAAATGAATCATAAGTTGTAAGAGGCATCCAAGTAGAGAGTTTTGTTTAAGAAGTGTAATCTGTATAAGCCAAAGGTGTAACAAATGTTGTTATATGTTAAAAATAGTGTAACATATGTTGTTAGTGGCGTGAATGCAGGTAGGTATGAAAGATGACTGTCACACAAGTTGGAGGCACAAAAGAAGTGGGCGCACATGTTGGGTATGCTGTGCAAGTTGTTTTCACCCAGAGGTTCTTATAAGATTCTGGGTAGGAATGTGAAGAATTGTTTTGAATGATTTGATTTGTGAATGTTCATTAAAATATACAGAATCATTTAATTACCCTATTTGTGCTCATTAGGAGAAAACACACTATTGGGCTATTTTCAATGTGCTACTCGAGTGTAAGGGTTATATGCTACTTGTTGTATTACCCAACAAATGAATGTTTTCTAGTTGATTTTGTGGTACTGGATTTTTTCTATAACATACTAAGGATGTAGGTACACTTTTTGAGTAGTGAATCTTGTAAATATTGTTCTCCTATGGTTTTCTATGTTCATTAGTGAAGAAAATATTTAACAGGATGTGAATGTAGTTTCAAAAAGAAGGAAACATAAAAAGGAAAATGATATCACTAATTCACCCCTCACTCTCTTAGGGATACTTGTATCCTAACTGGGAACTACATGTTCTATTTGTGGGTCTTGGATCACCTTCAACAAGATTTTTATTTTTAGTATCAATAGTCATTCTCTCTTTATAAATAATGAGACCATAAAATGAAATATTTTACAACAAAATTTTTTAGTTTTTAAATATCTTACATTTTTTATTTTCTAATATGGATTTTAATGATACTCTTTGACTCCCTTCATATTCATCATGTATTTTAGAAAATAAAAAAATTGAATCAATAAACCCAATAAAAAACATATCCAATAACTAATGAAAAATTCCGTCCATAAGATTCATGAATACAAAAACTGATTTAGATAACACAAATTGCATAACTACGAATTCATAGTATCCATATATTGTTTGATTCATAATCAATAAAATTCAATATTCCTTCACCTTCAACTGATGGTACCCTGACCTCCATCCATCCTTATAAAAATACTACTCTCCTTGTATATGATCAACCATATCATTAATAACTGTAAAATGACAATTTTTCATAAAATTGATGTTATTCATGGCTCTATAATCAATTTAATGTCTCATTGATCCATATTATTTTTAACAAACAATACAGGAGAACCCAATGATGAAGTACTATATTAGATGAAACCATTATGTAATTACTCATGAAATTGGTTTTTCAAATCTAAATGTTCCACTTTTTCCATTCGATATGTGTGTTTATAAGTAGGTTTATTATTGTGTACTAAATCAATAGTAAACTCAACCCCTATATTTGAAAAAACACAAGGAAATAAATTTGAAAAAATATCCATGTATTAATTTACTACTAGCACACCACTAATTTGAACAGTTTCATTATTTTTAACAATATGAACTAGGTAAAAGGGTATATGTTAGAATTATATTACTCAATCTAAAGAGGGTATATGTTATAATTATATTTACTCCAAAACCATTATAAAAAATGGATATGAAAATATCACAGTTTTCTATCTTACTTGACCTGTAAAAGGGTATGGTATGTCCTTGTATTCTGGTCTCAATTTTTTTCTCTTTTAGGTAGATGGAAACATTACACCCAACATGGAATGTATCTAAACAACACACATTAGTATCGATGACTTCAAATTTAATCTCTTTATATATTAAGATATCCTATATAATTACTTCTTGATGTTTCTTTGAAATATAGATGGCATCTAGAATTTAATGCATGGAGGAAGTGATGAACAACTATTTCATAATGTCGTATGACTCCACAAAGGCATGTGGTTCCCTATATGAGGATTATAATTTTTCTATGGTTTCAAATATGAGGTTGTTAGAGCTGGTTCATTCATTCCATGATCAAAACATGTGTTCATTCTTTCCATTTGTGGCCTGTGATGAGCTAGACATTCAATAAATTTTCATTGACTGTACAAATGTTGATTCAGTAATCAATCGTCAAGTATAATTGGGTTTGAATAAACCAAAAATTATTTATTATTATATTTATAATGATACTATGATCATTGGATTTTTAATTTTTATGTTCATGTTGTATATATGGATTCATCAGAGTCATGACTAGGATATTTTTGGCTTCTTGTCAAGATAATTTTCAATTCTTTCTTTCCTAAATTATAAAGACTCTACAGACTCTTTCACTCTATCATCAATTTTGGTCAGGGGTTTCATGTTCATAAATTGATTCTTCATTAGATAATGGATGTAACAAGTGGATGAAAATTAATTATACAAATTAAGACACAACATATGGTTAGGGTTTTTTATTATGGGTAGTTTCCCATTAGAATATTTGGTGGGGTGGTTCCTTCCCTATTAATGTTGATGGAATGAAATCTTGGAGTGTTTAAACTAATATATTCCTCAGCATGTGTTCCTATTCATGAACTTATTCTTTTTATGTGTTTTATTATAATATATTATCTTGGTTGGTTGTGGTTACGATTAATTCATCTATATAGTTATATAGGATGTTGGGGGTTACATCTGGATGGTTCTACTATGCCCGAAAGATACCATGTTCTTAGTTTAACATAATTCTAGTTATATAATCATCCATCATTTTGGTACACATTGTGTGTACTTCAAGATATACTACATAATTTTATAGAAAGATGAAAGACTCAAAAGAAATTTGTTTTAGAAACATTCCAAATTTTTGATTCCCATAATCTAGAATATTTTAGAGGATGTCATTTAAGTCAATGCACTTTTGTATAGTGTGTACCAACATTATGTGTAATAGGAAATTATTTGGTTTGGTGATGAGGAATACCAAATAATTATTTTTATAATCTAGTAGCTTCAATAAATTTTTCTCTCTAGATATGATAGAGTACATAGGAAATTTTTAAATTTTAAAATAATTTACATCATTCATTCAATCTTTATATAATGGGTGACTTTTTCTATTTCTCCATTATAAATGATGAAAATATTATTTTATATTTTCATTAAAGAATAGATACCATGTGATATTTCATGGGGTTGGGTGTCATAGAATGTGTTAGAAATGGATTGCACAAAACAATACTTTTTATTCATTTTAGTCCCCTTTCCATGGGTAGTTAACATTCGAGAAGACTTTGCCATAAATTATTGAATTCCATATTATAACCATAATAAAAATCTGTTAAAAACACTATCACCACTAGGTTATTTGATTATTATCAATGGAATCTATGAATCATCACAAAATTTGTATATTTATAGTTCCCATAGGTTCTCTTATATGAGTTTTTTCATTAAGGAGTTGGTTAGACCCTTCCATTTTGAAATGATGTCCATGTCCGAGAAATTATCACACTTCAAACAATTTTAGAGGTTATGTAACAATGTATTTCTATTCATTTGGTTATGTTTTTAAATAAATTATAGATACAGATCATCCCAATTATTGATGGTCCAAACTAGTAAGAAGCTATAACTAATAAATGAACTTCATTCTAGAGTCACCAAAAAATACTAATGATAATCTTCCTCTTTCTATGTAATTAGTATCATCACAAATCAACTTCATGATACAATGTGTAATAGGTTCTTTTTAGTCCCACTATTTCCATTAAAGAGTGGGATGTGCTGATTTTAAATGTTTTATAGAAATGAATGTGCATTGAAAAACTGTCAAGATAGTCTCTTCTCCAATTTAGGTATTGTCAGTTGCATTTCCATAGCCTCTAATGTTTAATCTATGGATTTAATGGATTTAATAATTTCTAATGTAATAGATATCTAGACCTACATTTGAATGAATGATGTAGTTAGATCTTGACGTGGTAGTCCGTACATTGTTTTCTACTGATAATTGTTATATTTTAACCCAAGGTAGTCTTCCTGAAATGATTCATGATACCTCCACAGCAGTGGGAACTCATGATACCCCTCATCTATAAGGTCTAGATAAATAGGTTTCATAAGAAGAAGATTATTTTGGTGTCCATGATTTATTCTTATTTTCATATTAGATTGTCCTTGTTTACCAAGAATTTCTAATGGAATAATTTTACTATTTTTAGGAAGCTTTATTTATTGGGAATATTTCCTCTTAGTAGATTAGAAATGATTAATATTAGCTTCACTATTTTAAATTTATATTTTTCTATTATTTATACTTATTATACTGATCAATTTCCTCTAGTGATGGGTGGGATTGGCCATAAAATTCATGTTATCTGTAGTTAATTTTAATCTAGATGATGGTAAATGATTTTTCATGAGACCTAAAGAATTATAGGTTTTCCCCTCCAGATGAGTACACACAACATAGTTAAATGTTTTGGTGTAGACCATGTTTAAAAAAATTCCCAAAAAAGTCGTTTTAAATTGAATCATATTCCAGATTGTCTGTGGGATTGATGTTGATGATAGTCACCAATATGTTTCATGAAAAAGAATAATTTCATTATTATAAGGTTAATGACATAGTTCATCATGTTTTTAAGGGCCATATCATAACTCTCCTTTCTCAATCATATCATCATAGAATATTTTGTAATGTGTACCCTACAAGATTTTGAATTCAGATCCCAACTCTCCCCTAGAACTGATTTATGAAGGGTGATCCTAAAAGTGTATCTAGAATCTATTTCCATAATTGTACCCATAGATAGATATTGAATGCATAATGGAAGAAACTATAAACCACATCCTCATGGAATTTTTTTGATTCTCAAGATGTCAAATTTTCGTATTGGATTTATAGTTTTTTTTGTATTTGCATCCATCCCAATGGGATGGGTTTTACATGGTTCCTCCACCCAGAACCTTTGTACTCATGAGGTATTTGATGATTCCTAGGCATTTGGGGTAGGTGAAAATTCTTGTATCTAACTGATATGGGGTTGTTCTGATATTACCATTATACTAAACAATGATTCTATCTTATTTATTTTATAGACCTATGTTTGAGAATGAGACGGATGTAGTGAAAATACCTAACATAAGATATTCACTGTTGAGGGAAGTGCTTCAACCAAGGGTTTATGTTTTTTCAAATGAAATGTTTGATAATGATTTTATGAGTCTTGATGTAGGAGAAAAATAATGGATCATTCTAAATATTTTATTATTATTTGGATTTATTGAAAATTAAAACCCCTTAGATATGAAAACTACTATATCCCGATCATGGGTATGAGACTTATCCTAATGAAATGAAACTATATGATGTATTTATTGGTGGGATGTACTAATTTGGTTGCATAGTGAAATGAAACTATCGATATTCACTCCATTTTTGATATGTACATGATAGGGAGTATTGATGATCAAATAACATAGATACCTTTATGAATTAATATATAGAAGTTGGAGATCCTACCACTACCTTTCCAACCATCGGTTCTATGCAACAGAAAGGGAAAATGAGTCTAGTTGGTTATAATGTTATCGTATTTCCATGATTGGGTATTCATTTTCCTTGTATGGAATAAGGTTAACCATCTGATGATGATGATTCATCCATAAATTCAGATGAATATAGTGTACAAATTATTTTTTTCATGGACTTTAAAATGTCATAATGTGGAGATACTATGATCCAAAACATCCCCATTATATTTTCTTCATCTATTTATTTTCTCATAAATATGAAATTATTTTAATCGTTCATGTGGTATTCATATAAATGTTTATAAACGATATGTTATTTAACAAATGAATTATTATAGTGAGTAGGATCAATTGGAGCACCCTTTACAATATCAAAGGGTGGGTAGTCTGATGGTGTTATAGAAGATGACTTTTTTCACAAACCAACATCTTGTGGAAAAGTTAAAAATCTCATAATATATGAGGTGATTGGAGTAGATGGACTTGGAATTTTATTTCCTCATGATATTAGGTTAGTCTCTTCTTGGATTAACTAAGGCGGAAATTCCTATCAAAATGAAATTTCATTTTCTAGATGACCTTCACAATGAATTCTACTATAGGGGGGACTACCATAATGAAAAAATGTGCACTTTCATGGAGGATTCCTATGAAATATGCATGGGAAATGAACATAAGGATAGAAATTGATTAATATTTCTGAGTGGGGCCTTCTTCCACTTGAAAAACTAGCTACTAGGATTATTTTCAAATATATCACCAAGATATGAGTGCCTATAACCAATACTCATATTTCCATGGGGATGCATTTTTTAGTATTCCCTCTACGGAAGTAATCTATTGTTGATGGTAGAAATATGTTTGGGAGGAAATCCAGAACAATACATAATTTTTTTGACGATGAGTTGATAGAATCATGGTCCATAATTGAAGGATTATTTATAGTCTGACAAATTATAGAATTGAATATTTAATGTATATATTAATGCTTCTATAATTTGGGTTTCCCTGATAAGCCTTACTCTTAGATTCTCTATATTGAGTAGCCCATGTTTTTTTAATCACACACATATTCACACAAGGAATCCCTCATAGTTGAATCCCATATTGTCCTAGAATTATTTCTATGTGATTTTATATGTTCATTAAGAATATGGGCCTCACTTGAAGTGGTCGATGAAATGAGGTGATGATATTTAGTTGAAACATGGACGTGTGCTCGATTCTATTTTTCTATTTTCATCGAAAATGAAATAGATAATTATGTTTGGGAGGAAAAATATATTCTTGTTCAAATGTATACATTGAATTATGATTATTTTATTCTCTTTTGAAAAGGATAAGAAATTGTTCTTATCTATTATTCATAGAGAGTGTCAACCGATGGTGGAATTTTTCTACAAATTTACTAATATGATGGAAATCTTGTAATGTATGAGTTTGGATATGAATATACCGTTCAATCACTACAAATATATGGTGATTATCTTTATTGAAGGTAATGATAATATGTGACGGCTAATTTACGAGAGTGGTGATATAATCATTGGAATATCCACCATTTTCCATTTGGATGTTCCGATGAGCTTCATGTGTGGGGGAAGAAATATGTGCCAAACCGTTAGGTACTTCTTCGATATAATGAAAAGTTCTTCCCAATTCTTATATAGTGAAAAAAATTTATTTATTAAGGGGAATTAAAATATATTTACATGGTTCCTCTAGTGCTTCTAGGGTACCATGCTAAAATTTATAAGAGTGAATAGATATGTGGGAATGCTCTAAATCTACCACCGGAACAAGATGACATGATTATTTAGAAGTAGCTGGGTTATGAGAGAACTATAGTTTTTTAAAAGCTATCCCCTCTTGGAACATTCTCATATATTTTTGGTTTTGAGTGACTAAACTAGATAACCCCTTGGTGGCATCCTCTACAGGATGCTCGGTGGTTGATGTGGCACAACACCAGTCAGAAGACAGTTGATAGGGTTCCTCCTATAAAACATCTATACATTAGTGTTTCTAAGATCACCTTATTGGTTCATATTATTATTATATGGGAGGTATTTTTCTATATATCCTAGATTAAGGCTCCTTAAATTGATATTGATGGTGATTGGTGATCCATGGTTTATCATAGTCCTTCTATAGAGATTAATTGTTTTGAGCCACTACTATGTCACCAATATGATGGCTATGGTACCTTTTTTGTGGTTCCCCCTCACTAATGTTTCGGTAAACTTTCATTGTTTCACTATTCCTACAACAACACCTTATTGTTTAATGAGACTCATATTTTATATCTATTTAGGAAAAGCCAGTAAACATGAAAATTTCAAAAAATTAGATTGAATAGAGTTCTAGTTTGATCCTATATAAGTGAAAAAACAATTATACTAAAACCCATAAATAAAATATCATAAGTAAATTCATGCTCAATCAACCACATTAAATGTTAATGTATTCAAATTCTCATCCTCGTAATTATTTTTTATTGAAACCAAAAACATTCAACTCAAAACACAAGGCCTTTAAGGTATTGATTTAGGGTAGACCAACTTTAAAGAGGCAAGAAACCATTATTAAATAACAATTAACACTTAAAAAAAGTTTTTTATATAGTTTTAAGGGATATAATCATCAAAAAATTTTGATGGGATTATGGGATACTCATAGAGCCTCTTAGAGATTTATGTCATATTCTTGAATGCCTCCCAAATCTCAATATGGGACTCGTTACCCCTATGAAAATGGTTGGTTGTTAACACCCACACACACAGAGAGATATATATGTAAAAATCCATTTAGATTACTGGTTCGTGATATCTATTCCTTATAAATAGGTCATCATTAATACTATGGTTATATGGTTTTAATCTGCATAGGCAATCTGGATCATAGATCCATCTAGTATGTAATTAGGTGATTGTGGTTTTAGGATAAAATCAATAATAAGGGATTCATATATAACCCAATGAACATAATCTAAATGCATATAGTTACATTTCATTTCTTTTGACTTGTGTAACCTTTCTTATAATAATTTGAAGCCTTGCTATTTTCTTTTAAAAAAATTCATACCTTTTAGGGTCATGTCACAAAAACTAATCCATGTATTTTAATATAACATTTTATGGATGGTTAGGTGAATGATACATAATGATGGTTGGAATGGAAATTATACATGATAAACTATTTTTATCTGACATTTAAGGGGTTATAGACCAATTTGGATGGGTTTACTCCTAAATTTTATGTCCTAATGTGGTGTGGGGTGGGTTTGGTTGGTTAGAATATGAACTACTATGAAAAGTATGGTTCTGTATGAAAAATAGCCTAACAAAGGAAATATTATGGTGGATGGAAGGAATGTGGGATTTTTATTGGGAGATAGATTCTCCAAGAATATGGCCCAATGAATATTGTTTCTAGGGAATATAGACAAGGTGGGAGGGATTCCCAATCCCATAGGTAACATAACCCAGTGAGGATAAACACAAGTGGATTGATATGGTATATGACGATATGAAGATTAAAATGTAATCTTGATGATGATGGTCTTGTTTCTTTGGAAGGCATCATATATATATTTCTCAACATGAATAAAATCCCATATAGTTTTAGGCACACAATTTAATGTCATATGATAGGAACATAAAATTAAGTTTGACTTATTGTGGTAAGTACATTGTCATGTAGTTTTAGATCATGCGTCTCTGATATTTTCCACACAATATAACATTATGTTATTGGGATGAATATATCATAAATGGTGTGGCAGCAAATGTTTGATGGGGAAAGAAAAATATGGGGCAACCCCATAATGTATAAATCATAAAATTTCTTATGTGAAGGGATTTGAAATTTTTTCCTACACCTATTAATAATCCCTTCTTCCCACCCTCCCATATGTTTATAATTGGGGAAAGATAATGGATACCCATTCCTAGTTTAGGACAATATGGGTAGGTGTAAGGCTAACAAGAACTTTGATTTCCACCCACTTTTTATTGACTTGAGCATCCACCAAGCTCCCATGCCATTATGAATTATTAGAGGGTCATCCAAATTATATTTCATATTCAAAGGATAGACCTAGAAATATCTCTATGATAATTATCCCTTATATAAATATAATTCATGACTATAAATTCCTTAATAGACCTACTAATTAGAGAGGATATGTAGGAAACTTTTTATTAAAGAAATAAATGATAGATAGAGTAACACATTATAATTATTGGTAGGATTTTCAGGAATTTATGGTTGTTTTAGAAGAGGTTTTGATTTGTACTTTTAGGTTATCATGCTTGGATGAAGAAGACATTGAGATATTTTTTAATGAAATTACCAGAGCATGTGAGCCAAATTTTTTTAATATCGGGGACACCTAATTCATAAGGTTATAATTGGTCAGTTTGGTAACAAATGATGATTCATAGATATAGAAAAATACAAAACATCTCGTATGAGCCATTATTTTAGGAAGATATTTTATATTTATGCATATTATAGTGATATAATCCTAAATAAGTCATTCAATGAAGATAAAAACATGATACAGGCTCACGTGAGTTGGATGGATGTCTTTGTAATAGGAATCCATTAGGGTAAATAATATCTTCATCCCATTGATGGAATTTTCTTGATGGATTCATAGACTTGGTTTTATGGGATATAATTTTCACATAACTTAATTTGGACTTTACCTTCAGTACATTATTGATTGCGTTTTTACAAGAACAGTTGATACTAATGTGGATTATATCACATAGATGTGTTCACATATTCCTATTTTTCATGATTTATTCATATTGATAGTTATTTTTATCATTAGATTTACATAATATATCCATTAATGTTTTCTAATATGATAGGTATCTTATCATTCCTTCTAATTCTACACATCTCTCGTCCTTTATGTATATCTTACCATGCAAAAACAGCTGTGAATTTATAATCAATACATATGATGAGGCTCATTTAACTAATGAGTATCTCTTATAGTCCATAATGATTTGGTTATAATTTCCATATCATGGATTGAATATCATGGCCACACATTCTTCTTTCCCCTGTTATATAAATGACATGGCCCATATGTGGTCTATGTGGTGAGTCAACCTTTATTTCATGAATAACATTTCTCTCTCATAGTTTGAGTGGTGAGTCATACTCCATTCCACGAACAACATGGCTCTATCCGGATCCACAAGGTGATTCTTCCTATAATCTATGAATAAAATGGCTCTCTCATGTTATTTAGGGACCATCAATGAAATAGGATATTTTCATAATGGATAAGTTTTCGACTTCTTAATGACTTCATAGGCACTAAAATGACAGTTTCGATGTTATTTTTATCCTTTTTATTTTTCATAGATCATCGATGACTCATCATTTTTCAATAGTTTCACTGCATTTTTTTCATTGTCTTTTATTATCTTAATTTACATGAACACATTAATTTATACTAAAATAAAACATGTTATATTATTTTAATATTATACTATTATATCCACAAAATTTATTATTGCACCCAGTATTGAATCACTTTTTGCTATTATATTTGATAATTTTTATTAATTAAAATCATTAAAAAGTATATTTCCCCCCATATAAATATTCATCATATCACAAATGGATAAAAATTGTTATAGTATATTTGATACATCAAATAGTTTATTCAATTATTTTACTTATTTTATATGAATAAACTATTTATTTCATTTATAATTAAGGCAATATCTTTTTTTGATGAAAGTCCCAAAATCTGATGTTCTAAATCCTCTTTGACAACAAATGTCTTGTGAAAATGAATATAGATACTACACGTAATAAATGGATGTATTTTTATTGAATATTTGAATATAATATTAAAATTAATCCCAATACCTTATAAAATTACTAATGTAAGTTAAGGTACACTATAATGAAATTGGGATACAAAATATATTTTAAACAATTTGTTTATTAATTATCTCTATTTTTCATTTAGTTGAAATATTTGTATCAATATTTTTTCTTAGTGAACTACTATAATAATTTAGAATACTTAAAAAACATTATTCCTCAAGGAATTAATATGTTATAGAGGATATAGTAGGAAGGTCACTTGGACTAATTATTGTTATTTGTATAGAATGATATTTAATATATAATTGATATGTTCAATATATTATCAAAGATAGGGAGGATCATAGATTTTCATAAGAAAATAAAAAAATGATCTTCTTATTGAGAGAATTCTCCATGTCATACCAAAAAATTCTCACTCGATGAAGGTTTACATTGAAGAAATAAATTAAATGAGTATATGATGGATGAACCCATAGGATCACTCCATCAACTGGAACTGTGGTCAAATAATAGCGGTTATGATTGTTATAAAAAATAAATGTATTAAATTTAAATCCATGAAAATTTTTTCTTCTTAATCATATAATTTTGATTAATATTAATATGAGATGGTTAAAATATATATTATATTAAAATTAATTTATAATTTGGATGAAAGAAATATTTTTTCTATAAGGAGACCCAAATGACCTAAAATATGGATGATCTATAAAAATGAAATAAAAATGGAGAAAAAATAATCATAATTCATAAATATCATTGTTTGAGTGAAGAAATACAGTACATATCAAGTTATAATATCTAAAATAGAATCATGAATGGAATGTTAAAAATTATTTGATGGAATTGAAACATGTATGTCATTTCGGATATAATCGTGACTCAAAAAATGATTATCAAAAAGTTATTGAGGAAGATATCATACTCTTGATGGAAACTAATTAAAATGAGGTAAGTTATAATTCATTTTCTAGGATTCATTATGAAGTAGATTCTAATGATTATATTTATGATGAATAATGTCAAGAAAATAAAATGATAAAAAATATACCTATAATATTTTTGACTTATACGAAGTACTGGCATTTAGTTATGAGAAACCTAAAAGATGAAAAATTAAGTTGGTTAAATAATATAAGAATCATAGAAACAATGATTCTTATTCAAATAAAAACCCTCTTAAATACCATAAAACATTTCAAATGGTGAATATAAAATGATATAATTAAATTAATTTCTAAAACCAATTTACGTATAAGAATAATCAATATTATGAACAAAAATTAAAAACTATTTTAGCAGATAATGACAACCATAATAAGGAATCTCTAATTAAAATAGAACATTATATAAATTTTTTTAACACTATGAAAATTATTATAGTATAATTCCCATAATTAAACCTTATAGTTAGAGACATTTTTTTTGTTATAATAAAAAAATCTTAGGATCCATAATACTATATTTTTTTAAAGTAATAATGGATGATTTTCTTATGTCACTTGTGTTAGATGTAATATATAGTAAAAATATGATAAATAATTATCATTGAAATTTTTTCAGTATTATAGAAATAATAAAATTATTATTTATGTGAATTCATCATTTAGATTTCCCAGTAATACATTTCCTAAATATGTATGGGTAAATTAGAATTTTATTATTATTTTGGTTTGGCTAAAGATAGCATTAATACCCAATAAACATTTTCATGATTTATAGATCAAGGAACATTCCATTAAATTCTCAAGGATACATGATATATCGGTAGTGAATACATCATACATATGAAAAGCGGTCCATCTATAATTCTAACATATAATCAACTCATCAGAAAATATTTCACTTCCGAAGGCAATTAAAAATTAAAGACTATAGGTTCTTAAAAAGAATGTATATTAAAATACGTTATAATTTCGATGATTTTTTATATTAAATTCATTTTTCTTACCTCAATAAGCATATCACATATTTTTTATGATGGAATTAATGTAATGTTTGTAGATAATATATGTATATTTTGAGGGAAAATATATATTATTTTAATAAAAAGGAAAGATAATATTTATTCAATCTATTTTTTAAATAATAGAGATAAATTATATGTCTCTAAATTTTGAAGAAACAAAATATGTTAATTGGCATAGGAGGATTCTAAAATCTCATTTTTAGTTTCGATATAAATTGTAAAATCATAGAAAGTTATTGTATTTTACCAATACCATTGTTATTAAATTTTATTTTTTTTTTGATTCTTTTAGAAATGTTTTGAAACCTATATAAACATTCATTTTTTTAAAAATGATAATGAATATGGGAATTAGAATTATTATATCCTTATTTAATTCATCTTCGGAAAAGTGGATGTTTTTGTGGTAAAATTTATGCGTTTTGCATTTTATTATCTTACTAGTTTCACTAGGATTTATCGTTGGACACATAAGTAATAAATATTATGTTTTTTAAATCAGTTCAGTATATAAATTTTCATTTGATTATTTCAATAATATTTGACTAAGTAAGAATATTAATATGAATGTGGAAATGTTTTGCATGTTAAATTGATATTTTAGAAAAAATCACTCCTAAAACAACACAATAAAGCGTTATTATAGAAAAGAAGAATAAAACTAATACTAAACTAGATAGAGAAATTCATAATGAATATATTATACATAAATTCTTATGGGATTAATCTATTTATAATTTCTGAAATATCTTGAATATAATATTTATTAGACCCATTTTAAATGAAACCCCTTTTGAATTGTTTAATGGATGAAATCTTAAAGTTGTATATTATAGAGTATTTGGTTTTATGATTCTTTAATTTAAATACTATGGATAAATCTGATAAATCTAATGTTAGAATATAGCATGGTATTTTTCTAGTATATTATATTAATAGTAAAACTTATTGAGGGTTTAATAATGGAATAATTATTGTTGAAGAATCTATTAATGAAATACTAAATGATTATAATGATAAAATAATTTAATTTTTTAGAACTATAGAATATGAATTTATGAAATTTATCTCTGGTGAATAAGAATATAATAATAAAAATTAAATAGATGATTCGGAGGATATTCTATCTCCATTTGATCCTAATAAAGAGATATATCATAAGGGTCACACATTAGAGAATTTTATTTTAAAAATTTATTATTGGATAGAAAAAAAATAATATTTTGGATTTCAGCACTAATTCTACATTTTTTTCTCATATTATACCTATATATGTTGATGAATCTCTAAAATATGTTATTTGGGTACTTTTAATTGAAAAATATCTTAACCAAATCACTAGAAATAATATTTGGAATCTCGTTTAACCCACTAAATAAAAAAAGTTATAATAATTAAAGGTATTTTTATGAATAGTGTATATTTTTAAATAGCATAATTTCTAGATTTTTATTTTTTAATGAAATCCCTTGTTTTGAAATTACAATATATAAAAATCTAGTTTTTAAATTCTATGATGAAATTTATGGTCTTACTAAAACTACAAGATCAAGATATGAATGGATAACGTTTTTTTCTATAAAGAGTGGGCTTAGTAAAGGAAAGTGTGATGAAAATTTATTTATAATTGTAGTTTCTAAATATGTTTTATTTTTGGAAATATATGTTGATTATATGGGGTTTGGTTCTTGTATATTTTTTTATATAATGAATTTTATATTTTTATGAGACATGAGGTTTATATGAGTTTAATGTGAGAGGTAATATTTTTTTAATTTTCCTCAAAATTTTAAAAATAAATATGATATATTTATTACTCAATATAAATATTTAAATGAGTTAGTAAAACGGTTTGTTTTAGATAATATTAAGAGTTTTAGAACCCCTATGAGGACTAATTCAATATTGGATGTTGGAAAATATTGGAAAAGAATTTATACAAATTTTTCTAGAGGTATGAAAGGAAATTTATTCTATCAACCTCATTCTAAATATATTATAATGTTTAGTGTATGTTATAGGGAAATTATTCCATCCAATCATAAAACATTATACATAATAATCATCACCATGTAAATGTATACTTTTATTGAGTTGTAAGAACCAACAATCAATTTCATTAAACATGCATCAGGCTGAGTATATTGTAGCTACTAGTGTTTGTGTTTAATTTAATATGATTAAACTAACCTTGGGTAATTTTGGAGTTCTTTTTGATAAAACTCCACATTAATAACATAGCTATTTTATTATTTTAATTTCAAAAAAAATATTATTATAATATTCTAGGAAAAAATATAGATGTTATGATTCATATTATTGTGGATAATTTTAATAATGTAAAAAATATTTTTCAATATATATCAAATGATAATCCAATGGGCGGTATATTCCCAAAAAAAATTTGATGTATTAATGTTTTAAATTATAAATATTTAACATTATATATTGGACTGATAGTTAAAATTTTCAAAATTTTTTCTTTAATAAATTATTAAATAATATTAGGTATTTTAGTATTTTTATAAATTAGTTTTGAACTAATTTTCAATGTAAAAATATCAAGACTTATTTTAATTTCATTTTTATATAAGGTTTTAAATAATATAATTTTTAAATTTTTATCATTGATAACTATTTCTAATTATTCTATTACATGGACTATTGATCAAATCCATTTAACTATTTTAGAAATCTATGAATTATTTTATTTTTAATGATTAAAGTTATTCCGTTTTGAAAATATTCATTGAATTTTAATTTTTTTTATTTTTTATATTAAATGAATGTTCAACATCCATACTACAATATTTTAAATTATGGATCATATTTAGAGATATGAGTTTTAGTGATTTGTTTTCAAACACTTTTTATATACATCTATATAGTGTATGTTTTATTATTTATTCAATGATTTGATTAAATTATTCCAATATATATAGTAATAAATTTTTAAGTTTTATTCATTTTTATGTGATCTAAATAATTAATAAGTTTTGTAAATTTTTATACTTTTTTAATTTATCATTTTGAATATCTAAAAAAGGAGGGGTGATATTTTGAAAGAGAATTTTCTATGAATTAAAAAATGATTAAAATATCTATAATATTTGGTTTTATAAATTAAAAATGGGGGTATTTTTTTTTGAACTTATAAAGATCGTTAATGTATATAAATCATAAATTTGATAGATTATCAAATTTTTATTAGTGTTGTTTCATTTTCATTACATCAGATTCATTTTATATTTAATAATTTGTTTTCAATTGTTGATGTATATATTTTTAAATTTTATTTCAATGGAACTAATATTTTATGTTTTTGGTAAATATATGTAACTTTATACATGTATAAATTACCCTTGAACATATATACTTTACATTTAATTGAATTCAATATTATTTTTACATTAATTTTAATAATGTTAAATAAACATACATTATATATTATCCATAGGTATATGTATATTTATTTCGGTTACATTAATGAAACAGAATTTATCTTCTTATTACCTTTATGTATAATATTGGATCATAATTTTACCCTCTATATAGTTATAAAAACATGGATTATGCTTTACAATGTAATTAAAATCTTTTCCCACAAATATGTAACGTCCTGAGATTTTATTAAATATATTATTTCATATTTATTTTAATTATTTGATAGATGGAGTTATAATTAATCAAAACTATAAATTATGTTATATGGAACATGATTCTTATCTTTAATTACATTTAATGTCTAGTTTCTTTAATAACGAATTTTATACTCTAGACTGGGTCTTATTGAACAAAAATATTCAATTGATATTATTATTTAATATAGAAGTTGTTGCATAGAATTATAATGGCTGGAGTGAATAATTATAGCTATATTATGATAAAATTTTTTATTAGGTTTTGAAATTCAACGAATATATTTTATAGGCATAATATAAGAATAAATATCGTTTTACGCTAAGTAAATAGTATATTTCAAAAGATTATTTTACCATCTTCAAATGGTGATCATTATTTTAATTATATATTTTACAATATAAAAATTTTTATTTAAAAAATATATTTCATTTTTGAAATATGAATATAGAAATTAAATTTTAGTGAATTTTTGGTATTTTTTGGAGTATTTTAATTTTTCCATGATAGTGAAAAACAGTACTCTCTAATTGCGCATAGTTTATCATATAATTTATTTGTATAGTTAAAATATTTTTTAACTTAGTTTTAAATGATAAATAGTTTAATTATATATAATTAAATAAAATTAAATTCAATGGAAACCATTTCACATTGAAATTGGATGTAAAAATAGTTCATACTTTTGATCTTGTCTTATTACAACCATGTTATTGTGCAGTGTTTGTGGGATTAATATTAAATTACATGTAGCCAATTTTTTGAATTTAATTTAAAAAAATGATATATGTATTTCGAATTAGTATTACATGTGTGTTATAATAATAGAAAATTAATTTTTTAAAGAAAATTATTAGTAAAAATACAAAAAATTAATCATTGTGATTAAGGTGCGAAAAATCTTAATTAATGATAACACTTATAATTAAGGTGTATAAATGACCCAACACTTATCCAAAAACAATTTTATGTAAATATTTCAACATTCACCACCTTATTATTGATTGTTATGAGTTATTGGGATACTCTTCTAGGAAAGTATCCTATATAATAAGTTATGTAACGAAAGTCAAAAAAAGAACATTCATTTCCTTTAACAGTTATAGCATTTGGGAGTGGGAAAAAAGCAACTTAAATTTGGTTGTAAATACTTTTCATGGAATATAAATCCATTACTAGTATCATGATAATTCATATTTAATTTTTATATATGATATAATTACAATAAATTATTAATAAACCCTATCACTGGGATTATGTATATAATAATTAAATATATTAAATGATATTTTATTAAATAATATAAAATTAATATAAAAATTATCTTATAAAAAGTGTTTTTAGTAAAAATAAATATAATATATGGTAGATTACAGGTAATGTTTTTTTTAAATTTACATATTGACTCATAAATAGTATAAAAATGTTAGCAGAGGTATGGTTAATGATGGGTTTTTCCGCATTGTGTAGGTCTATGTAAAAATTAATTTCCAACATATATAATATTATTATTTTAAAAATAAGATTTATTATTTTATAATATGTGGCTTTAAATATTATAAAATTTATTCTATTTTAGTTTTAATAGATGAATTATATATTTTAGAAAACTAGCCACCAAAATGAAAAGCCAAAATGAAAAAATTATGAATCTTAAAGACTATTGAACAAATGATAATTTTTTTTATTTTTGTGAGTTTGGATAGAAAATAATCCTTATTTAATACAATTTTTCATTTTTAAATCCTATTATGTAAGGAAAACCTCCCAATAGTGGTTACTTTTGTTATTTACAAGTCATCCAGTCCTCTTCCACTATGAAAAGGCATTTACACATCTACACAGTTAACACATATCAAGTTATTTTAGGTCATCATAAACTATAAAAATAATCCTCGAATATCCTATAACTCATCTTAGTATCAAATATATGGGAATAAATCAATTCATGGAAGTCCTTTGTTGAAAACTAAAATCAGTAACCTGGAAAATAGGTAACATTCATCAACGATCACTATTGTTTTATTTCCATGTTAAACCATTACATTATTATTATTCCATAATTAAGTAATAAAATAAGTATACTTAATATATGAATATTTTTTCATGTAAATAGTTATAACATCACTTATACACACTTCCATTATATGGTTAACTAGGATATCATTTGGGTATGAAGAACTACTACCTTGTGAAACGATTTCATTCATTTTATCCATTACCACCTCTCATTGTTCAGAAATATGGTGGAAACAAATTTTTTTAAAAATTTAATAAATAAATAAATATTATGGGTATTATTTTACATGATTATTTATATAGGTATAGTATAGTTATAATGTACATTTTATTTTTATTTTCATTTTCACACGAATGATTTCAAAATTAATATTTTTATGTGTTTTATACCGAAAATTTTGAGAAATAATAGAAGAAATGTTGGATTCTCAACGTAAAAAAAATGATAATTTTTACACTCAAGTGGAAATTATTTTACTTTAGGAATAATTTGAAATATTTTCCATTTCATTACATGAAAAACTAACTATATCCTTTTGGGTCTTTCGGTATAAAAACTGGATTTTCAATGAAAAGTTTGATATGGTTCTTAAAAATGGGTTATAAATGAAAATGGAAATTTTATCCAAATGTGTTTTCAGATGATTTTAATAGATTTTTGATAGGTTTATGTAGAAATTAATTTATTAATGAAGTGTAGTTTGATATTTAAATGATTGGGTGACCCAGATAACATCAAGAAATCCCAAAATAGCAGAACATTTTGTGGCCTAGATTGCAACGGAAAACCACATAATTGCATAACATGGGTGGCATTGATAAAACGGGGAAATCCCATTATATATTAACTAGTTTGGCCTAGATTTCATAGAAAAATAACTTTAAATATTTTCATGGTGTATCCCAGATAACATTGAAAAATCCAGTTACATATTAATATTAGGTGGCCTAGATAGCACCAAGTGATCCTGTTATAGCTCTCTAATGCATTGGGTAATGATTAAAATGGATGATTATCATTTGGATATTTCAATTTAAAGGGATTTGAAATGGGTTTTATAGTGTTTTTTAAATATGATTCTCTAATTCGCCTAAATATGTTTTAATTCCTTGTAGTGGAATTTAATGATTATCTTAGTCAAATATGTGTGATTGTTTTTCATGCTAAAATTCTTAACATAATATTCTAAGAGAAAAATGTTGATAAATTTAAATATTATATGATTTTTTATGTTTTTACTGAGCTAATCAGTTTTTTTGATAAAATTTCATTTACTAAGCTTTTATGTCCTTCACTTGTTTTTAATATTATTTCTCATGGATTATGGATTAGAATAGGAAAGAAAGAAGTAAATTTGAATGTCAAAGATATTTTAAATAAAAACAATTCATAATTTATTTTATGAAAGATATATTATGGGAAAATGGATGCTTATTAGAAGTATACACTTTGTATTTTATGGTTGTTTATGTATGAGTTTTGTCCTAGTGCTCTAAAACTCGAATCCTCTTAAGATCCTCTATATGAAAGAAAGTAAAATTATTGTATTAGCTAAATATTATGTAATGATTCAAGATGGGGAAGTATTGTTTTTAACAAATGAAAGGTTTAGACCACTTTTGAGGTAAATATATTGTTTTTAGTATTACAATATATGATTTTACATAATGGTTATGTTTAAAAGAAATAATATTTAATGATTTCCATGTTGCATTGTCTAAACTATGTCTGTTATGAATGGTTTTCTACAAAGTAATCAAGGAAACTATTGAAAGAAGAATATGAGATGAATATATCCTTCTAAATCACCATCCTGATATTGTTGGAATTGTAATATAATAGTTTATTATAGTGAAGGTTCATTTTACACAATATATAAACGGTGATAGTTTCAATGAAAAAGACGAACTAGATGAATCATGAAATAACATTTATATTGTAGAGAATTTTATAAGGATATATCACACATTATTCAATGGATATTTTGAATGAGTATTAACCTAAAGATGGATCAATGCCTTGGAGAAGATATTTCCTATCTTGGGATATTCATAACATCAAAGGTAACTATTTCCATATATTTTTTTGAAGGTGAAAATGAATAATGTTCGAATTTTGTTGAAAAAAATAAAAATATATATGATATTGATTCCATGGAATGGGAAATATTTAAGGATTTTTTTCTTAAGATATATTTCTCTATGGTTGTTTTTCATTAAATGGAGAATCAATTTGTAGAATTAAAGAGAAATAATGATGATTTAGTTGTCACGTATGAAGGAAACATCACAAGATTAGCCTGATATATTCTAAATTTTATTCATGACACTGACAGTAAACTAATTGATTTTATCTAAGATTAAAAACATGTTTATGAAGATAGTTTCCCTCTTATATATTAAAATTTATGAAAAATTGTGTTTTTAAAAGAAATTTAACTTGTAATTTGATGATACTTATGTGAAAAAAGAGAAAAGAGTAATAAATAGTTAATGTGAAAAGAAATAGAGAAGAAAAATAATTAAGAAGTCTATATATAAGCCCCAAAAGTTTTCCATGTTTAGAAAACAATATTTCATAGAATGTTTGAGAGGATATAGGAAACATTTCTAGTTTTTTATATTTGTTTCTAGGATTTGTCACTATAATGAAAAGAGACATGAAAAACCAAACAATGGGGAATCTAATAGCCATTTAACCATGAGATCATCATTTTAGACACTCATATAGTTTTACGTGATGTGTTTATAATGTGATTAAGAAAATTTTGGGATATATTTATTATGGTGGATGATTTTTGTATGTAATTGGTTTAATTAGATTTATGAATTTATTTTTCCCCTGGGTTTTAAGGTATTAATAAACTTACATTTATATATGATATATGATTATCAATGTTATTTATAAAGATTTAACTCATATTTGTTAGAATGTTATGAGGATGAAATTATTCTTATAGATATATAAAACTTATATATATTTCCTTTTATTATTAGAAAATAAAATAATTCATAAAAATTAGTGATATGATCATTTTAATAATTTTAATTACAATTGTCAAACCATTTTTTACGAAGATAAATCTTAAATTCAAGGGAAATTATATTTTTAATTGGGGTAGGATGTAACATACTGAAATTTAATGAAATAAATTATTTCAAATTTAAATAAATTATTTTATAGTGTGAGATGAAAAAAATAAAAATTTTATTTTTCATTATGCGCAACGCCGTGTTTATCTTTAATTTCACATAATATCAAGTTTCTTCGATAAATTGTGATTCATGCAAGGCCATGTATTACTGAACAACAATATATAATGGATGTAATTTTTTATTATAGATGTCCTTTCCATGTATTTTTATTAGACTTTGCGAATAAGACTAACTATATTATGTTTACACAAATTTTTAAAATGTTTTTTCATTAATCTAATTGACATATAAGAATAAGCTAAAAATATATCTAGTATTACACATAAAAATGTGTATGTTTAAAAATATAGTTTCACTACATTTTAATGGAAAACATAATATTAATATAATTTTTCATTCATTTATAATTTTTATATGAAAAATAATTTTTTTTTTGTTTTTTCATATCAAAATTTTCTTTGGGTTAATTTTCCTTATTTTTCTGAGAAGTTTTATTTTTTAATGAATAGAGAAAAACACATTATTTTAATTGAAAACTGTTTGTACCTAATTTATTTATATAGTGATATTATATTTATGTTTTTTAATGAATAATTAGTTCAATTATATATAAATAAATTCTATTTATTTTAATGAATACATTTTCACTTTGGAATTGGATATAAAAACATTTCAAACTTTTGAGCATTTCTCCATAAAAAATCTTTGTCTCACAGCATCTGTGAGATTAATTTTATAATATTTTAATCCACTAATAAGATTTCAACTTTTTTTAAAAACCTATAATTATAGGTAATAAATTTTGAACTATTGTTATAATAAGGGAAATTTTTTTTTGACCGAAATGATTATTGAAAATAGTTAAAATTGATTATAGTGATGAAGGTTGGAAAATGATTACTCAATTAATAAAATTATAATATAAGTTATATAAATATAAGAAAACTTGTCCACAACCCATTTTTTCAATATATTTCGACCGCCACCACCTAATTTTATATTTATATGAGTTATTGGAATAATATTATTTGAATTTTATGTATATTATATATTATGTAAAGAAAAGGAAAAAAAAGAAACATTCCATTAAATTATAAGTTATAAAGAATTTAATTAGGGAAGAAGCAAGAAAAATTTGGTTATAAATATTTATTATGTTATAAATGAGTTTTTTTATGATATTAATTTATATTTTATTTTTTTAGAAGATATAATTACATTAAATGGTTATGAGACGTCAACAGATGAATTATATATTTAATCATTTAATAAAATAAATTATATTTTATCAGATAATTTAATATTAATAAAACTATTATCTTATGAAAATTTATTTCTGGTGTTATAACATTTAAAATTTGGTTGATTAAATAGAAAATTCAATATATTTAATGAACATATTTATCCAGAAATTATAAAAACATCGTAAGATATGTTTGGGTTAAATTAGTTTTTTTGTTAATTACATGCATTTATGTTAATATTTATTTACAAAAAAATGATATTATTATTTCATAAAATATATTTAGTATTTTATATGTAATGGATCTCAATATATTCATAATAACTGCTTTAATTTGATATTAATGGATGAATTAAATAGGTTATCAAACCAGCAACCTAAATGAAAAAGAAAAATGAATAAAATAAAGAAATATAATCTCTAAGGGAAATGAAAAAATTAATTTTTTATGAGATTTTATAGAAGACAATTATACATTAATCCATTATATTCCATTTTGGAATCACATGAGTCAATGAAGACCTCCCAATTGTGTTTACTTTTGGCATTTACATGTTTGGAACTCCTCATCCACTATAAAAAGTAATTCAATATTCTCCTCTCTTAGTAAATATTTTTTTCATTTAAGCTCATAAATCCCATGAAAAAATAAAAATCCAAATTCACTTACCTAATTATATGAACCTCAACTTGGTGTGAAATAAATACATGGATGTCCTTTGTTAATGAAAAATATTTAACTATAAATAAGGTAACATTCATCCACGATCACTACACTTTTATTTCATTATATAACCCTATAACTATTCTTATGAAATGATTATATAATAAAATATTTATCCATATTTTACTAAAAAAATTTACGTAATGGTTTCAAATTTCACATAGACACACTTCCATCAAATAGGTACCAAACATATTGTTCGGGTGTGATGAACTACTGCCTCGAAAAATGATGTTGTTCATTTTTCATTTACCAACTCCCATGGTTGAGAATTATGTTGAAAATAATATTTTTTATATTACATAATTATATAACATATTTATTTTGTTTTTACACGTATGTAATTCAACCATAAAAAATACCTAATGCATTCTATTTTGTAGAAATACAATAATATCATTTATGGACGTATGGACAAAAACCTCCTCAATGAGATTAGATATGTTCATACATTGAATAGAATTTATTAAGGATGGATGTAACAAATAATATTATACAATCATGTAATATATATTATATTCTTGACATAATTACCTTTCAATTAATGTAATGTATCATTTTTGATACTTTTTAAACACTAAAACTGTAATATAGTCATTATTGGATGTGTTGAATACCTCTTCCTCAACGTGATGGTATACTTTCAACATCAAAATAATTATATATATTATTATATAGTATTAAATAATATAGTATTTATGATATAATGATCATTATTTGACGATAAATTTTACTTACCTTCTTTACATTAAAATAATTTAAAAATGAGGATGTTACTCATTCGTACATACAACCTACCATATTTATGATTGTAATGTATGTTTATCTTCCATTACAATAATTTATGATAAGTATTAATATTATAGTATATTTATTAATATGGTAATTAATTCATGATTATTATTCTATATATTTCCATATAATCACCCTGTTGACCATATTTAACTGACCAATGTTATATTAGACACATAATCCAAATATGGTCCAAACGGATGATGCAAACATAATTGTTTAAGTAGTTGTTTACAACATTAAAATAAGTGAAATAAAATTAATTATAAACATTATAAAGTTTTGAAATCGTTTAAATAGTTAACATAATTTTATTATTGATTAATATAATGACACATGTTATAAGTCAAACTCAATTTAAGGGATATTTTGACAATTTTACATATGTGATATAAATATCATAATCCTCAAATATTTATTTAATGTGGTGTATATACTTCCATTTTTTGAATATTAAATCATTAATTAATTTATCATCATTGTAGTTAAAATTTTTATAACTTTTGGAGTTTATAATTTATATTTGACTAAAATTTTATGATATTTCATCTCAATCTCCCTTAATTGAAATATTTTTTAGTGATATACACCTTTGTTATTTTATAAGTTTTATACATAGACCCTTTGAGATTATATATCCAAATTTTATCTATTATCATTTTATTTAATTTTTTTTCAAATTTTATCATTCATAAGGCATATGATATACATTTTAAAAGTGGAATGATATATTTTGAATGTTTGATGATTAAATTTCCAAATACTTTCTCCATGTCAATATTATTGATATTAATTTAAATATTTATTTATATAGATCTCAAAAGCAGTTATAAATGACATTTTATATCTATTTATACTTTCCCTAAATGGTTATCAAATGGAATAATTTTACATGTTCAATATGGAATGTTTTGAGAAATGAATAAATGAATGTTACATTCATAACATATAGAAGACAATCACATTTATGATGTAATGACCCATGATTTGAGCCATGGTAGTATTCCATGTGAATTGGACTTATGGAATTTGGTGGATGAGGTATTCTTCGAACTGATCTTTATAATGTAATTCAATGATTTGTAATTCTAGAACACATTTTTTAGACAAGGTTAGAGACTTGATTGGTGTCTTTGGTGCTTTGTTGATTTTGTGGAGAGTTTAGTTCCTGAAAACTATTGTTTGTATGGAATGATATCGGTGGATGATTTTTATGAAACCATGTGGCCCACTAGTAGAAAAAATACAGAACCTGTAGGTGAGAAGAAGTGATCTTCACATGCTATACACATTTTACTAAACTTTTCTATATGTCTAGAAATGTAATGTCAAATAAGAAGTGTATGGTTACTATTTGGAACCTTGTTGTCTCGATGTTAGGGAAAATAATATGTGGAAAACCATGTGGGTTTAGGGTTCAAAATTAGTGGGAGCCTCGTGGTTGTTCCTGGATTGGACAACCATCTGTCCAAACTATGAAACCCAGTTTTTAGAGTGAAATTACAGAAATTCCATTCAAGAAAATCTAAAATATTATTTGTCTTTCTATTCTTATTCACGAATAGTGTGAGGGTCCTCTCTTGAGTATTGTTTTTTCCTCAATCTATTTCAGAACATTAAAACTCCCTCTACTAAAGTAAGAATCGAGATCCCACAGTTTCTATGGATATTCATCAATAATAAGTAGAATCCCCTTTCTTCCCTTTAATGTTTCTCTTCCTATATATTGTGATTTTTGATGTGAGCTCATTTTCCCCATTTCCAGTGTAAATGTCTCTTTCTTCCTTTATTCCAAATGATACAAAATCAAACCTTGATAATTTATGATTGAAAAATCATAATCATGATGTAGGATAACTATATATTTTCCCCATTTATCAATTGAACTATAAATTTCACAATTTTTTTGCACGTCAACCATTGTCTTGCATCATCCAATATTTGATGTTTTTTATTTTTAAATTGTCACACACACCTATATATACACCTATTGATTTTTTATGATGATAAAGGATTACAATATCAATCATGGACCCCCCTTAGTCATTCAGGCTTTACTGTTTCCTTCATAATTATTTAATTAAAATATCATCATTCCTTATAAGAATTCATATTTGATTATAAATGGAATATCCCCTTGAAATAAATTTCTTTATAGTTAAAATCACCTCGTAAGTCCATTGTGGAAAATTATAATGACATTCCATGTTTAATAGCCTTCTATATGTATGTATTGGTGAAATGAGATATGAATCATGAATTTAATGTTTATTTGTGAAAATTTTATTCTCTATGTAAATTTTTATATATTATAAATAAACCACTCAGATGAGGTGTGCTATCTTCAAACCTAAAAAATTTGTTACTAGTTATTTGCATCTTTATTATCCTTAAGTATTTTGTGGTACTAAATAATGTGTTGTTTTTATTAAATTCAATGAATGCTTTGTTCCTTGAAATTCCTAGTCTTCTTAAGATGACATAATTAATAGACATGGCCTACCCTATGAGTATATGTCAAATGATCAACCGACTTCTATATAAACCCCCATGAATGGTTATAAATTAAGAATCCTAGATAAATGTATTTAATCGAATTAATGGGAATGGTTTCCTTCATTATGGTTTTCATTACAAAAATAAATTAAACGGATGGATGGAATGGGTGGGAAGGCTCCTCCCTTTGTTTTCTTTTAATTTAATATGATTTGAACTACCATTCATTAAATTTTGGATGGATTAATTTAATGAATGAGATATATATAACCATTGTAGTAATTATTTTTATAAATATTAATAGTCTTCGATATAGGTAGTGGAATGATGGTATGAGTTGTGTTGATCATAGTGGTATAATGATAACTTATATTCGGTGTTGGGAAGAACGTCTCACACAATTTAAACTAGTTGGATGGTGGACATTTTAATCCATATCCCATATATTGAGTGTTGTAAAAAATGGAACACTATACAGGTCAAATGATGAGATTGTTGTGTCCCACTCATTATTAGATATATGGAATTCCCTCAATTAAATGCTATTATAGGCACATTCATACTATTTATGGATAACTATGTTATTCCCCAGTACAGTTAACACCTAGTATATTAGGTTTATAGCCACTAACATACACACATACTCATTTAATAAAGGTGGATGAAATATATAAATATACTGTATATATATCATTAATATAGATATATATATATATACAATTCATACATGCATTCTAGATATGAGAAAAAATACATAGAGTCAACCAGTAGTCCGGTTGGAACATGAGATGACAAGTAGTTATTAATTATGATTTTATTATTATTCATCATACAAGAACACATATTTTACTACATTAACAAAATAGATTTAGATGTAGACATGATGGGTGGTGGCCTACTGTGATTTATCTCACAACCTATTTGGGAAACCATTTCATTGGCGTACCCAAAATGATTTTTTTCTGTCGGGTCATAGATTAATTATTGCACTATTATTCTTTTATGAGGGAGTTTGAATAAAGGGATTTAGATGAGATTAGGATGTTCATGGAGGTCCCCCTTAGTGATTTTATGTCTTTTCTTTATTCATACACTACATTGTATCATGATTATTCTTGTATTCCTTATATTTTGGTTATGAACAATCATATGGACATGCATTCATTGTTCTACATTGGCATTGGAACCCTTTTATTTTTAGTTAAATTACTCTTCCACTACTATTTCCTTCATTTATTTATACTTTAACAAATGTTTGTTTTTTAAATAATGATATTCTATTGTGATACTATGATCATGTTTGTATAGTCTCCTCACTATCATCAACAAAGACACTAAATTCTAGTCGAAAATCTATTGTATATGGGGAGGCATGGTTGAGGCTATGTGGCAATCAGTCCTGCTATTAGTTTAGTGGTTTGTTGGGTCGGGATTTTACACATTGGTATTTAAGAATTCTTTTCCCCCTTTTTCATAATATTATTTGATAGTAAATAGGATAAAAGTAATTTGTATATTCATGGTAAAAAAAATTTGTGACGTAATCACACCACCAAAAGAGAAAATTCTATTTGATCATGCATTATCTTAGTGTCCATGTTGTTTATTACTACTGTTGATTTTCATTTCACCATATGTGATGGAAATACATTATTCTGCATATTGGTTTTTGATATATATGGTATTTTTTCCATGGCATGGTACGGAAAGGATGTTGAATTATATGTATCATTATACGAAAATATATATTCATAGGCTATGTATATTACATTCCGTGAAGTTTCATTTATAGGTTTCCCATTGATTGTGATGATTTATTTTGTGTGTTTATTAGCTTGGTTATTATGTTTCATGATTGGTATTTTATTGATATGATTAGTTTTTTGTCCATTTAGGTATTTCTTTAGCATTATCAATTATATAACATACTTTGAGTAATTTATTTATTGTTTAAATATCTTTCCATGATTAGGTTATAATATTTCATGGTTCCCTGTTATTTTCGATGACATTTTTTATTTGTCAAGCTACATTGTATTTTATCATGTTCTAATGTGTTTATTTCTTATGATAACATTCAGAATTAAGATTTTAATATATAATTGGTTGCATGGGATAAACATATTGGTTTTGATTCAATTGGATGTAGTTATCTGTTGTAAGGTGTATGGGTGCATTATAATTTTGGAAAGGCATCCAGTGTACTTGAACCATATTTTGTGTTTATATATACATCTAGAGACCATTTTTAAAATGTCAAAGATACTAAAGTTCAATTTCTAAATGGAATTTTATTTTTATTGTAAAATTGGATCCACTCTACAGTCTATAAATAGTATAGGGTCTCTATGGATTGTAAGATGAAATCCAAGTTAATAGAATCATTTTACACAAACATGATATATTTTGAAACAGATATAAATGAAAATAAAATTAATTTTGATATAAATGAATTCGATTTCCCCGTAAATTATTTTGAATCTATCACACAAGCTTGGAGATCCATATGATTAAATTTAAAAATGCACAACTAGACCAATATTGGATAATTGGGGCATGATTATTTATGAGATAACATGTTACAAGTGTTTTAAAACATAAATAGTTATGAAACTACTAGTGGGTAGCTTTATGATGATCCCAGGTGGTATAATAGAACCCTTGTATGTCTTCTTATGTATTACAAAGTGATCATTTTGTATTATAACTTGATGTTATATTTTAAATATTTTAAGTGATTAAATATTGATTATCAGTCAATTTAATAACTTGTAAATAATTTTTAGGTGGTATCCTTATTTTAAACCCCCCTGTAAGGGAAGATTAAGTTATTCATTGAGATACATTGGAATGAGAACTTGATCATTTTCCTTTGGCATTTTTATCTTTTTGAAATGACTTAAAAGATAGGAACATATCCTTGTGTATTTTATAGACATGAAATCATTATGTGTTGAGGTTTTATGATCATGTGATGGGCCTCTCAGAGGTAGGTATCACCATCAGATCATAAATGCATTTCCAAATTCCATTATTTATTCCAATGTATGACATCATTCAAGGTTTTTTGAACCTGGTATAACTCTTAACATATAATTGACACCCTTGATTGGATTGGGAGATCACCGTATCGATGAACATGTTATTTAAGTGAGAATATGGGAATGTATAGTTTTATCAGGTTGGAAATTCCTAGTGTATGTTCAGCCACATAGTAGGTCATCTGTCCCGTTCTTCTTCTTTAGTTATGGGTGACTTAATAAGTCATCATCCTAGTTAACATTCATATAGTACAACAAAAATATATCTTAAATGTCTTTTATTGACCACCTAATACATGGATTCATAGATAATATAACTTATAGACAGTATCAAGGGTGTGATGTCTTACTTAAAGACCATGGGGTAGTGTGTGTTGAAATATTTGGTACCAATCGAATTGTTAAATGATATAATTAACCAGATGAGTTTTGTGAAATAAATTGATCCTTGATTTATTGAGTGTCTTATCAGATATTCTCTGGAATAGAGTAACCTGGGTGTTAATGGAATCAAAATATTCCCAATTTATATGATGTTGTTCGATGAGGGTCGTGTGTTTTGACATGCAAGTTAGGTTGGTTTCAAATTTTGTCCCAAAAAATTTTATGTTTGTGATCATGACTCGGATAAGTCTCACACAAGAATTTAAGGTGAATCTAAAATAACATTCTTATGAATGGACATTATATCTCTTGTTTTGATAACTAAGAATCTATTAATGTGGGGAGTGTCTATTCAGTTCTGGTGAATATGACCTTATAGTTAGAAGGGACATAACCAAAAAATACTATTTAAAAATGGTCAGTGTTATTCTCGAATTCACATTACAATTTCAATTTTTGAATTTTTTTGGTGGTTTCCCAGTATATTGAGTTTCATGTTATTTCCTATGTATGCAACCATTGAGATACATTGTTGGTTATGGGTGGACTTATGGGGGTTAATTCTGAGAGATAATGCAGTGTATCATGTGGTAAACTAATGTTATTGGTTAATAATAATTCAATAGTATGTGAAGTTTAGCTTCTTCCAACAAGTCAACCAATAGTTTTTTGACTACTATTCTTTTAAGTATTTTGCTTTTGGTTGTTGGGAAACCATACCGAGCACTTCACCTATTTCTTGCTGAATTACCTCTTGTTATTCTTAGAATCCATTAAAATCCTCTTTTTTTATTCATACATAGGGATAAGAATGTCCCCAATATTTATATTGTGATTTATACACTAATACAACATCAATTATTCACCATACTAAAAGGCTCAAATTTCATTATTTTTCAATTAATATTATTTATCTATGTTTCTTAGTAGACATGGAGTTTTTATCAAGGTTTGTTTAGTCCTGAGTGATACATGGGTTTCCATGTAAGAAATCCTTTGAATGATTCATGAACTCAATTTGTTTTCCTCTTACATGGCCACCAGAAAGATTCTAATATGGGATCCAGTAGTGACATGATGTGGACATCTTATCCTTGAATTGAAATATCACTTGTAATGGTTATTTATGGATTGCCCTGGGTTAGTTCCTTGATCCCAAGATTAATTAATATTATGTTATTCCCAAATTCATGTCACACTTGGGGTGATGTTTTAAGGGTGATTTTCTAGTGGAATGGATCTAGGTTATAATATTTTTCTTTAGGAGTACTGAACTATTTATTGGAAAAGTGATGGTTTGATCAGAAAACAACATCGAGTGTCAGGTTTAGGCCTCCTTGAAAATTCTCATAGTAAATGGGAGATTAATTGGAATAAGGTGTTGTATTTTAATTTATAATACACTATCTTTCTATTATAGGAATTTTCGAAATAGTTTTGCTAGAGTTTCTTGAATTTTTATCATTCTTGTATGATGTGTAAATTCAGAAGGAACCACTTTATGAATTTATTCATGTTATTGTGGGTGTGGTGTAGAGGTCACCTAGTCCATTCAATGAATAATTATATGGTCTGTTTCTGTTAGATTGATAATGATTCAACTGTTTTTTTATTGGAGGTCATGATATGTCCTCAAAAGAAATCAGGTTCACCCTATTAAAGAATTCACAGTAAGAGAATCATTATAAAGGGTTTGAGATTTCCTTTTTAATGAAAATCATAGAGAGTTCCATACAACGGGTTTTGATGGGTATTTAATGTAGAAAACATATAGTAGGAAGTGCAATCATCATTATGTTAATATATACTATGAAATGATCGTGAATCTAGCTATGAAATATCTGGTATGTACTTTTTCAGTGTTTATAGTTAATAATATGATCATTTTCTAGGTTTTAATAGCTTATGTGACATATGGTTGTGTAATTATTATATGTTGTTTGGGAATTTGGGAATGAATAATGATAGATTGAAAAATAATTTTCAACCCTCATATGTGTGTGATGTTTTCATGGTTTCTCCATGTATTATATGTGATGAGAAGTTCTTTGTTGGGGAGGTTGTAATGAACCATGCTTCTATCCATGATATAATTCTAAGAGATTTCGAATTTTATAGATTGGTGGAATGACCATTCATTAAACGATGCTTCAGAACATAATTATGAGAGTTGAAAAACGTCAACTATTTTTTTCGTACATAGTAAAATTCATGAGGGGTTCCGTGAGTGCTCTAATATGTTTTAGGGGTTATGGCCTCTAGAAAACATAGGTTTGTGTATACTGGTAAGGGATCACAGTTTTTCAAAAACTATGCATCACAGAATTGAAAGTTGTTCAGAAACTACAGGTGAGAATAATTATCCTTCATGGGTTGTGCACAATATCTCGACATGTGTTCCTAGGAAACACACTTAGTTATATATAGGTAGTGTCTTTTCACATTTAAATTAATTGTTAGTGAAATGTTAGGGACGAACTTTTGGGATTAACATGCCATGTTAATGTTTCTATGATGTAGGAGTGAAATGCTGGGAACATGGTTTGGGCATTTTATGTTTTTAAAATGTTTAAGAAGGGATTAAGGATGAGAAAGGGAAAATAATATGTCTGGTTGAAATTCACAGATATTTTCTATAAAAAAAATAATTATTTATTATAAAATATTTATATTATATGAAAAATAGATATAGATTGGAAGTATCCATAATTTATTTCTGGTTTTGTTAGGTAAGAGTTAAGGAATATTAATCTAAAACGCTAAAGTAGAAAAAATTCTTAATGTAATATAATGTTAAATTCAGGACATAGCTAAAGATTTTGAATTTATTATTACAGGGATTTATACTATACGTAGATTATGAATCACTAAAGTAACAATTATATATAAAATTAGATTTCAAGACTCGTACCATCGTGACAGTGGTTTAGATTTAGTGTCAACTTGTGTATAATAATAAATACTAAAAAGTAATTTTCAATTGCCATGATCATTTTAGTAGTTATAGTGGATCGCAATACATAAGTTTTAAATGAAAAATTTTTATTATTTAGAACCACATCTTAGTCGTTGGCCTTATTAGTCGGATAAATGACTATAGGAAATGATTGGTTACAAAATAGCATGGCTCACTATCAATGAGTGTTTTTATCATAATGGATGGTTGCGGTATTACAAAAGAAATTTTGAATCTATATTTTAATTATTAATAATTATTTTTACAGTGAGTATATATGTTATGATATATTTATATTATTTAGATCAACATCATGTGCTTAATGGTTTGCCACAATTAAATGTTTTATTCCGATGCTATTTTAACATGATTGATGTTCCTTTATGACCTATGCCTTACGTACTGCCAGGATTTATTTCACTACTCAAGATTTTGGTGCCTAAAATTTATGTTCATGTCTTTAAGTTCAAATGTATATGGTTTGTTTTATTTTCTCCATGCTTACCCTTAATGAGGACTTTTGCTCACCCTTTATATCTTATCATTTCCCAAGGATATAAAGAAAGGTTTTAGGTAAGAAATCAAAAGGAGAAGATCTTTATAAGAGATGTTGGGGATCTTTCACCATGATTAGAAGAGTATGTTACATGTTTCCAAAGACACTAAACTATTACAGTCTATAAGTGTTGGTTTTTTATATGTATTATGTATTTCGCAAAATTAATGCAATTTATATGTATGTCAAGTTTGGGTCTTTACAAGATATCATGTAAAGGCCTATTAAAATGTTTGGTATGATGGTGTCTGAGACCATAAAAGTACTCAACGTGTACCATTGTATGTATTCTAATGAGAAGTCACAAAAACATGATGTGTCCCTGAAAGAAAATGATCTTTATTACCAAAACAAATTTGGTTGTGTACTCCCTTTACATGATGAGTTTTTCAGATAGGGAAAACTGATGTGTTCAATGGGATAAAAAATTTGTGGTATTAATTTCTTGTAAAAACCCAATATTTCATTTCCATGTTGGTAAATTGAATGTGTTATTCTGAAAAACATGAAATGAAATGTTTTTATACGCCCAAAGTATTTAGATCACTTATATCATCACCACGAATACATATCTTACATCTAATTATTCCTGAAACTTCACTAAAAGTCTCATATATGAGATTCCTTCTTACTGAGATTAATTTCCACCCGTATATTATCACAAACTGAGTTTTATATACCTTAAACACCATCCAATCACCAATATCATTGTTGAAATTTCAATCCTCTGGTACTTTAACATCCAATTATCTTTTATTCCTTGATTAACCTTCCTCAGGACTTGAACATCACTTTCAATAACTATATAAATATTTATGGTCCTATATTTTCATCATGCATTGGATTAGAACATTATTTTTCAAACCACTAATGAAATCAATGGATGAAGTTTAATTTATGGTGAATGGAGGAGGAAAAACCAAAATAATTCAAGAATCAAAATAAAGTATGTCTACTGTGAAGATCGGATGCAAATCATTGTGTGAAAAACTAAACAAACATGTATGGTTAACATAATATCATGATTTTCAAGAAAATATTTATGAAAGGATAAAATCAAAGACCCATTTTATAATGATTCAATTCAAAAATAGTTATCTATAAACAATGCCATAATAAAAAAATCAATAAAACAATATTTTAACCTTACCTTTCCCACGGGTTAGTTATTTAAGAAGAACATGTCTATGTCGAGTATCATTTGACTAATGAGGAATTACATTCTCTAGGTTCCCTAGTTTTAATTTATATCCCTTTATCATTTTATCCTCCCTCACACTCTTAAGATAGTGTTTATGGAAACTATCCCGAATGATAATTGTTAATGATATATAAATAAGGAGTTGATAGATTAAATTGTCTATTTAACCAATTAATTAATTAATTCAATTTATTTACTATTTTCAAATAACCTCTATTACATATAAATGTGGATATAGGTGTTAATGATGTGTCATTAGTTACACCAGTAAAACCCTCATTATGAATGAAATTGTGCTTTACAATTCCCCATCCAAGGCTCAAATTTGATTGAAAATTAAAATTCATATATAGATGAATAATGAAAAAAATGAAATATTCTATATAATAAATTATTTTCAAGGCTTTATACTTTCTTCAACTCCATGAAATCATAGAGAATCAGTCCAATAAATATTTTCAAAAATATTATAAAGTCTTAAACAATAAAACTCGGGTTATAAAATATCTATTCATGTGCATCAACATCATCCTCTCAAAGGAGGCCACTCTTCTTCAAATATGGTGGAACATCTGTATATATATGTATACATAAATAATATTCATATAATTATCCCTCTAATATAAAAGGATTTTATCCACATAAGGAGGAACATATAAGATTTATTTATAAAGACCTCATATATAATTGATACACATGTCCCATTGTAGAGCATGTATAACAGGTCTCATCACCTGTATATGAAATATAAAGCAGCACAATGCTAAAGTTATTCAATATCATCAATAAAGTATATAAAAATAATCATGGTATAAAATATTATCAAAAATTCCTGAAATATTTATAATCAATCCAAATATTAACATGATTTCTTCAAAAGTAAAATTCAACACTTAAACATGATAAAAGAATCCCTTTTGTAAGTCTTATAACTAAACAAGGAATAATATAAATACCACAAACGTATCCATAAAATATGATCCTAAATTGTAATATAATAAGTAATAAAACCGATTTCATAAGTCACTTATCACTAGGACATACAATAATAATAAAAGAGTATATATTCTATAGATATACATGCTTAATATACATGGATATTTCAAAATTTTAGATGAATATTCAATACATTTAAAAATTCAATTTTGTGGATTGTACTAGTTTATTGTATTCGGAGACATAGAAACAAAATATTTTATCCAAGTGAAAAATATTTTACATATCCTATAATGATATCCACAATTATTATTTATACATAAGACCATTCTTCGTATAATGGGGAATAGAAATATAAGAAAGGGGTTAGATATGATCCTTAGTATGGTTAAATAAAAGAATTGTGTATTCATATCATAAAAATAAGTGTATAGAAATATGATCTAGATCACTAGTAGATCATACCATTAATATAAAAGATCATATGTATTATTAATGGGATAAATAATGGTAGTTCATAAGACATGAATAATAAAGAAATAAAGTTCATTGGATGGGAAACTATAAATATAGAATTGTACATAGGATATGTGGAAACCATGTAAGAATAAAAAATATTATGTCAATGATTCCAACAAATACATTTAAAACAGGTTAGGATTAGGATAAAAACCATGTACATGATTTAGGATTGGGTTAAAATACCATATAAGGGAGTTATTTTTCAATATATCCTAGTTTAAGGCTCCTAAAATTGCTATTGATAGAGACTGGTGATGCATGCTTTATTATATTCCTTCTGTAGAGATTAATAGTTTAGAGCTACTACTATGTAACCAATATGATGGGTATGGTACCTTTTTGGTGGTTCCCCCTCACTAATGTGTTATCATTGGTGCACTATGCCTACAAAAACACCTTATTGATTAATGAGACTCATCTTTTATAGCTATTGAGGAAATGCCTGTCAACATGAAAATTTCAATAATTTTGATTGAAGAGAGTTCTAATTTTATCCTATATAGATGAAAGACCAAGAATACTAAAACCCATAAATAAAATATCATAATTAAATTATTTCTCAATCAATCACTTTTAATGTTAAAGAATTCACATTTGGTTCATGGTTACTATTTTTGATAGAGACCAAATACATGAAACTCAAAACCCAGGGCCTTTATGGTATTGATTTAGGGTAGACAAACTTTACAAAGGAATGAAAACATTATTAAAAAACCATTAACACATTAAAACGTGTTTTTTATATAGTTATATGGGACATACTCATCAATATTTTTTATGGTATTCTTGGCAACTCGTAGACCCTCTTATAGACTAATGTCATATTCATGAATGCTTCCCAAATCTCAATACGGGACTTCTTACCCCTATGTCAATGGTTGGTTGTTAACACACACATACACTGACACACACACACACACTCAAACATACACACAGATATATATGTAAACATCCATCTATATCATAGGTTCCTGATATCTATTCCTTCTAAATAGGTCATCATTTATTATATGGTTATATGGTTTTAATATACACAGGCACTCTGTATCATTGATCTACCTATTATAGAATTAGGTTATTGTGGTTTTAGTATATAATCTATAATAATGGATTCCTATATAACCTGTTGAATGGAATTTGAATGCATATAGTTTCATTTTAGTTCTTTCAACTTTTGTATCATTTATTTTAATAATTTGAAGCCTTACATCTTTCTTTAAAAAAAATTATACCTTTTAGGGTCATGTCACAAGAACTAATCCATGTATTATAACAAAACATTGTATGGATGGTATGGTGAATGATTCATAATGATGGTTGGAATTGTAATTATACAAGGAAGACTTTTTTAGCTAACATTGAAGGGGATATAGACTAATTTTGATGGGTTTTCCTCATAAATTTTTTGTTCTACTGATGTGGGGGGTGGTTTTGGATGGTATGAATATGATCTACTATGAAAAGTATGGTTCTGTACGAAAAATGGCCTAACAAATGAAATATTGTGGTGATTGGAAGGAATATGGGATTTTATGTGGGAGATATATTTGCTGAGAATATGGAACATGAATATAGTTTCAATGGAATATAGTCATGGTGGGAGGGATTCCCAATCCCATTGGTAACATAGACTAATGAGGATAAACACAAGTGGATTTATAAGGTATATTACCATATGAAGATTAAAATGTAAGCTTTATGATGCTCATCTTGTACCATTGGAAGGAATCCTATATATATTTCTCAATATGAATAAAATCCCATATAGTTTGAGGCACATGAATTAATTTCATGTGATAGGAATATACAATTTAGTTTGACTTATTGTGGTAATTAAATTGTTATGTAGTTTTAGATCATGTGACTTGGATATTTTCCACAGGGTTTAACATTTTGTTATTTGGATGTCTATAATATAATATTTGTGGCAGCGTTTGTTTGAGGGGGAATTACAAATATGGGGTGGCCCCAGAATGTATAAACCATCAAATTTCATATGTGAAGGGATTTTCAATTTTCTCCTACACCGAGTAGGAATCCCATATTCCCACCCTCACATATGTTTGTAAGTGGTAAAAGATAATGGATGATCATTCCTAGTTTGGGACAATATGAGTAGGTTTAAGGCTTAAAGTAACTTTGATTTCCTCCAACTTTTTATTGACTGAAGCGTCCACCATGTACCCATGCCATTATGAATTATTATAGGGTCAACCAAATTATATTTCATGTCCTACGGAAAGTCCTCGAAACGTATCTATGATAATTATACCTTATATATAGATAATTCGTGATTATAAATTCTTTAATGGACCTACTAATTAGGGAGGATAAGTAGGATACTTTTTATCAAAGAAATACATGATAGATAGAGTAACATATTATAATTTTTGTTAGGATTGTCTTGAATATAAGGATGTTTTAGAAGTGGATTTGATTTGGACTTTTACGGTATCATCCAAGGTTGAAAGAAGACATTGAGTTATTTTCTATTGAGATTTCCAAAGTGTGTGACCCAAAAAATTTTGAATATAGGGGACTCCCAATTCATAAGGATGTAATTCGCTAGTTTGATAACAAATAATGATTCATAGATATAAGAAAATACAAAACTTCTTGTATCATCCTTAATTTTGGGAATATATTTTATATGGGTGCATATTATAGTGGTATTATCCAATATAAGTCATTCAACGAAGATAACAACATGATACAATCTCACGTTTGATGGAAGGAAGACTTTGTAATAGGCATCCATGAGGGTAAATTATATCTTCATCCCATTGATGGGATTTGCGTGATGGATTTATAGACTTGGTTTTGTGGGATTTAATTTTCACATTACATAATTAAGAGTTAACATTAAATATATAATTGATTGGTTTCTTACATGAACACTTGATAATAACATGGATGATATCACACAGATGTGTTCACATATGCCTATTTTTAATTACTCATGCTTCTTGATAGTTATTTTTTACATTATATTTACCAAATAAATCCATTAAATTTTCCTAATATTATATGTTTCTTATCATTATTTCCACTTCCACCTTCTCTCTTCCTTTATGTATATCTTCCCATTCAAATAAATAATGTTGTGAATTTATAATCCATACATATAATGAAGATAATTTAACTCATGACTAACTTCTATATTCCATAATGATTTGGTTAAAATTTACATATCATGGAGTGAATATCATGGTCACATATTCTTCTTGCCTTTGTTATATGAATGACATAGAACACATGTGGTCTGTGTGGTGAGTCTAACTTTATTCCATGAAAAATATTTATCTCTCATAGTTGAGTGTTGAGTATTACTCTATTCCATGAACATCATAGCTCTCTCATGATCCACAAGGTGATTTTCCTATAATCTATAATGAAAATGTACCTCTCATGTTCTTGAGGGACTATCAATGAAATGTGATATTTTTTAAGGGATAAATTTTCAATATCTTAATGAATTAACAGGCGTTGAAATGACAGTTTCCATGTTATTTTTATCCTTTTTATTTTTCGTAGATCATCGATGAATCATCATTTTTCAATAGTTTCACTGCAATTTTGTCATTCTCTTTTATTATCTTAATTTACATAAACACATTATTTGATACTAAAATAAAATATTCTATATTATTTTAAAATTCTACTTCTGTATCTCTTATATTGATAATTGCACCTAGTATTGAATCTCAATGTTCAATTATATTTAATAATTTTTATTAATTAAATACTTTAAAAATATTATTTCCAATCATATAAATATTCATCACATCACAAAAGGCTAAAAATTGGTAAAAATGTTTTGTTACATCACATAGTTTATTCATTTACTTTTTTTATTTTATATGAAAAACTATTTATGTATTTATTTATTAAAGCAATATCTTGTTTTAAATGAAAGTACAAAAGTATGATGTTCTAAATCCTCTTAAACAACCACTGTCAAGTAAAAATGAATACATATACTAAATGTAATAAATGGATATATTTTTATTTGATATTTGAATATATTATTAGAATTATTTCTAATTCCTTATAAATTTCCTAATGTAAATTAAGGTACTCTATAATGAAATTGGGATACAAAATATATTTTAAACAATAAGTATATTAATTATCTCTATTTTTCATTTAGTTGAAATATTTATATCAATATTTCATCTTGGTGAACAACTATAATCATTTGGAGGACTTCAAAAGCATTATTAATCAAGGAATTAATATTATATAGAGGATATAGTAAGAAAGTAAATTTGCCTAATTCTTGGTTTTTGTATAGAATGGTCTTGAAAATATCATTGATATATATTATTCATTTACAAAGATCGGGAGGATCACAAAATTTCTTATGAAAATAAAAATAATGAATATCATATTGAGAGAATACTCCATGCCTTACCAAAAAATTCACACCCAATGAAGGTTTACATTGAATAATCAAAAAATAAATAAGTATTCGATGGATGAACTCATAGGATCACACCATCAACTAGAACTTCTATCAAATAACAGTGATTGCGATGCTACTAAAAAATAAATGAATTAAATTTAAATCCAGGACAATTTTTTCTTCATAATCATACAATTTAGAGTAATATTAATGTAGGAAGGAAAAATATAAATTATATTAATATTAATTAATAATTTGGATAAAATAAATAATTTTTCCATAAGGAGACCCAAAAGGCACAAAATATAGATGATCTATATGAATGAAATATAAATGTATAAAAATTCAATGATTCATTAATAACATTGTTTTATTAAATAAATATAGTACATATAATGTCAGAGTATCTAACTTTGAATCAAGAATGTAATGGAAAAAAATATGTGATATAATTGAAACAAGTAAGACATTTCGGATATAATCAAGACTCAAAAACTGATTCTCAAAAAGATAATGTGAAAGATATCATATTCCTGATGGAAACTAATGAAAATGAGGTAATATATAATTCATTTTCTAGGATTCATTATAAAGTAGATTTTAATTATTATATTTATGATGAATAATTTTAGGAAAATAAATGGATAAAAAAGGATACCTATAAATTTTACGACTTATACGAAGTTCTGTCATTTTGTTATGAGAATGCTAAAAGATGAAAAAATAAGTTGTTTTAAAAAAAGAGAATTATAGAAACTATGCTTCTTATTCAAATACAAGCCCTCATACTTACCATAAAAATTTTCACATGGTGAATATTAAATGATATATTAAATTTATTTTCTCAAAAAATTAATGTATAAGATTAATCAATATTAAGAATGAATATTACATACTATTTCAGAAGATAATGACAAACATAATAAAGAATCTCTAATTAAAAACAAAAATTATATTCATTTGTTTAACACTATGAAAATTATTATAGTATAATTCTTATAAATAAACATTATAATTACATACTTTTTTTGATATAATAATAAAAATTTTAGGATCAATAATACTATACTTTTTTAAACTACTAAAGGAAAATTTTCTTATGTAACTTGTTTTATATGTAATATATAATAAAATAATTATAATTAATTATCATTGAAATTTTTGCAGTGTTTATGATATAATTAAATTCTTATTTCTTAGAATTTTTCATCTATATTTCTCAGTAATACAATTCCTAAATATGTATGGGTAACATTGAATTTTTTTACTAATTTTTTTTGTCTTAATATATCATTAATACCCAATAAACATTTGCATTATTTATATATCAAGGGAGATTCCATTAAATTCTCAAAGATATAATATATATTGGTAGTGAATACATCATACATATGACAAGGGTCCCATATATAATTATAACATGTAATCAACTCATCAGAAAATATTTCACTATTGATGACAATTGTAAATGAAAGGCTATAGGTTTTTAGAAATAATTTATATTTAAATACGTTATAATTTCAATGGCTTTATATATATAATTCATTTATCATACCTCAATAAGTATATCAAATATTTTTTATGATGGAATTAATGTTATGTTTGTAGATTATATGTGTAGATTTTAAGGATAAATATATTTTATTTTAAAAAAATGAAGGATAATATCTATTCAATTAGCTATTTATATACAAAAGCAGACTTTTTTCTGCCTCGTTTCACACCCACAACGCATTTCTCCTCACCCGATTACCCAACATCATTCCCACAACCTAATTTCTATACACCCAAATCGCGATTTACCTCCGCACCTCAACATGCTGAAAACCCCTCCACTGCATCATTCTTCATCTGACGAGTCCTTTGCCGCCTCCTTCTTCGTGTGAAGATTTCACCAAGATTGACTCCAAAAATTCATTCTCTAACGACCCAAAGTTTTTCAATGGAAATTCACTTCTTATATTTATGTCATAAAAAACATGAAATCACAAAATAATGAACTACAAAGTGATAAGTGACCTTTATACATATGTTTGTCACTTATGTGTTTGGAATTTCCAAAATCTGACATACACGGTTGTGTTCAAGATGATTTTTGAGTCTAATAAAACAAAAATAATTTGTGGTGAATAGTGGCCTACCCTTATGAATAGTAACATACCCTTATGAATATAAATATAACCCTTATGAATAGTAAATCATCCAACATAACAGTAACCTTACCTATGAATAATTAAATAAAATTTAGACTTCTTAGAAAGTGACAATTTAACCATAGTAAACGTTTTGGTATTTTGTAAGTCATAAATAATTAATTATAAATAATTAATTAATTTAAGAAAATATTTATTTCCCTAAAATTTATTCATAAATTATTGAACCAATTTTTTATAGGTTTTAGATAATTTTATAAGACCCTACGTAATTTTTGAAGGCACTATAAAATCATTTTTAATCATAAAAACTGTTTTTGTAAGTAAATTATGATTTTATTTAAATATTAAATTAAAAATATTTATAAAATTATTTTCCAAAAATGGACTTCATTTTTGGAATCTACACATCGAAAAATGGTTGGGGTAAATTTTTGGGCTTTTTCTGAGATACTTGAATTTTTGATGAATAATAGAATCTGATAATTTACAATAAATACTAAATAATGGATTAATTGAGTCATCAATGACTCTCTACTAATCTAAGCCAACATGTTTCAGGATCAAATGATAAAATTACTATTCATGGCTATTCAAGACTCACTATTCCTTGTCTTTGGGGAAATTAATAAATGAATGAATTTTATTTTAGGGAAACCCCTCTACCCTCCATTATAAAAGCCACCCTTCACACCCTCATTTCCTCAAACCTCAAAAGCTCAAAGACATCTCTAAACTCTGACCATACACCCTACCTATCCCATCCCCTACATCGAGGTGCTGCCGGGCTCATCAAAATACCAAGCTTAGGCTCATATGGAGGTTCTCAAGAGGAGGATTCTAGAGGTAATTTCCCTCCCTCTTCTCCTTTATCTTCCTTTCAAGTTCACGTTTATTTCTTGATCTCTTCCGCCCTATCATCATCCAAATTGTCTTTTAGATCCATTATTATAAATATAATATAATTTTATGATTATAATGGGATATTATATCATCCAACCCCCTTTCCCTCTTCCATTTATTTTATTAAAAAAACGTTGTTCGTGAGGTGTTAATTTATCTCCTTCAAGAACAACATGCTTTCTTATTCCTTTTATACCTTCAGATCTGGTCATGGAAAAAATATTTATGTTTGAAAAATATATTTTATATGTATTATGTTAAATTTTAAGTTAAATAAATAACTTATGGACATATTACTAAGTGATAAGTTAAAACAAGTTCGTTGTGATCTGAAAACCGGCCAAATTGACCCAAATAACCATCATTTAATTATAATCTAATGATTCATACACATTGATATAATATAATTCATTATAAGATCATTCAAACTCCGGTAATATCATTAATGACATGTAATATATTATCTGGATGTTTACACATGTTCTACCCAAACTTCAATTTAAAAATACAAGTGAACCACCCACAAAAAAACCATAAAAACGAACATTCTCGGACAATGTTTCTAAACTCTATAACTCATTAAAAGTTATATAAAAATTACATAATGAAACCATAAATAACCCTATTAATGTATAATAGGTTCTTTAATTTATAATTAATGAATATAATGTCATTATACAGGACATTACAGTTAATGAAGCATTCGGATACAAGGTAAGGGGAAATCTCGAACTAAATTTTCTTCCTTCGGGTTCTCCTTCTTTCACTCCATTTTGATATTGTAACTCCGTAAAGATCATTTAATCATAATTATATTACCTTTTCTGAGATTTATATGTTTTATAATAAATTTTATGTCTAACACAATGTATTTTAAAATAACTCTTCTTTTAAGAACTCAACTTTTACCTCTAATTCATGGTTGATGGTTCTTGTATCAAGTATGTTGATCCCTCTTTCTTATGAGAAACCAAATGATATGAATGTATTATTATGAGAAGAAACCCATTCCTTTACATGGGTTAGTTATTTTAACTTTTGATATGAGTTATATGTGGAAATCATGATTATGATAATGTTATGATGTGACGGGTGCCCCCAGAATTATATATCGCAACATGAATGTTTCAAGGTGACGGGTGTGCCCAGAATTATACAGTTCTCCAATGAATTGGGTAAAGTGACGAATCTCATGAGTATATGTGAAATGATGTGTGAACAAGATTCTATATTGGGTCACATGTATGTGTGGTAGTTAACAACTAAGACATGATGTTTCATTTTTATGCATTGCCACATTTCAAGTCTTTTATTTTTGCTCAAATCATGTTCATGATCGTTTTACTATGTTATGATTATGCTCACGCCATGTTATATTGTCATTATCTATCCTCATACTGGGCTTCTAGATCACACTTTTTGTTTTATATCCTCATGTTTCTACGTGTACTAAGGAGAGGACAAGTGCCAATAAGAAGATAGAGATGAATAAATTAATAAATTTTTATGCTTGATGTTGTAATTTTTATGTACGGTCCTAGTTTTCCCAAGACACTAAACTATTGGATCCCATAGGTGTAATACTATTATGTTGTTTATATTTAAAAATATTTAATAGTAATATAAGAAAAGGTCGGGATGCTATAGTTGGTATCAGAGGTAAGGTTTAGTTAATTTTTGAATTAGGATTAGTGAACCCTAGGGAAAACCTAGTGCATGAGACTATGTACAAATATGCACACAATAATATTTACCTAGGGATCAAATATGTTATGTTTTGGGTATAAATTTTTTAAATGATTATTTTATTCATTTCTTGTTTACTTATGGTTTTTTCTAACCATTTATATTTTAGAAAATGGAGGGAACTAGGAGAAATCAGGCCAACAACTCATGCGAGGGCCAATATAACGATTGCCTGAATGACATCCCCAATGGTTTGGGTGGTGGAGTTAAAAAAATCATGGTGATGCATTACCAATTATCTCATGTTATGAATAATATCCATAATAATGGGGAACTTCCTCCTTCACCAAAGAGGGATCAACTGGCTATCGAATGTGTTAGGCGGCAACGACCACCGATGTTTTGTGGATCTTCTAATCCACTAGTTTCAGAACAGTGTGTCAACTTCATGGAGAAGATTTTTCTGGGATTTACTGTTCTGAGACGGAGAAAGTGACTCTAGTAGTTTATCATCTTGATGGAGAAGCTGATTAAGGGAGGGATTTGATTAAGAACACCATGCTATGTGAGGAAATTGAAGAGATGAAATGGGAATACATGAATATAATGTTTCTTATTAAGAATTTCCCATGAAATCTTCTCACAAAGATGGAGAGAGAATTAGTAGAGCTCAGGCAAAAATAAGAAGAATCTATCATAGCATATGAAGATAATTTCACAAGGCTTGCAAGGTACGCTTCAAGTTTTGTTATTATCACACCCAAGATTTTATATTAATATTATTTTATTATTTTACTAGACTTTCAAAATATCCATCAAACTACGGATCAAGCCTATTTTAAATTTTTTCATTTTATTGATGAATGAATGCTTTGCCCTTGACACATCCAGTGCATGGTCAGGGCATTTTCAAAGCTGTGCGGATTTTCCCTGGTCACCGTGCGGCCTGCCTCATGTATAAAATGGATAAATAAAATGATTTTAATGATGTATTTTAATAATCATAATTATGGTAATTATTATTATTATTATTATTATGCTCACCAAGTTTATTAATATAGCGTAATTATAATTAAGTTATTATTATTAACCCTCCATTAATTTTGTTAAGTATATTAAGTTTATTAATGTCATACTAAATTTATTATAATTTTTATTATGATTACAAATAATAATAATATTATTGTTTAGTTAATAATAATTGATATAAAGTTATTATTATTATTATTATTATTGGAATTTTTTTAAAAAAAATCCTTACTAAGTTTATTATTATCATTATTTAATAATTTTTTATTTGTTTTATTGTTTTTTTCCTCTTTTATTTTTTTTCTTATCTTATTTCTTTCTTTTTTTTCATTCCTTCCTTTTCTTGATTTACTTTTTTTCCATGTTGTCTTCCTCCCTGTGTGTCGCGCACAGCGCCCCTCCCCCCCTCCTGCATCGTGCGGGCCTCCTCCTCCTTGCCAAACCCTAAGCGTCGACGACTCTCCTCCTTCCTTTACCCGTGCCGCCGCCGCACTCCTCCATCACAACGAACCACCGATGACCATCCCTCTCCCATGGTGTGCCGCCCTGCCTCCCAGCCTCCCGCTATGCAGCCATCGCGGCCTCCTCCTCCGTCAGACCTAACTCGCGCCGCGCCTCCGTCTCGACCAGTGGCTCGCACACACCTGTCAACCGGTGACCCCCTTGTTTTGTGACACAACTATCCGCCAACGTCGTCTCCCTCCGGTGACCCCCTTTTCTCTCACATGACTTACCTTGGGTAAGACCATTCTCCGATCCAGGGTTTTGGTTCTTTCAATTTGGGGTTTTTAGGTTTTCAACAATTATGGTTTTAAATTAGGGTTTAAAATGAGGTTTAGTTTTATTATGGTGTAGTTGGTTAAATCATGAGTTTGGTTCAATTTCTTATTTTAGGCTTTATTTGATTTTGTTGGTGGCGTGATTGTCATGTAGTGGAAGTTTCGCACCGAAATTTTGAGGCGTTCTTCCCTGAGGTAGGTGGTTCCGCTCACATTTTTTATATGATGATTCCACTTGCTTATTTAATTAACTTAGCACCGTTTTTAATTATTTTGTATGTCACGAAATTGTTGTTGATTTGGTTTCAAAGTGCATTTAAATTGTGAGTATCATGTTTAAGTGGTGTTAGTGTATTTTATTTTCAAAACCCACATTGGGATGTTTATCAGCACCGATAAATCTTGCAGTTTGCGTATTTGAAAGTGTAGTTGATGCGGTGGACATTTTGGTGTGGGGTCAAAAGTGTTTTTAGTCTTGAAAATGGTTTTGGATGAGTTTTCTTTTCTTTATATATTCAATGTTTGTGACATGTTTGAAAGCTCTTTGATAAATTTTCTTAGCATTTTTTTATAAAAAATGTTTCTTTTCAAACTGGGCATTTAGTTCATTATGTTGCGCATGGGCTGCATTTTCTGTTTTGACAATTTAGTGGTGTGCGTTTCACCTTAGAAGTGGTTTTGGGGTGGATTTTTGTGTTCAATGTCTTATAGTACCGCTTGGAGTTGTTTTATAAAATTTTTAGGTGGTTTATTAAATCTTGTAAAGTGTTTGAAACATGTTTGTATATTGCTTTGGTGTGTGTATGATTTCAAAAAGTGGGTTTGAGCATACATATAAGGGTATATGTGTGCGGATATTGTTGTGACAATAATTGTAAGTGTTCAATTAATTGTTTTAGTAGTGCGAAATGTGTTTTTGTGGGTACTTGAGGTGCGTGGGTGCTAGAAAAGAATTTTTGATGGAAAATGTCCCACTTTGATCATGCTGAAATGTTTTATAAATTGGTCAAATGTTTGATTATTTGTTTGAATTATTTCATTAAATTATATGTGTAGTGTGTTGTACCTCATGGCAATGATTTTGGGTCGCAGGTATCGAGGATCCCTGCATGTACATGCATACAGTAAGACATATATATAGATATTCCCTCATTGTGCATATTCCCTCATGGTGCATGGAATATGTGAAATGAACCTTGGGGTGTATATATATGTGTATAAATGCATGTGTGTGTATGTGACAAGGATCAGTTTGAATGTTCGTCTTCATGCAGCGACATGTTGAGGTAGGTCCCCTATGCCTAAGCTTTTAATTTGAAATTCATAATTGCTTGATTGTTTTAAAAATAAGTTTTACACTATGCTATATACACATGCTATGGAATCTGATTGCGGTTGCTAGAAAATATTATGCCTTGTATTGGAAAATTGAAATGTATTTCAAAGCCGTTGGTCTTATGTGACATTTCTTGAAAAATTGATTTCTTAAGTGGTTTTGAATTGGTAAGGTGTATTTTCCAAAGTTGTTTGGCCTTTTGGCCGGTTGATTGTAAAAAGTGTTCCCTTTATGTAATTAAGAATGTTTGGAATCTTAGGAATGTTTTATGAAATAGAAAAAACCTCTATTGAGGCCCGTTTGGCACTTTAAGATTTGGTTTGCGAAAATAGACAACCCCTTTTGAGTCATTCCCCTAAATTTGAAAATAAAATGGGATGCAAGTGTTAATGAGTGGTTTGTGATATATGCCTAGTGCAAATGCTTGTGCGTGATTGTGTGATGTAAAGAGGGTTAATGAAATTAAGTAGGGAGTGCGGTGGTGAAAGGTTGAATGAGTTTTAGATAAAGAATGTGTAATGTACTTATTTGATTGCTTGATAATGAAAACTCACCACCATTTGAAATAGAGCACAATGGGAAACCCGGGTATCTAAGTGGGTGACCAGGACTAGTATGCTAGATGACATGGCAGGGGTTCGTCCCGGTTTTTATAGTAGGATTGACGCAAGAAAACTAAATAAACATATGAATTTATGAGGGTCGTGGTCTTCTAAGCCACGTTTTCTGAGGGTCGTGTCCTTCTAAGACACATTTTCTGAGGGCCGTGGTCTTCTAACCCACGTTTCACCGAGGTACAAGGTCTCTAAGTTCCCACTTGTTCTAGATACTTTTAGGTATTAACCATAGTGCTCATTTGTGACATGCTACTTGTGATGTAACTTTCTTTTCAGTTGTTTCATACCTGGTGTCTTGTTTGTAAAAATCACATTTTATTCCAAACTGGTTTCTTTCATTTTGAAATGCTAATACATGAATGGAACCTATTTTGAAAATGTAATAAGAGTGAAATGATTCATTTGAAAATGAAAACTCATTACTTTAATTTGAAAGGAAGGGAAAACATTATTTTATTATATCTTATTTTCAAACTTGTATAGTTGGATTTCTTAATAAAGGTGGAGGCATAAGACGTGGTTATATTTTGCCTTTCCTACTGAGCATCTCGGTGCTCAGGCCTACTTTACTTTTCAGTTGTAGGTTTTAGTCTTGGATCGCTTTTGGGAGCGAGTGTGGTTGTCGTACCATGGTGATCCACATGCTCACCTGAGGTATGTCACGTTTCTTTGTTTATTCTGTTTTCTGCTGCCACGTTGTTCAGTTTACTTTCCTTTATTTATCTGCTTGTTCAGTTTATGTTTATTTATCTTTGTCATGGGCCAAACCATTCCCAACTGGTTTTTTTTATGCCCGACACTAGTTGTCAGCCCGTGGGGATCGGGAACGCCCTTCGGGCCATGTCACGGACTGGGTTGGGAGTTGGGTCGGATGATGACCATGCCTGGTTCGTGAAAAAATGGTATCAGAGGAAGGTTCTTGTTATTTGGGATGTCATGTAGCTTGGTGATTAAGTGTGTCGGGACTCGAGGGGTAGGTGCGGGAAGGACGTCATGAACCCTTTCCCTTCCCGAGACTCGAGTTGCCTATGGTAGTATGAGATTTGAGTTTTTCTTTTGCTAGTTCTGTGTGGATGAGGGATGACAAGGGACGTGATTCGGTGTTACGCAACGAGCCTGCATGAAGTAGCGACCCATGTACAGCCCGAGTGCATGGTTCAAGATACTTCTTGTGGTGGATGCCCGCTCGGAGCATGGTCTTCTAAGCCATGTTTCCGGGTTGGCAAAGCCACTATTCCCTTATTTTTGGAATTTTGATGTGAGTTATGTTTGACCTTTATTTTGGTTGGTGTGAGTAGATCTCAAAAATTAAAATGGATTTTTGTGAAGGTGTTTTCAAAAGGTAATATGGTTGTTGGAGTGGAAAATGGTTTTTGAAATGGAAGACGTTTTGGAATTTTGAAATGTGTTTCTTTAATGATAAGTGACTTTCTCAATTGGTTGGGAATTTGTGCTTTGTGCTTAATGGTCTGTTTTGGAAATGTGAAATGTCTTGAATTGACCCTTGGTATTCCTATGAGTGATCACATACATTGAGGTGCGTATGTGGAAAGTGGGGAAATTGGTGATGTGAGTGGATGGGTGCTTGAGCTTGCACGTGATATGTATGTGTGAGACTCCATGGGATATCAATGGTGGATATTTAAGTGGTTTTGGTTGATGAGAAATGGTTTTCAAAAAGGGTTTTTCCGATGTTTAGAAAAGTGAGTGAGAAATTGATTAGCGTTCTCTTTTCGTGTTGGGTATTCTTTTTCGTGGGTTCTTGGTTTTGACATATTGAATTGTTGTTGGAATAGTGATTTGAGTTTGAGATTTCATTTGTGATTGAGGTGTGGAATTTTGATTTATGATGAGTTTTGATTCGGAATTTTGCTTCTTGTTTTTGAGTATGCTTCTCAGAAAAGTCCCAGAAGTTTCTAGTGAGCCTCTTCTAGTGGTTGGTTCTACCTAGACCATTAGCAGGGCGGTGGAATTGAATTATTTACAGTAATTTTCTAGCTTTCATGGCGATCGTGATCTATTGAAGGTAGCGAACTAGATTGGTGAAGTCGTTGGTGTTTTCAGGTTATTGGGAACTCCTAATTCTAAGAGAGTCTATGTTGGTTCAAGTCCATTTGAAGGTGAAACTTGGGATTGGTGGAGGAGATAATCCAAGCGTCGTTTCATGATTGTATGTCTGGGAAGGTGTTTAGGACCACTCTCATTAGATGGTTTATTTTTGTGGAAGCGAAGGTGATGGAAGTGACAAGGCTCATGAGTGTCCAGCAATTCCAACGAATATTGAAAGCCTACGTTGGGCATCTCAAGAAGTTGGTTCCCTTTTCTCCAAAGATAATGTCGCAGAATCAGATAAAGTTTATCTTATGTGGGGTCTTTGTCTATTGTTCAAGGACCAGTTCCCTTTGGTGTTTGGGATGGTTCCCCATTCTGTTAGAGCGAGCCGGAGGAAACCATCTTAGAAATGTTTTCTTTTCAATTCCATCTTCTATTAGTCAGGCCACTCTCTTGTTCACTTCTTGTGAGGACGGTTTGGGTACTTTAAGTCACCTTTTCATCATCCTCTGAAGTCTTGCTGTCGGTGTGGCCGTTTGGGGAACTTGGAGAGGTTCCGCTAGCGGAAATGTTAGAAAGATTCTCGACCGGAGGATGTTAGCTCCTGACTGCGGGGAAATAGATGCTTCAAGACATCAGAGATCTAGCCACAGCTCTCGGATCAAAGCCTTTCACGCAGTCAGGAATCATTGGGTGTGGGTCACTTTGGTCTAACTTTTGTCTCGGGTGCTTAAATAGGGACAGTTTAAATTTCATGGTTCAATCTTCCTCGTCTTTGAAGGTTCTGTTTTGCTGTAAGAGACACAAAGGACTGTTTTTCTCATGGTGGTTTTTTTTGAATACCCCATTGTGGTTGTAAAAGGGATGGAGAAATTGTTTTCATGTAATTATAGTAGTTTTGCCTCCTTAAATATGAGATTTACAGTTGTCTTTTTATGGTCGTGAGTCTCAAGATGATTATCTCTCTCATGTGGCTAGATCCATTGGTGACATGTTCTTGTTTTTGGATGTGCTCGATTTGGAGACATATGCGTCTTGGGAAATAATGAATAGGGGTTAGTTCCGCTACTCGGTTTGGGGTCTTTCGTCGATGACCCCATGTGGTGGGGGTCTGGTATATGCGGATAGTTCATGGGATGGGTTGTGCTGGATTTCTCGTATTGTTTTGTGCTAATTCGCTTAAGCTGGTCAGTTCTTAAACGGTGGGGAGACCCATGATGAATCTTGTTGTGCCTCCTTTGAGGCTTGGACTGTGTGGCGGTTCCCTCTTGGATCAAGTTAGCAGTTCCAGAGTTAGCCCATGCTAACAATCTCAATGTCGGTTGTGTTAGTCGGGTTCTTATGGTGGAGAGAACCCTCCTCGTTCCTGATGGTTCTTCTCATTTCAGTTTCCCTCAGAGTTGGTTGGGTGTGACTGGTGGAGTGAAAAGTCACACCGAGTTCGTGTTTTTGTGGGTCTATTCCTGTTTCTAACTCGGGTTTGATTCCACGTTCGACTGGGCGAATTTATGGGGGAAGAAAGTTTTTGTGGTGGGGAGAATTGTCACACCCGAACTTTTAAATTAATATTATTTTATTGTTTTACCAGACTTTGAAATTTTCCATCAAACTACGGATCAAGCATATTTTAATTTTTTTCATTTTGTTGACGAATGAATGCTTTGCCATTGACACATCCAGTGCATGGGCAGGGAATTTTCAAAGCTGTGCGGATTTTCCCTGGTCACCGTGCGGCCTGCCTCATGTTTAATATGGATAAATAAAATGATTTTAATGATGTATTTTAATAATCATAATTATGGTAATTATTGTTATTATTATTATTATTATTATTATGCTCACCATGTTTATTAATATAGCGTAATTATAATTATGTTATTATTATTAACTCTCCATTAGTTTTGTTAAGTATATTAAGTTTATTAATGTCATATTAAATTTATTATAATTTTTATTATGATTACAAATAATAATAATATTATTGTTCAGTTTATAATAATTAATATTAATTTATTATTACTATTATTCTTGGAATTTTTAAAAAAAAAGTGTTATTAAGGATTTATTATTATCATTATTTATTAAATTTTTATTTTTTTAGTGTTTTTTCTCTTTTATTTTATTTCATATCTTATTTCTTTCTTTTGTTTTTCTTTCCTGCCTTTTCTTGTTTTTCTTTTTTTTCCTTGTTGTATTCCTCCCTGTGCGTCTTTCACAGTTCCCCTCCCCCCCTCCTTCATCGTGCGGGAATCCTCCTCCTTTCCTAACCCTAAGCGCCGACGGATCTCCTCCTTCCTTTACTCGTGCCACCGCCGCACTCCTCCGGCACACCGAACCACAGGCGGCCATCCCTCTCCCATGGTGTGCCGCCCTGCCTCCCGGCATCCCTCTCCCATGGTGCGCCACCCTGCCTCCCGACCTCCCTCTCCCATGGTGCACCGCCCTGCCTCCCGGCCTCCTGCTATGCAGTCGTCGCGGCCTCCTCCTCTGGCGGACCTAACTCGCGCCGTGCCTCCCTCTCGACCAGTGGCTCGCACGCACCCGTCAACCGGCGACCCCCTTGTTTTGTGACCCAAATAGCCGCCAACGTCGTCTCCCTCCGGTGACCCCATTTTCTCTCGCGCAACTTCCCTTGAGTAAGACCTTTCTCCGATCCAGGGTTTTGGTTCTTTCAATTTGGGGTTTTTATGTTTTCATCAATTATGGTTTTAAATTAGGGTTTAGTATAGGGTTTAGTTTTATTATGGTGTAGTTGATTCAATCTTGAGTTTGGTCCAATTTATTATTTTAGGGTTTATATGATTGTGTTGGTGGCGCCATTTTCATGTAGTGGAAGTTTTGCACCGAAATTTTGAGGCGTTCTTCCCCGAGGTAGGTGGTTCCCCTCACAATTTTTTATGATGATTTCACTTGCTTATTTAATTAACTCATCAATATTTTTCATTATTTTTCATGCTGAAAAATTGTTGTTGATTTGGTTTCAATGTGCATTTAAATTGTGAGTATCATGTTTAAGTGGTGTTAGTGTATTTTATTTTCAAACCCCACTTTGGGCTATTTATCAGCGCCGATAAATTGTGAAGTTTGCGTATTTAAAAGTGCAGTTGATGCAGTGGACATTTTGGTGTGGGGTCAAAAGTGTGTTTAGTCTTGAAAATGGTTTTGGATGAGTTTTATTTTCTTTATATATTCAAAGTTTGTGAAATGTTTGAAAGCACTTTAATAAATTTTCTTAGCATTTTTTTATAAAAAAAATGCGTCTTTTCAAACTGTGCATTAATTCATTATGTTGGGAACAGGCTGCATTTTCAGTTTTGACAATTGAGTGGTGTGCGTTTCGCCTTAGAAGAGGTTTTGGGGTAGGTTTTTGTGTTCAATATCTTATAGAACCGCTTGGAGTAGTTTTATAAAATTTTTAAGTGGTTTATTAAATCTTCTAAAGTGTGTGAAACATGTTTGTATATTGTTTTGGTCTGTTTATGTTTTCAAAAAGTGGGTTTGAGAATACATATAAGGGTATATGTGTGCGAATATTGTTGTGACAATCATTGTAAGTGTTCAATTAATTGTTTTTGTAATGCGAAATGTGTTTTTGTGTGTACTTGAGGTGTGTGGGTGCTGAAAAAGTATTTTTGATAGAAAATGTACCACATTGAGCATGCTGAAATGTTTTATAAAAAGGTCAAATGTTTGATTATGTGTTTGAATTATTTCATTAAATTATATGTGTAGTGTGTTGTACCTCGCTGTAATGATTTTGGGTCGCGGGTATCGAGGATCCCTGCATGTACATGCATACGGTAAGACATATATATAGATATTCCCTCATTGTGCATATTCCCTCATGGCGCATGGAATATGTGCAATGCACCTAGGGGTGTATATATATATGTATAAATGCATGTGCGTGTATGTGCCAAGGATCAGTTTGAATGTTCGTCTTCAAGCAGCGACCTGTTGAGGTAGGTCCCCTATGCCTAAGCTTTTAATTTGAAATTCATAATTTCTTGATTGTTTTAAAAATATGTTATACACTATGCTATATACACATGCTATGGAATCTGATTGCGGTATCTAGAAACTATAATGCCTTGTATTGGAAAATTGAAATGTATTTCAAAGACGTTTATCTTAGGTGAATTTTCTTGAAAAATTGATTTCTTAAGTGGTTTTGAATTGGTAAGGTGTATTTTCTAAAGGTGTTTGGCCTTTTGGCCGGTTGATTGTAAAAAGTGTTCCCTTTATGTAATTAAGCATGTTTGGCATCTTAGGAATGTTTTATGAAATAGAAAAAACCTCTATTGAGGCCCATTTGGTACTTTAAAATTTGGTTTGTGAAAATAGAAAACCCCTTTTGAGTCATTCCCCTATATTTGAAAATAAAATGTGATGTAACTGTTAATGAGTGGTTTGTGATATGTGCCTAGTGTAACGGCTTGTGCGTGATTGTGTGATGTAAAGAGGGGGAATTCACTTAAGTAGGGAGTGCGGTGATGAACGGTTGAATGATTTTTACATAAAGAATGTGTAATGTTCTTATTTGATTGCTTGATAAAGAAAACTCACCACCATTTGAAATAGAGCACAATGGGAAACCCGTGTATCTAGGTGGGTGACCAGGACAATTACGCTAGATGACACGGAAGGGGTTCGTCCCGATTTGTCTAGAAGGATTGACGCAACAACACTAACTAAACATATGAATTTCTGAGGGTCGTGGTCTTCTAAGCCACGTTTTCTGAGGGTCGTGGCCTTCTAAGCCACGTTTTCTGAGGGTCTTTCTCTTCTAAGCCATGTTTCACCAAGGTAAGAAGTCTCTAGTTTCCCACTTATTCTAGCTACCTATAGGGATTACCTATAGTGCTCATTTGTGACATGCTGCTTATGATGTAACTTTCTTTTCAGTTGTTTCATACCATGTGTCTTGTTTTTGAAAATCATATTTTATTCAAAACTGGTTTCTATTCATTTTGAAATGTTAATGCATGCTTGGAACATATTTTGAAAATGTAGTAAGAGTGAAATGATTTATTTGAAAATGAAAACTCATTACATGAATTTGAAAATAAGGGAAAAAATTATTTTATTATATATTATTTTCAAACTGGAATAGTTGGATTTCTTAATAAAGGCGGAGGCATAGGACGTGGTTATATTTTGGCTTTCCTACTGAGCATCTCGGTGCTCACGCCTACATTACTTTTCAGTTGCAGGTTTCAGTCTTGGATCTCTTTTGGGAGCGAGTGTGGTTGTCATACCGTGGTGATCCACGGGGTCACCTGAGGTATGTCACATTTCTTTGTTTATTCCTTTTTCTGTTTCCACGTTGTTCAGTTTATTTTCCTTTATTTATTTGCTTGTTCAGTTTATATTTATTAATCTTTGTCATGGGCCAAACCATTACCAACTGCTTTTTTTTTGATGCCCGACACTAGTTGTCAGCCCGTGGGGATCAGGAACGCCCATTCGGGCCATGTCGCGGACCGTGTCGGGCGTTGGGTCAGATGATGACCCGGACTGGTTTGTGACAGTTATCAAAAAATGATAGAAAAATTGATATATTCTTTAGTGGATTAAAACCACACCTTTGAAAGGCTCTTGAAATTTTTATAATTTCGGAGTTATGAAGAAGTTGATCTGTGTGCTCTCAAAGTGGAGATGGAGTTTGGAGAATGGTCCCATGGATATGGTGATAAGAAGTGAAAGGCAGAGTTTCAATCTGGTGGATCTAATGACAAAGGTGGGAGGAAAAATCAACGACCCACATGCCAAAAATGTAGCAAGTTTCACAATGGGAACTGCCAAAAAGGGACAGGGAAATGCTTCAAGTGTGGGGAAGAATGACACCATGCACAAGAGTGTCGAAAAGCCATGAAAAGGAAGGAGAATATAGCTGATGAAACTAGAGAACCACTCATGGTCCAATTCTACAACAGTAAGGAGCTATGGCACTATGAAAACTAGTGCACTAAACCTCTAGTTCTCGATGGTAATCAGCATCAGAAGCCACCAATGAAAAAGGAACAAGGAGATCCTTATGCCATAAATACTACGGAGGTGGAGCTTGATAATGAATTCATACAAGGTACACTTCTTATTCACTCAAGAATTAAAAAAGTCTTCTTTGATTCGGGTTCTACGCATTCCTTTATATCTTGCAAGTTTTCTAGAACTATATAATCAAAGCCCCAAAACCTGGAAGTAGAGATCTTTGTAAAAACACATAGTGGTGAAATTATTGTAACCCAAGTTTTTGAATCTCCGCTTTTTGGTGTGTGTGGGAAGGTTCTTCTGACAAATCTCATAATACTTTCCTTGGTGGAATTCAACACTATAATGGGAATATATTGGCTCTCTTCATATAGATCACATATCAACTGTTGTTAAAAGGAAACATCTTTTCATATTTTAATCCATACCATGATCCTCTACAAATGAAAGGAAGATCATGAGTCTCCTTTGAAAAAACCTTCAATGGTGTCGGTGTTGATTCCCTATGAAGAAGTATACCCCTCCCAAATGGTTGAGTCGAAGGAAAGTTCAAACCTTGAAGAAATTCCCATCATGAGGGAATACGTGGATGTATTTTCCAATGAGTTACCCAAAATTCCCTCGGATCGTGCGGTAGAGTTCTCAATTGAACACAAACCCGAAGCTACTTTTATCTCGAAGTGCCCCTATAAGATGGCTCCTATCAAACTGGAGGAGTTAATAAAGCACATGCAAGAGCATCTGGACAAAGGTTTCTTACGCCATATTGCAACGCCATGGGGTGAGCCATTGCTCTTTGTGAAGAAGAAGGATGGAACAATGAAGCTGTGTATTGATTATCAGGAAATCATCAAGATCACCATAAAGAACAAGTAGCCTCTCCCAAGGATAAATGACTTGTTCGACCGGTTAAGAGGCGCTCAATACTTCTCACTGGTGGATCTTAGTTCCAGATATCATCAGGTAAAGATGATGAAGGAAGATATTCATAAAACTGCCTTTCGAACAAGGTATGGGAACTATGAGTTTTCGGTGATGCCCTTTGGACTAACTAATACCCTTGCAATATTCGTGTATTTGATAAGTAGAGTCATTAGACATTACATTGACAAATTTGTGGTGGTTTTTATCAATGATATTCTAATCTAATCCAAAATAAAGGAGTAACATGATGAAAATCTAAGACTTGTGATGGAAACATTATGAAAGGAGAAGTTGTATGCCAAGTTCAGCAAGTGTGACTTTTGGATGAATCCATTCACGTTCATGGGACATGTGATCACAGGTGAGGGAATTTCTGTGGATGCTTCAAAGACAAAGGGGATTGAGAAATGGCCCATTCCCACTAGTGTCACAGAAATCCATAGTTTGCTTGGATTAGCTGGGTACTACTGATGTTTTGTGAGAAACTTCTCATGATTGTCAAGACCACTAACTAAGTTAACATAGAAATGGGTAAAGTATGTCTGGATGGAAGAATGCGAGGGAAGCTTCAAGAAGCTATAGATAAGGATGATCACTACACCAGTACTCGCTCTACCAAAAAGTGGAGAATGTTTTGTGATATACAGTGATGCTTCAATGAATATCTTGGGTTGTGTACTCATGTAAAATGATAATGTGATAGTCTATGCCTCATGACAGTTGAAGATCCATGAGCAGAACTACCCGACACATGATCTATAGTTGGTAGCCATGATTTTTTCCTTGAAAATCTGGCAGCACTACTTTTAATTGATAAGGTTGACATAGACACCGACCACAAGATCCTAAAGTATATATTCCCTCAAAAGGAGCTCAACATGTGTCAAAGGAGATGGATAAATCTAATAAAGGATTATTATTGCTCAATTGACTATCATCCTGGAAAGGCGACAAGGTAGCTGATGCTCTATGTAGAAAAGAACCTGCTACTCTATCCATGTTGTGGATTGAGAAAGACCCTATATTCTTGAATGTGCAAATAATGGATTCGGAAATCATAAGGCCAGGGGATACATCCTAACCTTCCCAAAGATTGAAAAACCATCCATCCAGGAGAATATTAAGGAAGCACAAAGGTATGATGTGGAGATTCAAAAGAGTGTGAATGTAGAAAAAAAGGGAAGCTGCAGGAGTTCCATATCGACGATGATGGTGTGATTCGGGTTGGAACTCCGCTTTGTGTGCCTTCATCACCCGGGATAAAGAAGGAGCTATTGGACAACTCACATAGCTCAACTTTCTCAATCCATCCTAACAGTACTAAGATGTACCGGGATATCTGAGAACACTTTTGGTGGGATAACATGAAGAAGGAGATTGCGGAATATATATCAAGTTGCTTGGTATGTCAGCATGTTAAAGCTGAGTGAAAAAAGTCTAGGGTATGATGCAGCCATTTCCTATACCGATGTGGAAATGGGAAAATGTTACTATGGACTTTGTCACGGGTCTCCCGAAAACGTCAAAGTGAAATAATGCTATATGGGTTATGGTTGACCGACTCACCAAGACTACACATTTTATCGCTATTCGGGAAGATCTCTCATTTGATCAATTTGCGGAGATATATGTGAAGGAAGTTGTGAGATTGCACGGGGTTCCACTTTCAATTTTCTGTAACCGTGATCCAATGTTCACATCGTTGTTCTGGAGGGGCCTTCAACATGATTTGAGTACTGAATTAAATTTCAACACGGCCTATCACCCCTAAACTAATGGTCAGTCTTAAAGTACTATTCAGACTCTTTAAGATATGCTAAGAGCCTTCTCTCTTGAATTCAAAGGTGGATGGGATTAGAATCTCCCATTCATTGAGTTCTCATACAAAAATAGCTTCCTCTCTAATATTCGGATGGCTCCGTATGAAGCGATTTATGGGAAGTGATGTAGAACTCCAACCTATTGGGATGAAGTTGGAAAAGAAAGATACTTGAACCCGATCTTGTTCAAGAGATGATAGAGAAGGTTCAAGTCATCCAGAAACACATGGAAGTTGATCAAAGTAAACAAAAGAGCTATGATGTCAACTGTCGAAGGGACTTGGAGTTCGACGTTGGAAATAATTTCTTCCTTTGAATATCTCCTTGGAAGAGAGTGAGGCGATTTGGGAAGAAAGGGAAACTAATCCCATGGTACATTTTCCCCTTTGAGATCCATGACCGCATAGGAGCCGTGGCCTATCATCTTGCACTTCCACCGAATATGGATCATGTTCATGATGTGTTTCATGTATCACTACTGAGGAAGTACATACCAGACCCCCCACATGTACTAAACTCAGAGGTGGTGAAGCTAGAATATGACATATCTTATGAGGAGCAGCCAGTAAAGATTTTGGATCAGAGCGATAAGGTTCTACACAACAAGAACACCCATATTGTCAAAGTGTACTGGAGGAAACATAAGTTTACGGAAGAATCTTGGGAACCAAAAGAGGCAATGAAGCATAATCACCCTCACCTGTTTGTGGAAAGTGAAATTTCAGGGGTGAAATTTCATAAGGGGGTAAGAATATAACGACCCAAAGTTTTTCAATGGAAATTCCTTTCTTATATTTATGTCATAAAATAACATGAAATCACAAAATAATGAACTACTAACTGATAAGTGACCTTTAAACATAATTTTGTCACTTCTGTGTTTGGAATTTTGAAAATCTGACATACACAGCTGTATTCAAGATGATTTTTGGTGTCTAATGAAACAAAAATAATTTTTGGAGAATAGTGACATACCCTTAAGAATAGTAACATACCCTTATAAATAATAATATGACCCTTATGAATAGTAATTCATCCAACATAATAGTAACCTTACCTATAAATAATTAAATAAAATTTAGACATCTTAGAAAATGATAATTTGACCTTAGTTAACGTTTTGTTATTTTGTAAGTCATAAATAATTAATTATAATTAATTAATTAATTTAAAATAATATTTAATTCCCTAAAATGTATTCATAAATTATTGAATCAATTTATTATAGGTTTTAGATAATTTTATAAGACCCTACATAATTTTTGAAAGCACTATAAAATCAGTTTTTATCATAAAAACTGTTTTTAAAGTAAATAATGATTTTAATTAAATATTAAATTAATAATACTTAAAAAATATTTTTGAAAAATGGACTTCATTTTTGTATTCTAAACTTTAAAAAATGGTTGGGGTAAATTTTTGGCTATTTCTGAGATACAAGAATTTTTTATGAATAGTAGATTCCGATAATTTACAAGAAATGCTAAATAGTGGATTAATTGAGTCATCAATGATACTCTGCTGATGTAAGCCCACTTGGTTCGGGATCACATTATAAAATTACTATTTTTGGACATTCAATACTGACTATTCCTTGTCTTAGTAGAAAATAATAATCTAATGAATTTTATATTAAGGAATCCCCTCTCCCCTCCACTATAATTGCCACCCTTCACACCATCATTTCCTCAAACCTCTCAATCTCCAAGACTTCCCTAAACTCTGCCCAAACACCTTACCTAGCCCTTACCCCACGTCCAAGATCTGCTGGTATCACAAATATACCATGATTAGTCCCTTAAGGAGGTTCTCAAGAGGAGGACTCTAGAGATAATTTCCCTCCCTCTCCTCCTTTAATTTCCGTTCAAGTTCAAGTTCATTTCTTGATCTCTCCCCACCTATCTTCATCCAAATTGAATTTTAACTGAATTATTATAAATATAATGTAATTTTATGATTCTTATGGGATATTATATCATTCAAACCCCTTTACCGCTTCCTTTTATTTTATTAAGGAGAACACTGTTCGTGAGGTGTTAATTTATCACCTTCAAGAATGACATGCTTTCTTCTTCCATTTCTACCTTCAGATCTGGTCATGAAACCATTTTTATGGACAAAAAAATGTTATATGTATTATGTTATATTTAAAGTTCTAGAAATAACCTATTTCCATATTACTAAGTGATAAGTTAAAACATGTTCGTTGTGATCCAAAAAACCGCAAAAAAATGACCCAAATAACCATCATTTAATTCTTAGCTAATGATTCATACACATAGATATAATATAATTCATTATAAGATTCTTAAAACTCCTGTAATATCATTAATGTCATGTAATATAATTTCTGGGTGTTTACTCCTATTCTACCCAAACTTCAATTTAAGAATACAAGTGAACCACCCATGAAAAAACCATAAAAATGAACATTCCCGAACAATGTTTCTAAACTATATTACTCATTGAAAGGCACATTAAATTACATAATGATGCCATAATGAACACTATTAATGTATAAAAGGTTTTTTATTTTCTAATTAATGAATATAATGTCATTATACAGGACATTAATGTGAATTAAGCATTCAGATACAAGGTAATGGGAAATCTCAAACTCAATTTTCATCCTTCAGGTTCTCCTTCTTTCACTCCATTTTGATATGGTTACTCCATAAAGATCTATTAATCATAATTATATTACCTTTTCTGTGATATAAATATTTTGTAATTTTGTTTATTTCTAACAAAATTGTTTCCAAAAGAAATCTTCTTTTAAGAACTCTACTTTTACTTCTCATTTATCGTTGATGGTTCTTGTATCAAGTATGATGTTCCCTCATTATTTTGGTAACCCAAAGCATATGAATGTTTTCTTATGAGAAGAAGCCCATTACAATTCATGGTTTAGTTATGTTCACTTTTGATATGAGTTCTATGTGGAAATCATGACAATGATAATGTTATTATGTGACGGGTGTGCCCAGAATTATATAGCACAATATGAATGCTTCAAGATGACGGGTGCGCCCGAAATTATACAGTGCTCCATTGCATTGGTTAATTCTATTAATCTCTTAATTATATGTGAAATGATATGCGAAAAATATTCTATATTGGTTCACAATTATATGTGGTATTTAACCACTAAACCATGATGTTTCATTTTTATGAATTGCCACATTTCATGCCTTTTATTTATTCTCCTCTCATGTTCATGATCTTTTGCCTATGTTATCATTATGCTCACTCCATGATATATTGTCTATATCTATCCTATTACTGGGCTTCTAGCTCACCTCTTTTTATGTATATCCTCTGGTGGATACATGTACTAAGGAGAGGACAAGTTCCAATAAGAAGCTAGAGAAGAAGAAATTAATAAATTTTTATTCTTGATGTTGTAAGTGTTATGTACGATCCTAGTTTTCCCAAGACATTAAACCAATGGATCATCTATATGTAATACTATTATATTGTTTATCTTTAAAATTATTTAATGGTAATGTAATAAATGGCCGAGATGAAATACATTGCTCCTCACCCGATTACCCAACTTCATTCCCGCAACCTAATTTCAATACACCCAAATCCTGATTTACGTCCATAGCTCAACCTACTGAGAACCCCTCCACGGCCTCTTTCTTCGTCTAACGAGTCATCCACATCCTCCTTCATCACCTGAAGATTTCACCAAGATCGTTCTCCAAAATCTAATTGCAGCGCATCTTTCCAGCACTCCCTTGTAACCTATTCAGATGTCTGCAATCTAGGTTTTGGTAAGATACTCCCTTTAGTCTATGAAATATTGGGTTTAATGTTCTTTGTACGCAGCTACCAGGGCTCCATAGTCATTGAACACCTTCAATTCCTTCATGTACCTCTGATACGGAAACTCCAAAATCATCCACCAACAACTTATCATCTTTTTTTCCCTAAAAGTTGTACTATTCTACTCAGCCAGTTATGCCGAGTTCTCCTTGGTCTGGCTCCAGAATCCATTGCGCAATAAGTATATTATCCTATTAGATTGTAATACATATCCATTATGTTATTATTTATATTATTTAAAGGTTCACACAAGGTAATTAATATTTAATAATACGTTATAGTTTTTCAATAGCCTGATTATTATTTTTCGTCAGCATTTACCTTCTTCTGATTACAGTAAATAAACCACATAGAAACCAACCATAGCAGTAACTGATATTATATTTTCATTGATTACTGGATCATGTATTATATTTTGGTAATGAATCATTTTTTAGGGTAGTGGAACATGTTTTTTCTTGGATCATTTGGGTCATACATTTTGTTTGGGTGAAGTATCATGTAACTCATTAGATCAGTGGACCATGTGTTTCATTAGATTAGTAGATCATGTGTTTAATTATTTCAATTATCCATTTTTAAAAGGAGTGGATCAAGTATTTTAGAGAAACAGATCATGTATTTTAGTGCAGTGGATCATGAATTAGAGAAAGGTATAATTGTATTTGTTGAACCAAATATCACTTGGCATTTTGTTGGATTATTGGATAATTTTTTACATTTATTTTAGTTATTAGTTTCTTTTGGAGAATTGGATCACGTTTTACATTATTTATTACTTCTTCCAACTGGATTTTTTATATCTTCATATTTATTTAATTATAATATATTGACGATGCATCCATATTTTAGATAAGTTGGTCATTTTTTGCATGATAAGTTTTTGTTATGTGGCTTGATTCATTGACATAATTGACCCACCATGGGCATAAAGAATGACTTGGTTCCACAAAATGGTATGACATTAAAATCACTACAACACTTTCTATCAAAAAAATATTAGTAGAATAGAAATATAGGATATGTTATTTTCTATTTGAAATGTGAAAAATAATTCAATCTCAATTCTAATAATCATGTTATTTATAAGTATAGAAGATATGGTAATTGGATGATTTTATATTTTCCCTTCATCCATTATAATTCATTAAGCATGTTAATGTTTCCTCTCATTGAAGAACCTTGATCGACTACATATTTCATTTCATTCTTCACACACCTGGGCTCAGCACTGAAGATCACTGATTAGAAAAAATCATTGATGATCTCGACAATATAGTAAGTAAATTTTTGCATTTCGAAAAATTCATACACTTATATATGTTCTCATATTGTAAATGAACTTATTATTATAAGTATTTTTTATCATTTAATCCACAAATGCATTGATTTTTCAGGAAATTAGATCTATTGTGATAGTTCATTTGAGCTTGACAATGACCTGAAGCATGATGTTCATGATTGAAAACTGAGCTTTTGAGGAAAAAAAGAATTGGAGATACTGATTTTTATACACCCTAGATTTCTTTTTTTCTTTATGTGTTTTTTGGCTATATAACTATATATTCATTGAAATTTTTTAAAATGATGTATGATTGAAGTTTTGAATGTGTTTTGTGTCATGACTAAACAATATTTTTTCCAGTTTGGTAACAGGTATGGGATTCTAGTGATGTTTTCGTTCTTAAAGGTATGCTTCACTAATTTGAATCCTTTAGAACCCATTTGACTATGAATAATCTATTTTGGTTTATATTACCATGGGTTATGTTTAACTAAACCTTGTATTTTCATAATTCTTTTCCTATTTATTCCTGTTGGATCATCCATGCACAATTTGGATCATCCATGGTATATTCCAGAAGGTATGTTTCACTAATTTGAAAAGAGTCATATGATAACTCTTACGGGGAAGGGTAATATTGATTCTTTAGTACCATATATATTTCCCATGTTGTTATATATATATATATCATCATGTGTGTGTATTTGTTTTCATTTGTATAATTCATACAGAAGTATATATATGGGTTTATCTTCATGTGTGTGTATTTGCTGTAGTTTTTATTATTTTTTATACCAGAAGATTTTTTTTCTGTATACACAGGATGTGACCATGATAAAATTTCTCATAGATGTGTAATAATGAGAGATATGATGGATGATCCTCTTTTGAGAAATTACAGGTATTATATTATCCTTTTTTATGCATTCTATTTTATTAGTCAAGATTCCATTGACAGCTATATTATATGTGTCTTTACATTAATTATTTTGGACATGATCATGTTAGTGTAATTATGGTGGGTGAGTCATAAGAATGATCCATTTCAATAGATATCTTTTTGGGAGTCCTAAAAAAGGTAAATTTTTTATAAGATGAACCTCTGTGAAATTTTTCCTAAAATTAAACTATTCATATGTATCCTTTTTTCACATATCATTATAAATCCATATCCAACATTGTCTACCTAAACTATGCCTATTTATCACATCAGCTACAATTGATGAAAAATAAATGTCTTCTTTCTTCGAGGAGGTTTTTCTTTAAGGACAAATATGCAGTGAATATTTTATTGTGGGACGTGTGTTTTCATTCAATCATGTTTATCAAACACCTATTTTAATTATCTGAAATTAGTAGAAAGCATCATGGAGTGGATTTTCTGGACTTTGGATCAATGGAATAACCTACAATATTAGCCATTGAGGTATGCTCTATTTATTTTTTGACATTTTTTCCTCAACTCATACTAATGCGCATTATTTGGCATTTTATCTTTCTCTGGAATTTCATTTAAAAAGACAAAAAATAAACCTTAACTAACCCATTTGTCTTGTATTTGTTATATTTTTTGTGACACAACAACAAAAAACATGCCTAATACACATTGTCTACTGTCTTTATTGGGAGATGTTATGACAATTTAATTGGACCTATCATGAAAGGGGGTTTCATTGGAAAATATAAAATTTTTACGATCCTATCTCAGATTATATTCAAGCCCCAGTTTGAACTATTATGCCAATGAATGAGCAGGTACCGTTGTATTTGGAGTAACATGTTTATGTGATGATAAGTACGTGCACAAATTTTCTAAATGTTCAATACACTTTTGAGTGCCTATTTCATATTCCTATAAATTATATATCTTTCAAATGGATTTAATTTTCATTTATGAAATTATATTTAGTGTGTTTCATTTAAATTTATTTTCTTTCTAGAGTATCTAATAGTTTCATATCAAATATAAATAATTAGTCTTGAAAATGAAATATTTCATAATTGTTTCTCATATACTTATTTTGTATCACATGTGTGATGTTTCAGTATTTATTATGAGGAAATATGATATTGATATTTCAGTCCAGTATCTAATTGAAGAAAACCAAAACAATGGAAGAATGTATTTAGGTGTGTTTGTCATATATTTTATAGAATTATAGAATTATTGTTTTTTTCATATATTTAACAGAAATAAAAAAAATGATGATTTGTAAACATGCTCCATGGGGATGGCATGAGCAAAAAAATATATATGGGAATAGTAGTTTTACATAATGATAGGTATAACCAATGATTGGTAAAAATATTAATATATTTGTTTTATTTTGAAGAGAATCTGGTGGTGCTGATAATTTGAGGTGTGTTATGTGTATTCTTTATTTTATAAATTGTAAATATAAATATTTCTCGGAGCCATCCTTTTTTATTGTATCATTTATTTGGGAGTTAGAGGTATAAATATATTCCCTTTCTTGTATCAATCTATTAAATGTTCATAGTGGGGGTGATCATCTTCTCAACTTCATTTAATTGGTCTTTGATTTTACAATAGGGAAATATTGGATCTATATGTGTTCAACAATCATTACTATCTAACTACCTCTTAATGTAGGGATCATGAGGTTTAGAAGTAGATTTTACATTCACCCTTTCTTATAGCCTCAATATGTGTTCATAAAAATTACTGTGTTCCTACCCCATTATGTGTTCATCTGAATTTTCATGATTTTTTATGATTATGTAATCATCAACCCTATGAAATATGATGATTCTATAAACATGCACCCTGGGGATGGAATGAGAAGGAACATATATAAAGACATATGAGTTTTAATTAACAATTGGTATACCTAATGTTTGGCATATATATTAATATTTTTTTGTAGGAAATATGGGGACACATCTATTTTGAACAGTTGAAATTAAATACTTTTTAATATAAAAATATACACCAATCTTTAGGTATTCTGTAAATTCTAATATTATGTAAATGGAATCCTTTTTGAACAAATGAAATTCAATCCTTTCAGTTAGTGGTATAAGGGGATTTTGAATTACCATTTCTTTATATTTATGGGATTCATTGGGTTTTCATGTTACTGAAATGTGTTTCCTATCCTGTAATTCTATATATGGATGTCTCCTAGATCATCTCAGTGGCCTCTCCATGTTGCTGGTGCCCTCACCTTATTTTCTATCTTTAATGAAAACATTGAGTCCAGTTTAATCAATGGTTTTCTATTATATAGGTATATGAGTTCAACAGACATTATTATCCTCTTGACTCTTTTATTGCAGGGAACAGGATGTTTGGATGCAGATTTGAGTTTCACTTTTTCTTATAGCCCTTATATGTGTTCAAATACATTACTATCTTTCTAACTCATTATGTGTTCATCTAAATTTTCATGATTTTTTATGATTCTGTAAACATCCACCTTATGAAATATTATTATTATATAAATATGTACCCTAGGGATGGTATGAGAAGCAACATATATATAGAAATATGAGTTTTACATAACGATTGGTGTGCCTAGTATTTTGAAAATATATTAATAAATATTTCTTTTTTGCAGGAAATATGGGGATGTTGCTATTTTGAATAGAGGAAATTACATCCTTTTTACTATCCAACACACCAATCTTTAGGTATTCTATAAATTCTACTCACTTTTCCAAATATATCTAAAATAGTGGTCATTTTCATGCTTCATTTTGATCATCCTTTTGGAACCATGGATATTTTGATTAAGTACATTCTCATGTAAGACAAACTATTTTGGCATATATGATAGAATGATTTAAATTCCTGTTTCATATAATAATTCTTAGTTGAATCTACATTTGATTAAACTTGTACAACAGGCTGGAGAATACTTATTTATTTGATTGTTAGGCTGCCCCAAGAATAATATGTTGTCTTTTTGTTGATTAAGTGAAGACCTGCAATTTATGGAAGACTGAAATAAGTGGATGTCGAAAAGTGATTTTTGTATGGAGTTTTTCTGTGCATTCTAATTCATATGGTGACTCCTTTACCTCATTATATGATGTTTTATTTTAATTCATGATTTTATCCTCTTTCAATTACATAATGGTGAAATCACATCACACGTCATGTTATAATGTATCTTGATTCTTGTATTTTGATTTCTAGGGTATTGGATGGGAATCTAACTCATTCATTTTATCACTTTTTTAGACCATTCATTTTTTAATGAATATTTTCCTATCAAAAATAGTTAGCTTCAAATGGGTGTTGTGCAGCCTATGGTTGCCATTTTTCATTGCAGGATTCAAAGGTAAATTTCAACTTCTTTTATTTGGTTTTTAATTAATTCTTTTATGTTAAATTTCATTTTTTTGATTCTATAAATTTAGGTATTCTTATTTTAATTTTTTTTTTCTATGTAGAAAAATCTTCCATGAATTTTAAGTTGGATATTCGTACAGTGACATAATTGATTACTGACATTAGTACTAATGCTGTATATTTTGAATTTTAAATTTCCATTTGAATGTTCTTTTCATTCATGTACAATTCAATATTATGCCGTTTATAATAATATTTTTAAGAATTCTTTCAAGTTCTTCTCATAATATCTCTGTGACATTAATACTTATGATATTTCATTCATGTTCGTTTTTAATGTACTTTTCTAATTACATTCCATTTTTTCTTTTTATTCATGTATTATAAGTTGGATACATATTTTGATTTCTACATCACTACCTATTTTCTTCTCATTATTCTTTTATGTTTTCCTTCATGTTCATTTATTTTCTTAAAAAATGTTGTTATTTTCTTCAATTGAATGTTTTCTACTATATTCAAATGTCAATTTTAATATATGATTTGTTTTCCATTTATATTCTCATATATGTTTTCAATGTTTTCAAATAATTTAATTTTCCTTATATGTTTTTCTATATGTTTTCGTCATATTCTCCAACATTCATTTTTATGGTTTATTTTGTACAATGATAATATAATTATGTTTTACTTATATATTTATATATATTGTCCAATATGTTTTCAATATTCACCTATATATTCTCCTATGTTATTTTATGTTACTTATTGTCCTATATTTTTAATTATCTATATTTTTTTCCAATTATAGTTCAATATTAATTATCACTATTGTTTTTCAATATATTCAATATGAAGGTTCTTTATTAACATTGAAATATAGTTTTGTCTTCTGGAAAGTATGAATTTAACGTGGTTCCATGAGAACTCATGGGTAAGTACTTGTTTTTTAAATAATAGAGATAAATTATATGTCTCTAAATACTGTTGAAACAAAACATGTTCATTTTCATTGGAGTATTCTAAAATCTCATTTTCAGTTTCGATATAAATTGGAAAATCATAGAAAATTATTGGATTTTACCAATATACTAGTTATTAAATTATATTTATCTGATCATTTTATAAATGGTTTGAAACCTATAAAAATAATCATATTTTTTAATAATGATAATGAATATGGGGTATTAGAATTATTATATCTTTTTTAATTCAACATGGTAAAAATGCTAGTTTTGTGGTAAAATGTATGTTCTTGTCATTTTCTTACCTTAATAGTTTCACAACGATTTATCCTTGGACACATAGGAAATAAATATTATGCTTTTTTTCAGTCATTTAAATATATATATTTTCATTCAAATGCTTATATAATATTTTACTAAGTATGTATGTTAATATGAATATAGAAATGTTTTTTATGTTAAGTGGATATTTTAAAAAAATCAATCCTAAAACAACACAATAAATGTTATTATAGAAAAAAAGAATAAAACAATTACTAAAGTAGATAGAAAAATTCATAATGAATATATAATACATAAATTCTTATGAGATTCATATATTTATAATGTCATAAATTTCATTAATATAATATTTACTAGACCCATGTTAAATAAGACCCCTTATGAATTGTCTAAAGGATGAATGCCTAACATTATATATTATAGAGTATTTGTGTTTATATTTGTTTAATTTAAATAATATGGATAAAAGAGATAAATATGATGTTAGAAATTTTCAAGGTATTTTTAAATTACATTATATTAATAGTAAAACTTATGGAGTGTTTAATAATAGAATAATGATTATTTAAGATTTTATTAATATAATTTTAATGGATTTTAATGATAATATAATTTGCTATTTTTGAAATATAGATTATGAATTTAAAAAATTTATCTAATGTGAATAAGAATCTGATAATTAATATTTAATAGTTGATTGGGTGGGTATTCTATCTCCATTTGATCCTTATAAAATGATAAATCATACGGGTCACACATTAGAGAATGTTGTTTTAAAATATTATTATCGGATATAACAAAAAATACTCTTTTGAATTTCAACACTAATTCTACTTATGATTATGAGATTATACCTATATATATTGATTATGCTCAAAAATATGATTTTTGGATACATTTAATTGAATAATAGCTTAAAATATCACTAGAAATAACATTTGTAATATAGTTGAAACCACTAAATAAAACATGTCATAAGAATTAAATGGATTTTTAGGAATAGTGTATATTTTTAAATAGTGTAATTTCCAGTTTGTTATTTTTAATGAAATCCCTATTTTTGAAAATAAAATTTTTAAAAATCTAGTTTTTAAATTATATGAGTCATTTTATGGTCTTATTAAAAATCCTAGAACTAGAAATAAAAGGCTAACCTTTTTTTTATAAAGAGTGGTTTTAGTAAAGGAAATGGTGGTGTGAATTTATTTATAATTATAGTTTATAAAGATGTTTTATTTTATGAAATATATATTGATTATCTTTTGTTTGGTTCATCTAGATTTCTCTTATATAATGAATTTTATATTCTTATGAGACATGGGGAATATATGAGTTTAATGTTAGAGGTAAAATATTTATTTTTCAACAAATTTTATAAAAGAAATATTATATTTTAATTACTCATTATAAAGATGTAAATGAGTTATTAAAAAGGATTTTTAGATAATATTATGAGTTTGAGAACCCCAATGAGGACCAATTTGTAATTGGATGTTGGTAAATTTCGGAAAACAATTTATACAAATTTTTCTAGAGGCATGAAAGGAAATTTATTCTAACTAACTGATTCTAGAGCTATTATAATGTGTAGTGTATGTTATTTTACAATGATTCCATCCAATAATAAGGAATTATAAATAATAATCATCACCATGTAAATGTTTAATTTTATTGAGTATTAATAAAAAACAATAAATTTCATTAAACATGCATCAGGCTCAGTATATAGAAGATACTAGTGTTTGTGTTTAATTTCATATGATTAAACAACCCTTGTGTAATTTTGGTGTTCCTTTTCATAAAACTCCTAATTAATAAAATAACAATTTTATTATTTCAATTTTTAAAAAATATTATTACAATATTATAGGATTATACAAAGGATATGTGGAATCCAGGTAATAATAGAAAATATTATGTCAATGATTGCAACGAATACATTTAAAACAGGTTAGGATAAGTATAAAAACCATGTACATGATTTAGGATTGGGTTAAAATACTATATAAGGGAGGTATTTTTCTATATATCCTAGATTAAGGCTTCATAAATTGATATTGATTGTGACTGTTGATCCATGCATTATCATAGTCCATCTATAGAGCTTAATTGATTGGAACTACTACTATGTCACCATTATGATGGGTATGTTACATTTTTAGTGGTTCCCCCTCACTAATGTGTTGGTAAACTATCATTGGTGCACTATGCCTACCAAAACACCTCATTGATTAATGAGACTCATCTTTTTTATCTATTGAGGCAATGCACATCAATATAAAAATTTCAATAATTTGGATTGAAGAGAGTTCTAGTTTTATCCTATATAGATGAAATAACAATAATACTAATACCCATAAATAAAATATCAAAGGTAAATTCATGCTCAATCAATCACATTAAATGTTAAGGTATTCACATTTTGATCATGGTTATTATTTTTGATAGAAACCAAATACATGAAACTCAAAACATAGGGCCTTTAAGGTATTGATTTTGGGTAGAACAACTTTACAATGGTAAGAAAGCATTATTAAATAACCATTAACACCTTAAAACAAGTTTTTGTATATAGTTATACGGGACATACTCATGAATATTTTTGATGGGATTCTTGGCTACTCATAGACTCTCTTATAGACTTATGTCATATTCATGAATGCTTCCCCAATCTCAATATGAGACTTGTTCCCCTTATGAAAATGGTTAGTTGTTAACACACACACATAGACACACACACACTCACACACACACACATAGATATATATGTAAACATCCATCTATATCATTGGCTCTTGATATCTATTCCTTCTAAATATGTCATCATTTATTCAATGGTTCTATAGTTTTAATCTGCATAGGAACTTTGGATTATTGATCTATCTAATATGGAATTAGGTTATTATGGTTTTAGAATAGAATATATAATAAGGTATTCCTATATAAAAATTGGGTACAACCGCGAAAGCGGCACATACGCAAGGAAGAAAATTACAGTAAATCGCAAGCCTGGGGACTTGACCCCGCAACCTGCCCATCACCCCCCCAAAACCATACCACCCCACCACAAACGGTGGGGAAAAAGATTCCTATGTAACCCTTTGAACAAAATATGAATGCATATTGTTTCATTTCAGTTCATTCGACTTGTGTATCCTTTCATTTAGTAATTTGAAGCCTTTCTGCTTTCTTTAAAAAAATTATACCTTTTAAGGCCATGTCAGAAGAACTAATCCATATATTTTGACAAAACATTGTAATGATGGTTAGGTTATTGATACAAAATGTTGGTTGGAATGGTAATTATACATGATAGACTATTTTTAGCTGACATTTAAGGGAATATAGACTAATTTAGATGGGTTTTACACATAAATTGTAAGTCCTAATGATGCCTGGGGTGTGTTTGGATGGTATGAATATGAACTACTATGAAAAGTATGGTTCTGTACAAAAAATGGCCTAACAATGGAAATATTGTGGTGCATGGAAGGAATGTGGGATTTTATGTGGGAGATAGATTTCCAAGAATATGGCCCAATGAATATAGTTTCAAGGGAATATATTCATGGTCAGAGGGATTCCAAATCCCATAGGTGACATAGACCAATGAGGAAAAACACAAGTGGATTGATAAGGTATATGACCCTATGAAGATTATAATTTAAGCTTGATGATTATGGTCTTGTTCCTTTGAAAGGAATCCTATGTATATTTCTCAACATGAATAAAAGCCCATATATTTTGAGGCAAGCAATTTAATGTCATGTGATAGGAACTACCAATTCAGTTTGACTTATTATGGTAAGTACATTGTCATGTAGTTTTAGATCATGTTACTTGGATATTTTCAATAGAGTTTAAAATTATGTTATTTGGATTTATATAATATAAATGTTTAGGTAGTATATGTTTGAGGGGTATTTACAAATATGGGAGGGCCCCAGAATGTATTAACCATCAAATTTCAATTGTGAAGTGATTTTCAATTTTCTCCTACACCTAGTACGAATCCCATCTTCCCACCCTCCCATATGTTTGTAAGTGGTAAAAGATAATGGATTCCTATTCCTATTTTGTGACTATATCGGTAATTCTAAGTCTTTTAAGAAGTTTGATTTCCTCCCACTTTGTATTGAATCAAGCTTCAACCAAGCACCCATGCTATTATAAATTATTATAGGGTCTTCCAAATTATATTTCATGTCCTAGGGTTAGTCCAAGAAATTTTTCTATGATAATTATCCCTTATATATAGATAATTCGTGATTATAATGTCTTTAATGGACCTACTAATTAGGGAGGATAAGTAGGAAACTTTTTATCAAAGTTATACATGATAGATAGTCTAACACATTATAATTATTAGTAGTATTTTCATGAATATATGGTTGTTTTAGAAGAGGTTTTGATTTGGACTTTTATGGTATCATCCATGGTTGAAGGAAGTCATTGAGTAATTTTATATTGAAATTTCCAGAGTGTGTGACCAAATTTTTTTTGCTTATAGGGGAATCCCAATTCATAAGGCTTTAAATGGAATGTTTGATAACAAATGACGATTCATGGATATTTGAAAATACAAAACATCATGTATCATCTTTAATTATGGGAAGATATTTTATATGGGTGCATAGTATAGTGGTATTATCCCATATAAGTCATTCAATGAAGATAACAACATGATACAATCTCATGTGTGTTAGAAGGATGATTCTATAATTGGTATCCATGAGGGTAAATTATATCTTCATCCCATTGATGGGATTTGTGTGATGGATTTATAGACTTGGTTTTATGTTATATAATTTTCACATAACATAATTAGGAGTTAACCATCAGTATATAATTTATTGGTTTCTTATAATAAAACATGATACTAACATGGATGATATCACACAGATGTGTTCACCTTTGCCTATTTTTGATGACTTGTGCTTCTTGATAGTTATTTTTTACATTAGATTTACCAAATAAATCCATTAAAGTTTTCTAATATGATAATTATCTTATCAGTATTTCCACTTCCACACTTCTCTCTTCATTTATGTATATCTTCCCATTCAAATAATAAAAGTTGTGAATTTATAATCAATACATAGGATGAAGATAATTTATCTCATGAGTAACTTCTATAGTCCATAATAATTTGGTTAAAATTTCCATATCATGGAGTGAATATCATGGTCACATATTCTTCTTGCCTTTGTAATATTAATGAAATGGCCCTAATGTGGTCTATGTGGTGAGTTTACCTTTATTTCAGGAATAACATTTCTCTCTCATAGTTTGAGTGGTGAGTGTTATTATATTCCATGAACAACATAGATATCTCATGATCCACAATGTGATTCTTCTTATAATCTATAATTAAAATGGCCCTCTCATGTTCTTCAGGGACCATCGATGAAATATGATATTTTCTTACGGGATAAGTTTTCGACATCGTAATGACCTCGCAGGCGTTGAAATGATAGATTCCATGTTATTTTATCCTTTTTATTTTTCATAGATCATCGATGACTCATCATTTTTCAATAGTTTCACTACATTTTTCTCATTCTCTATTATTATCTCATTTTGTATGAACACAATAATTGATACAGAAATAAAACATGCTATATTATTTTAATATTCTACTATTGTATCGCCAATAATGATAATTGTACCAAGTATTGAATCTCCATGTTCTATTATATTTGATAATTTTTATTAATTAAAGACATTACAAAGTATATATCCCGGCATATAAATATTCATCACATCACAAAAGGCTAACAATTGGTAAAAAATATTTGTTACATTGAATAGTTTATTAATTTATTTTTGTTATTTTGTATGAAAAAAATATTTTAGTCCTTTATTATTAAGGCAATATCTTTTTTAAAATGAAAGTCCCAAAATTTTATGTTCTAAATCCTCTTATACAACCACTATCATTTGAAAATGAATATAGATACAACATGTATTAAATGTTTGTATTTTTATTCAATATTTGAATATAATATTAGAATTATTTCCAATTCATTACAAATTTACTAATTTAAATTAAAGAACTCTATAAATAAATTGGGATACAAAATATATTTTAAGCAATAAGTATATTAATTATATCTATTTTCTTTTAGTTGAAATATTTATATAAATATTTTATCTTGGTGAACTACCATAATCATTTGGAAGAATTCTGAAACATTATTAATCAAGGAATTAATATGTTATAGAGGATATAGTAGGAAATTAACTTGGCCTAATTCTCGGTTTTTTTATAGAATGGTCTTGAAAATATCATTGATATATAATATTCATTTACAAGGAAAGAGCGGATCATGTATTTTCATAAGAAAATAAATATAATGAACATCTTATTGGGAGAATACTCCATGTCATATCAAAAAATTCACACTCAATGAAGGTTTACATTGAAGACACAAAAAATAAACTAGTATACGATGGATGAACTCATAGGATAACACCATCAACTAGAACTGCTATCAAATAACAGTGATTGTGATGCTAATAAAAAATAAATGTATTAAATTTTAATCCGGGACAATTTTTTCGTCTTAATCATAAGATTTGGAGTAATATTAATGTGAAAAGGTACAAATATATATTAGATGAAAATTAATTTATAATTTGGATAAAAGAAATATTTTTTCTATAAGGAGACCCAAAAGACCCACAATATGGATTATCTATAAGAATGAAATAAAAAATTATAAAATATTATAATGATTCATTAATAAAATTCTTTGATTAAAGAAATATAGTACATACCATGTTAGAGTATATAAAATTGAATCAATAATGTAATTGTAAAAAATATGTGAGGGAATTGAAACATGTATGTCATTTCGGATATAATTGAGACTCAAAAAATGATTCTCAAAAAGATAATGAGAAAGATATCACATTGGTGATTGAAAGTAATGCAAATGAGGTAAGATATAATTCATTTTCTAGGATTCATTATAAAGTATATTCTAATGATTATATTTATGATGAATAATGTTAAGAAAATATATGGATAAAAAGGATACCTATAAACTTTACAACTTATACAAATTACTATCATATAGTTATGAGAAACCTAACTGATGGAAAAACAAGTTGTTTTAAAAAAATGAGAATCATATAAACTATGATTCTTATTCAAATACAATACCTCGTACATACTATAAAACATTTCAAATGTTGAATATAAAATGATATATTAAATTTAATTTCTCAAACAATTTATGTATATGAAAAATAAAAATTAATAATGAAAATTACATACTATTTAAGAAGACAATGACAAACATAATAAGGAATCTCTAATTAAAAACAAACATTATATACATTTGATTAACATTATGAAAAGTATTATAGTATAATTCTGATAAATAAACCATATAATTGCAGACTTATTTTCAATTATAATAATAAAATTCTTAGGATCCATTATACTATACTTTTGTAAAGCACTAAAGGACGATTTTTATGTCACTTGTTTTAGATGTAATTTATATTAAAATTTTGATAATTAATTTACATTGAAATTGTTTCAGTGTTTAAGAAATAATAAAATTCTTATTTCATAGAATTTATCATCTTTATTTCCCAGTAATAAATTTCATAAATATGTATGGGTAATATATAATTTTTTTACTAATTTGGTTGGGCTTAAGATATCATTAATACCCAAAAAACATTTTCATGATTTATATATCAAGGAACATGCCACTAAATTATCAATGATACATGATATATAGGTAGTGAATACATTATACATATGACAAGGGTCCCATCTATAATTCTAACTTATAATCAACTCATCAGAAAAAATTTCACTTTCGATGAAAATTGTAAATGAAAGGCTATAGGTTTTTAAAAAGTATGTATATTTAAATAAATTATAATTTCAATGTTTTTATATATAAAATTCATTGTTCATACCTAAATAAGCATATCACATATTTTTTATGATGGAATTAATGTTATGTTTGTAGATTATATGTGTATATTTTAAGGATAAATATATATTATTTTAATAAAAAGGAAGAATAATATTTATTCAATTATCTAAATATATACTAAACCAAGATTTTTCTGCCTCATGTCACTCCCACACCGCATTGCTCCTCACCTGATTACCAAACATCATTCCCAAAACCTAATTTCCATACAACCAAATTGTGATTTACTTCTCCACCTCAACCTGCTCAAAACCCCTCAACTGCCTCCTTCTTCATCAGATGAGTCCTCCAAATCCTCCTTCTTAATTCGAAGACTTCACCAAGATCGACTCCCAAAACATATTTATCCTCACCCGATTACCCAACGTCATTCCCACGAACTAATTTTAATACACCCAAATCACAATTTATCTCTATAGCTAAACCTACGGAAAACCCCTCTGCCTCCTCCTTCTTCGTCTGAAGAGTCATCCACCTCCTCCTTTTCATCTGACGATTTCACCAAGATCATTTTCCAAAATCTAAGTTCAGCGCTTTGTACCAGCACTAACTTGTCACCTATTCGAATATCAGCAATCTAGGGTTTGGTAAGATACTCCATTCAATTTATGAAATATAGGGTTTAATATTCTTTATACTCAGCTATCAGGGCACCATCATCATCGACCACCATAAATTCCTTCTTGTACCTCTAATACAGTAACTCCAAAATCATCCACCAACATTTTATCATCATTTTTCTCTAAAATTTCTATTAATCTACTCAGCCGATTATGTCAGGTTCTCCTTGGATCGGCTCCCAGAATCCCTTCCGCAACAAGTATTTTATCCGACTATATTGTAATACTTATCCCTTATATTCTTCTTTATATTATTCACAGGTTCACACTAGGTAATGATGCTTTCATAATACTTTATCATTTTTCAATAGTACAATTATTAATTGTCTTTAGTATTTACCGTCTTCTGATTACAGTAAATAAACAACTTGACAAACATCCATAATAGTAACTGATATTATATTTTCATTGATTAGTGGATCATTTATTATATTTCGGTATTGAACAATTTTTTAGGAGTAGAAGAAGTATTTTCTTTGATCATGTCAGTCAAACATTTTTTTGGGTAGTGTATCATGTAACTCATTAGTGCAGTGGACCATGTGTTTTATTAGATTAGTGGATCATGTGTTTAATTAAATCAATTGACCATTTTTAAAAGGATTAGATCAATTATTTTAGAGTAACAAATCATGTATTTTAGGGAAAGGATCTTGAATTAGAGCAAGGGATGATTGTATTTGTTAATCCAAATATCACTTGGCATTTTGTTGGATTAGTGGATCATTTTTTTCTTTTATTTTAGTTATTAGTTTCTCTTAAAGAATTGTGTCAAGTTTTACATTATTTGTTACTTCTGCCAACTGTATTTTATATATCTTCATACTTATTTAATTATAATATATTGACGATGTATCCATATTTTAGAAAAGTGGGTTATTTTTTCATTAAATGTTTTTGTTATGTGGATTGATTAATTAACATACTTGACCCACCATGGTCATAAAGAATGACTTGGTTCCACAAAATAGAATGACATTCAAATCACTACAAAACTTTCTATCAAAAATAATATTAGTAGCATAGAAATAAAGGATATTTTATATTCTATTGGAAACGTGCTAAATAATTCAATATCAATTCTAATAATCATGTTATTTATAAGTACATAACATATGGTAATTGGAAGACACATTTTTTTCCATTCATGCATTATCATCAATTAAGAAATATAATGTTTCCTCTCATTAAAGAACCATGATCGACTAAATATTTCATCTTAGTCTTCTCATGCCTGGGCTCAGCATTGAAGATCACCGATTAGACACAAGCATTGATGATGTTGATGATATACTACGTAAATTTTTGGTTTTAGAAAAATTCATGAACTTATATTTGTGTTCATATTGTAAATGAAGTTATTATTGGAATGTATTTTTTCATTTAATCCACAATTGCATTGATTTTTCTGGAAATCGGAACTATTTTGATAGTTCATTTGAGCTTGAAAATGACATGAAGTATGATGTTCATGATAGAAAACTGAGCTTTAGAGGCAAAAAAGTATTAGAGGTATTGATTTTTATACACCCTGGATTTGTTTTTTTATTTATGAGTTTTTTGGCTATTTAACTCTACGATCATTGAAATTTTTTATGATCATGTATGATTAATGTTTTGAATATTTTTTGTATCATGACTGAAAAATGTTATTTCCAGTTGGGTTACAGGTATGGGATTTTAGTGATCTTTTCTATCCTAAAGGCATGCTTCACTAATTTGAATCCTATGGGCCCCATTTGACAATGAATAATGTATTTTGGTTTATATTTTCATTGGTTATGTTTAACTAAACCTTGTATTTCATAATTCTTTTTTTATTTCTGTTGGATCATCCATGCACAATTTAGATCATCCATGGTATTTTCCAGAAGGTATATTTCACTAATTTTAAAAGAGACATTTAGTAACTCTTATGGGTAAGTGTGATATTGATTCTTCAGTACCATATGTATTTCCCATATTGTTATATATATATATGTATATATCTTCAGGTGTGTGTATTTTTTTTCTTTTGTATTATTCACACAGAAGTATATATATGTGTATATTTTCATGTTTGTGTATTTGTTGTAATTTTTATTATTTTTTATACCAGAAGATTTTGTGTCTGTGTACACAGGATGTGACCATGATAAAATTTCTCATAGATGTGGTATTACTGAGAGATATGATGGATGATCCTCTTTTGAGAAACTACCAGGGTTATATTATCATTTTTATGCATTTTATTTTATTTGGCAAGATTCCATTGACATATATATTATATATTTCATTACATTAATTTTTTGGACATGATCCTGTTAGTGTAATTATAGAGGGTGAGGCTTAAGAAAGATCCATTTCAATAGATATCATATTGGGAGTCCTGAAAAGGTAATTTTTTTATTAGATGAACCTCTATGAAATTTTTTCTGAAATCGAATTGTTTATGTGTATCCTTTTTTCACTAATCATTATAAATCCATATCGAACATTTTCGACCTAAATTGTGCCTCATTATCACATCATCTATAATTGAAGAAAAATAAATTTTTTATTTTTTCTAGGAGGTTTTTCTTTAAGGAAAAATATGAAATGAAGATTTTTTTGTGGGATGTTTGTTTCAATTCAATCATGTTAATCACACACTTATTTTAATTATTTCAAATTGGTAGAAAGAATCATGGAGTGGATGTTGTGCACCATGGATCAAGGGAATAACCTACTATCATAGTCATTGAGGTATTAAATTTATATTTTATGACATTTTTTCCTCAACACATACAAATGTGAATTGTTTGGCTTTTTATATTTCTCTGGAATTTCATTTAAAAACCCAAAAAATCAACCTTATTTAACCAATTTCTCTTGTATTTTTCCAATTATCTGTGACATAACAACAAAAAACATGCCTTAAACACATTGTATATTATCTTTTTTTGGGTAATGTTATTAAAATTTAATTGGACCTATCAGGGAATGTGGTTTTTTGGGAAAATATAATATGTTTATGAGCATGTCACAGATTATATACAAGCCCCGGTTTGAACTACTATGTCAATCCTTAAGAAGGTACAGTTGGTAATAGAGTAACATGTTTATGTGATGATAAGTTTATGCACAGATTTTCTAAATGTTCAATCCACTATTGAGTGCCAATTTCATATTTCTATCAACGATTTATCCTTCTAATGGTTTTCTTTTTCTATTATGGAATTATATTCAGTGTGTTTCATTTACATTTATTTTCTTTCTGGAATATCTTATAGTTTCATTTCAAGTTTAAATAATTTTCCTTAAAAATGAAATATTTCATATTTGTTTCTCATATGCTTATTTAGTATCCCATTTGTGATGTTTTGGTATTTATTACTAGGAAATATGATATTGATGTCGCAGTCCAGTTTCTAATTGAAGAATCCCAAAACAATGAAATAAATTCTTTAGGAGTGATTTTCATATATTTAATAGAAATCTAGAATTATGGTTTTTTTCATATAATTAGCAGAAATATAAAAATATGATGCTTTTGTAAACATGAACCATGGGGATGGAATTAGCATCAACATATATATGGACATAGGTGTTTTACTTAACGACAGGTATAAATATTAATATTTTTTTTGAAGGGAATCTAGTGGTGATGATAATTTGAGGTGTGATATGTGTATTATTTATTTTAAAAATTATATATATGAATATCATTCTGAGACATCATTTTTTGTCGTATCTTTTATTGGGGAGTTAGAGTTACCAGTATATTCCCTTTCTTATCTCAATCTATTAAATGATCATACTGGGGGTGATCATCTTCTCAACATCATTATATTGGTCTATGATTTTATAATATGGAAATACTGGTTCTATATGTGTTCAAAAAGCATTACTATCTTAGATCCTCTTAATGTAGGGATACTGAGGTTTTGAAGTAGATTTTAGTTTCTCCCTTTCTTACAGCATCAATATGTGTTCATATACATTAATGTATTCCTACCCCTATATGTGTTGATATGAATTTTCATGATTTTTGATGATTCTGTTAACATTAACCCTATGAAATATGATGATTCTGTAAACAAGCACCCCGGGGATGGCATGAGAAGTAACATATATAAAGACATATGAGTTTTACATAACAATTGGTATACCTAATGTTTGGATTATATATTAATATATTTTTTTTGTAGGAAATATGGGGACGCAACTATTTTGAATTGTGGAGATTCCATCCTTTTTAATATAAAAACACACACTAATGTTTCGGTATTCTGTAAATTCATATATTCTGTAAATTCCATCCTTTTTGAACAAATGAAATCACATCCTTTTAGGTAGTGGGATAAGGGGGTTATGCTTTACCGTTTTGTTATATATATGGATTTCATTTGGTTTTCATTTTACTGATATGTGTTCCCTCTCTTATAATTCTTTATAAGGATGTCTCCTCGATCATCTCAATGGCCTCTCCAGGTTACTGGTTTCCCTCACATATTTTTTTGATCTTTAATGAAAGATTTGAGTAAGGGTTAATCGATGGTTTTCTCTGATATAGGTATATGTGTTCAACACGCCTACTGCCTCTTTTATTACAGGGATCAGGATGTTTTGATGCATATTTGAGGTTCCCTATTTCTAACAGCCACTATATGTGTTCAAATACATTACTACCTTCCTTCATCTTTAAGTGTTCATCTTAATTTTCATGATTTTTTAGGATTTTGTAAACATCCACCTTATGAAATATTATTATTCAGTAAACATGCACCGTAGTGATGACATGAGCTGCAACATATATATAGACATATGAGTTTTACATAATGATTGTTATGCCTAGTATTTGGCATATATATTAATAAATATTTATTGTATTGCAGGAAATCTGGGGATGCTGCTATTTTGAATAGATGAAATTTCAACCTTTTTGATACCCAACTCACCAATTTTTAGGTATTCTCTAAATTCTCCTCACTTCCCCATATATCTCTATAATAGTGGTCATTTGCATGCTTCATTTTGATCATCCTTTTGGACCCAAGAATATTTGGATTAAGGACATTCTCATGTAAGATAGACTATTATGGCGTATATGATAGAATGATTTAAATTCATGTTTCATATAATAATTATTAGTTGAATATACATTTGATTAACTTGGACAACGGGCTCCACATTACTTATTCATTTGATTGTTTGGATGCATTGATAAGAATATGATGTTTTTTTATTGATTAAGTGAAGACCTGCAATTTATGGAAGACTGGAATAAGTGGATGTTGCAATGTGATTTTTGTATAGAGTTTTTCTGTCCATTCTAAGTCATACGGTTACTCCTTTACCTCATTATATGTTATTTAATTTTAATTCATGATTGTATCCTCTTTCAATTACATAATGGTGATATCACATCACAACTCATGTTATAATGTATCTTGAATCTTCTATTTTGTTTTATAAGGTGTTGGTTGGGAAACCAACTCATTCATTTTATCACTTTTAGACCATTCATCTTTTATTAAATATTTTCTTATAGAAAATAGTTAGCTTCAAATTGGTGTTGTTCAGTATATGGTCGCGAGTTTTCATAGCAGGATTCAAAAGTAAAATTCAACTTCTTTTATTTGGTTTCTAATTAATTCTTTTATGTTAAAATTCATTTTTTTATTCTATAAATTCAGGTATTCTTATTTTAATCATATTTTTCTATGTAGAAAAATCATCTAGGCATTTAATGTGGGATATTTGTACAGTGACATAATTGATTGCTGACATTAATACTTATGGTGTATGTTTTGAAATTTAAATGTCCATTTGAATTTTCTTTTCATTCATGTCCAATGGAATATTTTTTTGTTTATAATAATGTTGTATAATAATTCATTCATGTTCTTTTCATAATATCTCAGTGACATTAATACTTATATTATTTCATTCATGTTCGTTTTTTAATGTACTTTTCAAATTACCTAATTTTTTTTATTCATGTATTTTAAGTTGGATACTTATGTTGTTTTTTACATCATGACCTATTTTTTTCATTATTCTTTTATGTTTTTCTTCACGTTCATTTCTTTTTTTAAATTGTTCTTTTTCTCTTCAATTGAATGTTATCTATTATATTATGATTTTTTTATATTATATTATCATATATATTTTCTATGTTTTCAAATAATTTTATTTTCCTTCTATATTCTTCTAAATGTTTCTATCATATTCTCCATCATGCATTTGTATGGTTTTTTATGTAAAGTGATAGTATACTTATGTTTTACTTATATATTTACATATATTCTCAAATATGTTTTCAATATTCACCTTTAAATTCTTATATGTTATTTTTTGTTTCTTATTTTCCTATATTTTCATTTCTCAATATTTTGACCAATTATAGTTCAATATTAATTAACAATATTGTTTTTCAACATTTTCAATATTCTTGGTATTTATTAACATTGAAATATAGTTTTGTCTTCTTGAATGTAATCATTGAATGTGTTTACGTGCGAATGCACGTGTAAGTACTAGTTTTTAAAATAATAGAGATAAATTATATGTCTCTAAATGATGTAGAAACAAAGCATGTTCATTAACATAGGAGTATTCTAAAATATCATTTTCAGTTTTGATATAAATTCGAAAATCATAGTAAATTTTTGTATTTTACCAATAAATTTTTTTTAAATTATATTTATGTGATTATTTTATAAATAGTTTGAAACCTATATAAATATTCATATTTTTGAATAATGATAATTAATATGGGCCATTAGAATTATTATATCTCTATTTAATTCAACTTGAGAAAAGTGCTAGTTTTGTGGTAAAATGTATTTTTTTTTTGTAATTTTCTTATCTTAGTAGTTTCACTAGGATAAATCCAAGGAAACATAAGTAATAAATAATATGTTTTTTTTTCAATAAGTTCAATATATAAATTTTCATTTAAATTCTTTAATAATATTTTACTAAATATGTATGTTAATATGAATATGGAAATGTTTTGTATGTTAAGTGGATATTTTAATAAAAATCACTCCTAAAACAACAAAATAAAATGTTATTATAGAACAAAGGAGTAAAAAAATTACTAAAATAGATAGAGAAATTCACAATGAATATATAATACATAATTTCTTATGGGAATCATCAATTTATAATGTCATAAATTTCATGAATATAATATTTAGTAGACCCATGTTAAATAAAACCCCTTATGAATTGTCTAAAGGATGAAGGCATAACATTGTATATTATAGATTATTTGGGTTTATGTTTCTTTCATTTAAATAATATGGATAAATGAGATAAATCTGATGTTATAAATTTTCAAGGTGTTTTTCAAGTACATTATATTAATAGTAAAACTTATTGAGTGTTTAATAATAGAATAATGGATATTTAAGAATCTATTAATGTAATTTTAAAGGATTATAATGATAAAATAAATTACTATTTTTGAACTATAGAATATGAATTTAAAAAATTTATCTTTTGTGAATAAGAATTTAATAATTAAAATTAAATAGATGATTGGGTCGATAATCTATCTCCATTTGATCCTGATAAAAAGATAAATCATAAGGGTCACACATTAGAGAATACTGTTTTAAATTTTTTTTATCGTATAGAACAAAATATCCTATTTTGAATTTCAGCACTAATTTGACTTTTTTTTATGATATTATACCTATACATGTTGATGATGCTCAAAAATATGTTTTTTGGTTACTTTTAATTGAAGAATATCTTAATAATTCACTAGAAATAATATTTGGAATCTAGTTGAAACAACTAAATAAATCAAGTTATAAAAATTTAATGGATTTTTAGAAATAGTGTATATTGTTAAATAGTGTAATTTCCAGTTTCTTATTTGTTAAAGAAATCCCTAGTTTTGAAAAAAAAAATTAAAATATAGTTTTTAAATTCTATGAGGCAATTTATGGTCTTACTAAAAATCCTAGATCTAGATATGAAAGGCTATAAAAAATTTTCTATATAGAGTGGGTTTAGTAAAGGAAAAGGTGATGTGAATTTATTTTTAATTCTAGTTTCTAAATATGTTTTATTTTATTAAATATATATTCATTATTTTGGATTTGGTTCTTCTAGATCTTTGTTGTATAAGGAATTTTATATTCTTATGAGACATGAGGAATATAAGGGTTTAATGTGAGTGGTAAATTTTTTTATTTTTCACCAATTTTTTTAAAGGAAATATTATATTTTTATTACTCAATATAAATTTGTAAATAAGTTAGTAAAAAAGGGTTTTTAGAAAATATTAAGAGTTTTGGAACCCCTATGAGGTCCAATTCATAATTGGATGTTGGTAAATTACGAAAACAGTTTATACAAATTTTTCTAGAGGAATGAAAGGAAATTTATTCTAACTAACTAATTCTAGACCTATTATAATTTTCAGTTTTTGTTGTTATACAATGATTCCATCCAATAATATGGAATTATACATAATAATCATCACCATGTAAATATTTAATTTTATAGATTATTATGAAACAACAATCAATTTCATTAAACATGCATCAGGCTGAGTATATAGGAGCCACTAGTGTTTGTGTTTAATTTCATTAGATTAAAAAACACTTGTGTAATTTGGGTGTTCCTTTTGATAAAACTCTAAATTAATAAAATAAAAATTTTATTATTTCAATTTTTAAAAAATATTATTACAATATTATAGAATTATACATAGGATATGTGGCATCCATGTAATAATAGAAATTATTATGTCAATGATACTAACCAATACATTTAAAATAGGTTAGGATTAGGGTAAAAACCATGTACGTGATTTAGGATTGGGTTAAAATACTATATAAGGGACGTATTTTTCTATATATCCAAGATTAAGGCTCCTTAAATTGATATTTATGGTGACTGGTGATCCATGCTTTATCACAGTCCTTCTATAGAGATTAATTGATTAGAGCTACTACTATGTCACCAATATGATGGTTATGTTACCTTTTTGTGGTTCCCCCTCAATAATGTGTTGGTAAACTATCATTGGTGCACTATTACTGTTAAAACACCTTTTTAATTAATGAGACTCATCTTTTATATCTATTGAAGGAATTCCCGTTAACATAAAAATTTCATCAATTTGAATTGAAGATAGTTCTAGTTTTATCTTATATAGATGAAAGAACAATAATACTAAAACCCATAAATAAAATATCATATGTAAATTCATGCTCAATCAATAACATTAAATGTTAAATTATTCACATTTGTTTCATGGTTATTATTTTTGATAGAAACCAAATACATGCAACTCAAAACACAGGGCCTTTAAGGTATTGATTTAGGGTAGACGAACGTTACAAAGGCAAGAAACCATTATTAAATAAACATTAACTCCTTAAAACATATTTTTGTATATAGTTATATGGAAAATACTCATCAATATCTTTGATGGGATTCTTGGGTACTCATATACTCTCTTATAGATTTATGTTATATTCTTGAATTCTTCCCAAATCTCAATACGTGACTTGTTATCCCCTATGACAATGGTTGGTCATTAACACACACACAGAGACACACACATACACACTCTATCTCACACACAGGTATATATATAAACATCGATCTATATCATAGGTTCTTGATATATGTTCTTTCTAAATAGGTCATCTTTTATTCTATGGTTCTATGGTTTTAATCTACATAGGCACTCTGGATCATTGATCTATCTAGTATGGAATTATGTTATTGTGGTTTTTGTATAGAATCTATAATAAGTTTTTACTATATAGCCCTATGAACAGAATCTTTATGCATATAGTTTCATTTCATTTCTTTCGACTTGTGTATCCTTTAATTTAATAATTTGAAGCCTTGCCGCTTTCTTTAAAAAAATTATACCTTTTAGGGTAATGTCATAAGAACTAATCCATGTATTTTAACAAAACAATGTATGTATGGTTAGGTTAATGATACATAATGATGGTTGTAATGGTAATTATATATGATTGACTATTTTTAGGTGACATTTAAGGGGGTATACACTAATTTGGATGGGTTTTACTCATAAATTGTATGTCCTAATGAAGTGTGGGGTGGGTTTGGATGGTAGGAATATAAACTACTATGAAAAATATGGTTCTGTATGAACAAATGGCCTTACAAAGGAAATATTATGGTGCTTGGAAGGACTTTGTGATTTTATATGGGAGATATATTTTCCATGAATATGTCCCACTGAATATAGTTTCAAGGGAATATAAACATGGTGAGAGAGATTCCCAATCCCATAGGTAACAAAGCTGAATGAGGATAAATACATATGGATTGATAAGGTATATGACCCTATGTATATTAAAATGTATGCTTGATGATGCTGGTCTTGCACCTTTAGAAGGCATCCTATATATATTTCTCAACATGAATAAAAGCCAGTATTGTATGAGGCCCACAATTTAATGTCAAATGATTGGAACAAAAAATTCAGTTTGACTTATTGTGGTAAGTACATTGTCATGTAGTTTTATATCATGCGACTTGGGTATTTTCCACAGAGTTTAACATTATGTTATTGGGATGTCTATTATATAAAAGTTGTGGCAGTAAATTTTTGAGGGGGAATTACAAATATGGGGCGGCCCTAGAATCTATAAACCATCAAATTTCATATGTGAAGGGATTTGTAATTTTCTCCTACACCTAGCAGTAATCCCATCTTCCCACCCTCCCATATGTTTGTAAGTGGGAAAAGATAATGGATGCCCATTCGTAGTTTGGGATAATATGGTTAGGTTTAAGGCTTACATGAACTTTTATTTCCTCCCACTTTGTATTGACTCATGCATCCACCAAGCACCCAATCCATTATGAATTATTATAGCGTCTTCCAAATTATATTCCATTTCTTAGAGACAGTCCTCAAAATGTTTATATGATAATTATCCCTTATATATAGATAATTCGTGATTATAAATTTCTTAATGGACCTACTAATTAGGGAGGATAACTATGAATCATTTTATCAATGAAATGCATGATAGATAGAGTAACACATTATAATTATTGGTAGTATTTTCTTGAATATAAAGTTGTTTTAGAAGAGGATTTGATTTGTACTTTTAGGGTATCATCCTTGGTTGAAGGAATACATTGTGTTATTTTTTTTGAAATTTCCAGAGTGTGACCAAATTTTTTTGAATATAGGGGACTCCCAATTCATAAGGTTTTAATTTTCCAGTTTGATAACAAATGATGATTCATAGATATAGAAAAATAAAAAACATCTTATATCATTCATAATTTTGGGAAGATATTTTATATGGGTGATTATTATAGTGGTATTATCAAATATAAATCATTCAACGAAGATAAAAACACGATAAAATATCACGTGAGTTGGAAGGAAGACTTTTTAATAGGAATCCATGAGGTTAAATTATATCTTCATCCCATTGAAGGGATTTGGGTGATGGATTTTTAGACATGGTTTTATGGAATTTAATTTTCACACAACATAATTAGGAGTTAACCTTTAGTGTAAAATTGATTGGTTTCTTACTGGAACACTTGATACTGATGTGGATGATATCACACAGATGTATTCACATTTTCCTATTTTTAATGACTCATTCTTCTTGATAGTTATTTTTTACAATAGATTTACCAAATAAATACATTAATGTATTCTAATATGATAAGTATATTATCATTATTTCCACTTCCAAACTTCACTCTTCCTTTATGTATATCTTTTCATTCAAATAAAAATAGTTGTGAATTTATAATCAATACATACGATGAGGATCATTTAACACATGAGTAACTTCTATAGTCCATAATGATTTGGTTAAAATTTCCATATCATGGAGTGAATATCAAGGTCATATATTATTCTTGGCTTTGTTATATGAATGACATGGACCACATGTGGTCTATGTGGCGAGTCTTCCTTTATTCCATGAATAACATTGCTCTCTCATAATTTGAGTGGTGATTATTACTCTATTCAATGAAAAGAATAGCTCTCTCATGATCCACAGGGTGATTCTTTATATAATTTATAATTAAAATGGCCCTCTCATGTTCTTCAAGGACCATCGATGAAATAATATATTTTCTTATGGGATAAGTTTTCTACATCTTAATGACCTCACAGTCGTTGAAATAACAGTTTCCATGTTATTTTTATCCTTTTTATTTATAATAGATCATCGATGACTCATCATTTTTCAATAGTTTCACTACATTTTTGTCATTCTCTTTTATTATATTAATTTACATGAACACATTAATTGATACTGAAATAAAACATGTGATATTATTTTAGTATTTTACTATTTTATCTCCAATATTGATAATTTCATCTTGTATTGATTCACCATGTTCTATCATATTTGTTAATTTTTATTAATTAAATACATTAAAAAGTATTTTTTCCAACATATAAATATTCATCACATCACAAAAGGCTAAAAATTGGTAAAAAATATTTGTTACATCGAATATTTTATTCATTTATTTTTGTTATTTTATATGAAAAACGATTTGTCTCCTTTATTATTAGGGAAATATATTTTTTTAATGAAAGCCCGAAAATTTGATGTTCTAAATACTCTTAGACAACCACTATCAAGTTAAAATGAATATATATACTACATGTATTAAATGGATGTATTGTTATATAAAATTTGAATATAATATTATAATTATTTGCAATACCTTATAAATTTCTTAATGTAAATTAAATCACTCTATAATGAAATTGGGATGAAAAATATATTCTAAACAATAAGTATATGAATTATCTCTATTTTTCATTTAGTTGAAAGATTTATATCAATATTTCATCTTGGTGAACTACTATAAAAATTTGGAGGACTTCAAAAACATTATTAATCAAGGAATTAATATGTTATAAAGGATATATTAGAAAATTCACTTGGCCTAATTCTTGGATTTTGAATAGAATGGTCTTAAAAATATCATTGATATGTACTATTCTTTTACAATGATAGGGAGTATCATGGATTTTCATATGAAAATAAAAATAATGAAGATCTTATTTAGAGAATATTCCATGCCATAACAAAAAATTCACACTCAATGAAGGTTTACATTGAAGACACAAAAAAATAAATGAGTATACGATGGATGAACTCATAGGATCACACCATAAACTGGAATAGGTATCAAATAATAGTGATTGTGATGCTAATAAAAAATAAATGTATTATATTTAAATCTAGGAAAATATTTTCTTCATAATCTTAAGATTTGGAGTAATATTAATATAAAAAGGTAAAAATATATTTTATATGAAAATTAATTTATAATTTGAAAAAATGAAATATTTTTCCATAAGGAGACCAAATATACCCACAATATGGATGATCTATAGGAATGAAAAAAATGTATAAAAAATAATAATGATTCATTAATAACATTGTTTGATTAAAGAAATATAGTACATATTAGGTTAGAGTATCTAAGTTTGAATCAAGAATGTAATGGTAAAAACTATTTGATGGAATTGATGCATGTATGTCATTTCAGATATAATCGAGACTCAAAAAATGATTCTCAAAAGGATAATGAGAAAGGTATCATATTCCTGATGAAAACCAATGAAAATGAGGTAAGAGATAATTCCCTTTCTAGGATTCATTATAAAGTAGATTGTAATAATTATAGTTATGTTTAATAATTTTATGAAAATAAATGGATAAATAAGGATACCTATAAATTTTACGACTTGTAAAAAGTAATGTCATTTAGTTATGAGAAACCTAAAAGTTGAAAAAATAATTTTTTTAAAAAAATGAGAATCATTGTAACTATGATTGTTATTCAAATAATAACCCTCATACTTAGGATAAAACATTTATAATGGCGATTATAAAATGATATAGTATAATTCCCCTAAATAAACCATATAATTACATACTTATTTTTTGTCATAATAATAAAAATCTTAGGATCCATAATACTATACTTTTTTAAAGTACTAAAGGACAATTTTCTAATTTCACGTGTTTTAGATGTAATTTATATTAAAATTTTTATAATTAATGATCATTGAAATTTTTTCATCGTTTATGAAATAAAACAAATTCTTATTTCAGGGAATTTATGATCTTGATCTCCCAGTAATACATTTCCTAAATATGTATGGGTAACAAAGAATTTTTTTACTAATTTGATTGGGCTTAAGATATAATTAAAAACCAATAATCATTTTCATGATTTATATATCAAAGAACATGCCATTAAATTCTCAATGATACATGATATATAGGTAGTGAATACATCATACATATGACAGGGGTCCCATCTATAATTCAATCTTATAATCAACTCATCAGAAAATATATCACTTTCGATGATAATTGTAAATGAAAGGATATAGGTTTTTAAAAAGTATGTATATTTAAATACGTTATAATTTCAATGGTTTTATATATAAAATTCATTGTTCATTCCTCAATAAGAATATCACAAATTTTTTATGATGGAATTAATGTTTTTTTTGAAGATTATATGTGTAGATTTTAAGGATAAATATATATTATTTTAATAAAAAGGAAGGATAATATTTATTCAATTATCTATTTATATACTAAAGTAGGCATTTTTCTACCTCGTGTCACTTCCATAATGTATTTTTCCTCACCCGATTACCTAACATCATTCCCATAACCTAATTTCCATACACCCATATTGTGATTTACCTCTGCACCTCAAACTGCTGAAAACCCCTCCACTAACTCCTTCTTCGTCTGATGAGTCCTCCAACGCCTCCTTCCTCGTTCGAAGATTTCACCAAGATCGACTCCCAAAAAATATTTCCCCTCACCCGATTACCCATCTTCATTCCGACTACCTAATTTCAATACACCCAAAATCGAAATTTACCTCCACATCTCAACATGTTGAAACCCCTCCACCACCTCATTCTTCGTCTGAAGAGTCATCCACCTCCTCCTTCTCCGTCTGAAGATTTAACCAAGATCGTTCTCCAAAATCTATGCTCAACACTTCTTGCTAGCACTCCCTTGTCACCTATTCAGATATCTGCAATCTATGGTTTGGTATGATACTCCCTTCAGTCTGTGAAATATAGGGTTTAATGTTCTTCGTACTCAGCTTCCAGGGCTCCATCAACATCAAAAACCATCAATTTTTTCCTACACCTATCATACTGTAACTCCAAAATCATCCACCAACAACTTATCGTCATTTTTTCTATAAAATTTGTACTATTCTACTCATTCATTTATGTCGTTTTCTCCTTTGTTCGGCTACCAGAATACCTTCCCCAACAATTATATTATCCTTATAGATTTCAATACCTATCCCTTCTAATATTCTTTAGATTATTTATAGGTTCACACAAGGTAACTAAACATTCATAATACATTATCATTTTTCAATAGTCCGATTAATAAATGTGTTCAACATTTATCATCTTCTGATTATATTAAATAAATAACTTGACAACCAACCATAACAGTAAATGATCTTATATTTTCCTTTATTAGTGGATCATGTATTATATTTTAGAAATGAACCATTTTTAGGGTAGGGGAACACATTTTTTCTTTGAGCATGTGGGTTATACATTTTGTTTGGGTGGTGTATCATGTAACTCATTAGAGCAGTGGACCATGAGATTCATTAGATTAATGGATCATGTGTTTAATTAGATGAGTTTCCCATTTTTAAAAGGAGTGGATCAAGTATTTTTGAGCAATAGATCATGTATTTTAGAGTAGCGGATCTTGCATAAGAGTAAGGAATGATTGTATTAGTTGAACCAAATATCACTTAGAATTTTATTGGATTAGTGGATCATTTTTTTCATTTATTTTATTTATTAGTATTTTTGGAGAACTCGATCATATTTTGCATTATTTTTTACTTCTAAAAACTTGATTTTGTATATCATCATACTTATTTAATTATAATATATTGACGATGTATCCATATTTTAGAGAAGTGGGTCATTTTTAGCCTGAAATTTTTTGTTATGTGGCTTGATTCATTGACATACTTGACCCACCATGGTCATAAAGAATGACTTTTTTCCCCAAAATGGTATGACATTCAAATCACTACAACACATTCTATCAAAAATAATATTAGTAGCATAGGAATATAGGATATTTTATATTCTATTGGAAACGTGCTAAATAATTCAATCTCAATTCTAATAATCATGTTATTTATAAGTACATAAAATATGGTAATTGGAAGATTCTATGTTTTCCCTTCATGAATTATCATTAATTAAACAAGATAATTTTTCCTCTCATTGAAGAACCACGATCCACTAAATATTTCACTTCATTCTTCACCAGCCTGGGATAAACACTGAATCTCACCGATTAGACACAATCATTGATGATGTCGATGATATAGTAAGTAAATTTTTGGTTTTAGAAAAATTCATGAACATATATGTGTTTTCATATTGTAAATGAACTAATTATTGGAAAGTATTTTTTGTCATTTAATCCACAAATTCATTTATTTTTCAGGAAATTAGAAATGTTGTGATAGTAAATTTGATCTTAACAATGATCTAAAGCATGATATTCATAATGGAAAACTGAGCTTTAGAGGAAAAAAAAATTATTGGAGATATTGATTTTTATACACCCTGGATTTCATTTTTTATTTTTGTGCCTTTTGGATATTTATCTCTACGTTCATTGAATTTTTTTAACATCATGTATGATTGATGTTTCAAATGTGTATTGTGTCATGACTAAACAATTTTTTTCTAGTTTGGTTAAAATTATGGTATTCTAGTGATTATTTCTTTTCTAAAGGTATGCATCACTAATTTGAATCCTTTAGGACCCATTTGAATATGAATAATATATTTTGGTTTATATTTTCACGGGTTATGTTTAACTAAACCTTTTATTTTCATAATTCTATTTTTATTTATTTCGGTTGGATCATCCATGCCCAATTTAGATCATCCGTGGTATTTTCCAGAAGGTATATTTCACTAATTTTAAAAGAAACATATGATAACACTTTAGGGGAATTGTGGATTGATTCTTCGGTACCATATGTATTTCCCATATATTTATTTATATATATATTTATGTATATATATCTTCATGTGTGTATATTTTTTTTCATTAGAATTATTCCCACGGAATTATATATAAGTGTTTATCTTCATGTGTATTTACTTATTGTAATTTTTATTATTATTTTTACCAAAATATTTTGTGTCTGTATACACAGGATGTGACCATGATAAAATTTCCCATATATGTGGTATTACTGAGAGATATGATGGGTGATCCACTTTTAGAAACTACAGTTGTTATATTATCCTTTTTTATGAATTCTATTTTATTTGCCAATATTCTATTGACAACTATATTATATGTGTCATTACATTAATTTTCTTGGACATGACACTATTAGTGTAATTATGGTGCATAAGGATTAGGAAATATCCATTTCAACATATTTCATATTGGGAGTCCTGAGAAAGGTAATTTTATTATAAGATGAACCTCTATGAAATTTTTCCTAAAATCGAACTGTTCGTGTATATCCTTTTTTCACTTATCATCATAAATATATATCCAAAATTGTCGACCTAAACAAGGACTCATTATTACATCATCTACAATTGATGAAAAATAAATATCTTATTTTTTTGTGGAGGTTTTTCTTTAAGGAAAATTATGAAATGAAATTGTTTTGGTGGGATGTGTGTTTCCATTCAATCATGTTTATCACACACCTATTTTAATTGTTTCAAATTAGTAGAAAGCATCATGGAGTGGATATTGTAGACCTTGGATCAAGTTAATAACCTAATATCATAGCCATTGAGGTATGTTATTTTTATTTTTTGACAATTTTTCCTCTACTCATACAAATGCGCATTGTTTGGCCATTTATCTTTTTATAGCATTTCATTTAAAAACCCAAAAAATCAACCTTAAGTAACCAATTTGGATTTTATCTGTGATATTATTTTTGACATAAAAATTACAAACATGCCTAAAACACATTTTCTTTTGTCTTTTTTGGGTGATGTTATGACAATTTAATTGGAACTCTCATGGAAGGGGGGTTGTTGGGAAAATATAATATGTTTAAGAGCCTGTCTCAGATTATATTCAAGCCTTGGTTTGAAATATTATGTCAATCCATGAGAAGGTACCGTTGTCTTTATAGTAACATGTTTATGTGATGATAAGTTCATGCATACATTTTCTAAATGTTCAATCCACTATTTAGTTCCTATTTCATATTCTTATCAATGATTTATCCTTCAAATGGTTATCATTTTCAATTATGGAATTATATTCTATGTGTTACATTTACATTTATTTTATTTCTGGAGTTTCATATACTTTAATATCAAATATAAATAATTTAAATTAAAAAATGTAATATTTCATATTTGTTTCTCATATTCTTTTTTTGTATCCCATGTGTGATGTTTTGGTATTTATTATGAGGAAAGATGATATTTATGATTTAGTCCAGTTTCTAATTGAAGAAACCCAAAACAATGGAATAAATTCTTTAGGTGTGTTTGTCATATATTTAATAGAATTCTAGAATTTTTGTTTTTTTCAAAAATTTAACAAAAATATAAAAATATGATGATTTTTTAAACATGCACCATGGGGATGGCATGAGCAGCAACATATATATTGACATAGGTGTTTTTCTTAACGATTGGTATACCTAATGATAGGTATAAATATTAATATTTTTTTGTTTTTAAGGGAATCTGGTGGTGCTAATAATTTGAGGTGTGATATTTGTATTCTTTATTTTATAAATTGTACATATGAATATCATTCTGAGCCATCCTTTTTTTGTTGTATCATTTATTTGGGAGTTAGAGGTACCATTATATTCCCTTTCTTGTCTCAATCTATTAAATGTTCATATTGGGGGTGATCATCTTCTCAACATGATTTTATTGGTTTGTGATTTTACAATAGGGAAATACTGGTTCTATATGTGTTCAAAGTATCATTACTATCTTACTACCTCTTAATGTAGGGGTAGTGAGGTTTTGAAGAAGATTTTAGTTTCACCCTTTCTTATAGCCTCAATATGTGTTCATATACATTATATTCTTTCTACCCCTTTATGTTTTCAGCTGAATTTTCATGATATTTGATGATTCTGTAAACATCAACCCTATGAAATATGATAATTTTGTAAACATGCACCCAGGGGATGGAATGAGAAAAAATATATATAAGGACAAATGAGTTTTACATATCAATTGGTATACCTAATGTTTGGAATATATGTTAATATATTTTTTTCTAGGAAATATGGGGATGTAGCTATTTTGATTTGTGGAAATTCCATTCTTTTTAATATAAAAACACACACTAATGTTTAGGTATTCTGTAAATTCAAATATTCTGTAAATTCCATCCTTTTTGATCAAATGAAATTACATCCTTTTAGGTAGTGGGATAAGGGGGTTATGCTTTATAGTTTTGTTATATATATGGATTTCATTTGGTTTTCATGTTACTGATATGTGTTCCCTCTCTTATAATGCTTTATATAGATTTCTCCTAGATCATCTCAATGGCCTCTCTAGGTTGCTGGTTTCCCTCACATATTTTTTGATATTAAATGAAAACTTTGATTAAGGGTTAATCAATGGTTTTATCTGATATAGGTATATGTGTTATACAAGAATTACTATCCTCCTGCCTCTTTTATTGCAGGGATTAGGTTGTTTTGATGCATATTTGAGTTTTACTTTTTCTAACAGCCTCTATATGTGTTCAAATACATTACTATCATCCTTCCTCTTTATGTGTCCATCTTAATTTTCATGATTTTTTAGGATTTTGTAAACATGCACCTTATGAAATATTATTATTCATTAAACATGCACCCTAGGGATGACATGAGGAGAAACATATATATAGACATATGAGTTTTACATAACGATTTGTATGCCTAGTATATGGCATATATATTAACAAATAATTTTTTTGGCAGGAAATATGGGGATGCTGCTATTTTGAACAGAGGATATTTCAACCTTTTTAATATCCAACACACAAATATTTAGGTAATTTTTAAATTCTACTCACTTACTCATATATCACTATAATGGTGGTCATTTGCAAGCTTCATTTTGATCATCCTTTTGGAAGCAATTATATTTGGATTATAGACATTCTCATGTAAGACAGACTATTAAGGCGTGTATGATAGAATGATTTAAATTCATGTTTCTTATAATAATTATTAGTTGAATCTACATTTGATTAACATGGAAAACATGCTCGACAGTACTTATTTATTTTATTGTTAGGATGCCCCCAGATAAATATTATATCTTTTTGTTGATTATGTGAAGACCTTCAATTTTTGGAAGACTTGAATAAGTGGATGTTGCAAAGTGATTTTTGTATTGAGTTTTTCTATGCATTCTAAGTCATATGGTGACTCTATTACCTCATAATATGATGTTTTATTTTAATTCATGATTGTATCCTCTTTCAATTATATAATGGTGAAATCACATCTCACGTTATGTAATAATGTATCTTGAATCTAATATTTTGTTTAATAGGGTGTTGGTTGGGAAACCAACTCATTGATTTTATCACTTTTGAAACCATTCATTTTTATTGAATATTTTCCTATCGAAAATAGTTAGCTTCAAATGGGTGTTGTGCATCTTATGGTCGATAGTTTTCATAGCAGGATTCAAAGGTAGGTTTCAAATTTTTTTATTTGGTTTCTAATTAATTATTTTATGTATCATTCCATTTTTTGATTCTATAAATTCCGGTATTCTTATTTTAAATAATTTTATTATGTAGAAAAATATTCCAGGCATTTGAAGTTGGATATTTGTACAGTGAAATAATTGATTGCCGACATTAATACTTATGTTGTATGTTTTTAAATTTAAATTTCCATTTGAATGTTCTTTTCATTCATGTCCAATGGAATATTATTCTATTTATAATAATGTTGTATAATAATTCTTTCATGTTCTTTTCATAATATATCAGTGACATTAATACTTATGTTATTTCATTCATGTTCGCTTTTTAATTTACTTTTCTAATTACTTCCCATTTTTTATTTTCATTCATGTATTTTATGTTAGATAATTATGTTGTTTTCTACATCATGTCCTCATTTTTTCATTATTCTTTTATGTTTTCCATCATGTTCATTTATTTTTCTCAAAAATGTTTTTTTTCTCTTCAATTGAATGTTATCTACTATATTCAAATTTTAATTTTAATGTATGATTTATTTTACATTTATATTATCATATATGTTTTCAATGTTTTCAAATAATATTATTTTCCTTCTATATTCTTCTATATGTTTTTATTATATTATCCATCATGCATTTGTATGTTTTATTTTTTACAGGGATAATATACTTATGTTTTACTTGTATATTTACATATATTGTTAAATATGTTTTCAATATTCACCTATATATTATCATATGTTATTTTTTATTACTTATTTTCTTATATTTTCAATTCTCTATATTTTGTCCAATTATAGTTCAATATTAATTATCAATATTCTTTTCAATATATTCAATATTCTTGTTCCTTATTAACTCTGAAATATATTTTTTTCTTCTTGAAAGTAAGCATTGAACTTGTTTCCATGTGAATGCATGGTCACGATCTAGTTTTTTAAATAATAAAGATAAATTATATGTCTCTAAATGATGTAGAAACAATAGATGTTCATTGGCTTTAGAGTATTCTAAAATCTCATTTTCAGTTTTGATATAAATTGGAAAATCGTAGGAAATTATTGTATTTTACCAATATAATTGTTAATAAATTACATTAATGTGATTATTTTATAAATGGTTTGAAACCTATATAGATATTCATATTTTTTTATAATGATAAGGAATATGGGCCATTAGAATTATTATATCATTATTTAATTAAACGTGGAAAAAGTGCAAGTTTTTGTGATATAATGTATCTGTTTGTCATTTTCTTATCTTACTAGTTTCAGTAGGATTTATCCTTAGACACATAAGTAATAAATATTATGTTTTTCGTCAATCAGTTCAATATATAAATTTTCATTTAAATGCTTTAATACTATTTTACTAAGTATGTATGTTAATATGAAAATGGAAATGTTTTGTATGTTAAGTGGATATTTTAATAAAAATTACTCCTAAAATAACACAATAAACTGTTATTATAGAACAATAGAATAAAAAAATTACTAAACTAGATAGAGAAATTCATAATTAATATATAATACATAAATTCTTATGGGATTCATCTATTTATAATGTCATTAATTTATTGAATATAATATTTACTAGACCCATGTTAAATGAAACCCATGTTGAATTTTTTAATGGATGATGGGATAATGTTTTATATTATAGAGTATTTGGGTTTATGTTTCTTTAATTTACATACTATGGATAAAATAGATAAATTTGATGTTAGAATTTTTTATGGAATTTTTCAAGTACATTATATTAATAGTAAAACTTATTGAGGGTTTAATAATAGAATAGTGATTATTTAAGAATCTATTATTGTAATTTTAAAGGATTATAATGATAATATAATTTACTATTTTTGAAAAATAGAATATGAATTTAAAAAATATATCTTTTGTGAATAAGAATCTAATAATTAAAATTAAATAGATGATTGGGTGGATATTTTATCTCCATTTGATTCTGATAAAAAAATAAATCATAAGTGTTACACATTAGAGAATGCTATTTTAAAATTTTATTTTCGGATTGAACATAAAATACTATTTTTAATTTCAACACAAATTCTAATTTTGTTTATGAGATTATAACTATATATGTAGATGATTCTCAAATTTATGTTATTTGGATACTTTTAATTCAATAAGAGCTTAAAAATCACTATAAATAATATTTTGTATCTAGTTGAACCCACTAAATAAAAAAAGTTATAAGAATTTAATGAATTTTTAGTAATAGTGTATATTTTTAAATAGTATAATTTCAAGTTTGTTATTTGTTAATGAAATCCCTAGTTTTAAAAATAAAATATTAACAAATCTAGTTTTTAAATTCTATGAGGTAATATTTGGTCTTACTAAAAATCTTAGATCTAGATATGAAATGATAACATTTTTATCTATAAAGGGTGGGTTTATTAAAGAAAAGTTGATGCAAATTTATTTAAAATTATAGTTTAAAAAAAAATTTCTGAATTATATGTTGTTTATGTTGGGTTTGGTTCTTCTAGATTTTTGTTGTATACTGAATTTTATATTCTTATGAGACATGAGGAATATATGAGTTTAATGTGAGAGGTTAAATGTGTTTATTCACAAAATTTATTAAAGGTAATATTATATTTTTATTAATAAATATAAATATTTAAATGAGTTAGTAAAAAGGTTATTTAGATAATATTAAGAGTTTAAGAACCCCTATGAGGACCAATTCATAATTGGATGTTGGTATATTTTGGAAAACAATTTATACAAATTTTTATAGAGGTATGAAATGAAATTTATTCTAAATAATTGATTATAGACCTATTATAATGTTTGGTGTATGTTTTTTTACAATGATTCCATCCAATAATAGGGAATTATACATAATAATCATCACCATGTAAATTATTATTTTTATGGAGTATTAAGAAAAAAAAATCAATTTCATTAAACATGCATCAGGAGGAGTATATAGCAGCTACTATTGTTTATGTTTAATTTCATAAGATTAAACAACCCTTGAATAATATGGGTGTTCCTTTTGATAAAATTCCTAATTAATAAAATAAAAATTTTATTATTACAATTTTAAAAAAAATATTATTACAATTTTCTAGGAAAAAACATAGAGAAGTTATGAGTGATTTTATTATGGATCATTTTAATAATGTAAAAAAAAATTCATAATATATATCAAATGATAATCAAATGGGTGGTATATTCCCACCTAAATTGGATGTAGTAATGTTATAAATTATAAATTTTAAACATTATATATTGGATGCATAGTTAATATTTTAAATATTTATTTCTTTACTAAATACATAAATCATATTAGGTTTTTTGGTTTTTTTATGAATTAGTTTTGTCCTAATTATGAATGTAAAAATATCATGAATTTTTTTAATTTCGTTTTTATATATGGTTTTATACAATATAATTTTTAAATGTTTATCACTATTAACTATTTCTAACAATTCTATTGTACGGACTATTGATCTAATAAAATGAACTGTTTTAGAAATAAATGATTTTTGTTATTATTAATGATTAAAGTTATTCCTTTTTGAAAATATTCATTGAATTTAATTTTTTTATATTTTATTTTATATGACTGTTATACATCCATCCTAATGTATTTTAAAATATGGATCATATTTAGATATATGAGTTTTATAGATTAGTTTTAAAATACTTTTATATGAATCTATATAGTGTCTATTTTATTATTTATTCAATTAAATGTTTCAAATCCTCCAATATATATAGTAATACATATTTAAATAAATTTAATTTCTATGTGATGTAAATCATTAATATGGTTTGTAAATTGTTATTTTCTTTACTTTATCATTTGGAAAATATAAAAAAGGTGGGGTGAAATTTGGAAAGTGAATTTTCTATGAATTTCAAAAGTATTGAAATATCTATAAGTATTTGGTTTTATAAATTAAAAATGTGGGTATTTTTTGTGTTTGAAATTATAGAGATGGTTAATGTATAACTCCAGATATCAAATAATTTAAATAAATATGAAGTAATATATTTAATATAATCTGAGGATGTTACATATACATTGGAAAAGGTAACTATTTCCATATATTTTTTTGAAGGTGACGATGAATAATGGTCGAATTTATTTAAAAAAATAGATATAAAGATAATATCGATTCCATGGAATGGGAAATGTTAAAGGATACTTATCTTGTGATATATTTCCATAAGGATGTTTGTCATTAGATGGAGAAACAATTCATCAAATTAAAGAAAAAGGATGATGATTTAGTTGTCACGTATGAAGGAAACATCCAAGGATTAGACTGATATATTACAAATATTATTCAAGACACTAATAGAAAAACTAATTTATTTTACATAATATTCAAAACATGTTTAGGATGATAGTTTCCCTCTTAAGAATTAAAATTTATGAAAACTAGTTTTTTGTGATAAGAAATTTAACGTTTAATTTGATGATAGTTATGTGAAACTAGATGAAAAGAGTAATAAATAGTTAATGTGAAAGGAAATAGAGAAGAAACCAATTAAGAAGAATTTATATAAGCCCCAAAGTATTACATGTGTGGAAAAAAATATTTCATATAATGTTTGAGAGGATCTGGGACAGATTTCTAGTTTGTTATATTTGTTCTTATGATTTGTCACTATAATGAAAAGAGACATGAAAAACTAAACAATAGTGTATCAACTAGCCATCTAACAGTGATGTTTTTTTAATTTCAATGAGTTGGGTTATTATTCTAATGTCTTCTTGGATATGCATAATTAGGATGGAAATCCACATGATTTCATATGTAAAGGTGTGGGAAAATATTTTTATACTACTAAAATCGATGTTGTGCCCAATGGTGAAGTGATGGAATCTCCTCTGATCTCAGTATTTTAGGAGGTTAACCAGAGATCATCGTTTTAGAAACACATATAGGTTTAAGTGTTGTGTTTATAATGTGATAAAGAATATTGTGGGATATATTTACTATGGTGGATGATTTTTTATGGAATTGGTTTAATTAGAATTATGACTTTACTTTGGGACATGGATTTTAAGGTATGAATAAACATAAGTTTATATATGATATATGGTTATTAATGTTATTTATACATATTTTCCTCTTATTTGTTGGAATGTTTTGAGGATTAAATTATCCTTATAGAAATATATCAATTATATATATTTCCTTTTATTATTAGAGAGTAAAATAAATAAATAAAAATTAGGGATAAGATCAATTTAATAATTTTAATTGCAATTGTCAAACCATTGTTTATGAAGCTAAATCATAAATTTAAGGGACATTATTATTTTATGTGGGGTAGGATATAACATACAGATATTTAATGAAATATATTATTTCAAATTAAAAAAAATTATTTGATAGTGTGAGCTGAAAAAAATAAAAAAATTTATTTTTTATTATGTGCAACACCGTGTTTATTTTTTATTTTACATAATATCATGTTTCTTCTATAAATATTTTTACACTCATGGCCTTGTATTACTGAACAATAATATATTTTCGATGTAATTTCTTATTTTATAAGTTGATTACATTTATTATTATTATAATGAGAGAATAAGACTAACTATATTATATTTACACAAATTTTTAAAATGTTTTTTCAATTATCAAATTGATTTTTCAGAATAAGATACAAATAAATCTAGTTTTACACAAAAAACTTGTATATTTTAAAATATATTTTCACTACATTTTAATGAAGAACCTAATATTGATATAAATGTTTAATCCTTTATAATTTTTATATGAAAAAACTAATTTTATGGTTTTTCCATATCAAAAATTTTCTTTTGGTTAATTTTCCTTATTTTTCTCCGAAGATTTATTTTTTGATGAATAGAGAAAAACATTGTATTTTAATTCAAAAATTTTTTACCTAATTTATTTATATAGTGAAATTATATTTATATTTTTAATTAATAATTAGTTAAATTATACTTCAATAAATACTATTTAATTAAATGAATACTATTTCACATTGGAATTTGATATAAAAACCTTTAAATGTTTTGAACATTTCTCCATAAACACACATTGTCTCATAGCATCTGTGAGATTAATTTTATATTATTTTTATCCCCAAATAAAAATTAAATTTTAAGAAAAAACCCTATAATTATAGGTAAAAAATTAGATATTATTGTTATAATAAAGAAAAATTAATTTTCTAACCGAAATGATTTGTTAAAATAGTTAAAATTGATTATAGTGATGATGGTAAGAAAATAATTACTCAATTAATAAACTTATAATATCAGTTTTATAAATAAACCAAAACCTTTCCATAACCCCTTTTATAATTATATTTCATCCTCCACCAACTTATTTTATATTTATATGAGTAATTTGAATAATATTTTTTATATTTACGTATATTATATCTTATCTAAAGAAAAGGAAAAAAAGGAACATTCCTTGACTTTATAACTTAAAAAGAATATAATTAGGGGAGAAGCAAGAACAATTTGGTTATAAATACTGTTTTTATGTTATAAATGATATTTTTTATCATAATAATTTATATTTAAATTTTTTATAATATATAAAAACATAAAATGATTATGAAACGTCAATGCATGAATTCAATATATAATTTTTTTTTAAAATAAATGATATGTTATCAAATAAATTAAAATTAATAAAACCATTATCTTCTGAAAATTTATTTTTGGTGTTAGAAATTTTAAAATTTGGATGATTCATTATAAATTTGAACATATTTAATAAATATATTTATCCAGAAATAGTAAAAACATTGTAAGTGAAGTCAGGGTTAAAGAAGCATTTTTTTAATTATACACATTTCTGATAATATTTTTTTACAAAAAAAATGAGATTAATATTTCAAAAATTATATGTAATATTTTATAAGAAATGGGCCTCAATATTTTCATAATCTATTACATTAATTCGGTTTTAATGGACGAATTAAATAGGTTATAAAACCAGAAACCTAAATGAAAAAAAAATGAAAAAAATAAGGAAACATAATGACTAAAGAAAGATGATAAAATATATTTTTTATGAGTTTTTATATACCATAATTCTACTTTAATCCATTATTTTTCATTTAGGAATCACATGGGGCAAGGTGGACCTCCCAATTTTATTTACATTTTGTATTTTCATGTTGGAAACTCCTCATCCACTATATAAAGGAATTCAGTCTTCTCCTCTATTGACAAATATTTTTTATTTTAGGCTCATAAAACCCATGAAAAAATAAAAATACAAAATCACTAACCTAATTATATAAACCTCACAATGGGGTGAAATAAATACAAGGATATCTTTTTTAATGAAAAATATTTTACCAAAAAAAAGGTAACATTCATCCACGGTTAGTACAATTTTATTCCATTATATAACAATATAATTAATCTCATTACATGATTATATAATAAAATATTTATCCATATTTTACTAAAATATTTTTATGTTATGGTTTCAACATTCACATAAATACACATCCTTCAAATGGGTACCAAACATACTGTTCGTGTGTGACGAACTACCACATCACGAAATAATGTTGTTCATTTTTCATTTACCACCTCCCACGGATTAGAATTTTGTTGTAAATACTATTTCTTATATTACATAAATATATTTTATATTTATTTTGTTTTTACACTCCTGTAATTCAAATATAACATATACCTAATGCATTCCATTTTTTGGAAATACAATAACATCATTTATGGATGTATGGACAACTACCTCCTCCAAGTGGTGAGATATTTTCATACACTGTATGGAATTTAATTAGGATGGAATTAATTAATCATATGATACAATTATATAATATATATTATATTCATGACATAATTACCTTTCAATAAATTTAATATATCATTTTCATTGTTATAATTTTTAGACACTGAAAAGGTGTTATAGTCATTATTCGACGTATTGAATACAACCTCCTCGACATGATGCTATCCTTTCTAAATCAAAATAATTATATATATTAATATATAGGATTATATAATATAGTATTTATTATATATTGATCTTTATTTGAAGAAAAATAATACTTACCTTCATTACATATAAATTATTGAAAAATGGGAATGTTACTCATTCGTACATACAACCTACCGTCTCCATAATTGTAATGACATTTTATTTTTCAGAACCATAATTCTGGATAAGTAGTAATATTATAGTTAATTTACTAATATGATAATTAATTAATTATTCTTAATCTATATATTTCCATATAATCACCACTTTGACCATATTTAAATGACCAATGTTATATTAGACACATAAACCAAATATGGTCCAAACTAATGATGAAAAAATAATAGATTAAGTAGTTGTTTATAAAAATATAATAGGTGAAATAAAAGTAATTATAAACATTAAAATGTTTCTAAATAATTTAAATAGTTATAATAATTTTTTTATTGAGTAATATAATGACATGTGTTATATGTCGAACTCAATTGAAGGGATTTTTTGACAAATTTACATATGTGACATAAATATCCTAATCGTCACTTATTCCTTTTATGTAGTGTATCTACATCCATTTTTTATATATTAAATCATTAATTAATTTATATTCCTTGAAGTTAAATTTTTTATTACTTTTGAGTTTATAATTTATATTTGACTGAAATTGTATGATATTTCATCTCAATCTCCCTTAATTGAAATATGTTTTTTTGGTTATATACACAGTTGTTGTTTTATAAGGTTTATACATAGACCCTATGAGATTATATAACCAAATTTTATATATTTTATTGTTATTTAATTTTTTTTAAAAATTTTATCATTCATAAGGAATGTGATATTCATTTTAAAAGTAGAATGGTATATTTTGAATATTTAATGATTTAATTCCCAAATACTTTCTCCAAGTCATTATTATTGATATTATTTATAATATTTATTTATATAGATCTAAAATTGTTATAAAAAAATTTTTATTTCTATTTAAAATTTCATTAAATGGTTATCAAATGGAATAATTTTACATGTTTTATATGGAATGTTTTGAGAAATGACTAAATGAATGTTACATTCATAACATATAGAAGTCAATCACTTTTCTGATGTAACAACCCCTTATTTGTTCCAAGGTAGAATTCCATGTGAATTTGAATTATGGAATTTTGTGGATGGGGTATTCTTCGAACTGAGTTTCATAATGTAATTCTAATATTTTTAATTCTTGAACACATTTTTAGACTTGGTTAGAGGCTTGTTTGGTGTCTTGGGTTATTTGTTGATTTTGCGGAGCGTTCAGTTCTTGAAAACTAATGTTTGGGTGGAATGGTAGGGGTGGATGATTTTTATGAAACCATGTGGCCCACTAGTTGAATCTGTGCAGAACATATTGGTGAGATAAAGTGATCTTTACATTCTAAAAATGTTTTCCTAAACAATACTCCAAGACTAGAAACATAATGTCATATAAAAAGTGAATGGGTACTATATAGAACCTTGTTGTCTCAATGTTTGGGAAATAAATGTGTGGAAAACCATGTGGGTTTAGGTTTAAAAATTAGTGGGAGCCTCAGGGTTGGTTCCTCAATTGTCCAACCATGTTTCCAAACTATACAACCCAGTTTTTTGAATGAAATTATAGAAATTCCATTCATGAAAATTTAAAATAGTATCCATCTTTCTATTCTTCTTCTTTTATAGTTTTAGGCTCCTCTCTTGATTCATGTTTTGTTCCTCCTTTTTCTATTTTAGAACATGATAACTCCCTCTACTAAAGTAAGAATCGAGATCCCTCTGTCTATATGGATATTCATTAGTAAGAAATTGATTCCCCTTTCTTTCCTTTAATGTTTCTCTTCCTATAAATTGTGATATTTTTATGTGAGCTCATTTTCCCTATTTCCATGGTAGATTTCTATTTTTTCCTTTTATACCAAATGATACCCAATATGAACCTTGAGAATTTACTAGTATAGAATAATAAGCATGAGGTTGGATAACTATATATTTTCCCCATGTATCAATTAAATTATAAATTTCACCACTATGTTGCGCGACAACCATGGTCTTGCATCATCCAAAATTTGATGTTTTTTATTTTTAAATTGTAACTCACCATATATATACAACTATTGATATTTTATGTAAATAAAGGATTCCAATATCAATTATGGACAACCCTTGGTCATTCAGAAATAATTTTTTATTTCATAATTAATTAATTTAAATCTCATCATTCCTTATAAGAATCCATATTCGATTAAAATATGAATTTCCTCTTGTAATAAATTTCTCTATAGATAAAACCACCTCCTAAGTCCAATGTTGAACATTATATTGGGAATCCATGTATAGTAGGCTTCTATATGTATCTGTTGGTGAGATGAGCTATGAATCATGAATTTAAGGATTATATTTTCAAAATTTACTCTCTATGTAAAATTATATATGTCATAAATAAACCACTCATCCGAGGTGTTCTATCTTCAACACTAAAAAAGTGATGAATAGTTATTTTCATCATTCTTATTCTTAAGTATTTGTTGTTCCAAATGAATTTGACTTTTTTACTAAATAAAATGAAAGATTTGTTTGTTGAAATTCATGATATTATTAAGATTACTTAATTAATAGTCATGTCCTACCATCTTAGTATATGTCCAATGATCAACCGACATCTATATTAGCTGGAATGACTTGATTATAAATTATAAAACCATGATAAATGTATTTAATCAAGTTAATGGGAATAATTTCCTTATTTATGGGTTTCCTTACTAAAATAAATTAAATGGATGGATGGAATGGGTGGAAAGGATACTCCCCTTGTATGATTTTAAAATAATATGAATTGAACTACCATTAAATAAATTTTGGATTGTTGAATTTAATTCTTGTGTTGTAGTTAACCATTGTAGTTATTATTTTTATAAATAATAATAGGCCTTGATAAAGGTAGTGGATTGATGATAAGAGTTGTGTTGATCATGTTTGATCCATGCTAACTTATATTTTGTGGTGGGAAGAACGTCTTAGACAATTTAAACTAGTTTAATGGTGTTCATGTTGAACCATATCCCAAATTTTGAGTGTTGTAAAAAAGGGAACACTATACATATCGGATGATGAGAATTTTGTGTCTCTCTAGTTATGAGATGTCGGTAATTCCTTAAATTACATGAGCTCACAGGCTTATTCATACTATTTATGGATAACTTTATTATTCCCCAGTTTAGTTAACACCTAGTATTTTAGGTTTATGGCTAGTAACATCCACACGTACTTATTTGATATAGGTGGATGAAATATATAACTATACTATATATATCATTAATATAGGTATATATATTTATAATTAATACACACATTCTATATATGAAAAAAAATAGATATAATCAACCATTAGTCATGTTGGGACATGAGATGACATGTAGTTAATTGTTATGATTTTATTATTATTCATCATACATTAACACTGATTTACCTATATTAACATAATATATTTATTTGTAGACACCATGGTGGTGGCCTACTGTGATTTATTTGACACCCTATTTGGGCCACCATTACATTGGCGTAACAAAAATGATATGATGTTTGTCGGGTCGTAGATTATTTCTTGCACTATTATTCTTGTAACATCCCAGGTAAATGAAGAATAAGACATATTTCATATTTATTAATATTTTTAAATTAAATATTAATTTTACTTTAAAGGGGTTTCTTTATTCGATAGCGTACCTGATACGCAACAACTGGTTTCTTTGAAATCTTACATTGCACACTAATAATATAATATTAAATTTTAAATAGTAGTTAACTCCTAGAGGTTTTATTGGAGGGAATTAATGAAACTAACTACAATATGATTATACATGTTTGTTAAATGTATTTACATTATCCAATAAAAACTTGGAGGCTTAAAATGTGAATGAATCTAATTTTAAGCATAATATACATTAAAAAGTAGATTTATCGCCTTTTAATGGAGAACCCTATTTAAATGTATTTTTGGTCACTTTAATACTTTCTAATTGACCAAATAAATTCATTCTTTTGAATGGGGAAGTCAAATTTTACTTTGGGTAATTTTTTGATATTTTCCTGATAAATTTTATTTTTTAATGAACAGTGAAAAATATTACATTTTAATTCAAAAGTGTCATATAATCTAATTTATTTATATTTTTAGATTATCTTTTTAGTTGGTTTCAAAGTGAAATTAAAATATATTTTTACCATTTAATCCAATGTTGGTCATTGGAATTAATTTCACTTTGAAATTGGATATAAACAAGTATCAATCTTCAGATAGTTATTGTTTCTTAAAAACACAATATTTGTTTTAACAACGTGAATTAATTTATAAATTAATTAATTCCACTTCGATGATTTGAATTTGGAAAAATAGACATCAATTTTTAATTCGGAATATCAAATAATTCTTAGACTGAATTTTTTGTATTTTTCTAAAAAACGTCAATTTTAAATGAATAGTGAAACCACTTAGTAGTAGTTAAAAAAATAGACTGTTTCATTTAAATGAAAATTTACCACTACTGTGAATTGAATTTAGAAAATCCAATATACATGGTTGTTATCAAGTTGTAAAATGTGGTTCAATAAGAAGAAAATTTTTTTGGTGAATAGTAATTTTTGACTTTTATTTACCGCGATTAAAGGTAAATAAGGTAATGCAAGCTTAAATGAATATTATAATAATCTTTAACTACCTTAACACTTGTCCAAACCATATTAGTTAAGTCTCATATGACCATGGGAATCTTTGGGTCGATTTTGGGACCCCATTGAGGCACTTTAAAGTGATAATGATAATTTATATTTATTAACTTAAGGTAAAGGAAAATATGACAAAAGAAAATATCTTTTAGTAAATTAATTTTTAGAATGGGTTATAGAAATTATCTTTTTGTCTATAAATATTCATTGTAAACCTAAAAATATTTTCTACATGATAGTATTTGTTTTATATTTTTTAGACATTGAATAAATTTAATTATTCATGACACAATAATGATACAATATTTACTTCATTAATAAATGATTTAAATAAATAAGAATATAATGAATATAATATTATCCAAAACATATCCAATTCTGATTGGATGTTTTTCTTTCTACCACGAGTCATCTTATCTTAGACTATAATGATATTTGGACCCTTTGAAACCGAATATAATTATATTATAAAATAATATTTTTACACTTTCCTAAAGAGCCCCTCCTCCTCCTTATAAAAAGAGACCATTTATAACCAATTACACACACCTCTCAAGCCATTTGGATCATACAAAATCTTCCCATGTAATCTCCCTACATCCCCCTCCTCCTCTTATAAGCCTTACCTTATGTAGAAGTCACTTCAAGAAGTCCTTTGGTTTAAACCAAAGGGAGTTACCCAAATTAAAGGAGATTAATGAATGATTGAGTCAAGTAGGATACGAGGGAATATTTTTATACGAAGCGTTTTACTAGACAAAAAAAGGAATGTTTTTTTATGTAAGAGGTGACAACGAATTTTCCACCACTGTGAGTTTGATTTGATCTTTGGATTCTTTAACAAGACGTAATGTTTTTAAAAGGAAAAATAAATTTCATATACTCCTTTTAAGTATTTTGGAATTGAAAATGATTTTGAGAATAGATTTATTATTTCAACATCTTGAAATGATATTATGTTAGTACAATGTGGAAATTATATCTTTTACTTATGCTTATGTTATGAGTTATGTTCATTTTATGGATCTTTGGAATTTTTTATGTATATAAATGGTTCCATGATAAACAAAGTGTAGGTGATCCTGATATAGCACTCCAGTGCATTAGGTAACACGACTGAGGTAAATGAGAATGTTTATCTTAATAGATTTAAAGAATATACAATGATGGGTATTCCTAAGTAACTCCCTATATAGCAGTGATATCTACGATTTAAGTATGATATAGATTCCACAATTTACCTTTATAATTAATGAGTTCTATGTGTCTTTCATAAATCTTATGATTTAATGAGGTAAGTAAATGATTCCATTTTATGTATGCATTTATGAAAAAATGTATCCATTCTTTGTTTTATAACCCTTACTAAGCTTTTAATGCTCATCCCATGTTTTGAAATGTTTTCACAGTACATAAAGATGAACAGGGTCAAGGATAAGATCAAGGAAAAGTCTTGTTGTCTAAAACATGGAACTAAAAATGACTCTTTATTTCAAGATTTTTTATTTTATGAAAAAAATGGAAACTGTGTAGATATGTCTACCTTGTAATCTTTTGAGAAGTAATGGTTATGTCTTAATTCTCTAAAACACTAAACCTAAAAAGATCATCAATGTGAATTATTCATTTAATTCAATATTATGTAATGCTTAAGGCATGGTCCTTATAGTTGGTATTAGAGTTCGGTTTAGAGAACTTTAGGTGTTAGGGTATTGTAAAAGTAATATACATAAAGTAATTTATGTTAATATTGACATCATATAACATTTCCAAATTACCATTTTTCTTCGCCTAAGATATTTTTGTGTTCAGAATTGGTTTTTGCTGAGGAAACAGGGCAGCTATGTTGGGACGACATCAAGAGGAAGACAACCTTCCAAATCAGCAACCTTGAGATGGTCGGAATCAGAACTGAATAGTTTGTTGCATTGATAGCCCAATTGACTCAATCTATAAATGGTGGTGGTATCAATGTACGAGATAAACCTGATCAACCACAGAGGAACATGTCAATAGTGGAACATTTCATGAGGAAACAACCCCCATCATTTAGAGGATCATCTAACCCTATGCTAGCTAAATGGTGGATTAAAGCATTGGAGAAGATTTTGGATGTCATGGGTTTTTTAGAACATCAAAAGGTTAGTCTTATTATTTACCATTTTTAAGTTGAATATGATCATTGGTAGTCGATGGTGAAAAGTATCAGGGATAGTGAGGAGATTGATGCTCTTGATTGGGATGAATTCAAATGTATGTTTCCTGACAAATATTTTCCTAAGGTGGTTCATCTTAGGATGGAAAAACAATTCTTTTATTTGAGGTAGGAGGATGACTCAGTGGCTTCTTATGAAGAAAAATTCACTCAACTGGCAAGGTATGCTCTAGATTTCATTCAAGATCTTGATATTAAAATCAAAAGTTTTTTACTCATTATTAAAGCCAAAGTATCGAAGGTCTTTAGGTTCTCATGAGTTATAAAGTTATGAAATACTTTTTCGTTGGGCGGAGAAGGTGGAAATGGAGTTCGTTGATGATCAGGAATTCTTTCACAAACAACAGAATAAGAGGTCGAGGTGGTAGGAGAAATGGAAGAACTCTTCAAAAAAGTCTGATGGTAAGAAACTTAAGTTTTTAGTTTGTGAAAATTCTGTTAAAAAGCATGTTGGGGAATGCCTTTTGATTCTTATAAGTGCTACCAATGTGGTAAAATGGGACTTAAGGCTCGTAATTACACTAAAAATGATCAAGGTTATGGTATGAAAAAAAATCTGTTTTATAGTCAGTAAAATGTTTTATGTGCAATGAAATGAGTCATTATAAAAATTAGTGTCCAACAACGAAATAAACCAAAGGAATGATTCCAGAATACAAGAAAAAAGGGTTGGTGAAATCCTTTACAACTACTTCAGCAGATGTTGGGCCATCAAATGAAGTTGTGTCAGGTACACATTTTGATTGTTCAGATTTTACCAATGTGTTGTTGGATTCAGGGTATACACAATCATTCATTTCTAAAAAAATTTCTAGTAAATTGGGAATTCCATCTCATGATATGAATACTGAAATTATGGAAAAAACAAATGGAGGAAATGTTGATACCAAAAGAAAACATAATAACATTCTTGTCCTTGTGTGTGGAATTAATCTAACTGCAAACATTATTTTTTTCCTCTAGTAGAGTTTGATGTTATTTTATGCATGTATTAGATTTTTGTTTATCATTATGAGATTTATTGTAGAGCTAAGAGGTTTCTTTTCAGAATGATTTTCAGTTTGTATACAAAAATGAATCGTTGCTGTTGATAACATATCAGCAAGCTGAGAAACTGGTAAAAGATTGAAATTAATGTTACCTTGGACATATTTTTGATAACAAAGGAACTATTCATATTAATGATGTTCAAGTTGTAAATGAGTACCTTGATATTTTTTGATGCATTGCCTGGTATTATACCAGATCATGAAGTTGAATTTAATGTTGACTTACTTCCTGATGCTAAGCCAATTTCAAAACCCCCATATCGAATGGCTCAAATTGAACTTTTAGAGTTAAAGAAGGAATTGCGGGTGTTATTAGATAAAGGTTTCATTTGACCTAGAACATCACCATGGGGTGCTCCTATCTTGTTTGTTAAAAAGAAATATGGTTCAATGAAACTTTTCATTGATTATAGAGCAATGAATAACTTTACTGTTAATAACAAGTATCCTTTGCATAATATCGGTGATTTGTTTGATCATCTACAAGGAGTTCAGTATTTTTCGAAGATTGACATGAGGTTGGGGTACCATTAGTTGAAAGTAAAAGAAGTATACATTCCGAAGACCTCGTTTTGTACTATATATGGCCATTATGAATATGTAGTTATGCCTTTTGGGGTAACCAATGCACCAGCTGTATTCATGGATCTTATGAATAGAATTTTCTGTGAGTTCTTGGATATGTTTGTGGTTGTGTTCATTGATGATATTTTGGTTTATTCCATAGGTAAGTAGGAACATGAACGTCTTTTAAGGGCTATCTTGCAAACCTTAAAAGAAAAGAAACTATTTGATAAATTATGCAAGTGTGTGTTTTGGTTACAAAAAATTTCATTCCTTGGTCACATTTTTTTAAAAATATGGCATAACTGTTTATCCTGCTAAAATGAAAGTTTTTGAAGAATGGACAAGACCCACAAATATAAGTGAGATTCGTAGTTTTCTTGGTTCTGCAGGTTTTTACCAGAGTTTTGTTGAAAATTTTGCACGGTTATCTATTCCAATGACTAAGTAAACTCGAATTGGTGTTATGTTCATCTAGAAAAATGAATGTGATGATTGTTATCAAGAATTGAAAAGAAGATTGGTGAATGCTCCAGTTTTGGAAATGCCTTCCAGAAATTGTGAGTTTGTTATCTACATTGATTCTTCGTTGAAAGGACTTGGTTGTGTCCTAATGCCAAATGATTTGGTAATTGCTTATGCTTCACGTCAACTGACACCACATGAGTTTAATTACCCTACACATGATTTGGAATTAGCTACTGTGGTTTTGTCTTTAAAAATTTGGAAGCATTATTTGAATGGAGTGAAGTGTGAAATATTTACTTATCACAAAAGTTTGAAGTATATATTCACTCATAAATAATTGAGCATGAGACCAAGGAGATGGTTGGAATTAATCAAGGATTATGATTGCATGATCCTTTATCATCCGGGGAAAGAAAATAAAGTGGATGATGCTTTGAGTCAAAAAAGTAATACTTTATTAACCATGTTACATTTGAGACGAGATACTTTGGTTTTTGATTTGATGAACTTTGGCATAGATGTTTTTGTTGCAAGAAATTCTACTATTTTGTTTCAGGTGTCAGTGAAATCATCTCTATCAGACAGAATTATGCAAGCGCAGAAGGAAGATAGTGAGTTGCAGAAAAAGGTTGTGCTGGTTCAGAAGGGTAAGTTGCTTGATTTTAACATTGATAATAATTGTGTTTTTAGATTTGGAAATAGATTTTTTGTGCCTTGTGATTTATATTTGATGAATGAATATATATTTGAAGCTTATAGTTCTCCGTTTTCAGTTCATCATGGATGTACTATGATGTAAAGAGATCTTTAGGAGTATTACTGGTGGGATGGAATGAAAAGAGATATTGTTTATTTTACTATGAATTGTTTGACTTTTCATCAGGTTAAAGAAGAGCGACAGTTACCAAAAGGAATGCTTCATACATTTCTGGTGCCAGAGTGGGAATGGAAAATATATCCATAGACTTTGTTGTGGGATTACCAAAGACATATGAAGGTAATAATGCATTCTGGTTTATAGTTAATTGATTGACTAAATCTTCTCATTTCCTTCATTTTTAGGTACTTTGTCTCTAGATTAACTTGCTCGGTTTTATATTAAAGAGACAGTCAGGTTGCATGGAGTTACCCTCTCCATTGTATCTGATCATGATCCCAGGTTCACTTCTAACTTTTGGAAAGGCCTTCGGAAGTCATTGGGTAATAAATTAAATTTTAGTATAGCTTTTCATCCTCAATCATATGGGCAGTCAGAACGAAAAATTCAGACCATGGAGGATATGTTACGTTCTTGGTCGATGGATTACCAGGGATGTTGGGACAAAAATCTTTCTTTGGTTGAATTCTTTATAATAACATCTTTCATTCTAGTATACAAATGGCTCCATTTGAGGCATTATATGGAAAGAATTTTCGAACTCCAACATTCTGGGATGAAGTAGTTGAAGGGAAACTGGTGGGACCAGAATTGGTAGAAGAGATGTAAGATAAAGTTCAGCTGATTCAGAAGTACATGAGAAAAACTCAGAGTAGACAGAATAGTTATGCTGATAATCGGAGGAATGACCATTCTTTTGATGTAGGTGATCATGTCATTCTCAAATTTTCTCCATGGAAAATTGTGATGTGTTTTCAAAAGAAGGGAAATTTGATTCTAAGGTTAATTAGACCTTATGAAAATCTAGAGAAGGTTGGATCAGTTGCAAATTGAGTTGATTTACCTCCATGTTTATCCTAGGTACACAATTTTTTTCATGTTTCGATGCTGAGAAAGTATATTCCATATCCATATCATGTTTTGAGGCCATACGTAGTTCATTTCGAAGAGAATCTCTCTTATGAAGGAGAACCAGTTCAGATTCTTGACCATAGGGAGAAAGTGCTATAGAATAAGGTGATTCAACAAGTAAAGGATTTGTAGAAAAACTATATCGTTGAAGATGCAACGTGGGAATCTGAAAATTCTATGAGGGATAAATACCCCCACTTATTTTGATAAGTAAATAAAAATTGTGAGGACGCAATTCCCAAAAGGGAGGATGGATGTAACATCCTAGGTAAATGATGAATAAGACATATTTCATATTTATTAATATTTTTGAATTAAATATGAATTTTACTCTAAATGGGTTTCTATGTTTGATAGCGTACCTGATACGCAACAACGAGTTTCTTTGGAATCTTACATTGCACTCTTATAATATAATATTAATATTTTAAATACTAGTTAACTCCTAGCCATTGTATTGATGGGAATTAATGAAACTAACAACAATATGATTATACATGTTTTTTTAAATATATTTACTTCCAATAAAAATTTAGAGGCTTAAGATGTGAATGAATCTAATTTTAAGCATGAATTACATTAAAAGGCCGATTAATTGCCTTTTAATGGGGAAATATATTTAAATATAGTTTTTGTTACTTTAATTCATTATAATTGACCAAATAAAATCCTTCTTTATAATGGAGACATCAAATTTTACATTGGTTAATTTTTTTGTATTTTCCTGATAAAGTTCATTTTTTAATGAATAGTGAAAAATATTACATTTTAATTCATAAGTGATATTTAATATAATTTATTTATATGGTTAGTTTATCTTCTTAGTTAGTTTTAAAGTGAAATTAAAATATATTTTTACCATTTATTACAATGTTGTTCATTGGAATTAATTTCACTTTGAAATTGGACATAAACAAGTATCAATCTTTTGATAGTTATTGTTTCATAAAAACACGATATTTGTTTTAACAATGGGAATTAATTTTTAAATTAATTAATTCCACTTCTATGTATTGAATTTGGAAAAATAGAAATCAATTTTGAATTCATAATATCAAATAATTCTTAGAATGAATTTTTGGTATTTTTCTGAATAACATCAATCTTAGATGAATAGTGAAACCACTTAGTAGTAGTTAAAAACACTGACTCTTTCATTTAAATGAAATTTTACCACTTCTGTGAATTGTATTTATAAAATATAACATACATGGTTGTTATCCAGAAGTAAAATTTGGTTCAATAAGATGAAAAGAATTTTTTGATGAATAGTAACTTTTGACTTTTATTTACCGCGGTTAAAAGTAAATAGGGTAATTCAAGGTAAAAAGAATATAATAATAATTCAAAATTACCTTAAAAATTGCCCGAAACTTATTGGGTGAGCCATTTATGAACATGGGAATTATTGGGTCAATTTTGGGACCCCATTGAGCCACTTGGGAGTGATAATGACAATTTATATTAATTAACTTAAGTCAAAGGAAAATATGACAAAAGAAAATATCTTTTAGTAAATTAATTTTTTGAAGTGGTTATATAAATTATATAGTTGTATATAGAAATTAATTGGAAATCTAAAAATATTTCCTACATGATAGTATTTTTTTTATAATTTTCATACATCGAATAAATTAAATTATTAATGACACAATAATGATGCAATATTTACCTCATTAATAAATGATTTAAATAAATAAGATTATAATGATTAAAATATTATCCAAAACATTTACAATTCTGATTGGATGATTTTCTTTTGATCATGATTCATCTTAACTTCGACTATAATGATTTTTGGACCTTTAGAAACCGAATATAATTATATTATAAAATAATATTTTCACACTTTCCTAAAGTGACCCTCCACCCCCTTATAAAAGGAGACCATTTCTAACCAATTCCACACACCTCTCAAGCCATTTTGCTTGTCTAAACTCTGCCAAATTAATCTCCCTACATCCCTCTCCTCCTCCTAGAATCCTTACCTTATGAAGAAGGCACTTCAAAAGGTACTTTGGTTCAAACCAAAGGCAGTTACCGAAATTAAAGGAGATTAATGAATGATCGGGTCAAGTCAGACAGGAGGGAGTATTTTTAAAAGAATTGTTTTACTAAATTAAAAAAAGGAATCTTTTTTTGAAGTATGTAGTTTCAAAGAAATTCCTCCACCATGAGTATTATTATATCTTTGTATTTATTAACAATTTGTAATGTTTTTCAAAGGAATTATAAATACAATAGATACTTTTTACATATTTTGGTGTTGAAAATGATTTTGAGAATAGATATATTATTTCAATATCCTGAAATGATATTTTGTTATTGCAATGTGGAAATGTTATATTTTCTTTATTCTTATGTTATGTGTTATGATCATTTTATGGATCATGGGAATTATTTATGTATATGGGTGGGTCTGTGAAGAACCAAGGGAGTGTGAGCCCAAGATAGCTTTCCAATGCTTTGGGTAATGTGATAGAGGTAAATGTGAGTGTTTCTCCTAAGTTATTTAGGGAATATACTATGATGGGTATTCCAAATTAACTCCCTATGTAGATGTGATGGTACACTGTATTTATGACTTGGATTCCCCAATTTACCTTTTTATTAATGATTTTTATGTGTCTTTTATAAATCTTATGATTTCATGAGGTATGTAAATTATTTCATGCTTTGTATTTTTTTTATGAACAAATAGTTTCATTCTTTGTTTTATAACCCTTACTGAGATTTTTATGCTCATCACAAGTTTTGAAATGTATTCACCGGACATAAAGATGAATAGGGTCAAGGATGGGATCAAGGAAAAGTAATGTTGTCCAAAACCTAGAACTAGACATGACTATTTTTATCAAGAGTTTTTATTTTATAAATAAAATGGAAACTGTGTAGATATGTCAACCTTGTAATGTTTTGAGATGTAATAGTTATTTCCTAATTCTCTAAAACTCTAAACCTGAAAAGATCCTCAATGTGAATTATTCATTTAATTAAATATTATGTAATGTTTATGGCAGGGTCCTTATAATTCTTGTACGAGGGAGTTTGTATAAAGGGATTGAGATAGGATTAGGATGGTCATGGAGGTCGCCCTCAAGTATTTTATGTCTTTTCAATATACCTATACTACATTGTATCAGTATTGTTCTTGAATTCCTACTATTTTGGTTATGAATAATCCTTTGGACATGCATTCATTATTGTACATTGGCATTGAACCCGATTTATTTTTTAGTTAAGTTACTCTTCCACAACTATTTCCATCATTTATTAATACATAAACAAATGTTAGTTGTATAAATTATGATATTCCATTGTGATACTATGATCATGTTTTTATATTCAACCCACTATCATCAACATAGAACATCAATGCTAGTAGATATAAATATTGATTATGTGTCAATTTAATAACATGAAAATAATATTTAGGTGGTATCCTTAGTTTAAACCCCCATGTAAGGGATGATTAATTTTTTCATTGAGATACATTGGATTGGGAACTTGATCATTTTCCTTAGGCCTTTTTATCATTTTGAAACACCTTAAAAGATAGGTACAGATCCTTGTGGATATCTTAGGTATGAAATCATTATGTGGTGAGGAGTTATGATTATGTGAGGGGACTCTCAGATATATGTATCACTATCTGATCTTAAATGTGTTACCAAATTCCATTAAATTTCCAATGTATGAAACCGTTCAAGGTTTTTTGACCGTGGTATTACTCTTAGCTTATAATTAACACCCTTGATTGGATTGGGAGATGATGGTATCAATGAAATTTTTATTTGAGTGAGAATAAGGAAATGAATAGTTTTATCATGTTAGAAATAACTAGGGTATGTTTAGCCTCATAGTAGGTCATGTGACCGGTTCTTCTTCTTTAGTTATGGGTGACTTAATAAGTCATCATCCAGGTTTACATTCATATAGTACAATACAAATATATGTTAAATATCTTTTATAGACCATCTAATTCTTGGAAGAATAGGTAATATAACCTATGGATAGTATCAGGGGTGTGATGTCTTACTTAAAGACCATGGGGTAGTCTGTGTTAAAATATTTGGTACCCATAGAATTGTTAAATGATATAATGAACCAGATGAGTTTTGTGAAATAAATTGATCCTTGAGTTATTGAGTGTCTTATCAGGCCTTCTCTGGAGTAGAGTGACCTAGGTGTTAATGCAATCGAATTTTTCCAAATTTATATGAAGTTGTTCAATGAGGGTCATGTGTTTTGTCAGGCAAGTTAGGTTGGTTTCAAATTTTTTTCCAAATAATTTTAATCATGTAATCATGACTCGGATAAGTCTCACACAGAAATTTAAGGTGAATCTAACCTAACATTCTTATGAATGGACATTCTATATCTTCTTCAGATAACTGGAAAACTCTTAATGTGGGAAGCGACTTGTTAGTTCTAGTTAATATGTCCTTCTAGATTGATGGGACATAACCAAAAAATACTACTTGAAAATGGCCAGTGTTATTCTCGAAATCCCATTATAATTTCAATTTTTGAATTTTTTCAGTGGTTTCCTAGTATCATGATGTTCACGTTTTTTCCTATGTATAAAACCATTTAGAAACATTTTTGTTCGTGGATGGTCTTCTGGTGGTTAATTATGAGAGATAATGCGGTGCCTCATGTGGTGAATGAATGTTATTGGTTAATGATTATTCATCATTATGTGAAGTTTAGCGTCTTCCAAGAATTGAACCAATATTGTTTTGACTACTCTTCTATATAGTATTTGGTTTATGGTTGTTGGGAAACCATACTGAGAACATCATCTATTTTTTTTCTGAAGCACCACATGTTATAAAAAAAATTCAATATTTTGAACATTTCTCTATAAAAACTCACTGTCTCAAAACATCTGCAAGATTAAATCTATATTATTTTTACCCACTAATAACAAATAAGTTTTAAAAAACCCCTATAATTATAGGTAATAAAATAGATATAATTATTATAATAAGGAAAGATTAATTTTCTGACTGAAATGATTAGTAAAAATTGTAAAAATTAATTATAGTGATAATGGTACGAAAATGATTACTCAATTATTAAACATATAATATAAGTTATATAAATAAACCAAAACATGTACATAACATCTTTTATCAACATATTTCGACTTCCAACACCAATATTTATATTTATATGAGTGTTTGGAATAATATTATTCGAAATTGACCTATATTATAAGGAATTTAAAGCAAAGGAAAAAAAAGAACATTCCTTAACTTTATAACTTATAAATAATTTAGTTAGGGAAAATGCTTCAAAAAGCTGGTTATAAATATTTTTTTATGTTATAAATTAATTTTTTGTATCATAATAATTTATATTTAAATTTATTAGAAGATATTATTGCATTAAATGCTTATAAAATGTCAACGCATAAATTATATATTTAATAATTTAAAAAATTAAATGACATTTTATCAAATAATTTAAAATTACTAAAACTATTATATTCTAATGATTTATTTTTGGTGTTATAAAATTAAAATTTTGTTCTATTCATTAGAAATTTAAACATTTTTTATGAATATATTAATCTAAATTTTTTTAAAACATTGTAAGTGATGTTAGGGTTAAAGTAGTGTTTCTGTTAATTACACGTATTTTTTGTTACTAATTATTTACAAAAAATGAGATTATTATTTCATAAATTATATGTAATATTTTATATGTAATGGGTCTCAGTATTTTCATAATACTCTCTTTAAATTAGTCTTAATCAATAAATTAAATAGGTTATAAAACTAGCTACCTAAATGAAAAAATAAAATGAAAAAAATAAAGAAAAATAATGACTAAGGAAAAATTATAAAATATATTTTATATGAGTTTTCATATACCATCATTCGAAATTAATCCATTATTTTTCATTTTGGAAGCACATGAGGCAAGGAAGACTCCCAATTGTGTTTACTTTTTTCATTTACATTTTTGGAGCTCCCTATACACTATAAAAAGGAATTCACTCTTCTCATCTCTTGACAAATATTTTTTTTAGGCTCAAAAAACCAATGAAAAAATAGAAAACCAAATTCAATAACCTAATTATATAATCCTCACATTGGGTAGAAATAAATAAAAGGATGTCATTTGATAATGAAATATATTTAACTAGAAATAAGGTAATATTCATCAAAGATCACTATTATTCTATTTCATTATATGACCCTATAATTATTCTTTTTACATGATTATATAATAAAATATTTATCCATATTTTCATAAAATATATTTACATTATGGTTTCAACATTAACATAAACACACTTCCACAAAACGGGTACCAAACTTACCGTTCATGTGTGATGAACTATTGCCTCATGAAATGATGTTGTTCATTTTTTCTTAAAAACCTCCCATGGTTGTGAATTATGTTGAAAATAATAATTTTTTTATATTACATAAATATATATCATGTTTATTTTGTTTTTACACATCTGAAATTCAAATATAACAAATTCTTAATGCATTCCATTTTTTTGAAAATAAATAATATCATTTATGGATGTATGGACAACTACCTCCTCAAAGTGATTCGATATGTTCATAAATTGCATGATTTATTAAGGATGCAATTAAATAATAATATGATACAATATTGTATTATATATTATATTCATGAAATAATTACCATTCAATAAATGTAATGTATCATTTTCTTATTTATACTTTTTAAACACTGAAAAGGTTATATAGTCATTATTGGACGTGTTGACTACCTCCTCCTCAACGTGATGTTATTATTTCTACATAAAAGTTATTATATATATTAATATACCAGATTAAATAATATAGTATTTCTGATATAATGATTATTAATAAAATATAAATTTTAGTTACCTTCTTTACATAAAAATTATTGAAAAAAGGGAATGTTACTCAATCATACATACTACTTTCCATCTCCTTGATTGTAATGTAATTTCATTTTTCATAACCATAATTCTAGATAAGTATTAATAATATTGTTGATTATTAATATGATAAATAATTTATGGTTATTATTCTAAATATTTAAATATAATCACCACTTTTACTATATTTAAATGACCAATGGTATATTATACACATAAACTAAATATGGTCCAAATAGCTGATGCAAACATAACAGTTTAAGTAGTTTTTTACAACATTATAATAAGTGAAATAAATGTAATTATAAGAAGTAAAAATTTTCTAAATCATTTAAATAGTTAACAAAATTTTATTTTTGAGTAATATAATGACACATGTTATAATTCTAACTCAATTTATTGGATTTTTTTGACAATTTTACATATGTGAGATAAATATCATAATCTTCACCTATTCATTTTATGTTGTGTATATACTTCCATTTTTTAAATATTAAATCATTAATTATTTTTTCTTCATTTAAGTTAAATTTTTTATTACTATTGGAGTTTATAATTTATATTTGACCACAATTGTATGATATTTCATCTCAATCTCCCTTAATTGAAATATTTTTTTTGTGATATTCACCCTTGTTATTTTATAAGGTTTATATGTAGACCCTTTGAGATTATATATCCATATTTTATCTATTGTCATGTTGTTTAATGTTTTTTAAATTTTTACCATTCATAAGGCATACAATATACATTTTAAAAGAGGAATGGTATATTTTGAATGTTTAATGATTAAATTTAATATTACTTTCTCCATGTCAATATTATTGATATTATTTTAAATATTTATTTATATAGATCTAAAATAGTTAAAAATGACATTTTATGTGTATTTTTAATTTCATTAAATGGTTATCAAATTGAATAATTTTACATGTTTAAGAAGTAATGATTTGAGAAATGATTAAATGAATGTTTAAATCATTATGTATATAAGACAATCACTTTTCCGATGTAACGACCCATGATTTGAGCCAAGGATGAATTCAATGCAAATTTGAATTATGGAATTTGGTGGATGGGGTATTCTTCAAACCGATCTTCATAATGTAATTATAAGAGTTGGAATTCTAGAACACAATTTTTTATACTTGGTTAAAGGCTTGATTGGGGTCTTGGGTGCTTTTTTTTGATTTTTTGGAGCATTGAGTTCCTAAAAACTAATGTTTGGGTGGAATGGTATGAGTGGATGATTTTTATGAAACCATGAGGACCACTAGTGGAAACTGTGCAGATCCTACAGGTGAGAATAAGTGATCTTCACATGCCTCATATGTTTTCAAAAATTGTGCTCCAGGACTAGACACTTAATGACATATAAGAAGTGTATGGGTTCTGTTTGGAACCTTTTTGTCTCGATGTTTGGGAAAATAATGTGTGGGAAACCATTTGGGTTTAGGGTTCAAAATTAGTGGGAGCCTCATGGTTGGTTCCTATATTGGACAACCATGTGGCCAAACTATGCAACACAATTTTTAGAGTAAAATTACAGAAATTCAATTCCAGAATATTTAAAATATTATTCATATTTCTATTCTTCTTCTGCAATAGTGTGATGCGCCTCTCTTGAGTCATGTTTTTTCCTCCTGTTTCAGAACATGATAACTACCTCTACTAAATTAATAATTAATATCCCTTAGTTTATATGGATATTCATCAGTATGAAATAGAATCCCCTTTAATCCCTTTAAAATTTCTCTTCCTATATATTGTGATATTTTTATGTGACCTCATTTTCCCTATTTACATGGTAGATGTATGTTTATTACTTTTATTCCAAATGATACCAAATCAATCCTTGATAATTTACTAGTAGATAATCATATGCATGAGGTAGGATTATTATAGATTTTCCCCATGCATCAATTGAATAATAAATTTCACCATTGTGTTGCACGTCTACCATTTTCTTGCATCATCCAAAATTAGATGTTTTCTATTTTTAAATTATCACACACCTATTTATACACCTATTGATTTTTTATGTAAATAATGGATTAAAATATCAATGATGGACACACCTTGGACATTCATGCTTAATTTTTTCCTTCATAATTTATTTATTAAAATATCGTCATTCCTTATAATAATTCATAATCGATTATAAATGGAATTCCCCATTGAAAGGAATTTCTCTATAGTTATAATCACCTCATAAGTCAAATGTTGAACATTATATTGAGATTCCATGTTTAGTAGCCATCTATATGTATCTGTTGGTGAAATGAGCTATGAATATTGAATTTAATGATGATTTGTGAAAAATTTATTCTCTACGTAAAATTTAATATATTATAAATAAACCACTCAAATGAGGTGTGCTATCTTCAAACCTAAAAAAGTTGTGACTAGTTATTTGCATCTTTTTATCCTTAAGTATTTTGAGTTAGTAAAGAATTTGATGTTTTTATTAAATACAATGAATTCTTTGTTCGTTGAAATTCTTGAAATTCTTAATATTAATTAATTAATTGACATGGCCTACCCTCTGATTATATTTCCAATGATCAACCGACTTCTATATAAGTTAGAATGACATGATTATAAATTAAAAGGCCTTAATAAATTTATTTAATTGAGTTAATGGGAATGGTTTCCTTCATTATGGTTTTCCTTACTAAAATAAATTAAATAGATGGATGTAATGGGTGGATAGGCTACTCCCCTTGTATTCATTTAATTTAATATGAATTGAACTACCATTCATTAAATTTTGTATTGATAAATTTAATGCTTGAGTTGTAGTTAACCATTGTAGTAATTATTTTTATAAAAAATAGTAGGCCTTCATATAGGTAGTGGAATTATGGTATGAGTCATGTTGATCAAAGTGGTATCATGATAACATATATTTGGTATTGGGAAGAACATCACACACAATTTAAACTACTTGGATGGTGGGAATGTTGAACCATATCCCAGATTTTGAGTGTTGTAAGAAATGGAACACTATACATATCAAATGATGAGAATGTTGTGTCCCACTAATTATTATATGTAGGGAATTACATCAATTACATGATCTTATAGGCTTATTAATACTATTTATGGATGACTGTGTGATTCCCTAGTATAGTTAACACATAGTATTTTAGGATTATGGCAACTAACATCCACACATACTCACTTCATATAGGTGGATGAAATATATAAATATACAATATATATATAATTAATATAGATATATATATATTTAAAATTCATACACACATTCTTGATATGAGAAAAAATAGAGAGTCAACCATTAGTAATTTTGGAACATGGGATGAAAAGTAGTTATTTATTATAATTTTATTGTCATTCATCATACATGAACACTAATTTTCCTACATTAACAGAGTAGACTTAGTTGTAGACACCATGGGTTGTGGCCTACTGTGATTTATCTCACACCTTTTTTGGACCACCATTTCATTGGCGTACACAAAATGATTTGATGTTTGTCAGACTATAGATTATTTATTGCACTATTATTCTTGTATGAGGGAGTTTGCAAAAAAGGGTTGAGATGATATTAGGATGGTCATAGAGGTCCCCCTCAGTTATTTTATGTCTTTTCATTATTTCTATAATATATTATATCATGATTCTTCTTGTATTCCTACTATTTTGGTTATAAATAATCATATCGACATGCATTCATTGTTTTACATTGGCATTGGACCCCTTCTATTTTTTGTTAAATTACTCTTCCACTACTATTTCCATCATTTATTAATACTTCAACAAATCTTCATTTTGTAAATAATGATATTCTATTGTGATACTGTGATCATGTTTGTATATTCTCTCCACTATCGTCAACATAGGCCCTCAATGCTAGTCGAAATACTATTGCATATGTGGAGGCATGATTAAGGATATGGGGTGACCAGTCCAGCTAAGAGTTTAGTTGTTTGTTGGGTTGGGATGTTTCAAACTACTATCTGAGAATTCTTTTTTCCCTTTGTCAAAATCTTAGGGGATATTATATAGGATAAAGGGAATCTGTATGTTCTTGGTAAATTATTTTTTCATGACCTTATCACACCACCCAAAGAGAAAATTATATTTGTTCATAGATGAGATTATTGACAATGCTATTCATTAATACTGTTGATTTTCATTTCACCATGTGTGATTTCAATGCATTAGTCTGTATATTGGTTTTTGAAATATATGGTATTTTTTCTGTGGCCTGGTACGGAAAGGATATTGAATTATATATATCAATATACGAAAATAGATATTCATAGGCTATGTATATTACATTCCGTGAAGTTTCATTTATAGGTCTCCCATTGATTATGATGATGCATGTTATGTGTTTATTAGCTTGGTTATTATTATTCATGATTGCTATTTTAATGATATGATTAGTTTTTCATTGATTTATGTATTTCTGTAGCATTATGATTTTTATAACTTGCTTTGAGTAATTTATTTATTGTGTAAATATCCTTCCATGATTAGGTTATAATATTTCATGGTTCCTTGTTATTGAGCACACATTTTTTTATTCACCATGCTTCATTGTTTTTTATCAGGTTCTAATGTGCTTATTTATTATGATAACATTTCTAGTAAAGATTTTAATATATAATTGGTTTCATGGGATAAACATATTTGTTTTTATTCAATGGGATGTAGTCTTCTATTGTATGTTTTATGGGTACATTATAATTTTGGAAATGCATCCAGTGTACATGAACCATATTTTGTGATTTTATATACATCGAGAGACCATTGATAAAATGTAAAAGATACTAATGTTAAATTTCTAAAGGGAATTTTATTTTTTTAAAAAAATGGATCCACTCTATAGTCTATAAATTTTATGGGCTCTTTATAGATTGGAAGATGAAAAAAAACATAATCGAAACATAATACACGAACATGATATATTTTAAAACTTATATAAATGAATGTAAAATTAATATGGATATAAATGAATTTGTTTTCTCCCTAAATATTTTAAAATGTATCACAAAAGCTTGGATATCCATATGATTACCTTTTAGAATGCTCAACTAGACCCATGTAGGTCAATTAGGGCATGTTTCATATGACATAACATGATACAAGTGTTTTAAAACATTAATAATTAATAAACTACTAGTGGGTAGCTTTATGATGAAGCCAGGTGGCATAATAGAACCCTTGTATGTCTTCTTATGTATTAACAGGTTATTTTTTTATATTGGTACATGATGTTCTATTATAAATATTTTAAGTGATTAAATATTTATTATGATTCAATTTAATAACTTAAAAATAATCTTTAGGTGGTATCATTAGTTTAAACCCCCGCTATATGGGATGATTAAGTTTTTCATTGAGAGACATTGGAATAAGAACATGATCATTTTCCTTAGGACTTTTTCTATTTTTAAAATGGCTTAAAAGATAGGTACAAATCCTTGTGGATTTTTAGGCATGAAATCGTTATCTGTTGAGGCTTTATGATTATGTGAGGCGATTCTCAATGGAATGTAGCACCATCAGATCTTAAATGCGTTTCCAAATGCCATTATTTTTCCAATGTATGAAACCATTCAAGGTTTTTTGACCTTGGTATTACTCTTAGATTATAATTGACATCCTTTATGGTATTGGGAGATCATGGTTTCAATGAAATTTTTATTTGAGTAAGAATATGGAAATGTATAGTTTTATATTGTTATAAATTCCAAGGGTATGTTCATCCACATAGTAAGTCATGTGACCCGTTCTTCTTAATTAGTTATGGGTGAATTATTAAGTCATCATCCATGTTAACATTCATATAGTAGAGTACAAATATATCTTAAATTTCTTGTATCAACCACCTAATACTTATATGCATAGGTAATATAACCTATGGATAATATCAATGGTGTGATGTCTTACTAAAAGACCATGGGGTAGTGTGTGTTCAAATATTTGGGACCCATTGGATTGTTAAATGATATAATAAACCATATGAGTTTTCTGAAATAAATTGATTATTTAGTTATTGAGTGTCTTATCATGTCTTCTCTAGTGTAAAGTAACCTGGGTGTTAATGGAATCAATTTTTTCCCAATTTATACGATGTTGTTTGATGAGTGTCGTGTGTTTCGACATGCAAGTTAGGTTGGTTTCAAATTTTGTCCCAAATAATTTTATGTATGTGATGATGACCTGGATAGGTCTCACACATGAATTTAAGGTGAATCTAACATAACATTATTATGAATGGTTATTCTATCTCTAGTTTTGATAACTGGGAAACTCTTAATGTGGGGAGAATCTTGTTAGTTCTGTTGAATATTCCCTTCTATGTTAAATGGACATAACCAAAAAATACTATTTGAAAATGGCCAGTGTTATTCTCGAATTCCCATTATAATTTCAATTTTTGAAATTTTTCGGTGGTTTCCCAATATCAAGATGTTAATTTTGTTAACTATGTATTCAACCAATGAGAAACATTGTCGGTCATGGATGGACTTCTAGTGGTTAATTCTAAGAGATCATGATGTGCCTCAGGTAGTAAATGAATGTTATTGGTTAATGGTAATTCATCAGTATGTGAAGTTGAGCTTCTTCCAAGAAGTCAACCAATAGTGTTTTACTACTCTTCATTTCAGTATTTGGTTTATGGTGGTTGGGAAAGCATACCGAGTACATCATCCATTTTTTGAAAAACTATCCCATGTTATTTTTAGAATCAATTAAAATCCTCTTTTCTCTATTCATACATAGTGATAAGCATGTCCCAATTATTTATATTGTGATTTATACATTAATAAAAAATCAATTATACACTAAACATAAAGGTTCAAATTTCATTATTTTTTAATTAATATTATTTATTTATGTTTCTTGGTAGACTTGTAGTTTTTATCAAGGCATGGTTAGTCCTGAGTGATACATGGTTTCCCATGTAAGATATCCTTTGAATGATTCATGAACACCATCCATTTTCTTCTTACATGGCCACCAGAAAGATTCAAATATGGGATCATGTAGTGACTTGATGTGGACTTCTTATCCTTGAATTGACATATCACTTGTAAAGGTTATTTATGTACTACCATGGGTTAGTATCTTTATCCCATGATTAATTAATATTATGTTATTCTATAATTCATGTCACACATGGGGTGATGTTTTATGGGGGAATTATTTAGTGGGATGGATCTAGGTTATTCCATTTTTTCCGACAAGGACTGAACTATTTAATAGAAAAGTGTTGGTTTGATCAGAAAACAACATTGAGTTTCTGGTTTATGATTCAATGAAAATGATCATTGTAAATGAGGAATTCATTGAAAAAAGGCGTTTCATTTTAATTTATAATATACTATATATCTATTATGGGAATTTTGGAGATAGGCCGGATATAGTTTCTTGAATTTGTATCATTCTTGTTTGATGTGTATATTCAAAAGGAACCATTTTATTAATTTATTCGAGTTATGGTGGGTGTGGTGTAGAGTTCAGTTAGGCTATTCAGAGATTAATTAGCTAGCCTATTTCCGTTAGATTCATCATGATTCGGCTATTTTTTATTGGAGGTCATGATATGACCTCAAAATAAATCATGTTCACCCTATTAATTAATTCACACCAAGAAAATCATTATAATGTTTTACGTATTTCATTTTTAAGGAAATTTAGATAGAGTTCCATACCGTGATTTTTAATTGGTAGTTAATGTAGAAAAAATAAGGTAGAAAATACCATCATCTATAAGTTTATAGATACTTTGAACTGATCATGACTCTAGATAAAAAATATCTAGTATGTAATTTTTCAGTGTTTATAGTTAATAAAATTAGAATTGTCTATGTTTTAATAGCTTATGTTACATATTATTATGTAATTATTATATGTTGTTTGGGAATTTGTGAATGAAACACGATAGATTGAAAAAGACTTTCCAACCCTTATATGTGTGTGATGTTTTAATGGTTTCTCCATGTATTCAATGTGATGAGAAGTTATATTTTTGGGCGGTTGTAACGAACCATGTTTCGATCATTGATATAATTCTAAGAGAATTTTAATTTTATAGATTGGTGGAAAGACCATTCATTGATCAATGCTTTAGAACATAATTACGAGAGTTGAAAAACATCAACGATTTCTTTCGGACATAGTAATAGAAATGAGGTGTTTCGTGAGTGCACAAATATGATTTATGGGTGATGGTATCTAGAAAACATATGTTTTTGTGCATTGGTAAGGGAGCACAATTTTTCAAAAACTATGCATCCAACAAGTGAAAATTGTGCAGCTCCTATTGATGAGAAGAATTAACCTTCATGGGTTGTGGAAATTTTCTCTAACTGTATTTCTAGGACACAAACGTAGTTCTATATAGGTAGTGTCTTTTTACTTTTCAATGAATTGTTAGTGAAAAGTTAGGGACAACCTTTTGGGGTAACCATGCGGGGTTTAGGATTATATGATGTGGGAGTCAAATGGTGGGAGCATGGTTTTTTCATTTTATGTTTATAAAATGTTTTAGAAGGGTTTAAGGATATGTATGAACAAATTATATTTCAAGTTAAAATTTATAGAGATTTCACATAAAAACTAAATTCATTATTTATTTTAAACATTTTATATTATAAGAAAATTATATATAGAGCGGATGTATCCATAATGTATTTCTGGTTTTGTTATGTGTGAGTTATGGAATATTTATCTAATACATTAAAGCAAAAAATATACCTAATATGATATAAAATAAAATTCAAGACATAACTTAAGATTTTGAATTTATTTTTATAGGGTTTTTTACTATATTTATTATGAATCACTTATGTATCCATTATATAGATAATTATATGTCTAGTCTCATACCATAGTGATAGTGGTTTATATTTAGTCTCAACCTGTGTATCATGATAAATACTAAAGAGTAATTTTCAATGGCCATGATCATTTTAGCAGATATAGTGGATAACAATAAATAATATTGAAATGAAATATATTTATAATTTTGAACCACACCAAAGTGGTTGGCCTCATTAGTTGTAGAAATGACTATGGGAAATTATTTGGTTACAAATTAGCTTGGTGCACTATCAGTGTGTGTTTTTATCATCATTGAAGGTTGAGGTATTAGAAATATAATTTGGAATATATCTTTATTTATTGAATAATTACTTTTACAATGATTATATATGTTATGATATATTAGTATTATTCAATTATAAATCATTAATAATTACTGACAATTATTTTTCCTTTATTTTAAAGAAGAATATTGACGGATTGAATATATGTGGGAAATATTTTTGAGAATATACATGATATTTTATTTTTATAGGTAACACATATATTTTCATGTTTTAAAATGTCCTAACCATTTTGGGTGTGTTGATATTTTAGGAAGAACCCATGTGATAAATGTTGAGGGATATTATGAGTCAACATGTTGTGATTTTTGTTTATAAATATTCATCAAGGTGTATAGAAGAAAAAGCATGATATATATGAGAGATTCATTCATTGATATTCAAGTATTATTGAATGTGTTTTACTCTAAATTAAGGGTTTTTATTTTAGTTTTGATCAATTTTACATGTCCAATAACATATTATCTTTAAAGAAGTGATAATGATTTTATATTTTCTTATATCTACTTTTATCCATTATTTGTTTTAGAATCAGCAATGTATAATTTTATTTTTATTTTTTTCTTAGAAATCCATTATATGATTTTTCCTAAGAATAATTTTTGATTTGGGTTATATATCCACTTTAATTGTACATTTATCATTAGTTTTTACCCTCATTTAAACAGTAACACCTATATCATTTTAGGGTTGTGAATGATGGTAAAAAGTTAGGGTCTTTTAAAGGGATTTTAATCCCTTTAAAAGTATTGTTTTTTATTTTTTTGGGAGTTCTATTTCACTTTAGGATATGAATGATGTTACTAGTAGATGTAGGTTCCCCATGCACAAACCTAATATAAAAATATCATATTCGCATTTTATATATTCCACTTAATTTTATCCTGATCATTCTGATATATTTTCTTAATTCATTGGAACATATTGATCAATTAAATTTTTTTGATATATAATCTATATTTAATATAATATTATTGTTTGAGAAATGATTATGAATGAATATAGTATTTTATCATCAGGTTATACTATCTAAAATAATTTTGAATAAGTAATTTTATTAATAATGTCTATTCACCACCCCTTATGGAATGTTTCATCACATCACACTAGGAGAACAGATGGTTTTTATTATCCACACAGCCTACACATAGGATAATTAGTGAATGGAATTGAGAATCCAAAATACTCTACAGGTAGACTCATTTCATCTTTGGAGTCATAAATATGAAAACACACCACACAAGATAGTCAAGAGAAGATGAAGTTTACACATATCAGTTAAGTGTAGCAAAGAAAAGATGAGGATTGCCCAAAATATATATTAGAGAGAGGAATTGGACCCCAAAATTCTATGGTCATCAAGCCCAAACACAAAAATCAACCCTATAGAGATAAAACCAAAATCTACACATATTTCATCAAAAATAGATTCAAATGACCAAATTTACCATTTTTGCATTCTATATTAGAAAAACACTTAGTTAAGACTAATAATTCACCTTAATCATTGTTCATATAAAATAGATATGGAAAATAAAAATGATTATAATATTATAGAGAATTTAATACTAGGGGTTGTGATAATATAATATATCACCACATATGATGTAAAGGCATATTTAAATGTTAGGTTTGATGGTGTTTGAGACCATAAAAGTACTCAACGTGTACCACTGTATGTCATCTAATGAGAGCTCAAAAACACATGATCTGTCTCTGAATGAAAATGATGGGTATTACCAAAAATGATTTGGTTGTGTACTCCCTTTACATGAATAGTTTTTTAGATAGGGAAAACAGATGTGTACAATGGGATACAAAATGTATGATATTAATTTCATGTAAAAACCCAATTATTCATTTCCATGTTGGTAAATAGCATGTAATATTCTAAGAAACATGAAAAAAAATATTTTTATACACACAATGTTTTTAGATCACATAGACCATCACCACAAATACATATCATACATCAGATATTTCCTGAAACATCACTAAAAGCCTCTTATAGGGGATTCGTTATTACTGAGTGAAATCCCCACCCATATTTATTTAATAACCGAGTTTTAAATAACATACACCCCATCCACTCACCAAGATCATTACTACCAATTCAATGAATTGGTACTTTTACATCCAATTATCATTTATTTCTTAATAAACCTTCCGCAGGACCTAAACATCACTGTCAATCACTATAAAAATATTTATGGTCCTATTTTTTTATCATGCATTGGATTAGAAAATTATTTTTCCAACCACTAATGAAATCAATGGCTGAAGTTGAATATCTGTTGAATGGTGGGGAACCAATATAATTCAAGAATCAAAATAAATTATGTATATTGTAAAGATCAGATTCAAATCATTGTGTGAAAAACTCAAAGAACAAGTATGGTTAACATGAGATCATGATTTTAAAATAAAAATTGATAAAGGATAAACTCATACACCCATTGTATAAGGAATCAATTCAAAAATAGTTATCTATGATCAAATCCATTAAAAAAAATAAATAAAACAACATTGTATCCTTACCTTTCCCATGGTTTAGTTTCCTAAGAAGAACGTGCATGTGCCTAGTATCACGCGACTAATGAGGAATTACATTCTCTAGGTTCCATAGTTTCAATTTATATCCCTTGATATTTTTCTCCACCCTCACAAACTTAAGATAGTGGTTATGGAAACTAACCCAAATGATAAGGGTTAATGATATATAAATAAGGACACGACAGATTAAATGGTCTATTTAACAAATTAATTAATTAAATCAATTTATTTATTTATTTCAAACAACCTCTATTTCATATACAAGTGGATATTGGTGTTAATTCTGTTTCACTACTGACATGGTTAAAACCCTCATTCTGAATGAAATTGGGCTATCTAATTCCCTATCCAATGCTTGAATTTGATTGAAAATAATACTTCTTATATTGGTGAATAATGACGAAAAATAAAATATTCTATCTATTAAATTATTTTCAATGATTCATAATTTCATCAAATCCATGAAATCTTAGAGAATCATTCCAAAAATATTTTCTAAAATGTTGTAATGTCTTAAACAACAAAACTCGGGTTGCATAATAACTATTCGTGTGCATCAACATCAACCTCTCAATGGAGGCCATTATTCTTCACATAGGGAAGAACATATGTATATATATTTTTACATAAATCATGTTCATATAATTATCTGTCAAATATAAAAATATTCTCTCCACATAAAGAGGAACATATAAAATTTATTTATAAAGACCTCATATATAAATGATACATTTATCCCATTATAGAGCATGTGTGATAGGTCTCGTCACCTGTAAATGAAATATATAGTAGCAAAATGCTAAAGATATTCAATACCATCAATAAAGTATATAAAAATTATCTTGGTAGAAAATATTATAACAAATTCAAGAAATATTTCTGATGAATAAAAATATTAATTAGTTTTTATCAAAAGTAAAATTCAACCCTTAAACAAGTTAAAAGAATCACTTTTGTAAGTCTTATAACTGAACAAGTAATAATATAAATACCACATAGGTATCCATGAAACATGATCCTAAATTGTAAAATAATTAGTAATAAAACCCATATCATAACTCACTTATCACTAGGACATTAAAAAATAAAAAAAGAGTATATTTTCTATAGATATAATGGATTAACATACAAGGATATTTCAGAATTTTAGATGAATATTCTATAGTTTAAAAAATTCATTTCGGTGGCTTGTACTAGTTTACTGTATTCGGAGACATGGAAGCAAAATATTTTATCCTAGTGAAAAATATTTAACATATCCCATAATGATAGCCCCCTTTAGTATCTATACATAAGACCGTTATTCATATAATGGGGAAAGGAAACATAAGAAATGGGTTAGCTCATACCCTTAGTATGGTTAAATAAAAGAAATGTGTATTAATATCGTAAACATAACTGCATAAGAATATGATCGATATCACTAGAAGATCATACCCTTAATAAAAAATATCATAAATTTTATTTATGGGATAAATCAGTGTAGTTCATAAGACAAGAATCATTATTAAATAAACATCATGAACCATGAAACTATAATTATTTAATTATACATAGGATATGTGGCATACATGTATGAATAGAAAATTTTATGTTAGTGATACCGACAAATACATTTAAAAAATGTTTTTATTATGATAAAAACCATGTACATGATTTAGGATAAGTTTAAAACACCATATACCCTCTTAATTTTTGTATTAAGTTACAACCCATGTACTTTATTATTTGTAGGCTTGGGTTACAACCATTATACCCTAATAAATTTAGGATTAGGTTACAACCAATGTAACATATTGTTTTAGGATTGGGCTACAACTCATGTATATTCTAGTATTCATTCTTGGGATATAGCATGTGTAACCTATGATCTCATATACAACATATCATTTCTCAATTCATTGGATGGAAACATAATCCCCACACATCTCATAATAAAATCATTCGTATATATTCCACAGGATAATAATACATTCATTATATCATGACTGTGAAAAATAGATTGGTTTTATAAACATGAAATCATAAACCATTAAATGAAATGGGTATCATTAACATTTGATAACTGCATATCATATTAAATTATATTGGTTTTATAATCACTTCATGAAATCATAACCCACAAAAAAGTGGGTTTTAAAATATTAAAACTCATGGAAGGGAAACAGTTTTCTTAAAAATCATTCCATCAAAACATAAACCATTTAGAAAAGAATATTAATAGATCCATTGGATAATTTCATAAAAGGGATTGATTCACCTCATTGGATTTCATTATCTATGTTCAGGAACATGGAAGGATATTTTGAATCCATTTTTGAGGAAAATATCCTTTCTTCATTAAAAAGGCTCTTAAAATCATAAAAACTTTTTAAAACTATTTTCCATAAAAACATATAAAAGAAGCATGAAAAAAATTTAGAATACATTTAAATTAAAATAAATTTTTAATAAAAATACATTAAAATATAATATTATAAAAGAAATTAAATATTTGAATAATTGATTGCAGGTATTTTAGTACAAGTCGTACGAGGTAAAAATAACATTCTTTTTTCCTGGTAAAAATGTTAGAAAAAATTACTCATTTATAAAGATACAATAAGATTCATTTGAAAAAAAAATTATTACACCAAAATAAAAATTTTCCCTTTTAGTTATTTTTAGTATAATTTTATAATATTTTTGGGAACATTTTTGAAGAAACAATTTTTTGACAGAACACAAATTTCTGACTAAAGAGTGGGTAAATTCATTATTTTATAAAAACGCAAGGTTTACAATATTATGTTTAAATATATGAAAAAAGTTACCAATACATGAATATATCAAGAATAAATATAGTATAATAAATTTAATATGTTCAATACATAAATGGATCATAATATTTTATCGAAGGTAGCATAAATGAGTAGTCTCAAAAAGTGATGATATTGTTTCAATAAACTCATACAACTTGGTAACAATGAAAATACTACACATTTATGGAAATAATATTACATAAAGAATAAAATATCATAAAAATATGATTATTACTAAAATAACATTCCAATTCTAGTATATACACCTCAATGAAAAATATAGATGCATAACAAGGCATGTGTCTCATGGAAGGAAATTTGTGATGATATTACATTACCGATTTGGAAGATTTTGAAACATACACCCCATGAGAGATATATCAATAATATGATATATAAAAAGCCATAAATTTATGTTTAAGAACCATTTAATATATACTTCGGTAGTATAAACACCACATAAAATGAATGCGTGGTGAATAAAACATGTATTTCAAAGAATAAAAAGTTTTATGAAATTTAGTTACCTTGTGATTTAACTCTCATAATAATCATAAAACATTCATATAAAATAAATGGTGGTTTATTATTAATATTTTATAGAAAAATATTTTTATATCTAGTTCTATAAAATGTTTTATTATGACTTTATATTACCCTCTTGTCGAAAATTCCATGTTAGGTTTAAATTTGAGTAATATCTCCTCTCCATGCGTCTTAATTTCTAATATCTTTAATCCTTAAACTTATATCTTTATTTCTATAATGTAAATGATAAAATAAGTGAAATTTTTATTCAATGTATTTTAATTATAATAATCTATCTAATATAGTTTAATGAAATGGAATACACTCTATATGAAGACGATATGGCATATGCACGCATGAATATTATTTCTAATTTATTGTCGTATTGAAAGAAAAAAAGAAAAAGAAAATTATGAATATATATATTTTTATAATTATTATAGAATAATTATTATAATATATATATATATATATATATATTATAATTTCCCTAAACCCATCCTTAATACATTACATGTAGTGTGAGAATGAGTCAGATCCCATTGAGGGCACAATATTCCACATTTTCTCAAATAAAATTATCTTGTTTACACCAAATGGAATGTAAAAACGTTATGTGATTTGAATTGAATACAGAAGCATAAAGATATAATAAATGAAATATATGTATTATATAAATAGGGTTTATATCATTATTTTTATCATTATCGGTCGTAATGTAAAAATTAAAAATAATCATTTAGTGAAGCGGCAGTTCGCTACATACATAAAAAGAATGTTCATTACCCATTAGATGGAGTTGAGTTTAAGTGTGGGTAAATAACATACTATATAAAATCATATTATATTTAATATACTATTTTTTAACAAATAATTGTATAAATAGAGTGTAGTTTTTTACAATAAAAATGAAAAAATGATCTTGAGAGATGTTTTTACCTTTTAATTTGGTAACTCTTTTTTATTTATGCCAAAAGGCTTCCTTTGATTTATTTTGGCCCAAGTTGAGGATTCTATGAGGTAAGCAGGGGTTTTGGCAAGTTTATTGGCAATATAATTTCATGAGGTAATGTTTTTTTATATGTTTGAAGTAGATGGAGAGGTGGTGGCCATTTATTCTGAAGGGAAAGGACAGACATTGAATTTTTTAAAACAAGTTAGGTGGGCCCCTTTTTCTCCCTAAACAAAGTAATGAAAAACAAAAAAAAACTAAATAACTGATGTTTCAATAAAAATAATTTCCATTAGATGGTGTTTTTTTAATAGTGTATAGTTCGTTTTGGGGCTTAAATTTGAGGGTTAGTATTTTAATAACCAAATGTTTCTCTTACCTATTGTTATTAATTTTAATCACTTTCACAAATATTTATGGTAATAAAATTTGACCTTATTAGAAATTATAAATTATTATTAATCTAAAAATGAAATCCATTTTTCCAAATTATATTATTTGAATTGGAAGAAATTGAATGAAAAATAATACCCATGATGGGACACCACTACTGTTTTTAATATAAAAACGTCCAAACAGTTTCTATGTTTCTATGCCAAATTTCAAAGTGAAATTGATTTCAATGAACTAAATTGGATTAATTTATAAAAATATTATCTAATTATACTTTTAAACAAAAATTTTCATATAATTTATCCAAATATATAAATTAGAAGAAAATGAATTTTTGAATTCATTTGTTTTATTTTTGACTATTCATCCAAAAATGAGTTTTATTAGAAAAATACAAATAATTAGCCCAAAAAAATATTAAATTATAAATTAAAAAATAATGTTTATTTTTAGAAATTAAATTTTTATATGTTTCTGAATTAAATTATAATGTAAATTTACAGAAGTAAAAGATAAGTATTTTATTTGAAATAATATATTATTAATCAAATAAGGGATTTACAAAAAAATTATATTTTTATTATCAATACGATTTATTTATGTAAAAATATTATAAAAACAATTAAAAAATAATTATTAATTTTCCTATAACTATGTTTTATTGGATATGTTATAACTGACTAATTTAAATAATTTTATTAATAAAATTATCTTTCGTCAAAACTTGGTATTACGTGTAACGTATGGAAAGACGATATTTCTTATAACACTTGCCAATTTAGCGTTGGGTGTAGAAAAAGCCATGTCAATGTTTTTTTAGCACAATATATATTGGTTTTGTGTGCAAGGATTTTTTGACTTAGTTTTTTAATATATATATTTATATACATATAACTATTTCCAATTTCATGTGAAATGAAAAATTAAAAAATTAAAATTGCAATGAAAACAAATATTTCAAAAAATCTTAGGGTGTTACATATTCAATACATAATTTCCGATAATTGATATTGTATGTCTATATTAAAGATAATTATATGAAAAAAATTTATTATTATTTTAGTGAAAACCATTAATTGACCATCCCTCACTCTACCCCATTACCTTACATCAATAAGATTTAAATAGTATGATATAAATAGTAGAGATCAACCTTATCTATCTATGGTAGATACAGATCCCTATATATGTATAATATTGAAGTTACCCCACTAAAAGATTTATGTTACATATGTTAGATCAAAAGAAAATTTAGATAATAATCATAATTAAAAAAAACCAATTTATCAGGCCTAGAAGAAACCATATCTCATCCTCAATGGCCATCTCCTTATGCTACCACATAAAATAATATTGATCATAGGTCAACCATATATCAAATATCTAAAAGTAGGATGATATTATGGAACTTATGGAACTATTATTAACATAAAAATATTTTATCAAATCAATGTGGATGTGCTTAATAATTGATAACACTAGAGTCCATCATCTGTATCATAATGAATTTGGTTGAATATCAAATATATGGTTGAAGGATATGTATAGGATTCCACATATGAGAAATAAAGTGGTGATAAAGGATGATAAGAATGTGATAATTTAAATCCAAGACACAAAGGAGTATATTTTTGGGCTATATGACACATTGGACAATAAATTTTTTTTAAAAAAGAATATATTCTACTTGGTACTCAATTATGACCATTGGTTACCAGATGGGAATTAAAATAGTTTGTTACCCCTCAAAGGAACACTAGGTACATATTAGTAGCCTATTATGTACCTAGTTCCCCTAAAGTTACATTGGTCCTAATACCATTCTCCCATTCTCCCCCAAATTTATATACCCCCTAAAAAATTTAATCCCTAAAATTTATTAAGAATACAAAATTAACAAGTATGAATATAATAGAGTGATATAAGTCTTCATAACATTTTCTCTATTGACTTATCACCGCTATAAATCTTCTCTTGAATTCCAGTTTAAATTAATCTGTCCACTAATCTAAAAACTCACCTTTACATTTCCATGTCCAATTTTTATGTTTTAAATTATGATATAGCTTTGATACCATGAGAGTATTATTTTATTACATGTTTTCCTCCCTCTCGTTGGTGATTGAAATAGGCTAAACCAAAATAATTATCTGACTAAAACACACTATCTACATAACAAAAATCATATTCACGGTTTCAAAAATATTCTCTCGACTATGAGATGTATAAAACATTATATATTGTACTAAAATACGGAGAAAAATCCAAATGGTGGTCCATTTTACCAACATGATTTGATATTTTGTTGTGTATAATGAATTGAGGGGAAATATTCCCTTCATTTTCCCTTCAATAATGAAAAATTTTTAAGAATCACATTGTTATACAAGATCAAAAACTCAAAATTCTATTGTTCAATATATATGGTTATCATAATAATTTTGAAGGCTTTTCACAGCTAGCATTCACTTTGGGATCATTTTTAGCAATTCTATTATCTCATAAATACTGATCTGTTTAATTAACTCTGATCCCATTATCATTTTAAATAATAAAATTGAACATCATTTTCTACTAAATTAAACATAAAATTGATTCATCCGTATAGATGTTTGATATATGTTATTATAGGAAAACTGTGTAAGTGGGAAATGATCCTCCCAAGAGTGTCCAAAATCAATGATGTAATCTCAAAACATATCTTTAACTACATGGTTAGTCCATTTAGATTGGCCATTAATATGAGTGTGATAAGATATACTTATCATTTCATTATTCATTGTGTTTTCCAATCTATAATAAAGATGAGATATACCCCTACTATCCCAGCCTAACATGATGATAGTCGACACGATATGTATTTTATAAATTAATGAAATATAATCTATACCATAGTCTATAAGGACCCGACCTTAAAACATTACATAATAATGAATTAAATGAATAATTTACATAGAGGATCTTTTATGGTTTAGAGTTTTAGAGAATTAGGACATAACCATTGCATCTCAAAAAATTACAAAGTAGTCACTTCTACTAAGTTTCCATAAAATAAAATACTTAAAATGAAACATGACTAGATCCATGTTTTAGATAGAATGTCTTTCCTTGATCACATCCGTGACCCTATTCATCTTTAAGTCCTATGGAAAACATTTCAAAAACGTGGGATGAGCATTAAAATCCCAGTAAAGGATACACAAATAAGGAAAACTGTTCATTTTTCAAAACAACAAGTAAACCATGAATACTTTATCAAAGTAATACATTTCACCTTTATGAAGTAGAAAATACTCTTCACTGAATAAAATATCACTAATTACCCTTTGCAACCAAAATATTACCATAAAACCCAAATAAAGAACACATAACATATAATGGTAACTTGGACATAAACATACTTAAATGGAATAACCATACGGTCGACTTCCACACATATCACTACATGGAATAGCCATAAGGCTGAATTCCATACCCAATTCATTGGAGGTTATAACGTAACCACCCGTCCGGGTATTCACGGCGCCACCCATCGTATGGTTTATCATGTAACCACCGGTCAAATGTCCACGTACCATTATAAAATAATAACACATTAAACAATTATAATGGAAATAAAACATTTCCACATTTCAATAACAATTTATCACATAAATATATTGAAATAAAAAATCCATTATCAAAACCATTTTCAATACCAAAATACATAAAATAGTATAGGCTGTTTATTTTATTTTAAAAACATTACGGCTTGTTAAGGAAGCCAATGGTCAAATACTACTTGCGGCGGTGCAAAAGGTCGTTGCCACCACGTACGTTAAAAGAAACATTAATTTTTGTCCTTTAGTTAAATGCTTCATATAAATAGATTCCCATTAAATGAAATGAAAAGTCAAAGGTGTTTATGAAACGTATAAAATAAAGTTGTGTTTAAAAAATAATATGTCTCAATGAAAGGAGATTGAGATGAAGTCCCTTACAAAGTCAGTATCCTTAGATTAAGGATAAATAAATTACATAATTATGTGTGACAAATATAAATACACCCAATATAAGAAGATATTATGTGTAAATCAATCAGAGGTCATCCACACGTATTCATAGTACGACATAATAAATAAGAAGAGGTTTAACCCAATGAATTGAAATTAGGTTAAGAAGTTCCCTTACAGAAATTCGACAGCCTAACGACATCACTTTAAAAATAAAAAAATGATTTGACGAGATAGAAAATGGTATCTCATCACTTGTACATAAAATTTACATCAATAAGGATATAGAAGAAGATATCCCAACATAATAAGATGTAAATTAAAAGGCATAACGAATGAAGTCTTTTAAAAAGAGAAGGGTGAAAGGTTCCCTTACCGACTTGGGTAACTTTCGAAACGTACACGCCATGAAAGAAGGACTATACAACATTGATGTAAATACTTATAAACGAAATTATACTACAAAAAGTGTAGAATAATGGGTAGTACATACATCACTCAATGTAAATGGTGGAAAATGTAGCATAAATCTCACGGGAATAAAAGTGAGATGAAAAATCCCTTATAAAAAACTCAGTAGCCAACGGAGGCACTTAAAACTTCCAAAAATGGATTTATGAGATCAAATAGGGTCCCAAATAATATGAAAATAAAAATTATAGACTGAGTAATATAAAATAACATCCCCAAACCTAATAAATATTAGCTTAAAAGAAATTACCTAAAAGATATTACTTAAAAATAAAGATAGAGGTAAGATCCCTTACAAAACTTCTACAGCCTAACAGCGCCACTCAAAACATCCAAAAAATGGATTGATGAGATAGAATAGGGTCTCTAATCATATTAAAATAAAAAATAAAGTAATAGGAATATAAAATAACATCCAAATCCTAAGAAATATGATCTTAAAAGTAATGAAATAAAAGAGAGTACTTCAAAATAAAGAGAGGGGTAGGATCACTTACCTCAAGTCTGACATGTCTTGTTCGTTTCATTATATTCCTAAATAATAAACATTGGTCAATTAATAATTTATTATGAAACTCCTTTAAAGATTATTATTCAGTTCATATCACATATTATAATGTTATAATAATTGGTTAATAATGTGAGTTCATATCAGACGTTTTTATCGATGTTCGGTACATGAGTCAAAATCGAACTTGTTGGAAAAGAGTTTTCCATGTAGTTATAGGTTAATCATCTCCAGAATAGTATTAATGATTTAAATATCATTTATAACCATTATATATTCATTTCATACTATTCCATAACAGTTGGAGATAAAAAATGAAATGCACCGTTCATGGAGATAGTAGGTCGTACGTACGCATGAATGCTACTTTTATTTCTTTGTCATATTAAGAGAATTAAAACTAAATGAGAGAAATATATATTATAATTCCAGAATTATATCCATCATTTAGATTTAATATATGACACATATATCCATTATATATATGTACATATAATAGTACATGACATTTGGAGATAAGAAATGAAATGTACCGTTCATGGAGACGGTAAGCCGTACATACGCATGAACGCTACTTTCATTTCTATTTCTTACTTTAATGGAAGGAAAAAAATAATGAAACGTAGGTATATTGTAATTATATTATAATAAAATATATAAAATCATTAAATCCATCCTTTATACATCCGACATATGGTATTAACGATTCAAATCACTTTGAGGGGGCGGTAGTCTGCACTTTCTAAAATGAATTTATCACGTTTACCCATTATGGAAACCATAAAGGTATGGAATAAATGAAAAATAAATAATAATAAGGAATACATATACATAATCTATATATCATATATAAACACAGTTACATCTTAATGGCCACCCTGAGAGGTGTTAAAATAATATTGAACAATCATCGTTTCGTGCGGCTGTAATTCACCACCCACAAAAATAGCATGTTCGTTAACCATTAGATATAGGTGTGTATGAGTGCTGCTGGGGAAATCCTAATAAAAAATTCCTATTAGTTTTAGGATACTATTTTTTCTACAAAATAATGGAATAAAAAGAGTTTAGGGGGTTGAAGAAGCAAAATAGAACAAAAGATAATAAGAGAAGACATTACCTCAAATCGGATAAATCATTTTGATTTGAGCTCAAAGGCTTCCTTGGAAAGGCTTCTGCCCAATGTGAAGCTTCTAGGAGTAATAGAGGGATGTGGAGAGATAATATGAGTAGAGGTTGGAATATCAAAGGGCTTGAGAGGTGTGGGTACGGAGGTTGAGGTTTGGGCCTTTTATAAGAGGTATGAGGGGCACTCTTGGAAAGTCATGAAATTTCACTTTATTATAAAATGATTTTCATATTTTAAAAGTCCCAAAAAGTTATATTTTTTTGGATAAGGTGATAAGGGTTCTAAATGAAACCATCCAAAATGTTTTTGACATGTTTATGTCCTAGATTTTACATTATTTTTCATTTTATTTAAATCGTTCACTAATGTGGTAATCGCTGCATCATCAGGGTGTCATAAATAAATTAATTTATTTAATGTCTAAAAATTATAAAAAAAATTTCTATGATGTAGGAAATATTTTTATATTTCCAATGACTATTTATAGTCAAAAATATTACTTCTATAAACCCATGTAAAAATTGTTTTAGTAAAACAATACATGTTTGTGACATTTTTATTTTAACAATAAATAAAAAGTTATTAATGTCATTTTCTTACACAAGTGGCTCCATGGGGTCCAAAAGACGACCCATGTATTGTCTTGGTCGGCCATTGATCATAAAATAAGTGTAGGAAATGTGTCAATGTAGTTTCATATTATTATAACATTATCATTATCTTAAATTACATTAATTACCTTTAATCGTGATTAATAAAACTTAAAAGTTACTATTCACCAAAAAATATTTTCATCCCATTGAACCACATTTTACTCATTATTACAACCATGTATTTTGGATTTTTGAAATTCAAATCAGATAGGTGCTAAAATTTCATTTAAATGAATAATCAGTTTTTTAACTACCACTTAGTTGTTTCACTATTCATCAAAAATTGAATTTTTTCAGAAACATACCAAAAATTCACCCTAAGATATATTTTATATTCCAAATTAAAAAATGATTTCTATTTTACAAAATTCAAAACATATATGTTTCATTAATCAATTTAATAATTAAATCTCGTTGTCAAAACAAATAGTGTTTTTTAAGAAACAAAATATTTCAAAAGATCGACACTAGTTTAAGTCCAATTTCTAAGTGAAATTAATTCCAATGACCACCATTGGATTAAATGGTAAAAATATATTATAATTACACTTTAAAACCACTTCAAAATTTGATCTAATAATATAAATAAATTATAATAAAAAGCGGTTTTTGAATTAAAATACAACATTTTTCTCTTATTTATTAAAAATGGGCTTTATCGAAAAAAATAAAAAAACATACAGAAAGTAAATTTTGATGTCCCAATTATAAAGAAGGATTTTTTTTCCAATATAACATAGAAAATTTTCCAAAGGTGTATTTAAAAAGGGATTTCCATCAAAAGGTGGTTAATCGAGCTTTTATAGAATATTAGAATATTTACGCTTAAATTTGAATTTATTCGCATTTTATTCCTCTAAATTTTATTATAAAAATATAAAAAATATTTTACAAGAATATATAATAATTTTGTAGTTATTTATTTTCATTACCTCCATTATAATGGCTAGGTGTTAACTACCATTTAAAATGATATTATTTTATTATTAGAGTGAAACGTAAGATTTCAAAGAAACTCGTTGTTCTGTATTGGGTACGCTATCGAGCATAGCTTTCCCTTTAAAGTAATATTAATATTTTATTCAAAAATATTAATAAATATTAAAAGTTAATATTCTTTATTTACCTAGGATGTTACATCCTTCCCCCCTTTTTGGAATTGCATCCTCGCAATTTTAAAATTGGGTTTGGAAACTTCATTGAAATCCCCTAATCGGAAAAGGAGTAAATTACACATTAAAAGAAAGAAAGGGAAGTTCAAAGGTCACCTGAGTTAACCCATAATAGCATTCCATGTTGGAAAACATGGAAATGGAAGAGAAAAAAAAGGGTCATGTTTTGATGGAGGGTGATAGAAAACATGATTTGGGGAAATTTTGCCACAATAAAATCACAAACTTGTGATGGGATAAACGGTATTTGATTCCCCAATAGGAAAAGATAACAGGAATTTTTTTTTTCAGTTAATTTTCATTGAGGAATTTAATTATGAGCTTATCTAAATCCTTAGGAAACATACTTACTTGTAATGTAGACATTTATATCTTACTAGATTTCTTACACAAACTAATATTTTCTCCAAAAGACGAGTATTTAGGATGACTTTTTCACATTAAGAGCACTATAATCAACTTCTAGAGAATCACATAATCCAAAAAAGAGAACTATATATTTCCCATGCCTTTAGACCTTATCCAAAACCAAAATTGTTAGAATAAGATCAGATAATCCAAAAAAGGATAATCCTTTATAAAAAGAAAATCTATTCTTAATCTCCAAAATTTGTCCAACACAACCCAAAGTTCAACGAAGACCATTCGATAAACAATTTGTCCATAAAATTATTCAAAGTAAACCAAACTAAGATTTAAACACAAATATTTGAAGGATTTAATCACATAGTCTTCTAAGGTAAAAAAATTAACATTTACCTCCAAATAACATCAATGGCTCTTAAAGTCTCATATTGAAAAGTAATTAACCTAATCATATATCCTCTATGAATGGTTAAAATTTTCTTAGAGAACCCATAGTCAACTTATTCTTGATTTATAAAATTATAAAACTAAAAATAATTTTTCATACTAACCAGGGACTTCACGTAGTCCAGTGGTAGGCAATAAATACCAGTCGCACTTTGGTTGTGGGTTTGATTCCCACAGCTTTGTCCGACGCGATGGGTTGTCACACGGTCTACATGTTGACCTTTTTCCAAAACAATATAATTCGTAAAACATTCCCCAAAAAGTGATAAAATCATAAAACATAACCATAAAATAATTTATACTCAAGTTTATCTCATGCCATTCATTTTCCATTATAACATATAGTAACCCATAATTACCTAAAAAGTATGGATCATATAAACCCTAATGGTTTCCTTTATAATTTTTACCTGAACTTCCACATCGAGTTGGTTATCTCGTACATGATGCATTAGAGAACTCACCAAGGTTCAAGTTGATAATCATGACTCCTGATATTTGGTTGTGAAAAACCACAGGAGTTCTCATTACAGGTCCCATGTCATTCGGTTGTTCTTTCAAAAAACCTTTACAGTTTTCTTCACATCCACTATCACTTTGGTGCCTGATAGATCCAGCCATTTACTAAAACCAAAAATGTCAGTGAGAGTATATCATTGGAATCATCATATAATACTATGATATAATTATTTATTTTATCATAAAATCATTCACTTTATCTAAAACCATGACTCTTTCTGAGATCCTAAGCATTATGGTAATGTCACTTTTGCTTAAAGAATACCCTAACCTCTAAAGTTATCTAAAACGACCTCTAATACCAACTATAAGGATATGGCCTCAAAACATTACATAATCACGAATTAAATGAATAATTCACATAGAGGATATTTTTAGGGTTTGTGTTTTATATAATTAGGACATAACTTTTACATATAAAAAGTTTACAAAGTATACAGTTCTACTAGGTTTCCATAAAATAAAAAATCTTAAAAAGAAACATGTCTAGTTCCTTGTTTTAGATAGCATGTCTTACCTTGATCCCATTTGTGGCCCTATTCATCTTTAAGTCTTGTGGAAAACATTTCAAAAACATGGGATGAGCATAAAAATCCCAGTAATGGATACATAAAGAAGGAAACTGTTAGTTTTTTCAAACAACATGTAAACCATGAATTCTTTATCAATGTAATACTTTTCACCTTTATGAAGTATCAAATACTATTCAGTGAATAAAAGACCACTACTTACCCTTTGTAACCAAAAGATTACCATTAAACCCAAATAAAGAACACATAACATATAAAGGTAACTTTTGACATAAACATACTTAAATGGAATAACCATACGGTCTACTTCCACACATATCACTACGTGGAATAGCCATACGGCCGACTTTCATACCCAATTAATTGGAGGTTATAACGTAACCACACATCCTGTTATTCACGGAACCACCCGTCATATTGTTTATCACATAACCACTCGTCAAATGTCCAAGTACCATTACAAAATCATAACACATAAAACAACTAAAAATTAAAGAAAAAATTTCCACATTTCAAAAACAATATATCACTTAAATATATTGACATAAAAAATCCATTATCAAAACAATTTTCAATACCAAAATACATAAAATAGTATATGGTATTTATTTTCTTTTAAAGACATTACGGATTGTTAAGGAATCCAATGGTCAAATAGTACTCGCGGTGGTGGAAAAGGCCGTTGTCACCACGTACGTTAAAAGTAACATTCGTTTTTGTCATTTAGTAAAATTCTTTGTAGAAAAATATTTCTTTTGAATGAAATGAAAATTCAAAGGTTTTTATACAGCGTATAAAATAAAGTTTCATATAAAACAAAATATTCCTCAATGAAAGGTGATTGAGACAAAGTCCCTTACAAAGTATGTATCCTTAGATTAAGGATAAATCAATTACAGAATTATGTGTGAAAAATATAAAAACACCCAATATAAGAGGATATTATGTGTAAAACAATCAGAGGTCATCCACACATATTCTTAGTATGAAATAATAAATATTTATAGGTTTATCCAATATAATTGAAATTAGGTTATGAAGTTCCCTTATATAAATTCAACTGCCCAACGACGTCACTTTAAAATTCAGAAAATTAGTCTATGAAATAGAAAATGGTATCTCATCACATGGACATAAAATTCACATCAGTAAGGATATAGAAGAACATATCCCAACATAATAAGATGTAAATTAAAAGACATTACAAAATAAGTCTTTTAAAAAGAGGAGGGTGAAAGGTTCTCATACCGACTTGGGTAATCTATCGAAACGTACACCCCATGAAAGAATGACTATACAACATTGATGTAAACACTCATAACCGAAATTATATTACAAAAAAAAGTAGAATAATGGGAATTACATACACCACTCAATGTAAATAGTGAAAATGTAGCATAAATCTCACGAGAATAAAAGTGAGATGACAAATCACTTTTGAAAAACTCGGCAACCTTACGACGCCACTTAAAACAACCAAAAATGGATTTATGAGATCAAATAGGGTCTCTCAGAATAAGAACATAAAAATTACAGGATGAGGAATAAAAAATAACAACCCCAAACATAATAAAGATGAGCTTAAAATATATGAAATAAAAGAGAGTACATAAAAGGAAAGATAGATGTAGGATCCCTTATGAAAATTCGGCAGCCTAACGACGCCACTCAAAAAAATCCAAAAATGGTTTGATGAGATAAAATAGTGTCTCACATCATATGAAAATAAAAAGAAAACTAAGAGGAATATAAAAAGAACATCCCAATCATAATAATGATGATCTTAAAAGGAATGACATAAAATAGAGTAGTCAAAAAGAAAGAGAGGGGTAGGACCCCTTACCTCAAGTCCAACTTGTCTTGTTCGTTTCATTATATTCCTGAATAATAAACATTGGTCAGTTTATAATTTCCTAATAAACTACTTTAAAGATTATTATTAAGTTCATATAACATATTATAATGTTTTAATAATTGGTTAATAATGTGAGATCATATCAGAGGTTTTTGTCGATGTTCAATACATGTGTAAAAATCGAAGTTGTTGGAAAAGAATCTTCCATGTAGTTAAAGGTAAATCATATCCAGAATAGTATTAATGATTTAAATATCATATATATCTAGTATATATTCATTTTATACTATTCCATAACATATTTAGATAAAAAATTAAATGCACCATTCATGGATATGGTAGGTAGTACGTACACATGAACGCTACATTAATTTCATTATCATATTAATGAAATTAAAACTAAATGATAGAAATATATATTATAATTCCAGAATGATATCCATCATTTAGATGTAATATATGATATATATATCCATTATATATATGTACGTATAATTGTACATAACATTTGGAGATAAGAAATGAAATGTACCGTTCATGGAGACGGTAAGCCATACGTAGGCATGAACGCTACATTCATTTCTAATTCATACTTTAAAGGAATGAAAAAAATAATGATACATAGGTATATTTTAATTACAGTTTAATATAATATATAACATCATTAAATCCATCCATTATACATCCCATATATCGTATTAAGGATCCAAATCACTTTGAGGGGGTGGTAGTCCGCACTTCCTAAAATGAAATTATCGCGTTTACCCATTATGGAAACCATAAAGGTATGGCATAAATGAAAAATACAGAAGCATAGGGAATACATAAACATAATTTATATATCATATATAAACACAGTGACATCTTACTGTCCGCCATGAGAGGTGTTAAAAGAATATTGAACAGTAATCGTTTCGTGAGGCAGTAATTCACCACCCACAGAAACAGTATGTTCTTTAACCGTTATATGGAGGTAGAGGTGGGTGGCATTTTATTAATGGGAGGAGGGGAACTCTTGGAGAGTCATGAAATTTCACTTTATTTTAAAATGCTTTTGGATTTTAAAGGTCCCATAAAGATATATTTCGAGGATAAGGTGATACGGGATCAAAATGCATCCATCCAATAGGCTTTTGACAAGTGTATGTCTTAGAGTTTACATTATCATTTCATTTTATTTATATTATTCATTAATGAGATAATCGCTGCATCATCATGGTGTCATAAATAAATTAATTTATTTAATGTCTACAAATTATAAAAACAACTATGATGTAGGAATTTTTTTTTTCTTTCCAATCACTATTTATAGTCAAAAATATGACTTCTATATCCCCATGTAAAAATTGTTTTAGTAAAATAATACATGTTTGTGACATTTTTATTTTAACTTTAAATAAAATGTTATTAATGTCATTTTCTTACCCAAGGGGATCCATGGGGTCTCCAAGTTGACCCATGGATTGTCTTGGTCGTCCATGAATCATCCAATAAGGGTAGGACATGTGTTAAGGTAATTTTATATTATTATAACATTATCTTTACCTTAAATTACACTAATTATCTTTAATCGCGATTAATAAAAATTCAAATGTAATATTCATCAATAAATATTTTCATCCCATTGAACCACATTTTACATCATAATGACAACCATGTATGTTAGATTTTTGAAATTCAAATCACAGAGGTGGTAAAAGTTTATTTAAACAAAAAATCAGTTTTTTTAACTACCACAAAGTGGTTTCACTATTCATCAAAAATTGATGTTTTTCAGAAAAATACAAAAACATCATCCTAAGGAAAATTTGATATTCCAAATTCAAAAATGATATCTATTTTACAAAATTCAAAACATATAAGTTGCATTAATCAATTTAATAATTAATTCTTGTTGTCAAAACAAATAGCGTGTTTTTAAGAAGCAAAATATATCAAAAGGTTGATAGTAGTTTAAGTCAAATTTCAAAGTAAAATTAATTCCAATGAACACCAATGGATTAAATAGTAAAAATATATTCTAATTTAACTTTAAAACCAATTCAAATGATGATTTAATAATATAAATAAATTAGATTAAAAGGCGGTTTTGAATTAAAATACAACATTTTTCACTTATTCATTATAAATGACCTTTATCAAAAAAAATAACAAAAACATACACAAAGTAAATTTTGATGTCTCGATTCTAAAGAAGGATTTTATTTGGTCCAATATAACATATAAAATTGTCAAAAAGTTGATTTTAAAAGGGTTTTCTTACAAAAGGTGGTTAATCGACCTATTAAAGAATATTAGAATATTTACTCTTAATATTGGATTCATTCGTATTTTAATCCTCTGAGATTTATTGTAAAAAAATTAAAAAATATTTGGAAAAAATATATAATAATTTAGTAGTTAGATCTGTTCATTCCCTCCATTACAACGACTAGTCATTAACTACCATTAAAAATGATAATATTTTATTATTAGAGTGCAACGTAATATTTCAAAGAAACTAGTTGTTGCGTATTGGATACGCTATCGAGCATAGCATTCCCTTTAAATTAATATTAATATTTTATTCACAAATATTAATAAATATGAAAAAGTAATATTATTTATTTACCTGGGATGTTACATCCTTCCCCCCTATTGGGAATTGCATCTTTGCAATTTTAAAATTGGGTTTGGAACCATCATTGAATGCCCCTCATCGGAAAAGGAGTAAATTAAACTGTCACATTAAAGGAAATAAAGGGATGTACAAAGGTCACCCATGTTAACCCGTACTAGGATTCCATGTAGGAAAACATATACATGGAAGAGAAAACCAAGGGTCATGTTCCGATGGAGAATGATAGAAAACATGATTTGGAGAAAGTTAACCACAAGAAAATCACAAACTTGTGATGGGTTAAAAGTTATTTGATTCCCCATTTGGAAAAGTTAAAGGACCACATTATTTTTAAGTTGCTTTTCATTGAGGAATTTATTTATGAGCTTAAATAAATCATAAGGAAACATACTTACTTATCATGTAGACTTTCATCTCTTACTAGATTTCTTACACAAACTCATATTTTCTCCAAAAGACGAGTATTTAGGATGACTTGTTCACATTAAGAGCGCTATAATCAACATCTAGAGAATCACCTAATCAAAAAAGAGAAATATATATTTCCCATGTATTTATACCTTAACTAAAATTAAAATTGCTAGAACAATATCAGATAACCCACAAAAGGATGATCCTTTATAAAAAGAAAATCTATTCTTAATCTCCAAAATTTTTCCAACACAACCCAAAGTTCAATGAAGACCATTCAAAAAACAATTTCTCTATAAAATTTTCAAAGTAAACCAAACTAAGATTGAAACCCAAATATTTGAAGGATTTAATCACATAGTCTTACAAGGTAAAAAAAATTTACATTTATTTCCAAATAACATCAGTTGCTCTTAAAGTATCATACTGAAAAGTAATTAACCTAATCATATATTTTTCATGATAGGTCAATCTTTTATTAGATAACCCAAAATAAACATATTCTTGATTCATAAAATTATATAACTACAAATAATTTTACATACTAACCAGGGACTTCATGTAGTCTAGTGGTAGGTGATAAATACCAGTCACACTGTGGTTGTGGGTTCGATTCCCACAACTTTGTCCGACGTGACGGGTTGTCACAGGGTCTGCATGTTGTCCTTTTTCCAAAACTATATAATTTGTAATACATTCCCCAAAAAGAGATAAAATCATCAAAAATAACCATAACATAATTTATCCTCATGTTTATCTCATGCCTTTCATTTTCTATTATAAAATATTGAAACCCATAATTACCTCAAAAGTAATGATCATATAACCCCTAATGGTTACCTTTATAATTATTACATGAACTTCCTCATCGAGTTGGTTATCTCGTACATGATGCTTTAGATTAATCACCATGGTTCACGAGGTTAATCATGACTCCTGATATTTGGTTGAAAAAAAACACAAGAGTTCTCATTGTAGCACCCATATCATTCAATTGTTCTTTCAGAATATCGTCACAGTTTTCTTCACCTCCACTGTCATAGTGGTGCCTGCAAGATCCAGCCATTTACTAAAACCAAAAAAGTTAGTCTTTGTATATCATTATAATAATCATATAATACTATGATATAATTATTATTTTTATCATAAACAAATTCACTTTGTCTATAACAATGACTCTTTCTGAGATCCTAACCATTATGGTAATGTCACTTCTTCTTAAAGAATACCCTAACCTCTAAAGTTATCTAAACCGATCTCTAATACCAAATTTAACTACCCTGCTTTAAAACATTACATAATCATGAATTAAACGAATAATTCATATAGAGGATATTTTCAGGTCTAGAGTTTTAGAGAATTCGGACATAACTATTACATCTCAGAAGATTACAAAGTAGACACTTCTACTAAGTTTCCATAAATTAAAATCTATTAAAAAGAAACATGTCTAGTTCCATGTTTTAGATAGCATGTGTTTCTTTGATCCCATCCGTGAACCTATTCATCATTAAGTCATGTGGAAAAAATTTCAAAAACATGGTATGAGCATAAAAATCCAAATAAAGGATACACAAAGAAAGAAAACTGATAGTTTTTCAAAACAACAAGTAAACCATGAATTATTTATCAGAGTAATACTTTTCAAATTTATGAAGTAGTAAATACTCTTTAGTGAATAAAAGATCACAACTTACCCTTTGTAGAAAAATGATTACCATAAAACCCAAATAAATAACACATAACATATAATGGTAACTTGGGAAATAAACATACTTAAATGGAATAACCATACAGTCGACTTCTACACATATCACTACATGGAATAGCCATACGGCCGACTTCCATACCCAATACATTGGAGTTTATAACGTAACCACCCATCCTTGTATTCACGGCACCACCCGTCATATGGTTTATCACGTAACCACCCGTCAAATGTCCAAGGACCATTAAAAAATCAAAACACATTAAACAATTATAATGGAAAGAAAACATTTCCATATTTTAATTACAATATATTACTTAAATATATTAACATAAGAAATCCATTATCGAAACTATTTTCAATACCAAAATACATAATGGAGTATATGGTATTTATTTTCATTTAAAAAACATTACGGCTTGTTAAGGAAGACAAAGGTCAAATAGTACTCGCGGCGGCAGAAAAGGTCATTGTCATCACGTACATTAAAAGAAAAATTCCATTTAGTCGTTTAGTAAAATGCTTCGTAGAAAAATATTCCCTTTGAATGCAATAAAAATTCAAAGGTGTTTATACAGCGTATAAAATAAAGTTGTGTATAAAACGAAATATGCCTCAATTAAAGGAGATTGAGACGAAGTTCCTTACAAAGTCAATATCCTTAGATTATGGATAAATCAATTACATAATTATGTGTGACAAATATAAATACACCCAGTATAAGAGGATATTAATCGTAAAACAATTAGAGGTCATCCAAACATATTCATATTATGACATAATAAATAAGAAGAGTTTTTACCCAACGAATTTAAATTAGGTTAAGAAGTTCCCTTACAGAAATTCGACAGCCTAACGACATCAGTTTAAAATTCAGAAAATGAGTCGATGAGATAGAAAATGGTATCTCATCACATGGACATAAAATTTACATCAATAAGGATATAGATGAAAATATCCAAACATTATATAATGTAAATTAAAAGACATAACAAATGTAGTCTTTTAAAAAGAGGAGGGTGAAAGGTTCCCTTACCACCTTGGGAAATCTTTCGAAACGTACACCCCATGAAAGAAGGACTATACAACATTGATTGTAATACTCATAAACTAATGTATATTACACAAAGAGTATAATTATGGGTCGTACATACACCAATCAAAGGAAATTCAGGGAAATCGAGCATAAATATCATGGGAATTAAAGTGAGATGAAAAATCCATTATGAAAATCTCCGCAGCCTAATGGCGCCACTTAAAAATTCCAAAAAGGATTTATGAGACAAATAGGGTCTCTCATAATATGAACATAAAATGTAAATAATGAGAAATATAAAAATAACATCCCCAAAAATAATAATGATGAGATTAAAAGAAATGACATAAAAGAGAGTACGTAAAAAAGAATGATAGAGGTAGGATCCCTTATGATAATTCGGTAGCCAAACGGTGCCACTCAAAACTTCCAAAAATGGATTGATGTGATAAAATATGTCTCTCATCATATTAAAATAAAAATTACAGTATGATTAATATAAAATACCATCCCAATCATAAGAAATATGATATTAAAAGTATTGACATAAAAGAGAGTACTTAAAAAGAAAGAGAGGGGTAGGATCCCTTACCTCAAGTCCGATTTGTCTTGTTCGTTTCATTATATTCCTTAATAATAAACATTGGTCAATTTATAATTTTATAAGGACCTAATTTAAGGATTATTATTCATTTCATATCAAATATTATAATGTTATAATAATTGGTTAATAATGTGAGTTCATATCAGATGTTTTTGTCAATGTTTGGTACATGCGTAAAAATCGAAATTGTTGGAAAATAATTTTCCATGTAGTTATAGGTACATCATTTATAGAATATTATTTATGATTTAAATATCATATATACCCATTATATATTCATATTATACTAATACATAACATTTTCAGATAAAAAATGAAAATGCACCGTTCATGGAGACGGTAGGCCGTACGTACGCATGAACGCTACTTTCATTTCTTTGCCATATTAATGGATTTAAAACTAAATGAGAGAAATATATATTATAATTACATAATGATATCAATAATTTAGTTGTAATATATGACATATATATCCATTATATATATGTATTTATAATAGTACAAATCATTTGGATATAAGAAATGAAACGTACCGTTCATGGAGACAGTAAGCCGTGCGTAAGCATGGACGCTACTTTCATTTCTATTTCATACTTTAATGGAATGAAAAAAATGATACATAGGTATATTGTAATTAAAGTATAATATAATATATAACATAATTAAATAAATATTTTATACATCCCACATATGGTATTAATGATTCAAATCACTTAGAGGGGGTGGTAGTTCGCACTTCATAAAATGAAATTATCGCGTTTACCCAATATGGAAACCATAATGGTATAGAATAAATGAAAAATACCGAAGCATAAGAAATACATAATAATATTGTATATATCATATATAAACATAGTGACATCTTAATGACCACCATGAGAGGTGTTAAAAGATGATTGAACAATCATCGTTTTGTGAGACGGTAATTCGCCACCCATAGAAACAGTATGTTCTTTATCCACTAGATGGATGTGTGTATAAGTGTATCTTGAATAATCCTCATAAAAACAGCCTGGTATATTTATGATACTATTGATCTTACAAAATAACGTAATAATAATAGTTTAGGGGGTTGGAGATGCAAAATAAAACAATAGAACATAAGAGAAGACATTTCCTCAAATCGGATAACAATTTTTGATTTGAGCTCAAAGGCTTCCTTGGAAAGACTTCTGCCTAGTGTGATGCTTCTAGGAGTAATAAAGGTATTTGGAGAGACAATATGAGTATAGGTTGGATGATACAAGGGCTTGAGAGGTGTGGGTAAGGAGGTAGAGGTGGGGGCCTTTTATAAGAGGGAGGATGGGCACTCTTGGAAAGTCATGAAATGTAACTTTATATTGAAATGATATTCATATTTTAAAGGTCCAAAAAAGATATATTCTGAGGATAAGGTGATAAGATTTCGAAATACACCCATCCAATATATTTTACGTGTGTATGTCTTAGATTTTACATTATCATTTCATTTTATTTAAATCGTTCATTAATGAGGTAATCGTTACATCATCATGGTGTCATAAATAAATCAATTTATTTAATGTATAAAAATTATAAAAAAACTACTATGATGTAGGAAATATTTTTAGATTTCCAATTACTATTTATTGTAAAACATTTCAATTTTATAAATCCATGTAAAAGTTTTTTTAGTAAAAAAATACATGTTTGTGACATTTTTATTTTAACATTAAATAAAATGTTATTAATGTCATTTTCTTACCCAAGTGGCTCCATGGGGTCCCCAAGTTGAACCATGAATTTTCATGGTCATCCATGAATCATCCAATAAATTTAGGACATGTGTTAAGGTAATTTCATATTATTATAACATTATATTTTCTTTAAATTACACTAATTACCTTTAATCGCGATTAATAAAACTTAAAAGTTAAAATTCACCAAGAAATATTTTCATCACATTGAACCAAATTTTACATTACAATGAGAACCATGTATGTCGGATTTTTGAAATTCAAATCACATAGGTTGTAAATTTTCCTTTAAATGAAAAACCAGTTTTTTAACTACCACTTAGTGGTTTCACTATTCATCAAAATTGAAGTTTTTCAGAAAAATACAAAAAAATTCACCCTAAGATATATTTGATATTCCAAATTAAAAAATTATGTATATTTTACAAAATTCAAAACATATATCTTAAATTAATTGATTTAAAAATTAATTTCTCATTTTCAAAACAAATAGCGTGTTTTTAAGAAACAAAATATATCAAAAGATCGACACTAGTTTAAGTCCAATTTCAAAGTGAAATATATTAAAATTACCACCATTGGATTAAATGGTAAAAATATATTCTAATTTCACTTTAAATACATATCAAAATATGATCTAATCATATAAATAAATTATATTAAAAATAGGATTTGAATTAAAATTCAACATTTTTCGCTTATTCATTAAAAATAAACTTTATTGAAAAAAATAAAAAATATATACACGAAGTAAATTTTGATGTCCCGATTCTAAATAAGGATTTTATTTGGTCCAATATAACATATAAAATTTTCAAAAAGTGGATTTAAATAGGGTTCTCCATCAAAAGGTGGTTAATCGACATTTTAAAGAATATTAGAATATTTACGGTTAAAATTGGATTCATTCGCATTTTAATCATCTAACATTTATTAGAAAAAAAATAAAAAATATTTGACAAACATATATAATAATTTTGTAGTTAGTTCTGTTCATTCCCTCCATTACAATGGTTAGGCGTTAACCACCATTTATAATGATATTATTTTATTATTAGAGTGCAACGTAAGATTTCAAAGAAACTTGTTGTTGAGTATTGGGGACAATATCGAGAATAGCATTCACTTTAAAGTAATATTAATATTTTATTCACAAATATTAATAAATATGAAAAATTAATATTCTTTATTTACCTTGGATGTTACATATTCATTTATTGATGATCCCACCTATATAGTAATACTTAATGTGGTTTTGGTTATGTGATACCAAATTTACCTCACTACATATTATCACAATGGGGATTGATGTAATATAATTTAAAAAATACATATTGTTTTCATTCCATTTTGTTTTATGTACTGGAAGTGGATGTTACTCCCTTTCTGATCATTTATGTTCTATATTATATTTCTAATAAGTGATACATTGAGACAAAATCCTATATTTTCCTATTTTACAATAGGATTCTAGAGTTCCCTATTCATATTGCCTTTATTTTTTTATATTACGCAGTGAAAAACAAATGTAAAGAGGATAATACACCCCAACCTCTTTCATGTGCTGGTAGGAACCACTACTGTTCCATATACCAAGGGAAAATAACAAAAATCATGATACCATTCTTTTAGAATCTCTCCAATATCATCTCTCTTTGAAATTAAGGTTGAATCTAGGTAAAGGATCTAATAAAATTTCATGCATTCCATAAATAATAATTCATGACTAATGGGGTATAAATACATTATATCTCAATCTTTTAACTTATCTGCGTGTAGTTAGAAATAATAAACATAATACACCATTGATATTTATCTTCATTTTTCTTTTTGAGGTGGATTCACCCTACCTAGGGTTTTCTTGTATACATTTCTCTTGTACGATGGATAGGGAATCAAAAAGTCAAAGGGTTGTTGATTCTCTTCCCATTCGCACAACCTCAAATTATTCTCTCTCAAATAATTAATATACATGTGGTTATTATGGTTAGTATAAAACATGAATATCCTATTCGAATATTAATTAGTCTACCATTTTAAATTACTAAATACATTAACTAGATCCAAAGAATTGATTGGGTAATTAAATTATTTTGTTTATAAAAGCAATGAAATATAGGTCACAACAAGATGGATATGGATTAACAAGAACCTTAGATCTGAAAAAGTGTTTTCATTATAAACTTAATAAAATTTATAGTAATATTCAAAACAATTTAATAATTCTAATTTGAACCTCTTTTTCAGCTGTATAAAATTTGCATCAAATGAATTGGACTAGAAAAATATAAATCCTTCATTATTAAGGAATTTATCGGTAAAACTATATTGGAATTTTCTTGAGTGAAATAATTTTTTTACCTATTTATTCCTAAGAAACTCTTCAATATAAATGGAATTATTAGGAACCAATAAAAACATTTCTTCATTAACTCACCCCAGGTCACTAAAAATTATATCTTATGATACAATATAACAGAATTATTTATCATTAAGAATGAAAAATAAAATTTTATATAACGTGAAAAAATGAGTAATTTTTTTATCCCTGGAGACACTTGAATATATCTTCTATTATAATCCAATTCCTTTTAATTTACTAAATTATGTCTATAAAATCAACTATAATTGAGTCCAAGGATTTATGAAAGATAATTTTCATGAGATCCATAGAAAATGGTACATTAGTCAGGATAAATGGAATAAATGTATATAGAAAAGGAATAGAACAACATTAAAAATACTAATACAGAATATTCATGGTTATCACACAAATTTTATGATACCATGATTTAAAATAAAAAATTCAGAAACCATATATCCTCTTTCATTTTGAAAAAAATCATTTCTTTGAGGTAATTTTTTTTACTTATTAATAGAGAGATGGTTTTCTCATATGATAATTTGTGAAGAGATGTATACTCCTATTAGATAACTTCATGTTTAGAACTTGCTTTCTCTAAGGAAAAGTATTATGATTTTTAAAACCAGAGGATTTCAACTCCTCAAGTTGAGTATTCAATTAATTCAACTCATTTGGTGTCATATGATATAATATAATCAAAATTGTCTTATATAAATTCATTAAATAAATTGAAAACTCAAACTTGTATTTATGGGTTAACCTAGAAAAAACAAGGGGAACCCCATTATAAAACAATACATATAAAATAGGTAATTATTGTTTTCTCTTTATTTCAACCACCCAAACAATTAGTCATGTGGTTGGGGAGTAAATATCCAACACCTTCTCTAGATCCCACCAAAAACTTCTTTTATAAATATACAATTATATAACCAAGGTGTACTATGTTTCATTAATGGAATAGAATGAGACTCATCTATTATATGAATATATATGGTATTTTGACTACGTTTATTAGTCAATACCAAAATAATCTCAATGATGATCATATAAATTGTATGAAATTTCCATAGATTTCCTAACCACCCCACCAACATCATATAATTCTTAATTATTTATACTTTATCAACTAACCAGGTATCAATACTCATTATATACTATGGTAATTTTTTTCAAATACCACATGATGCACTAGAGACTAAAAAATATATAAATTGTATGTCCCAAGAATACATATTACATTGTAAATGAGACCCAGAACATCCCATATTGCACAATATCTTTCTATAATTTTATTCCCCAAAAATCATTATGGGTAAAATCTTGATCCCTGAAAATCATATTTACTAATTACTCTTGATCTCATACAAAAAGACCTTATGTTTCACATATTTAATTTTATAATTAAACGAACAATATAACTGGACTGGACCCTTATGTTTCACTTATTTACTAATTACTCTTGATCTCAGACACATGTTCTTTAAGTACCTATTCATCTAATGATGTAATAAGTCTATTAATAAGAATACATAAAATTATATTATCAAATATAATTCCCTATCATTAAACATGACATAATCATGAAATAAGATAATAATTCCTATTGAGGATCACATCCGGATTAGAGTTTTACAGAATTAGGTCATAACTATTACATTACATCCCAAATATTAATAAGTAGACAATTCTATTCTGTATACATTTTTATCATAAAATAAATACTCTTAATGTAAAATAATAATTCTTTCCATGATGTAAATATTATTGTATTATTCCCCTTTCATACCATGCCTCAAAATCTGTGATGAACATTTAAAAAATGTTTTATGAGCATAAAAATCTCATAAAGGGTGATAAAATAAATAAAAAATCACTAGTCCATCAATATATACAAAACATAAGATCATTAACCCACCTCATTAAATCATAAGATTTATTAGTGACACCTTGAAATCATAAATCATAAAGGTACCTTGTGGAATACATAACATAATTACATTGTAGCTTTCACAACTATATATAGAGTTACATTGGAAAACACATCACAATATATTCTTTAATTCACTTAACTGAAACATTACTATTTACTCCTTCATGTTACCCAATGCATTGGAGAGCTATATCGAGCTCACCAGCCCAAGGTTTATCATGGAACCACCAGTATCCAAAAATAGTTATCAAGAACCATAACATATTAATAAAAATTAAAAATATAATAATGGAAAAATTACATTTCCACATTGAAATCAAAATATATCATTTCATGATATTGACTTAATCAATTCTTTATTAAAAATTTTTTAAAAAAATTTGAAACATTTAATTAAAAGATTTTGGAATCACTGTGTAACATAAAACATTGAATATATTAAAGGAATTAACATTTTATAACATTAATATCCATATAAATAAATCCATAAATCAGTTTTAAAAACATATGCATAAATGAGAAAAATTTAGAAGAATAATTCTTCAAAACATTTAAAACGATATTTTAGTTAAATAGTCTATTACCAATTGAAGAAGTACATGAAACAAACCATGTAAAGAATAAAATCAAACAAAACATATAATATCACAAAAATAATGATATTCCAGATATATTATTTCATATTGTGGTTTATAAATCAAATAAAACTGAATTTGTTCTTAACATTAAATAAGACTCAATGGAATTTAAATTGACACGAAATCGATTACAAAGATTGTACCATTAGATTGAGGATAAATAAATGAAATAATGATGTGTGAACAATATAAATACACCAAAAATAAGTGGATATTAATTTTAAAACAATCAGAGTTCATTCAATCCAATTCATAGACCACCATATTCAAGAAGTATAAGTTTGTCCCAAAGAATGAAAATTATGTTTTGAAGTTCTAATACCTTGAGTCTGACACTTCAGCTATGTTCCTTATTCATCCTGAATAAAATAAATAAGTTAATTTATAATTCCATGAAAACTGTTTTAATTTTTATTAATTATTTTATATACCTTATTACCTTGATAACATAATTTGTTAATTTTTTGATTAATGTTAGACATTTTGTCGTATTTCAGAACTTCAGAAAAAAATGAAGCTGTTATAATTCAAAATTGTCCATGTGGTCAAAATTTCACTATCTCCAGATTTTTATTCATGATTTAATTATCATATATATCTTATATATCCAATATATATTTATTTTTAATATTCCATATCATTTTGAATATGAATGTGAAATGCATCTTTCCTGGAGACTGTAAGTCGTACGTACGAATGAAAGCTACGTTCATTTATTTTTATAAAAATTTTAAACGAATGAAAACCAAATGATACATAGGTATATTTTTATTCTATTATAATATCACATTATTTATAATTTTCATGTGTTCATTAAAACTATCCTTAATATGTTCCATGTATGGTACGAATGAGTAATATCACATTGAGGGGGTAGTAGTCCGCACATCATCAAATAAAATTATCCTATATATACAACATGAAAAGCATAATGTTATGTCCTAAATGAGAATTAATGAAGTATAAAGATAAAATAAATATCATAAATATCATATATAATTATAGTTCCATACTAATTGCCACTATGATAGGCGGTAGAAGATAATTGAACAATCATCGTTTCATGAGGTAGTAGTTCACCGTCAATTGAAATAGTATGTCTGTGTCCATTAAATGGAGATGTGTGGAAGTGTAGATATAATAATTATCATAAATAACCTATTATATAGATGATAATTTTTATGTTATTTAAACAAAGAGTAATAAGAACATAGGGTGTGGAGAAGGAAAATAAATGAAAAGAACTCAAGAGAAGACATTATCTTAAAATCGGGTAACCCGCTTGGGTTTAAAACCAACTGCATTATTGAATTTCCTTCTACCCAAATTAAGGTTTCTAAGTAGAATAGAGGTATTTATTGTGATTATTAGAACATTTTTTAGATGTTACAAGGATATTTAGGGTTTTGAGTAATGGATGAGAGGTGTTGGCCTTTTATAAGAGGAAAGAGAGGCTATTTATGAATGTTTGAATGTATTATTATATTATAAAATTATTTTCGGTTTCAAAAGGTCTAGAAGTTATTTATTTCAAATATAAGGTATATATAAGTCGAAATAAGATCACAAAATAATAATTGGACAGTTTTTGGATATTTCTTATCCTTATCTTTTTTGTTAAACCCTCTGTTAATTTATTAATCTTTTATCATATCCTCTTATATATTAATACTATATGGTTAATATATTTACTATAAAATGAGATTCGACACGAAATATATCACATATGACATTATTTATGTCATTTTCCCGAATCTTATATTTTTAGTATTATTTTATCATTTATGAAAAAATTAATTGTCTTATAAACTCATTTATGTTAATTTATAAATTATTCATATAAAGATATTTACAATTCTATAACAACATGATTAATTAAAAAAACCTTCATTAATGAAAAGATAACAAGTCATTATTATCCCTAATATAGCTGTATGGCCTAAATAGTTTCAAAATATATTAATTTTATTATTTATTATATAATTTATTTGAATACTTTATTAATGATGAAATTATTGCATCACCATTGGGAAATAATTATTTTTATTTATTTAATTTCTAAATATTATAAACAAATTACCATGATGTAGGAAATATTTATATATTTCCAATTAATATTAACCGAATAAGTGATCACTTATATAAACCCATATAATTTTTTTACTCTATGATATATGTTTGTGTTATTTTTTCCCTTATATAAAATAAATTAATATAAAATGTCATTATCACTCCCATGTGGCTCTATGGGGTCCCAAAATCGACCTAATGATTTCCATGGTTGGAAATGTATCAGATAATTGTATTTTAACACATTTAAGATAAATTAAATATTATTATAGTATTATTATTTACCCTTATTTACTAGAATTACCCTTTAACCATGGTATAAAAATTATTTACCGAAACTACCATTCATAATTTCTAAAAATAAAATATTCCTTTTTACACAATTTGGGCCTCTTGATTACAAATATAGAATCCATTTTTCAAAATTCAAACCAAAGAATTTGAGGAAATTAATTTAGATTTTTTTCCCATTGTCAAAACCAAACATCGTGTTTTTAAGAAATAATAACTATCAAAAGATTGACATTTTTTATTCCAAATTTCAATGTGAAATTACTTATAATGAACAAAATTGGATTAAATTGTAAAAATATGATCTAATTGCACGTTAAAACCAGTTAAAAGTACTATATAACTATATAAATAAATTAGACTAACTTGCAGCTTTGAATTATAAATCCATATTTTTTCTATTCAATGATAAATAAACATTATAAAAAAATACAAAAGTTTTAAGATATGTAAATTTTTATTTCCCACATCAAAAAAAGAATTTTATTAAATAAAATCGAACATATAAAAGTGACAAAACAAGATTTAATACGGGTTCTCTATTAGAAGGTGGTAAATCATCTTTTTAAAGGATATTGGTGTGTTTATGGTTAAAATTTGATTCATTAACATTTTAAGATTATAAAATTTATTGGATAAATTTAAAAAAAATTTACAATGGTTTTTAATAATATTGTAGTGAGTTCTATTCATTCCTTCCAATACAATGTATAGGAATTAAATACCTTTTGAAAAAATATTATATTATAATTTTTCAGTATAACTCATCCTTCTGTGCACCATGAGATTTCGAAGAAACCCATTGTAGAGTGTAAGGTACACTACAAAATGTAGCATCCCCATTAAATTAAAATAATTATTTAATTCACAAATATTAAAAAATATGAAAATTTCATATTCTATATTTAACTAGGATGTTACATCCAATGAATCCATAAATTACACAAAATAGGTTAATATAGACAAAAAACAACTTTACATATAAAAATAAAAAATGAATGACTATAAGAGAAAATATTATACTTTAATTGTAAATTTTCTAATTGAGAACACCATTGATTTTCGTGCAAAACTAGATTTATAAGACCACTAGAAACTCCATAAAGCTCCACCCTAACTTCATGTACATTCTCAGATGAACACCCATTCTCATGTAACCTTATCACTCGTCTATTGGTGATTTTATTTTTCATTGATAATTAAAAAATATATGTACACACATTCTAGTGGAGCATCTGTCAAGTGTGAGTACATTGTACCGCATGTAATCCACCTATCGAACTCACCCAATATATTATAAAGGCATGTGTATATTGTAAAAAAATAATGTAGGAATGTAATAAGAAATTTATAGCATTATAATAACTTCTATATTAGATAAATGTTTTAGATATGTTTAACATGATTTCATAAAACATTAATAATAATCTGTGGTATCATCCACAACTACAATAAGGAAAGGTAAGAATATAAATAAGTACCTGTCCACCTTGTTGAACTAGTTTGTTGAGGATTTGTTACTGAACTTGTTCTTTATAAGAGGAAACACACCAAGATAGGATAAAAACTCACAGACACTCACATGTGGTCTCTCCTCTCTCCGGGATTTATATATCAATTGTATATACAAAGTCCGCATGTGTAATCGATACACATTTCACGATCTAGAACTTATAAGATATGGACCTACCCTGGTATATTAAATGCATGGAAATACATGGCCAAACATACACAAAATCTTAGAATAATCCTTTTAAACAACATGATCATATCAAAATACAACATGGAATCCTGGGATATTGCTACATAATCAAAATTCCAATCAACATGATTTATAGTGTCAAATCTATGAATTAAACATGTTTAAGAAAAACACTAAGGTATGTCCTTTTATTAATATTATCATTACTACATATTCTAACCCTAAACATGTTAAAAATATGTAAAAATAATAATGGAATCTATATCATAACTCATATATAAGTGAAATATAAGGGAAAAAACAAGACCATATGTGAAGACATAAAGTCCAAAGAGTCAATAGGGGAATACCATATTCATCTTAGTCATATTAAAACCATTTCAATTAGAGATTTTTTCTACTAAAACCCATTATCGGATCATCCCCCACTATATCCCATACCACAAAATTAGTAAAACAATCCTTCAAAAAACTAAATCACTATTAAATTACAAGCTAGAGATAATACAAGTGAAAAAATTACGAATCCAACATTAGATTAAAAAGGATTTAGTTTACATAACAAAATAGAATATATATATATATATATATATATTAAGATGTAATATTACCTTATGATCATTGGTTATTATCTCTTTCTATGACACAAAAATGATTCATCAAATGAAAACCATTAATATTAAATCTAAAATGATTTGTTTAGGATAGACATGAAACATTTGCAATTATCGTGAAATTTATAATATGTTAGTGAAACTACCCAATAATTGATAATGAAGACTCCCATGACAATATAGAAATAAATTTTAGTGGGGTTCTTTGTTATGTTTAAAATAAATTCTAGGAAAACCTAAGAGAGGTTCTCAAATGAGGCTATGGGGTAGTATAAATAAGAAAATCCTAATCTATTTATTTATGGGGGTATAATTTTTTTCTAAGAAGTCAATGTTTTTTATATTTCCATTAAAATAAATAACCTATAATGTCGATGTTATATACAACTGGTTACTTGGTTTTGTAAACTATAACCTTGTATTCCTATTTGGACATTAGGTTCCCATTACTAGCCTACATAGTACCTGGTGGAACTGTGGTATATTGGGTCAAAATTTCATCCCTCTCATCTCATAAAATTTCATTTAAACACATTAAAACATATAATTATAGAATAATAAAGAATAATACTCAAAAATTTATGTGGAAAATTTACCCAAAGAGATATTGGTTTTTTCACTTGGTTCTCCAGAAAAAATTCATTTAAAACTATGGATTTCATTAGAGTTGTTATATTAAAAATTCATTTTTTCAATAAAAGATTTATCTTTTTTAGTAGTGGTTTTTTAGAAGATCATCCTTCTACATTATATAATCATTTATGTCTTTATATACTTTTAATGTACCCACTTCTTCAACCATGTGTGGTGTCAAGTCCAAAAGTAATGTTTTTTTAATATATAACCTTAAGAATATACTATTATAAAAAAAAATTGTCATTTATTTCACACAATTTTTAAGGTTCATAAGATGAAAATATAAATATATTCACCGTACCTATATTTAGTAATGGTTGATTTGAAAAGGGTATTATCTTAAAAACCATGAACCACAATAATAACTCTAGTGTGATATAACATTTATATTTATATATATTGCACTACCAATATGGTTGGATAAATATATAATTAATAGAATTAAATAAATAATCAAGTTAATATTTTATATGGTGGTGTAAAAGTATTTAATTGGACCACCTCCTTGGTCATTATAATCTACAATACTGGGAAAACACATGGAATATGTAAAATAGTTTTAGTTCTCTACTTTTAATTATAATTGTAGATTTCTGATTTGGTTACTATAATAGAGGATATCATGTAAATTAATAATATGGTTATATAATCTTACATTATTGGATAAGATTATTTTTATTGAAATAAGTATGATTATCTTAAAAAGATTGGTAAGGGAAAAAATATAAATAAGAAGTGATTAGAAATCCATTCCAAGATCACCATTACATAGAAATATATAAATGTATAAAATTATAAATGAATAACTAAATTTAAATCATTATTTTATCTATAGTAGTCACTAAATCATATTAAAACACCTTCAATATTCATGACGATGATCACTGAAGTTATATATGTATACCTTACACCACTTGAGGTATAGATGGGAGAATTTAGATCTCACATCATAATTTTGGGATCCTTTTTTCTATCACAGCAATCATGCTTATCAAACATAATTATATATGAATAGAGGGTAGTGGAAGTATAGTTTTTAAAGATAATCCACATGTAATATAGTCTCAATGTAATTTTTTTACAATACTACTATGGATTCCCCTCTTAGTTATTTCATTTACTCTTGTTTTATAACACAAGAGTAAATGATAATTGGGACCACTAATGTATCACATGCATGATTTATTCTTGAGAGAACTAAAATTATATAAATTATATTCTTAATAATATCATCTGCATTGATCATAATTTAACCAATCATATGGTCATAGTCTGTGGAATACTTTATTCTATAAGAAATAGCCAATCAATGTCTATGATTGCATGGATTTGGTAATCGTATGATATAAGCAACTATATATAGTGAATCCATTAAATAAATCTTATTCCATTCAAGAAATATTATTATAATGTTTTACAACCAATATTACATCATAAAATTGGATTTCATGTTTATATAAAGCAAGTTGCCTGAAAATAGTTGTATTTCCCTAATATATAATCCAATTATTGAATATTATTGGGCTATTTAAGGCATATAAAAATATGATTTAAGGAATATTATGTTATTAATTATCTCATGTACACTAAATCATATAAGAAATTATGTTATTTCACATTAATTTTTTATATATTAAATAAAATATAAAATTATATCAAATACTATTATGGATAAATTTTAGAAAACTTTTTGACAAATATCATCAATTTCACCTTGTAAATACTCATATGAAACACTTGGTGAATACTCATCCAAATACCATTACGAGTAAATCTAAAATAATATTAGTGTAATGATACATGTAAAAAACAATAAATATTAAATCAATTGCAATATTTGAACCCAAAATCCATTACAGTGTTGAAAAAAATTCTATTCAACATATTCATATTTTCTAGAAAATATGACACTCCAGAAAATCATCAATGACACTTTCATTGTGAAGGGATCTTGTGTGATCTGAATAAGGGAAATATACCTCAATAGTTATGTTGACTGGCCATATCTCATGCTACCCAAGTTACTATGGGACACAATTTATGTCAATCCTATATAACCAACTCATACATTAAAATTATATGGGTATAGACTAACCTGATTGATGAGTATATGAATTGTTACTCATATTTTATGGATGATGAAATCACAGGACCCTTATCTACATTGATAAGAACATCATATGTACTTTCTAGTTAAGTCCACAATTTTGTTTTATTTCTCAATTGAGGTTATACAGGTCATTCATAACATAAGAGATGAAACATCCCATATTCGTTGAGCTCTAATAAATTACATGATTAACAACATATGAATCTAACCCTAGATTATGTAAGTTGAAATGACCTTTGTAAAGAAAGATTTAATAAAAACGGTATTCATTTTAGGTATCTATATATCATTTGTTAATGGTGAAATCATATAATCCGTTTACACTAATTATACCACAGACAATGTTTAACACTCTATATGGTATACCTAATGGGTTATATGACATTGAAAAAATAACTATTCGTTTCTTTTTGTGCCTAATGAGCTTGTTCAATTTCTATATACGAGAATCCTACTCTTGTTAACCAAACCATTTTATCATAACATTTAATAATCTTTGAGGATAAAATGTTAGCGAAAAAAAGAAATTCATACTTTTATATATCAATTATCATTACATTTCATGACATATACATATATATATACATTTATATATCCAAGGAGAAATATTTTTATAAATCATATATCCTTTTATATAACACATTTTTTACTCATAAAATATTTATATAAATATTTTTCAAAAAAAATTAATAATTGTTCTATGATATCTTATATGATAAGCTACCAAACCAGGAATATGTTGTCTTAAAATTCATGGGTAAGGATCATTTATGACAACAATATGTAATTCCTCTCACATCTCTATATGACAACATAATAAATATCTCCTACCAGAGAATTTACTGAGAAACACATATGAAGAATGAAATTTGTAATAATGTTGACATTTAGGAATCATATTCATTATTATTATCTTTGTGATCATATTAAATCTCCAAAACCTTTCAATGCCAAATCCTATAATTTCAATGTAATTTCTGTATTTAGAACACTTAAGAAGATCAAAATATTCGTCTCTGGAAACCTATTCCATAGAAAACTATCCCTTAAATTTTATAATTAGGTACATTGATGTTTACCATCACGCCCTAAACATTATTTGGACAATGTGATATTTACATTCACTATAAATTTACTTTATTAAACTTTTTATGGATTCAAATTGTACCTATTTACATATTTTCTTAATATCAAATATCATAAAATATTTTAGATATAATTGAAAATAATTTTCATAGGATAGAAAAATAATTTAAATGTTAATTATCAATATATCTTTGTTGAAACATACTCACACTAGGATCCTAGTAACTATATTGTAATTTTATTATAATTCAACAATAGAAAAACATCATTGTGTAAGGAAATAAATCTTTCTTTTTTTATGAATATTTAACACAAAAAATTCATTTTTTATATCATATATAATATTCTATTAGTTGAGATATTTTTCATACATATAGTATAATTTATATAAATATTATTCTAAAGGGAAGAGATAACATATTACTTAATTTTTTGTCAAATATTTGGATAGAATATTCATCCTAGATAAATCATATTTATTAGTGTTTCCATTTATATAAACATTTATAGAAATAAATTAATCATAAACCATGAGTATATAATTAATCAGATCATTTTTTCAGAAAAACTCTTTTTTATGGATCAATATTCCATATAACATATTAGAAATGAGATGATGTTACAAATCCCCTACTTATATTCAATTGAGCCTGACAAATTCGTTTACATTAAAATCACTGATGTAGTGACTCTTGCTTCATTATGTGAATTAAATGAATAATAAAAATCTCTCCTTATATTGATTTTGAACTCAAGTATATTTAAAAAGCATATATAAATATAGATGGTATTAAATGCATTTTAAAAACTATATAATAGATTTATAAAACACTAGTACTTGACATTCATATTCCATGAACTTTACGAAACTCCATCATGTATCCAAAACAATTACATATTATAGAATCATCACTACATTATAATTTCAATAAATTTTTTAATGTATTTATCTGAAGACATGAATAAATATTATTGAACTCTTTAATAAACATATATTTTTGTAGTTTAAATTTTTACCCACTTATATTATCTATAAAGTTCCAAAACCCGGACATCATATTCCAAGATAATTTATTCTAAATACTTTAGAATGTTGTGTTGAAATATATTTAATCCTATAATATTAATATAAAATTTATAGTGTAAAGAAAATTATTAATTCCATAACTAGAGTTAGCATTATGGATACCACTAGTCTCATATAGTCATTAGAATATCCAATATTGTTGAATATATTAGTTGAGATTGAAAATCATATGTTTATATTGTATACAATTCCTTTAAAACCCTATGTGAAAAATTATATTATTCATAAGTCTCTAGATTCACCTATTGACGAATTTAAATATTGTGCTAGTCATGATAATGGTTCTAGAATAGAAAAATTTTCATTCCAATTAAATTATTTTCTTAGGCTAGCAATAACTAGACTTTTTTAGTAATCTTATCATTCATTGTTTTAATAAAAAAGTTGTGCATGATAATGATGCTGATATTATATGAAATAAATGGACTACATTGAATAATATCATGTATTACTAAAAATATTAATTATTTATTTAATGGAAAACTACTAAAATGATGTCCATTTGGAGTAAATCATATCTATTGGTAAGCCAAGATCCTTAGTTCATCATGAAATAAACAAATTTATTCATGTAAATTAGTGTGGAAACTATATTATTTACCATAAATGACAATAAAATAACATATAAATCTTGTATAATCAAGTGGGAATTTCTTTTTCCAATCCATATAGTGGATAAACTCAACTCATTTCCACATGCATAATAACTATTAGGGTTATCAATGCAGTGTAACCCAAAATAAACACCAACATAAAGACACCTAAAAATTTGAGTTACATGATTACATTCATTCCCTACATATTGTTTTCCAAGGGAACACACCATTAGCATGACCTACCCTATTATATGATAATGTTATTGAAAAGTGCCACTTTTGAAGGAATTTAATAATTATATTTTTATTGTGTTTTATTCTCAACATATTCTGTCATGTTATTCCCTTTATTTATGTATGATTTTAATGATTTTAGTTTTGGAATCCTATTCCATCTACCAAATCAATATATGAATTCCATATTAATGTGTAACTAATTACACAACAAAAAGTTTTTTTGACTCACACAAAATGAAACTCCAACTATATTTAAAAATATCAAAATATTACTCATGTACAAGTATTGTGAACACTTCATGCAAAACCATAGAGCTATATCAGACAAAAATTTTTTTTGAGTAATACCAGATCAACAGAAATCCAATCCATCATATTTCATATGAAAGGCATAAACAAATATCCATGTGTTTAGTTTGATCCCATATCCTTCTACTAATATAGACATTACTCAGGATTGAATAATATTCATCACAATTCAATAATATAATGTATATAAACTCTATATATGATTAAGTTAAAAGTAACAACATTAACTGGAAAATGAGGCCATGTTAGATGAAATATTTTTATTATAGTACAATACATAACATTTAATATAGGGAAAAAAATAATCATAAGTAAATGTTTATCTCTTAAACTAAAGCATAGAAAAATTTTAAAAGTATAAAAAATTTATATTTATGAATAAATCTAGGGAATAAAATTTAAAATAATTAACACTTCTAATGTTTATATATTAGAAAATATATCCATGAATTTTTAATAAATTAAAAATCAATCATAAAAAATTATAATTTTAGATTTATATATAATTGAGATTCTATGATATATAACAATAAATAATTATACTCAATTCATAATATGAACATTTAACATTAACCTCTATATAAAATATCATTATTAGTATATTAAATTTCAATAATTATTATGATTTTATAATCTATTATTATTTTTTTAATTATAATGAGTAATCTATATATAATAAAGATTATAATTTTTAAACCATGACAAAATCAATCATGGAAATATTTTTTTATGATAATTAAATAATTTTCCAATAAGGATCATTTAATTTGAACAATTATAATTAATCATTATATATATTTAATAATCCTACTAAATATAAAGATATTATTTAATTCCATAATTTGTAATTAATTAACTATTTTTAAAATACCCCTTAAGATATGTATGTAAAAATATAAGCATGCCATATAATTTTTATTATTATTATTTTATAAATTAAATTTTTATATTATTAAATATTTACTAGTAAATGTTAAATTTAAACATTTAAAAAAAATATAATTTATTAAACATTTATAAATTACTAAACATTCCAAAAATAATTTATTTTATTATTTAAAAATAATTTCTTAATAATTAATAAAAATAATAATTAGAAAATAAATAAAAATAAATAAATACTTGTATATCATAATTTATAATTAAATTTAAATATTAATCCATAGATCATCGTATTATCTATCATATTTTAAAGTAGTTACTAATAATTTAATGACATAAACCACCAACACACATGAATTGAATTGAATGATAGATATGATATCATTTAATGATTCAATATTCCGTTTTTTTAAATGTAATGCAATATATTATATTCTATTATAGAATGTATTATGATACATTGTATGATGTTGGGACAACTACCTGCTTCCCATTCAATCCACTATAATCTATTTTTTACCAATTTTATCATAAATGACTGAGGCCACTGATAATGCTATTGGAGAAGGGTCGATTTGAACATGGTACTATAGAAAAATGTCACCAACGACCCCGACATGTCACTGTAGATTATTGTACTTCCATCAACTGGTTACATAATCGTAGTTTTCTAATAGTGTGGCTTGTGGAACTATAGAAAAATATGTAACTGTATCACTAAATTTCATTATGAGGTCTTTTTTGAGTGAGGTTTACACACTCTAGAATCATCCTATAATATTTTTTGTGAAATTAAGGAAACTTTTATGTCTGTATATGTATAATGTGATTATTCTCAAACAACCTAAATACAATGCATTACTAATCTTCATTTAGTTCATTGATACCCCTTTTAATCTTCTTCGAAATTTTTTTATCCTGGATTCCATTGAATTTTACATAACGTTCACTGCTATGTGGAAGTTATACACTATGACCAGTATAATATTAATCATTTTACAAATATATATATTTTTGTGATTTCACATATTATTGGGGTTAAAAATATTTTATAATACAATATAAAATTAGAGTATAAAAAATATCTGAATTTTTTGAATTACAGCACAACAAGTAATAGGATATGGTTATATTAATTTCTATTTAATATTCTATAAATCTAAACTATAAGAAGCTATAATACAATATATATGTATGGAAATGTACTAGACAACTCTTTTTTAATTATCATTAGTTGTTGTAATCCAATCCAATGATTTCCATGAATTATAAATTCATAAATTTGTAAAAATGGAAATAAATAACAACTATAATATCACACATTTCACTAAAAAATACATTGAAACACTAGAGAAAAATGTTGAGAATAATATATAATGAAAATTGAAGTGGAATGCATAAGCCTATCACAACTGGAGATATCCACGAATTTACATGAATCACACATCATATATGCATGATAATTCTGTACATCATGACATGGTTGTGTTTCAGAAATAATGATGGAATAAGAAGAGTGTATTGGATAGATATATTATTGGCCACGAATACTCACCAATTTCATTATTAGAGTAGTATATTTTTATCGGATTCCCAAGGATGATTTATATGATATAAAATTTATTTATATTTTATAATTCATATGTAAATATGACTACATCCAACTCATGCATCCCATTCATGAGTGAATAAACCATTCATTAAAACTCAAGTAATGATCCTCTTAATTATATCGTCACACAAAATCATATTCCAAACAACCATATGATCAAAGTGATTAGAATAATTTATGTTATACCACATTTCTACTTATACTATACAACGACTTGGATATGGTATCCATATGAATTATCTGATCGTGGAGAAATATTTCATAAAAGAATTAATATTTCATGTATAAAATATCAATATATGGTTTTACAAACTATCATAGATCATATAATATGAATGAATATGTATAAAAATATGTTTCATTAAAATAGTTTCCCTCCCCTATGAGGTGAATTAGTAATAGAATATTATTATGTTATTTGGTTTGTATATAAAGTTCATTAAAGAATATTATCTACTTCATATCCATCGTTCTAATTTGATTTTGGATGACTACATTAAACTAGCGAATAATTACAAATTTTATACTTGTGAACCCAACCAAATGACTGTGGAACATTAGAATGAATATGATTTCAATTCTAGTTATCGTATTTTTAATATATATATATATATATTAGTGTATGTAATATGTAGGAAACAATATATATCTCAACTAATAATAAATATAACTTGTAGGACAAAAACTAAATATTAAAAAAATAAGGTTTTATTCTATTAGTATGTTTTATGGAGAAAAGAATTATAAAATGAATAGATGACTCACTAAAATTTCCAAAAAAAATGTTACTACATTAATAGTTACAATAGGAGGAACTATTAATGATTAATAAATTTAGATAGGTTTCATTACTATATAGAGTGGAATATTACCTTCTATTAATGATTCTACACATGTTAAAATTATGAAAATACAAAATATGATTGGTAATATTATGATAGATGTGGATGGAAAACAAGTTTATTTTCCTAATCACATATAAAAAATGATATTTATTCTATCATTATTATATCATTTAAGGATGAAAATAAGGTCACGGTTATAATTATTCATTCATTTTATGAAAGATATTTCAATATTTAATATGTTGGCCATCAACTTATAATAAAAGTATGGTGATTAATAAAATTTTAAAAAATCAAAAAAGGGTTTAGAATATAAATTCACAAATTGAATAAAAATTATTTACAATTTAAAATATTTTTTATATTATGGGTGAAAATATCATGGTATTTTCCATATTCATTGTCACTAAATCATATAGGGAATAATTTAGAAGTAAAATATGATAGAAAAAATTTTTAAAAAAAATATTGAAAAATATGCACTAGAAGATACATGGAATGATTCTAACAAATCTACTAATGAATCCGATATTGATTATGAGGCTAAAAAATAAAACTAATAATAACATATTAATTTTATGTCCTAAATAGAATAGGTACATTAATTTATTCATATATAAAAAACTAATCATTATTGTTTTGATGAGATTAGTGAATATTGTTTAATGATCAATGTTAAGCACGATTCCTTGAAAAAATAAAAAAGTTATGAAATGTATTTTTATTGTCTGTTTTATGGAAAAAACTCATTGTCTACTAATTTTTTGAGTAAAAATATAAATTTTATATAACCGACTATTTTGGTGTTAATTAGGGTAATAAAAATAATGATTTAGTTTCTATGATTTATGCTTTAATTTTGGATACAATTAAGTGTAATATGTGGAGAAATATCTCAATATAATTCTTAGTAGAAATAATAATACAAAAATCATTCATTGTATTTAATGTAGTAATAAATAGATAAAGTTTTATATGATTTATTTTGACAGGCATGATTATATTTCAAAAGATCTATATAATATCATTGCATCAGTTTCTAGTTAAAGATAGAATATTTGAATTCTCAAATAATTAATTGCTAAAAAATATTTTCCTAAAATCATATTGGAACCAAAAAACTAATTTTTTAAATTTCATCTATAGGGGTATTCATAAAAAGATTAATGTAACATAGGTAATGATTGTTCCCATTATATAAGTGGATACATTTTCAATTTCAAATATTTTTCATGGAATGGAAGATTCAATCAAACTTTTAGAGTTAATGAAAAGGTGAAATGTTTTGAGTTATATTGGTTAGAAATATAAAATATATTCTCAATACTAATTTCATATATATTTATGGGCAATGGAAACACTAGATAATTCTCTATGAACTCTTTGATAATGGTTAGTATATTTTTTTTAATTCATGATTTGTTTATAATAATTAATCACATTGATTTAAGGAACATAATTCTAAATGTTTATATCGATTTGGTCTTAATTCATTATGTTGATATGATATTAAATGTTTTAATTATGAAATTATAGAATCCTAGATATCGATTCGAATAATTAAATATTATAAAGATTATTTCATTAGAATATTATTTAAATAGAGTTGGATTCTATATTTTTCAAAACTCATATTTTAGGAAAATAATTTATTTGGTTATTGTCAAAATAGAAACAAACCTCAATCTTATTTTGGATCAATAAATTATTTTTATACTTATAGACATTTTGTACTTAACCATATATATATATTGACCTACTAGAATTGTAATCCTATAGTTAGGGGGTGTATTTTGTTATTGTTAGTTATCAATTTTCCTATATTTACATGGGTTTTCTGAGTAATGGAAATGTAAATTTATGAAAACAAATTTTGAATGATATATTTCGAAACACTATTTCAATAATAAATGGACATTGAGGATAGATCGAAAGTAATTAGTTTAACTAATTTTTTATCATATTTATATTTAACAAAAAAAATTCTACCCCTATAATCATTTAAGAATTTGGATTTTTGAAAGGAAAGATAAAGATCTACAAGAAATTAATAGAACAATGTCATGTGTATATATTTTACTTTCCAACTTTTTGGATAAGGGTATTGAAAAATGATTCAAAATATTAAATGAGGTTATAAAAGGGTTATTTTTTAAAAACACATTTTCATTTATGGAATAGGAGAAATCCAATAGTTAGATACTTTAATGTTTTGTAATTAATGGATTATATTGTAGGTATTCATGATATTTTTAGCATATTTGTTCTAATGTCCAACGAAGGAACCTATCTTGGTTACTATTATACTTAAAAAAATTATAGATTTTTTGATAATATTTAATAATAGTTGGAGTATCAATTAATGAAAAATTTAAGATATGTGATCCTTTTATTATAAATAATGATTTCATTTATGACTATGATGAATAGTTTAACAACTTGATACTTGGTACTCCCAAAAACACAAATGTAGTTGATGATGATGAATATTTTTATAGAGAAACATGTCATTAAAAGTTAGAAACTATGTAATCTATGTGTGAACTACATTGGTATCCTAGAGCCTTAAAATAACATCCTTTAGATTTTGTTGTCGGTGGTAAGATAATGATATAAGGATTTTAAAAATTGTTGGAAATATAGATTGGTTTTATAATTTCATCTCACAACATGAACCCAAAACCATAGATGAATCCTATAATGATGAATATTGTTTTTAAGGTTGTATGAAGAGTTGAAATAATTTAGGTTAAATAAGGTTTTTTAAATTATTTATGAGATACTACGGTTACACTATTATAGGAATGATATGGCTATTTGGAAATAAGTAAGATGATCATAGTGTGATAACATGTTACTAAACTAGATTATTGAATGAAGGTTATAATCAATTAAAATTAATAGGTTATTAATAAATATTTTCACATTCTTAAAGGTTAGATTCTATTAGGATAATATGTTTATACAATTTATATGAGTTTTACAATTTTTTAGATGGTTTTGAATTATAATTTTTATGTGAATTTAACTTAGAGGACTTTAATATTGAAGTAATACTTAGTCTAAAAGTCATCATTCTCTATAATTTAATCTCAAACATAATAATTCATTATATGGTATTAAATAGGATCTTATACTTGATCATGTTAGTTTTATATTTTATGTAGATTTTCTATATAGGTGAAAATACATACAATCGGTAGATAAATTAACCAACATATATTTTTCATATTCAAATAAATAATGATCATCTAATTTGTAGTTCAAGAATCCAAAATTTATGCAACACATTTTTAAATTCCGACAATAAGAGAAAGGAATAATGTATTAATCTTGGAAAACTATAGATAGTAAGATATAAAAAGGTATAAATGGGAGTTTGTTAAATGTTACATTTAGTAAACCATAAATAATAATGTTATCATGTATTTATGATAGATTTCAATATAATTGTAAATAATCTAAATTGAAAGCTTTCTAAATAATTTTAAGGTATATTAATTGTTTTTATTAATTTTCTATATTTCTGAAAATATTTATATTTATTTTGGATACAATTTATTACATTGAATTTAGAGGTTGTAGAAGTGACCCGAAAATACCCTTGAAAGCTATAGATTTTTTGGGAAATATTTTTTTTGGTATAGTAAAAAACCAACACACTGTTTCATTAACTATCATTAAAGTAGAATATATTTCAACTAGAAATTGATGTGATCAAGTGTTTTGTATGAAACACACATTGAATAAAATAATATCTTATTTTTTCCCAATAGATCTCCCATGAGCAGCATGGTTTTGTGAAAGGTATGTATATACAAGGGGCGATTGCTCTGTCCCAGGAGTTGATATCAGATGTTAACATCAAGTCCTATGAGTCCAATTAAGCCATCAAACTCGGCATGAATAAGGCCTATGACAGAATTGAATAGAGTTTCATCACCATGGTACTCACAGGTATGGCCTCTCGACTTGGCCCACTGGCATTATCTTTAGATGTTTTAGTGCTTCATGGCTTGTTATATCCTTTGTGGGAAAATCTTATGGCTTTTTCAAAGCCACTCGGGGACTTATGTAGGGGAACCCTCTGTCCCCACCACATTTTTCATCGCCCATGATGTTCTTAGTCATTTACTTAATAGGAGAAGAAATCATGGGAAGATTCTTCCTTACCGGAGTCATTCAATCCCCTCCAACATGAACCCCCTCATGTTTGCGGATGACACATTGGTTCTCTTGAATGGCAGTATTAGGTATGTCCATAACTTCAATAAGGTAATATAAGAGTACTTCCATTGGAGTGGTCAACTCATCAACTACTCCAACAGTAACTTTTTCATCTCCAATAGATGTGGATCTAGACGTGTGGCCTTTTTAGGCTTTAGTATGGACATGCAAAGAGGTAACATTCCTCTTGAATACCTTGGTGTACCGATTTCTCCACAACATCTTCACATCCATGACATTTACCACATTGTTCATAAGATCACGGGCATAATTCTTAATTGGAAAAAAATATTCTTATCATTTGGAGGCAGGATAACACTCATTAACATTGTGTTGTCATCCATTCCTGTTCACGCAATGGATTCCATCAGAGTTCCTAAAGGAATCATTACCACCAAAGATATAATTCTTGCAGGTTTTCTTCAGGATTCTCACTCTAAAGAAAAACAACATTGGGTCTCTTGGAAGACAGTGGCACAACCAATCTATAAGGGAGGTATTGTTGTCAGAAACCTGCCCGAAACAATCCACTGCATGCATGCCGAACTGGCCTGGGAGGCTCTTGAGGGCTGGTCCTTGTGAGGAAAGATGATGCACCATACATGCAGTGAATTTACTATTTCTAGGTATAGTCACAACTCCCCCTTTGGTCCATTATTACTGACTTACTTCCCTCCCTCTAACAATTGTCCCGCTTGATGGTTGGTAATGGGGACCTCACATTTCAGAACCACAATTGGGCTAGTTCTATCCTTTTATTTCCTAGAAGTCCAGACACTCATATCACCACCATGAAGACCAGTAGGTTCTCTTCCTATATCAAGGCAGTGTTGAACAATGAACAAATGGAAACAAATATGATTGTTGAGATAAACATGGGGCCTGATCAGTGTGTTTTTACTCCCTCTGCTTTAAGGATCTGCTCCACCAATGATTTTCGTGAATGTCTGGCTTCACATGACATCTCTGACCCACGACATGAGACCATGTGTTATTAAAAAGTTCCCTCCAAGATCAACATTCTCTCTTGGCGTACCAGGAACTGTATGGTGCGGATTGATGATAACATCAAAAAGCTGGGTATACCTTTTATTTCCAGATGATCATGCCGCCATGCTAAAGAGGAGAATGTCTTCTATATTTTCTTTGAAGGGGTCTGGGCACATGAAGTATGGGGAATATTTGGTGTCCTTAGTTCCTACAATGTCCATTCACATTATGTGGATGATTTCATGGACCACTGGTTCCAGGGATCGCCTGAATAGAGTTTGGAGAGGAAAGTGTGAGCTATGGTGTTAACCACCGGGTTTTGGGGCCATTGGAATACTCTAAAGAGAAATAGATATGAGAGATCTTCTATGTCAAGAAGATTTATTATCATCAAAATCTAATTAATGCTCATGTATTTTCTCAGAATGAATGATCATTTGCGCCAGTCCCCCATGCTCGGTCCTCTCCAACAAAGACCTACAGGTGACACTTGTCCTCTCAATGCTAGAGTAGGTCATTGAGTCTTCTTGAGGCCTACCTTTGTGGACATCAAACTGAATACTGATGGAACTTTTAGATAGGGTAGCTTGTGGGGTGTAGGTGTTTCTCGAGGCTTCAGTGGCTTGGTCATCATGTTGTTCACTGCTCATTATAGAAGTGGTCATTCACTCCAGGAAAAGGCTTAATCCATGATTTCTATCCTTAGGTTGTGCTGTCAACATAATATCCTCATTGATGAAGTGGAAATAGAATGCATGGTCCTATTTAAGGCTCGAAAAGGAACTAAAAATATTCCCTGGTCTATATCATATACTATCAGAAAATGCAAAGGCCTCACGAGTAGAAATATCATGGTGGTTCACAGTTGGCGTGAGGGTAACAAAGTGGCTGATCATCTAGCCTCCATTGCATCCCACAATTCGGTATTTTTGGTCCCTGAGGGTAGGAATACTCTCAAGGATGAGGGAGAGGAACTTGTGAGAGTGGATACCCTCAGCTTACACTATTTTAGACCTCCTTGATTTTTTTTTTCTTTTTCGTTCTCTTGCCAGATTTTTGTTTCTCTTTATTCTATAAATAAAGACTATTGAGATGAGATGATATTACAAACAAAATATAATATTTCTGTTATTACTATTCACACCAAACATCAGTTTGTAGTTATTTTCACTAAGCCTCATTGTTTGGATTGTTGTTATTTTATTATTAATTATCTATGATTTTCAATGGTGATGTGATTTTATTCCATTTATGACAAGTTTTTATAGAAATTCATTATATTATTTAATCTTATATAATATTCTGGAATTATCTATTTTCTCGTATGTTTATATATTTTTTTATATTAGCTGATGTTATTCTCAACTCTTATGTATCCTACTTTTTGAAATGATTAATTGTACTTAACATACATTTTATGTGTATGTTCTGTTATCATGTACTATTAATTATGGTTTTTTACATTCAATGTAATATTTACATTTTATCATGTATTGTTAAATTGTTTTAATACATAAATATTTTGTAATGTATACATTGACCAACACATCCAATAAGGGGTATGGTGAATAATGATGTGCATTTCTTTCTATCTAAACAATCAAGGAAGATGTTCCCACATTGGAATGATATTTAAATCCTTTTAATGATATACCACACATGTAAATCATCTATTTATTGAGAAATAAATTGATCAATAAATGGGACATTACTTGTTTCATCTCTAAGATTCACTCTAAGAAGAATACACCAATAATGTGTTGATGCATTATAGGATATCACTACTCAAGTTACATGATTACATTATGTTGAAAATTATCATTGTTAATCCAAGGGTTATGTGTCTTTATTTATATTCAATCAGCTCTTCAGGGATGATTTATAAGAAAAATATATGAAACAAACTGTAAAATCTTTATGTATCATTCAGGTAATTAATATTTTTTTAGCTTTTTTATTTTCGATAATTTTTAGATCTCTTCAGGTAAAATTTTTAGGTACTGAAAATTTTATAGTCTTTTTGAATTGCTAAGGAAATACATATGTGTCATCTAAGTACACCATTCTTCTTGATATAGGGTTTTAATGGTGTTTGCAAGGTTATGGATACAATTAGTAGAAACCATGTTTCCTTCTACTCAAACAATGTTACTCGAGTCTGAGATGTTCTAAATAGTTAACATAATATTTGTCAAAATATGATTCCAAACCATGTAGAATGTCATGTATCATAGAAAGGGGCACACAAGTGGCTCATAATATTGAAAATAGAGCATGATAAACTATATGACACAAATTTATGAAACTAAAATTATAATTCAAGACACGATTCTCTATCATTTTCTCCAATTCTTCTCATAATTGAATTTTATAGCAACTAATGATAAACCACATTGTGTTTTAGGGATTCTGTAACTCTAAATTAACTTTATTGACATATCATTACATGTTGGATTTATTTTTTTCCCTAAATTATAATACCATTTATTTTTATTCTTTATTGATATTCTACATCCACAATAATTTTCTATAAAAAATCATAAATTTGGGTTTTTTGGGTTGAATATAAGTTTCATGACCTAATTTAATTTGGTTTCTTATATATGAATCATGTAATGTGGTATATTATTCTAGATGATTGGTGATAATTAGGCATTATTTAGGAATCATTTCTTAAGTTATATCACTTTGATCTACATTATTATAAAATTGATGAAATAGAGATTTGTTATTATAAATTCTTAATCCAATAGCCATAATCCTTTCCTAATACCCTTGTATAATCATAGATTTCTATTTTCCCTAGGGTGTTGATATTATATGTTTTTAGAGGTAGGTATTTTCATGATTCATCATTATTCATCAAACCTTTCTTTCATGGTCGTATTATTTGGGTTCTAATGTAGGATACCAACTATTATGAGCCATGTTTTCCAAATAATTTTTGTTTTATTACCATTATAGAATGTTTACCAATTGGATTCATTGAGATGTGAAGGTATTATGAGTTTCCTCAGGATTCACAACATGATGAAGGATAAAAACTGGTCTTACTGTTCATGGAACATAGCTTTATAATCGTTATTGATAACCCTTTTACATGACCATGAATTATGGAAATGGTAGGAATGTGATTAAAACCCAAATAAAGAAATCACAAGGGACTGTGTGTAATGATCCCCCATGGATTGAGGCGATGTCGTCGCTACCATATGTTCTTTCAAATCGTGTTTGTGGAAGCAAAAACTGGGCGATCCACGCCTCCTTTTGAGAGAGTAGACTGCATGGTTGGAATATGGTATGCAACACCATGTGGACCTTTGAAGGTGTAAATGTATGACGTTTCCCACAACTATTTTATATGATTTAACCTAATTTCCAACATCATTTCCCATTCAATATCATATATTGATAAAAAATTATTACCACTTAAAAGGAACAATATACTTTGATTATTTGGTTTTTGGTATTCCAATTAGTGAAAATCAATGGTACTATGAATTCATTGATTCAATATCTACCAATTTTCTCAAAAATCATGGTTAATTATTTTATTTTCCCTTAAATCTCATGAACCCAACTTTTTAGGGATTTATTATCATATGATTTAATGGAAAATTTAGTTTAAATGATGGGTGTATTTTGGATGAGATGTAGGTTAAGATCAATATGTAGTTGGTAAATAATCATCCTCCCATAGTTTTGATGTTTTTTCTAATGTATCTGATTCCTTTCGATGTTGCATACATCTTTTCTTGAAATAAAAAATTAAATTGGGCATTTTAATGGATATGGAAGTCCCTTCAAGGACCATATCGAGGTCATTGATGACCATAATATTAGGCATATTTCCATTCATGGGGGGTTCCACTACCTTTAAAATAGTAAAATGATTTATAAAAGGTCTAATAAATTTTATATTAGATGAAATTGATTATAATTGGTGAATATTTTGTTATTATAGAATATGAATCCTTATGTATTATTGTGGGTAAGAAATTGATTTTGATATAATAAAGGGATGAAGGGGTTAATGTTTAATCGAGAATATTCTTTTTGATATTTGGTTTTAAATAACCTCAATGTATATTTAATTTTAATGAATATTCCAATCAATTGAATATGTTTTTTGGATAAATATATTTATAGTAAAGTTTCATTGGAATAATTATTAATTAGTTTTTTAACATGGTATACAATACAAATGTTTAATACTGGAAATAGGTGAACCCTTATTTTTATTTGTGTTATAATGGACTTGTGTTCGACCAAGGATTTGGGTTGTTGATGAAATGGTTTTATGTCTCATAAATGGAATTCCACACCAATGATGGGGTGTTAGAAATGATATTCCACAATAATTATGGGGAATCTTAACAAGGTTTTCCATACTCTATAGTTGGGATGTTATACGTAAAATTTATTATGATTGTGTTGGAAGATCGTACGTAGGATTATGAATCCATGGATTGAATAATAATTATGATAATATAGGAAAATAAAATATTAATTCAGTGGAATATGTTTTTGATGACTAGTATAGGCGGAATTAGGTTCTATGCATTTGTATATCCCTTCGAACACAAGGAAAAGTGGAGTTAAATTGAATAATATTTAATAATAAAACAACTTTTTTTAACTCTAAGTTTTTTATTCATATGTACTTTTCCAAAAAAATGTTATTAGACTATATATTACTCTATACACCATTGGTGGTTTCCTACTATGTTTTAATAACACATGAGAATGTCCATCGAAGGAACACAAGTAGATTTGACGGTTGTAGATTAGGACAAGGGAGGGGGCCATATGATAGATGGATGAGTGGGGATTTTGGGTAGATCATTGATGAGAATAATTGGATGACATTAAGAACCATTTTGAAAATTAATACTGTGTTTTTAGTTTGTTTTTTTTCATATGACACAAATATTACCTAACATATATATTTTATTGGTTTAATAGAATTTACCCAGTTTTAGTCATGTGTTACGTGATATATGGTTATAGATTTTATTTAATGCAATTTTATATTAAATTTTTTTCAATTATTTTACATTGGTAATATGTTTATAGTCTCGGAATGTATTTCATTAGGCCCTCACTACTACACAATAGCCTCTGGTGTACATAGAGGCATAACTGAGGTCATTTGATGAACTAGAATGGGGAAAAATTAGTTTCTCATAGGACAGGACATTACCAAGTGGTATTAGAGAGGGTATTATTTTTCATTAATTTAGAATTTGGGGTAGGCATATGAGATACGAGGATGTGACCGACCATTGAAATGAGCTCATGCCTAGGATTAGCTAACACATATTTGGGGGGAACCCCAGGTCCCTCAAGAGAGATTACTTTTCATGATATTCACTCATTATGGGTGGATGCTATTTCATATTGGGTGATAGACTTATTGTGTGAGGTTATTGTTTTAGAACATATTACATATTACCTATGATGGAATGATTTTTGAGTATGAATGAATAATTTTATTCACTCATAAATTTATTTAACATGCTTGATATTAATGACACATAGAATAACATGTTTAGTAGGGTTGTTGGAATTGAAAATGATTATCTATTAATTTATAGTTTTAATGAAAATAACTTAATAAAGAGGTTGACAAATGTTTTAATTTAAATGATTTTATATTAAATTGTTTAAATGGTGTCAAATAGGAATATTTTAATTTTAATTTTTTTACCCATAGTTATCCAGGACCTATGATAGGGATGTTTTTTGGGTATTGATGGTGCTGCATTTGTGGACATACTATTATTATATATAGTGTGATTTTTATGTCTATTTGTGAACCATATTTAGTGTAAATGTTTAAAATATGTGTTATGTGGACTAATATGTGACTTTTTATTTTTATAGAGATTCCACCATGATGAAAATTGTCAATTGGAAAACTGGAGGACATTACTAAGAATGCTAAACCAGTATTGAGACCAGACCACATGTTGGTTTTGGGGGATGGGGAAGATGGGTAGTTATATTAGAATTTTAATTTTTCAATATATTTACAAAAAGGACCGTAGGGTGGGAATGTTTGAGTTTATTGTAATTTAATAGGTATTTAGAGCAATAGTATCCTTATACATTTTCTAGAGAGGGTGGAATTGATGTAGTGATGTTATGGATTTATTCTATTTATATTTTCCAGGATCACATAGTGACTCTATTGTAGAAGTGGGAAATGTTAGAATATTATATTATTTCAATGTTACTAAAGTTATGTTGGGTTATTTTGTGTTGTGATGGGAATTCATAATGATTATTATGGAAGTATTTCTATTGGATGTTCTTGGGGGAACATTTACCATGATTCCCCAATAATAGAGAAATTAATGGAGTTTATACAATTGAACTAGGGGAGTATTTTGGTGATTGATTATACTGGCCTCTTCACTAAAATTTATTAATTTTTTACAATTTTTTTAGGGGGTGATACATCTGAAAAATACTCTTTCAGGTTGGACATATATTTGAGATCTTGTACCATGTGAATATCTTTCATTGGAGGAAGGAAGATGAGGCAATGAGTTAAGATCTTTTTTAATAGGGGAACCAGAAAGAGGATTCTAGTGGTTTTAGAAAACATCAATTATGTGATTTATTTTTATGTATTATTATATAAGTAATCACTATTATTTGAAATTTAACTACGATGGTTGTGGATAGGGTATCCAGGGATGAGGATCAGCCTCTTTGAGTAGTGATCGAGTGTTCTTCAATAAGTTTGGAAATCTGGGACACATGAACAGTAATTTTCCTGGACCATTAGTAGAGTTATGTGAATAAAATATAATGATAAATGTATATAGGTTATATAGTAATCCATAGTTTTTAGGAAATGTGGGAGGTTATATGATTATATAAAGATTCTGTAGGGGATCTACTACCATGTATCAGTCTGGTAGTTAGAGTTATACTGAAGCAATCAATTGTGGTGGAGGATGAGGTTATCTATGATAATAGAATATATAATAGTAGATTTTAACATCACATGAAACATATATATAAGAATGGGGTATAAGTATATGTCAATTGCATGTTGTTCATCCAACACTTGTTTGTAGTGAGGCAAGTCTGTCAACTGTATGAGGTAGGATTCTTATAGATTACATTCTTTCTAGTTACATATTTTATATAGGACACTCTATTTAGTTTAGGTATTCATGGTTGGTAAATTGATTTTATTTGTTAGTGGATATCACTTGTGGGGTTTTCTCAATTTACACACCATTGGGGATGTGATCAAGGGGAAATTGTCTGTGTAAGGAGTGTGCCCATGTGGTTAGCATGTAATGAAGAATCCAAACCATTTTTTGAGATGTATTTTACACTTTATAAGGTTTATAATAGCCTTATTTTGGTCATACATTGATTGAGTGTTTCCTAGGGTCCATTTTCAGTGATATTAGACAGTTTTTGTATCCCACAGAGTTTTTCACCATTAGCACACAGTTTGGGAAAATGTTGTGGTTTTACTCAAAATTATTACATCTATTGAAAAAGGATTGATTCATGGTTGGAGTATGGTTAAATTAACTACGACAAAAAATTGACCCAAAATAAGAACCTTTTTATTGGGTGACCTATTAAGGCAAACAATTTTTTGACCATGCTGCCCATTTAGGAAACCATTCAATCAGACATTAAATGGTCTAAAATTTTATTTAAAGTTTTCGAAAACCCTTTATTATATCCCTAATAACCCCACTCAAACTAATACATTTTCCATGAATATTGGGGGATCTAGAGAAGTTTCCTAGGTTCCTCAAACTCCTTCCATTGCGAATAAAATATCCTACAGATGAAATTTACATCTCTCTGATATGTGATATCTTCCTTGATTAGTTTACACTATCTCTCATATTTTTTTAACCTTTTATAGGGATTAATTCTCCCATAGTTTATTGTATCGATCTTGGTTTTCATGTTTATTTTTTAAAGGATCTTTATACTAGGATTTGATCCTCGGTCTTCTTCTACATTGTGATTTCAAACATTCTACATCAGATTAAGTGATATTGTTGAGTTAGAGTTCATTAAAAAACCAAAATTAGGTGGTTTATATGAATATTTTTATAGTCTATAAAGAAATAATATTTTACAATTTTTATCATTTTCCCTTCATGTTGTGCAATTTCATTGAAAGCGGAAAATTGAATTGAATTCCTTGGAATCTAAGATACCATCCACAAATCATATTAAGTTGATTAGAGATTTTGATACTGGAAATTATGGAAGCCCATGGGGTGTTACAATTTTTCAGAAAATGATATTTATGGAATGGTGAAGTGTAAAAAAAGAGACTATGAAATTAATCCATTTTTTATGGTTTTGATATGTTTACATTTTATAATGATTGGTTGATGAATGTCAAATGGTTTATTACTTATGAGATGATTCATGATAATTAAGTTAAATGGTTATTGATTGTAAGGATGTTATAGGTAATTATTTATGAAATAAAAGATTTATAATGATGATTACAAAGTATAAGAAGTACACTAATGCTCAAACCTCATATATGTATATGGGAAGAATGATTTGTGGGTGTTAAACAGATGCTTCACACCCATGGATGGACAAAATGATGCTCTAGGACCCTGATGCATGCATATGATGTTGGTGATGGAATCATTCTCTTTGTACCAAATATTTTGATACTATAATGATTCTATAGGTACTAATGATATAGGTTTTGGACAGATGCTCCATGTAACAGAGATAATGATTCTAGACTGACGCTCTAAGTATATGTAAAAATTTTACCTAGACTGACACTTCAAGACACCAAAATAAAAATTTAATTTATTTTAATAATAATTGATCATAAAAGAATAAATTATAAAATCCATATAGATTTTTATTAACACTAAAAAATGGGCTGCTATTGGAATTATATTCCTAGGTGTCAGTGTGAATCTAAGTGCCAATGCAATGAATTTATGTATAATAATTTTCAAACATTTTTATATTAATTAATTCATATTTTATTCCATATATAATTTAATTCACTTTTATAGATGGAATATCTATTTAGACACCATTTGTGGAGTCCTACTATCTTTTACTCACACCCTACTTAGACCGTTGATTAGTACCCAAGTAGAATTCATGCTTGCCTGATAGAATAAGGGTAAGACTCTATGTTAGATTAATGAGTTGGTTTCTGGGATGGAGCATCGATGAGGGAACTGAACATTATGTTAGGACCCAATTGGGAGTTTACAATTTTATTTATTTATGGTTTCCAGTTGACACTCAAAACATATATGTAATGACATATCCCCTTCCTTTGGTTTATGGTCATTTCCCTGTTTTTTGATTCTTCATGTGAGGCATGACTATTGTTCTTTCTTCCATTATATCATAATTTATATATTTTTTATTATATTGATAAATACGGTAAAATATACCCAATATTATAACCTCTCTTCTTGTCATTATCCACTAGCATTATATGTGGGATGCATGAGGATATTTAATAAACTATCTTGTGGAATGAGTATGTCGCTCCCAGGTCGATACGTTACAAAGTTGTATCAATGTAGTTTCTTCCATAAGTAATTTTATTATTTTTGAAGGTTAGATTGGTGATTAGGATGAGTCATTCCTTGTTCATCTGACCGTTTATAGGATTATCAAACACAAGTGTGGGGGAAATAGAAGATCCCACGATGGGAATATATTTATTGATATTATTTGTAATAGTTGAATTTTTATTTCACCTTGGGTGATGCATCATATTGTGATGTTATTGTTTTGTGACTTTTTATGAGGGGTATGGTATAGAAAAATAGTGGATTATGAATTAATTATTCTAAAAATTCATGGATATATTTCACATGGATCATTTAAATCATGCATCGAAAATTAGGACATGTGTGTGCTTTGGAGTAAAAAATGATTTTCAATACGTGAGTAACTTAAAAGAAATAGATAATAATAACGAACCTATAATTTTGAAAGATGTTGAAATGTGGTAATTTGAAATTTTTGGAAAGGGAATACAATATGAAAACCAATAATTATGAAAAAAAATTACACTGTGTTTTCCATGGACAAGGTTAAGGATGCATGTGGGTAGAGCTAGTGATGTGGTTTTAAACACATAGAAGTGTTAGTTGGATTAATTATTATTGATTCATATAAATATCACATATGTAAATGTTAAAATGATGTGTTATGTTTCTTGAGATGTGTGTTTGGTATTGTGGAGACATTCCTCAATGATGATATTCATTGGTATGGCAGTAGAATGACATTATTGGGAATTTACCTCTAAGAGTGGGATAAAAGGTCCCAATAGTTCTGGGTGAGGGGGAGGAAGATCCATTCTAGTATAACATTTCCTATTTTAAGTAGTTTATAGAGAGGGACCTTGGGAAGTCTTTGTGGAATATGTCTAATATGACATGGGAGTTCCAATTTCATCGCCCTTTGATATTCAAAAGTTATGGTGGATTTGAGGAGGCTATGTTCTAGTCTGATTCTATCTAGACAATCATGGATCATTTAGAGACTCCTAAAAAGATAATTTCCAAATTAACAGCCAATATATTACAAGATTCAATGTAGAAATTGTGATATATTCATGCTCGGGATGAGTAGTTGAATGGCACGGTAAGGAAATAATTCCATGAGTGGTTCCTAGAACACTGTTCCATTGAGACATTGAGATAGGGTAGTGCGGCAGAGTATATGTGGTTGGTACATGAATTCCTGTCATTGATGGAATATATTGGCCACTTCAACGACTTACTGCGCATTATCACATCTATGGAAGGATATGTGATATGTGTGGTGACACATTTTATGAATGGACTAAAATGTTATGTTATATCCCAAGTTAATATCATTTGATTGATCATGTTTATAGAGGTAGTGTGCTGATATTTCATTTATGGGGGGGGGATCAGACGGAGGATTCCATCATCTGAGAAGTGGCTTAAGCTAGATAAATACGAGGCATGTATACTGAGGGTATGATTCATCATTATAAGAACATTTACTAGAGTAATAGAAAATAGACTATACATCTGTAGGATTAGTTTCTAAGGGTGGTAATATAATGTTTTTCCCATCAATGAGGTAGTTTTGGTAAAATTTAATCCATGTTTCCCAAACAAATACTTTTGTTTTTAGATGGAAAAATATGGGGCATCTACAAATGATCATTATATACCCTCAATAGGAGGGAAATGATGGAGTGATTAAGCCGCTATTGAGTAATGGAAAGGGGTCTTCTACACCATAATAGTATGGGAGTTTTTGTAATAATGCCCATGAAATCCAGAGTTGCAGACATGGTACATTATGGAATGTGAATCCTCGTCAATATATAAGAGCAATAAATGGTACTAAAACTAGAGAACTGGGGATATGGATATCTCATTTTCATGAAATTCATCATGTACATTTGGAAAGTAAGGATGAGTCATCTAAAATCAGAGGTACAATTCATATATCTTATATAATTTATAATGCTTTGTTTGATACAAGATCATAACATTATATTATATCATATAGTTTGTAAATGTTTTAGGTTTGGTGGTGGAGTTTTTGATTAGGGTTATAATAATCAATACCATATTTGGAGTGTTATTTAACAAAATCTATTTATGTAACTGTTTTCCCTTGGCGTTAGTGAATATCATTTCCAATGGGATATTTACCTACTTAAGATGTTTGGGTTTAAATTGATTTTGGGAATGGATTGGTTTGTGAGATCACATCAATTTTATAACAAACCTAAACCCATACTCTTAGATCCAATGATAAAATAATAAAATTTACATTTACATCTTTGGTATCGATAATTATGACCCATTTTTTCATTCGAACCTTACAAAATCCAAAGGAAAAACTAGACCACATACATTCTTAAGAATCATATTGGTTTAAATTTTGAGATAATTAATAAAAAATCATACATAAATAATATATTTGTCATTAAATTTTTATTTTTCTCCCTTAACCTAGATTTTTCTTATTTCATAGAAGTCATTATCTTCATCTAAATGAAATAACTTATATATATAATTCATTAAACAAAATTATCCATAAATTGTGGAGAAGGAAACATAACAAGGGTGATCTAAAATTTACAGTAAGGGTAAACATAAGCATTAACATATTAAATTCATCAATGATAATATAATGTACATAAGAGATATAAGACACAGTCAGATTGCATGAGTGAATAATAAAAGAAAATATTCCCATATGTACCTAAATCATCTATTCTGAATCATCACATGGGGATTTATAAAAAGAATATTCATAAGACACAATAATTGTGAACCATGTGATATACATTATTTTCAATATAAACATTATAATCCAATGAAAATCAATGATTTTATTTGTTGGTATCTTGGAAAAATTATCAACATAACTCTTGTAAAACAAATGTCTGAAATAACTATAGTTGTGTTAAATCCATAGGGGAAACCCTCAGTTAACACTCTTATTGATTCCTTTTTAGAAGAGGTACAATACCCTATTCATTGAATCAGAAAACATGTGCACCAATAATATAATCTCATTGGGCTCACGCATCACTATCTAGTCCATCATGTTGTATAATGTATAATGGAATCATAGGATACTATTTGGGCCTCCCCATCATTAAAGATATAATAGGCTCTACTGAAACTATCACGGTCGCCCCATAATATAAGATGTAACATGATCACACAACACTATCTGGTTACACTGATCATGTATAATTTACATGATCCAAAACACAAGTATAGTGCATATAGAATTAATTTCATCATAAAAATTTAAGAAAAAATTATTATTCCTTTTATATCACGAATTACAAAAGGAAATAAAATGGGTTTAATTTTAATCACTTTTAACAATGATTCACCTATGTATAATAAATGAGTTCCAAAAAATATCTTTGAATCATAGTTAACAAATTAAAAATAAATAAGTTATGTAATAATATCTTTGAACAATGATTAACTAGTGGAAATGAAATGGGTTCCGTGAAAATCATATTGAAAAAATAATAATCTATTCGTAGAAATAATGATTATGGTACAATTTTAAAATATTCCCAATAGATCATAGGTAACAATAAGGGTTACTGACATTGAGGAATAAAAATACCAATAAAATTTCAAAAAAAAATTGTGTAAAATAACATTTTGTTTTTAATAATAATTTTTTTGAACTAAAAATTAACATACCATTCAAACATCATTTTCTTTGAAAACTTCTTTGAATCCATTTGAATTATTCTTTGAAAAAACAATTTTAGACAATTCTTGAGGAAAGAAACCATTCAATTTTAAATTTTTTAATATCATTTTAATTTAAAATAACCAATGAAACATATAATAGAAACTTTAAATATAACAATAGTCATGCCGGTGGAACAACTTTCCTATGAAGTACACATTAAAAAAATATTCATTTCACATTATCAGTAAATGAAAATTATGAATTATTTGTAAAATTGACTGATGATTCATTTCAAATGATTTTGTAAAATGTAAAACTTGGGAAAAAATTAACGTAATAAGTCATTTTGAGAGTAATTAAATATTTTTTATTTTTGTTATAGAACATGGTTTTGGATGATAACATATTTCCGACTAATGAGAGAGAAAAATATTAGGTTTAAATAAAAATATTTTCTCAATTATTTGAAGTTCTAAATAGTGGAAAATAGTTCTATTACATGAAAAAACATAGAAACCCCAATGAATATGAACATTAATGAGAATTATTGATAGATAGATCATTATATTTAATCATTGGGTAATTAATCATAAAAAATATCTTAAATAATGTGATCGTAACATTAATCTTCTACCACTATGGTATCTTTAAATATTAAGACCCATGAAAGAGAAATTATAATTTTTATATATAAATACCTATAAATTTCAAGATAAGAATCATAAAATATATTATTGGGATGTAAATATAAAATATAAAATAGAACTATTAGTTGAATTTTGTTTATGTCTAACAAAAGTAACAAGTGAGACAAAAAATCAATTACATCACATTTCTTTTTGGTAGAAAATGATTTAATCTCATATATATTAATCTAAATCATGTTAATTAGTTATTATAGAAAAAAATAATTTTTATAGTATCTTATATTATACTTTTATAAGATCTTATCACTGGTTAATTAATAATATTTCATTATTTATTTGTTTTTTGTGTTAATTATTTTGTTTTCCCATTAGTGTTTTGTTATGAATGTTCATGTTTTTAGGGATATTATATATTTCCAAAATATTAATAATAATGAACATGAAATTATTGTCATATTTATAAATTATATATAATTTTATTACTGATAATTAACAACATTTCTGAGAAAGAACGTATGTTATGATTTTAATGTTGGTATGGCAAACATATGCATGATTAATATTTCCATTTTTCATTGATAAATATAGAATAGAGGTAAGTAATATGATATCATTACATAATCATAAAAATATAAAATATAGTATATTATTTCTTTAAATATAATTACGTATAAAATCTTTGTGGTGTGGTGATGAAAAGAGTGTCACATCACTTCTTGAATGAGGTTGACCAAACATACAGAAATGATGATTTCATCTATAAGTGAGTGTAAAGGTAAGATGTAAAATCCTAATTTCTAAATGATAAATATTTCATGAAATTCATAATTATTTCATGTATATATCATATATTAATTATTATTAAATTTATATCATTCCATTAGAAATGTTAGTGAAATATGAATCACCTCGCTTTATGATGTGGTAGTCTATTACACACATGAGTGATGTTATAGTAACCACTACGGAATATAATGAATTTTGTATATATATTATAATTATTATAGATAATTATTTATTCAATGAATATAAGATATATGCATTAATTCATTATGATACACATGTTTGATATGTGATAATGAAAAAAACAATTGACACCGGTTCGTGAGTTAGTAGTCTGTTTTTCACACAAATAGTGATTTTGTAACCAGATTGATGGAAGTGCAGGTGGTAATAGTTCATTAAAAAATTATAATAACATCTATTGTATGGAATATACTATGGTTATTATATAATATTGTTATAATATTAATTTACGGGGGTACAGAAAAAATAAATAAAAATGCACATTATGGAATATTACATCATTTTCAAGTATCATCTTTGGGGTTTCACAAAAGCCCTTACTAGGATGGATATATACCCAATATAAGTAATATATGATAATTTAGTAGACATTGGGATGTTATTTGGGAATAAATATTCTATACCAATGAGTTTTGAAGGTGTGAAGAAGAGAGGAGAGGGTGTGATATTTTATAAGTGAGGGAGAGGACACTCTTGATAATTTGGAAAATAATTAATTTCTTCCACGTTTTCAAATGTACCATGGGTCTATAATAAAAATCATTTCATTCCATAAAGGTTTATTTGTCTAAATATTATCATAAAATATTTTTAGAAATTTGTGTGGGTCATTTTAACTGTTATCATTTTAGATTAACCATCCGTAAACCCATATTTACTTTAATTGCATAAATTTGTTTTTTTGCATTCATTATTCATTTTGATCAAAATTTAAGGTGAAATTGATAGATATTATTAATTATGGTGATTATTAAAATGCAATATATTTTTTAAAAATTAAAATCAAATAATTGGAAAATTTTATTTTAATATTATTCCATCTAAAGTGGAGAGAAAGAGGGGTTTTAATGATACTGTTTTGTATATTCAATTTCAGTACGAAATTGATTCCAATTATCTAAATTTGATAAAAGGATATATAATATAACTATTTTTACATTAAAAATGTTGTGAAATATAATTTATCTTTATAAATAATTGAATATAAATTACATTTTCCTATTAAAATTTATTATTTTCCACTTTTCCTGAAAAAGTAGTTTAAGAATAATATCATACATTAATCTTCATTATATTTTTAATATATGATTTATAAAATGATGATTTTTTAAAATATATTTTTTAAAATTGGAAAATTTTATATTTAAAACAAAACATATAGTCATGATGAAAATGTGGATTTTTATGAAGAATATTTTTCAAGAACTATATATTTTTATATTAAATCTATGTCTAATAATAATAATTATGTGAATATGAATTAAAATAAACTGATATATAATCTATACTTTTCACTTAATAAATGCATAATTTTTTTTATTTAATTAATTAAAATGAAGAATTTTATGAAAATCAATATATTTTACAAAAAAAGATATTGGCTTTAAATATAAAGAACCTTATACTGAAATATTATATAAAGATGACGAAAATTTAATTTAAGGGATTAAATTTTAGTAAATATTATCAATTTTGATTTAAATCATATGGAAAATAGAATTATACTTTTAAATTATTTATTCATTGAAAATAAATAAAATTTATAAAAAAATTATATTTTTCATTATTCATTGAAATAATCAATATTTTCCAAAAAATTCCCAAAGATTCAACCATAGTAAATTTTCAAAAATGATTTAAAAATGAAGTTAATATTATCATATAATGTTTATAAAAGTTCCAAAAAATAGTTATAAATTTTTTTCATTAGTATAAATAAGAATTATTTTTGATGAAATTATAATTTTGAAGAATAATATTACATTACTAAGAAACTATTGATTATTTAATCAAATTTTATCTAAAATTTATTTGAAATATGATATATATATATATATATATATATTAATTTTTTTAATACTATCCATGCATGCCAATTTATCGTCTAAGTAATAACTCTCATAAATATCACGGGTTGTTTATGCTCAGTGTTGTGGGTTAATTATGTTTTCGAACCTAAAATTTTCAGGATTGTGTGTTTGAAATGATATTTAGGAGATTAAATTTATTTACAATTATAATATATCATAAAGTATCAGGGTGTTATACTCTCATTTAATATAATTTTTTAATTCTTTTTACATTACCGAACATAATTTTTTATAATCTGAAAGAGTTTCCTCCTCCTCACATTAATATATTACATCCTTGTAATTTGAAATTTATCTTGTTAATCATGTTAGAATATAAAAACACTTTTGCGGTAATCTGACATAGTAAAAATTCTATATTCAATAATCCACATAATTATAGAGAATGGGAAGTGGAACAGTCTTATGAATAAGACATAATGAGGCATCAAAATTGGAGAATAAAGGTTGTTATTGAAAAATAACCTATATAATTATATTGATTGATTGAGGTTTGTGATCACAAAAAAGAGAATGAAAAATGAGGATCTTATTATTAGGTTAATTTATTCGGTTTGACACAAATATATGATGCTAAATCATCTTGTAACTCTATATCCTAAATAACATCAATAACCTCAAAATTAAATAGCAATTTAAACTCACTGTTTATCTAATACCTTTCATATTTAACATCCATGAAATGAGGATCTTATTATTAGGTTACTTTATTCAGTTTGACAGCAAATCACTATTCAATCATGTGGATATATATATAATAATCCCAAACATTATCAATACCATGTTCATATAAACCCTAATTGTTATCCATACGATAAATATTATTTCCACAAAATCGAAATTCATAGTTGATGTTAAAAATATATTTACACCTACTTCAACATAATAAATAACCATATAAATTTTCATTGATCTCTTTAAGATCTCAACACTTAAGAACTCAAAAAAGGTATCAAAACCATTGAACTTTTGATCATATATAATTTTACTGACCAATAATGATATCCAATACTCTTATGATAACTTCAAATAAAAAGAACCTTATATATAATGTTATATAAAATAACCTCTAATAGAAACTATATCAACACTGAACCTGAACTCCTATATCTAGTGTTTAAATAACTATCTGAACATTTCCGTTATTAAAATAGATAATGGTGAAATAACTATTTTCATCCAAATCATACGACATCAAAAGTGAAAACAAGATTAATTATATTATCAACGAATTTTAGGTTAATATTTTTCAACAATTATGAATAACCCCTACATAAAAAATATCCATGTAATTAAATTCTCATTTATCTAACAGAACCCATCGATTATTATTTCACATTAAGTCATCATCATCATCTATATAAAATAAATTCAAGATGTAAGATGTTCAGTCAAATTGATTATAACATGGGGAAATGAAATCATAAGAACGGTGAGCGTAAATTCTCCAAAAGGGTATGAAAATAATTAATATTTTAAGGTAATCCATGAGAATAATAAGTTCATAAGGGTATGAAAACATAATTATATTTAATGAGAGAATCAAAAAAGAACTCATACCCATCAATAATTTAATTTTCAATCATGAAGCATGAATTGAGGATTTAAAAAATATGTACTCAAAAAAATCAGTAATCATAAACTATGTGATATCCATATTTATAATAGAAAACATTAAAAACACATGAATGAAATTGATATAACATATTGGTATCTTTGAAAAAAATTTATCCAAACCCATCTGAAAAACATTTCATAAATTACCGGACCTAGTTAAATTAATATAAATAACCCATATGTTATTCGATTTTCCATTAATATCTAGAAAATTTACAAATCCTAAATCATTGGACTGATATATTGTGGTACCCATCATTTAAGATATAAAATTATCACCAGACACTATTTCATCCACCCCATCATATAATATGTAATGGGATCATTTAGTTCAATCTAGACCACCCATCATATAAGTTGTAATAGGATCACCTGATTTTATCTTCTCACAACCATAATATATAAATTCTATGAACCACACATTAAACAATGTATGTATATATTTCATTTCATAATAAAACTCATAAGATAATCATCATTCATTTTATAACATGATTACCAAATAGAAATAAATGGGTTTGAGGTGAGTCTATTGTAAAAATGATAGAACAGTGGAAACAAAATGGGGTCTATAACAATAGCATTGAAACATCATTAAGACATGGAAAAGAAAAATGTTCCCTAACATTCTATTTGAAACAAGAATGACCTGTAGACAAAAATTGGTTCCATAAAAATACCAATCAATCAATTTTAGTCCATCCAAAGAAATAATTAGGATGGTATCATTACAAAATATCCACATTGTAACATCGATAATAATACAATTTTTTGAATATGATGAATGTAAATTACTTTTATTGATCGTTATATTCATTTCAAGGATAATAATCATTACATTTTTTACATATATTATTTATAGAACTAATAAAATCCCAAAATATTGTGAAAATACTATTATTTTAAAATAACAGTACATGTTTAAAAATAAAAAATCAAATAAAATAACGGAAATTGTGACAAAAAACACATGTTCATACCATACATGAGAAAACAATGGTTCCTTTAAAATTTTTGGGAAAATAAAAATGGAAATTCCCTATTAAACAACTTAAATATTCCTCTAATTTTTTTAGAAAAAGTAAAAAGATAGTACAAATTAATTTAACATATCATCTTGAAAATAATTATATAAATTTCAGTACATTTTTTGAAGAAACTGTTTTTGAAGAAAATTTATTTCTGAATGTAGAGAGAAATAATTTCATAATTTCATAAAAATGATTCCTCATCTATATATATTACAAAATAGTTGAATATGATATTTTTTTTGAAAATGTCATGAAAACATAGATTAGATGAATATTCCCCATAGTTATTGAGAGGAATCCAACAATATTTTAACATTTTATATTTAATATAATGAAATCCTGATACATGAAGAAATTTTTACATAAAACTCATTCCAAGTTGGTGATATTGAATAGTAATCCACATGAATGATATATCCTGTGATAGATAATTAAATCCTAATAATTTTAAGGTTAAATCTCATAACATGCAGTTTTGGTTGGTACATAAACCATAGAAGAAATATTTGGTGAATATGACATGATTCTCCTAGAATTAAAAAGGGAGACATAGATCCCTTACCTCAGGAATAATTTTCATTTATCACACTTTAAAATCAGGTATATTGGTTTTAAACATGTTATTAAAATTTTAAATATCCTAATTAATTTTTATAATATCATATATAATCATTTTTGGACATCAAGCTACATATTCATTATTAAGTATTCATTATTTACATTGTATCAGGTGTTAATTGCATTGTTTTTTCATTCATGCCTTCTTATGAAAGTTGATGTTCATTTTTTGTTATATAACTACATAATATCAAGAATAAAATTTTTGAAATAATTATCATATTTCTCCATAAATAATACATTTAATGTCAATCATGAAAGATTGTTTTGAGAATTTAAGTATGTTGGGATCATTTAGATGGTGTTTCATACGTTCGCATGAGTAAAGATTCCATTTTTCAATGATAATTATTGAAATTAGCTACGTAATGTTTTCTATTTATAGAATGATCATAATATCATAAATACCATCATATTTATTTAAATATAAATATATTTTTTATCCATGTGGCATGGTAACAAAAAGGGACTCACATCACTTCATCAAGGTAATAGTCCACACGTACACGAATGATGTTTTCATAATGAAGTGAGTGTAAAGGTATAAAAGAATAATATATTTATAGTATAATAAATATGATAAGAATATAAAAAATAATTCCAGAATATTACGTATATTTATTAACATTAACCTTATTACATTCCATGTAAATCATTAGGTAAATATGAATCACATCTCTTCGCGAGTCTTTAGTTTTTTGTACAAATGAGCAACATTATCATATCCCCTGAATAACGAAATATTTAAATCTATATTAGATATAATTACTATAGATATATAGTTTTTTATAGATATTATATATATAATTTATATATATCATCATAACCATCCTTGATTGGGTGAAATTGAAAAATGAATGACATCTATCCAAAGGGTGGTAGTCTAACATACACACGAATGATGATTTTGTAGCCCATTTTATGGGATTTGGGATTCATTTAAGAAATTACATTATTATAAAAATAATACCATTATATGGAATATATTGATACTATTGTATGTGTATTGTTTAATAATATTTTATTTCAGTGAAAATGTAAATAAAATAAAAACACTCATTTAAATTGTCACATATTCTACAGGTTAGGTTACCAACAAAGGCCTTCATTGGAATTACTTATGATACAAATAAGTATTATTAAAATAGTGGACGGAATTTGGAAAGATATTTTTGTAGTTATTAGCCTATTCAAAGATCCCTTAATTTTTTTAAAAGAGAGTATAGTGGTTGGACTTTTATAAGTGGGTGACATGACACACATGATATTTTTTAAAATAAATGAGCTCTCCCATATTTTTATTATGTCTAAATGGACAGAAATAGTCTATTATAGAACCAATGATTTTGAATTTTTGAAAAAATCCTAGATAATAATTTTTAGAAAATTTCATAAGTCGGTTTTACAATTATTATTTTATTTTAATATTTTTAAACTCATTTTACCTTAACTACTGTGATTAATTTTTAGTTCAGTCATTATTCATTTTAGTAAAAATTTAAATTGTAATTATTATATAATATAGATTATTCTAATTTAATTTGTTTAAAATATTCTTTCAAATTAAAATCCAATAAGTGGTAAAATGGATTTTAAAATTAATCCCTCTGACATATAATTGAACATAATTTAATATAAATACAATTTAAATTATAATTTAACATTTTAGGTAATTTAAATGAAAAGAATGTTTTCAATTAAAATTCATTATTTTTAAGTATTCATTGTGAAAATAATATTTTCAATGAAATACAAAAAATTAACCCTAATAAATTTTTTCATTAGGATTTAAATAATGAATTTATTTTCAATGTAGAATTTCTCAAATTTATAATAATTAAATTTAAATCAAAATCCACAGACATGTTGAAAAAGCAGTTTACCGTGAAGTGCATTTTGCAAGACGTATATTATTTGATTATAAAATAATCTATATAAAAAATACTAGAACCAATATCCATTACAATATAATGAAAAAAATAATATATAAATATAATTTTACTGATAAATAATTATGGATTATTTAAATTAATTTAAATGGATAAATTTTATGTGCATTAAAATAAATTTGGAAAACAGACACATTTTTAAAGCTAAAAACAATATAATACTAAAATAGAATATAAAGATAATTGAAATGTAATTATGTAGATTAAACCAATATAAAAATAATACTTATGCAACTTGAAATCCTATTCAAAACATAATGTGACTTTTAAATTATTAATTTTAATGAAATGAAATGACATTCTTCACTATTCAATGAAGTATAATTATTTTTTAAAAAATCCAAACTATTGATCCAATGTAAATTTTAATTATATTATTTAAAAAATATTAGTTAATATAATAAAATACATTTTATAAATTGAAAAAAAATATTTATAATATTTATTCATGAAAATGAAAAAAATATTTTTCATGAAAATATAATTTTAAAGACTAAAATTACATTATTAAAAATTGATGGATTATTTACATCACATATTTCAATAAATTATATTGAATATTTCATATATATATATATATCACAAATTAGTTAATAATATCCACTCCTTTCATGTAATTTTTGTTTAGTATTTGGATAAATAAAGTGAATTTATTAGGTAGCATCATCTCATAGGATGTTGTAGTGATAAATTTAGAGAATGGTCGGATAGTTTATTCTTAGGATAATAAATATAATTGTTTTTATATACTATGATTTTTGAGATTGGTGGGTCAATACAGAATATTCATCAATGAATTTCCCCATTTGGTAGCACCACATTCATGCTTATCTAATAACGGTGTCATGTTTTAATTGATTGTAGGATGTGTGAATGCCTTCCAAGAGATAAAGTATCTTTTGAACACCAAACTGATCATGATACAGCCAGGGTAAGGTATGGAGCATACCTTTGTTTTTTGATGTGTTTGGGTTCATATGTGGAGCATTTTTTATTTTTGGAGATCATTTCGCTGTGTATGAGTCACTGAAATTGAGGCCACATGAGTAGAGTTACCCAACACGTGGTCTTTGATTTGGACATGGATGTTTATTCCTAAAAGTTTTGGTGGAATTACAAATTTGGATGAAAGATTTATTGTCTATAAATAACATAATATTATAAATTAAAAATTGTATTAGTTAATTTTAAATCTACTATAGAAAATATGGTTTGAATACATGAAAATGATTCACATTGAGTTAGTTTAAAAAACAAGAATGTGAATATTTTTACCCTCACATTGGGCTTGAAATAATAACACTGACAATCCAAAAGTTTAAATATGAGTGGAAGATGATGGACTTATTTTCTAGGATGAGTCTAGAGAATCATGATGGTGATGGGATGATGAAACTCATATCCATTTTATGTGAGTCCACAATACTAAGTCGGAACAAGGAGAGATAATATGATGACCGAGATCATCTGGTATTGAGAGATAATTTTGAAGTTAGGGTGACAAATCGGGATTTGATAATAGATGTTGTTAAGATCATTAATAATTGTGGACATGTTATTCTTAATAATCATATGAAATATAAGTTGGTGTTTTAATTACATTTCATAGAGTGTTCTGTGAATCCTGAATTTAAAGAAAAACACTATGACCTTCCTTTGAACAATTATTGTACTAGAATTAATAATTAAATAATAATTTTTGTGACACGATTCTACTGCTTTCAATAGGTGAAGGATAATAATCGTTAACTTGATGGGTTTTAGCAACCATTTTCCTTTGTAGAATGAAAATGGAATGAAGTTAACATGGATTTTATGGGAGTTCATTATTAATAACCCTTATAATAATGAAGTGATATGGGTTAATGTTGAATAGTTGATGAAAGTAGAACATTTCTTCCTAATTAAGGAATAATTCATGGTGGATTAATTGGTGGAATTATATATTCAGGAGATTTTATGTTTTCAATAGGTGCTTGGAAGTATAGTTTGGGATCATGATCTGCATTTTACTTTATGCTTCTCTACTGTTTTGAAGAATTCGCATGGTAGAGAAGTATTTCAATGTATGGATTTTTACCCACATATAGATGGGTAATCAGAAAGTACAATTTAGGTATTGGATGAAATTTTATGGGAATAATTAATAGATGTTAGTGGTTATTGGTATAAAAATAATGTTCTATATCAGTTCATATATAAAAATAATTAATAACAGACTATTTAGATGTAACCATATGAAGAATTTTGTGGTTGTTCATTCTGGTCACATTATGTCAGATAATGGCGGGTGAGTAAGAGTTGTTCGTATCAAGTCTCATACAGGATATGGTGGTATTATATTATTTGATTTTTAAAATTATGGATAATGTTTATAGTATGTAAACATATTATCCTGATCAACATCATCAACCTTATGAGTTTTTGGTGGGTGACAATGTATTTCGTTGGGTGTTGTCAAAATTGGGTCCCCATTAGATTTCAAAGAAGTGCATGTTGGTGCCCAGGATTATCATTCCTTTTGAGATCATTGAAAAGATCATACTATTGGTGTTCCTATTGGATTTTATATAGATTTATTGGGTTATGAAATATTTTTTCATGTGTCCCATAATCAATAGTACCACCCATCCATTCTGAGGGGATAGATGTTTATGATGTTGAGCGTAAGGCTAATGCAGACTTTTAGGAGCATCTAATTCAAGTTGTGGATCAAAATGATAATGTTTTTCGGGAAATACTATGTTTTTGTTATGAGTGATATTTAATCATGTCCATGAATAGTTCTAAATGGTATAGCGAAGAAGTTATGTGGGCTAAGTAGCCCAACCTTTACACATTGGTAGCTCATTAATGATTAGGAGTGAAAATCAAGGATGATCTATTATAAGGTGGGGGTATTTTACGGTCCTGAACTTTTTTTGAGTTGTATCATGCACACATTATGTATTATTTTCCCCTTGGATTGATTGTACATTTGATTAACCCTTCATATAGGCCCTTTTGGGTGAAATTAGATAACATTGTAAGCCCATATGGGTTATGAAATATTGTTACACTGTAAGAGAATTCAAGTATCCAAATTGTGACCTATTAAAAAATCTATGTATATAGTGCATGGTTATTGTTCAATGTAATTTTATTAATGTGGACCTTCAAGGAAACTATGAACGAAATCATTAAATAAATTAAAATATTAATTAAAATTTTCTCGACCTCAGTTTATATCTCTAATCACCCCCACATTGCCTAATATGATTTCCAATAATTTTGGAGGATCTACATTGGATTACTAGGATCCTCATACTCATTCATTTTCACGAAAAATATCAAATATATGAATTTGATTTCTCCTCCGTATGTGATCTATTCCTTGATTTTATTCCATCTCTCCTGTCATTCTCCCCATTCCCTGAGGATTCAATTCTCCAACTACTGATGATATAGATTTTGTTTTAATGATACTTTTTTATTTAGATCATTATCATATGATTTTTTCCAAGATCATATTCACTAATGTGATTTTTTCCCTAATAAATATAATTAAGGTGTATGTTTGGTGGTTCATTCATCAATGACCCTAAAGTTGGTGGTCTATATGTAAAATCCAATTGTTTTGGTAATGATGATGTAATTTTGGTTTTATTGTTCCCCTTCCACGATGTCCAATATATTAAAAATTTGAAGAGTTGGATGATTTTCTATTAATTTGTGATACCCTTTTGAGATCTTGTATGATTAATAATATATTATGAGGCCGAACATGATGGAAACGCATGAGGCATGACAATTTGTGTGAAATTATAATTATCTAATTAAATAGGAAAATTAGAGTGTTTATAATGTTATAAGAATTATGAGATTGTTTTATTTTTAGATTTTTATAGATTTTTATTTATTGTCCTTGATATTATATTGAGTTCTGTGATTATTCATGATTAATGGGTTAAGTGGTTATGCATTGAAATGATTCTAAATTTATTATTGATGAATTAAATAATTTATGATGTTTATAATGAATGAAATGAAGTTCACTAATGATGATTCTTGATATATCTATATATGAAGAATGATAGTTGGGTGCTGGAATGATTCTCCTCATCTTTGTGTGTACACAATGATTCTATAGCCCCTCAATGTATGCATTATCTATTGGTGCTAGAAGGATTCTCTATGTAGTTAACTTTTTTTATAGATAGATGCACAATGTACCCATCACATTGGTGATGGAATGATCCTCCATGTTCCAGATACAATGATGATGGAAAAATTCTCTACTTATCTTTGATAATTGTACCTGGACTGATGCTCCAAGGTACCCAAATTAAATTGGAATAAATTTGAATTATTAAATCCCATGAAATAATAAAGTGTAAAATCCCAATAGTGTATGACTCAGACTCTAGAATCAGTTGGTGTGGGTATCATTGGATTGGGTGTCATTGTGAGTGTAATGGACAAAGTGATTAAATGAATAAAAATAAATATAAACCTTTTCTAATTTTAATGTTCCATATTTTTTCCTTATATAACATCACAAACAATTATCAACAATATTTTACAGTAGATGTTGTTTGTGGTGGCCTACTAAATAGTACATAGTCCCAATTCCAGCATCCAATTTGATCCCGAGTAAACCTAATGTTTCTAAGAAAGAATAAGGCAATGAGACCCATGTCATATAGTTCAATTTAAATTTATTATAGAGAATGGATGAGAGAATAATACATGATGTCATGATAAAATTTGGAGTTTTCACTTTATCTTTTTTTTTGTTTCCAATTGACACTTAACAATTATATGGCATGACATATCAACTTTTTTGGTTTATAGTCATTTATTCTATTTTGGGATTTCAAATGTGATGCAGGATTGTTGTTTATATTTTTTCAATTATATCATAATTAACCTAATTTTTAATACATTAATAAAGATGTAATTGTCTCCCAATATAAAATATTATACCCTCATTACAAATCAGTAGCCTCTAGTATATAGTGAGGCACACATGAGGTTGGATAACAAACTACCACATGTAACCAGTATGTAGTACCAAGGTTGGGAAGTTACAAATATAGCTTTATTTTGGATCTTAAAATGATTTATTTGTATGGTTTTGACATCATACTAGTTATGTATTAGTTGGCTTCATATAATTCTCACATTTATTGTTACAGTTGATGGGTAATGTTTATGTCTTCCATGTATGACCATTATTATCACTATAGGGATTGGGATATTTGCATATACAATGTAGGGATAGATCTCTAGTATATTGGTGATATCAAATCCTTGGTTCGAGCTTAAATCCTTTATGATGAGTGAGTGGATAATGACGTCTTCCATATTGTAGGGAACATTTTTTAGGATTCGTTTCTTGGTGTGTTTTCAAGACTACCTCCTATGAAGGAGGTTTATTTCAAGGTCAAGCTGATTATAGTTGCTGATCAATCATATATTACACCATATATAATGGAATCATAAGATATTTAGGAGCTTAATACTAAGATATATGATTTAGTGGATAAATCGTTATTTTTTTGAGTAAATAACCTCATGGATCATTAGTTTAATTTACTATGAAGGATGATGGGATGCATCAATTGTTTGTTGATTTCTAAAAGTTGAATCATATTCTGTGTATGAGTGATCTTTTTCAATATCTATGGGGAACTGTTGAGTTCAATAATCTGTATTTGAGATCAAGTTATCATTAGTTTCGGCTGAGTGCTTCTGATATATGATATATTACTTTTAAAAGTAGTTATTTTTGTATAATTATTTATGAAACAATTCTGGATAATGAAATCTTCTAATATGGTTATGTATTTTCTTAAAAATATCATTCAACCATATCGAGATCATATTTTTGTTTTTTCTTTAACATTAATCTTAGTTTACCCACAAACTATTGATTATAATTCCAAACACCACGTCATTATCATCTGTATACTAAGAGAGCATCGGTTATATGCCAAGATATATAAGATTGAATTATATATTGAAAAAGTACATTTCTGGGGTCACATAATCAATGATAAATTAGTTTTAGTGGACCTAATGAATATTAGAGGTGTTCATTAATTGGATCAACCCAATAGTATTTTTGATATATGAAGGTATTTGGGTTTGGCTGGATACTATTGAAGGTTCCCAAAAATATTTTATCACAAAGAAGTTTGTCTCCCATGTCTGACTATGATGTATGAATTTTGAGTCATATAGGGTATGTGAGAATTATTTCTAGGAGATATATTAGTGCTTGAACATAACTAAGATTATAATCTTACACAACCATGGCATAGACTATACCATTTTTTGTGATGCTTCTAGAATCAGACATGGGTAACTATTGATGATGAAAGATTAAGTTGTGGAATATGGATAATGATATTTTTCTCCAACCGAATTGAACTATCTTAAAAATGATATTGGGATTTATATTGTTGTTTATACAATCAAATACTAGAAACATTACATTTTATGTGAAAGGGATGTTGTTTAAATTGGCCATAGTAGTCATAAATATACATATTTCTATAGAGATTTAAATATTTTACAATATAAATTGTTTGAGTATATGAAGTTCTTCATTTTTGAGATAGATTATATAAAAAGTGAAGAAAGAAGGTGTTGCACATACATTGATTTAGAAGACAAAAAATTAAGTTGTTTGGAAGTATAGTTCTAATTGGAAGATGATGGACTTCTTCAAAGAATGTATATAAGTGTTTATAAGAAATAAAAACATATGGTAGTCATGTCCATTTCTATCATTCGTAATATCCTTAACTAGGTCAATAAGAGGTCATATAAGGATTATCAACACCTTGCGTTGAGGGACAATCATAATGGTGGATAGGCTCCCCCCAAATACACCATTGATGGAGATGAGATTATCTATGTTCATGGTCAGGTTATTATGCCTAAATTAATACGGGGGGACCAATATCATGAGTTTATTTCATCCAAGTGGGTAATTCAATCCTGGTTATAAAAATATTTACCATAACCTTCATATATAGTTTTCGTGTACCGGAAGGGAAAATAAGTTTTTGGGTATTGTGACACGATACTACACATGTCTACAGGTGAAGGCTAAAGAAAAACATCCATTTGGTCTTTTAAAGTTGCTTCACATTCAAGAATGAAAACCAGACAATGTTAAAATGGATTTTGTGGTGGGATTAATAAGTATGACATTAATGAATAATGAAATGTGGGTGATTATGGATCGGTTAAAAAAATTATAACATTATAATCGGACTATAGAGATGTTCATTGCTAATTAGCTAGGGGAATTGTATGTTTGGGAGATAGCACATTTTCAATTCGTCCCTCAATGTATTATTTTAGATAGATGCCCATATTTACATTAGTCATATAGAATTTTTTGAATATGGTTCTTGGTAAATAGGTTTTTTTACAAAATTTTTTCACCTACAGTAGGATGAGAAATTGGAACTAACTATCTAGGTGTGAGAGGAATTTTTGAGATAAATCATTATTGAAATTAGTTGAACTTGGTAGAATCACTAAAAATATGTAGTGTCTCCTATAACAAGTGATATTAAGAGAGTATCTAGATTATTCATTATTGGTAAATCTGTGGTGGGCCATGTATATCATTAATGATTCAGATAGAAGAAAGATAATTAATGTTGTTGAGGCTGAGTCTCATTTAGGTTATATGATAGAATGTTCTATTGTTCAATATGTGAATGGATATAGATCAATGTAGGCATATTTCAATATCAAATTAATGCCTTCTATCATTTGATTTTTTAGTGGGTGAATTTTTTTTTCTTCAAGTGTCATAATGATTGGGTCATCATCAGATTCAGAAGAAGGGATGTTTGAATCCAAGATATGTTGGGACATTTGATATTATGGATAGGTTTGGACTATTAGTGTGTTATTTTGATCTTCTACAGTGGTATTGTACTATGCGTGATTTTTTTAATATGTCATCACTAAGATAGTATCACCCTGACCATTCTCATGTGATCGATTATGGTGATGATGATATTGAGGTTGATTCATCTTCTGAGGTGAATTTGATTCATGATGTGTATTGTAGTGATAATGAATTAGGGTTATGACCTTGTATTTTGCCCATTTTTTATTGATTAATTTCTATATTTATGAGGAAATATGTGATATAGATATAGATATGTAGTACATTAGAGGTTGAGTGGTGTTTGGGAGTGAATCTTGTAGAAAAATCTATTATAAGGTGGGGTGGTTGTAAGAAAATTACTTTTTCCGAGGTATGTTTTTATTCCAATTTGTGGTAGATTCACTTTTTAAAAAGGTTAACGATATTCTTCCCAAGAGTACGAAAGTAATTATAGTATCTTGAATTGTTGGTATAAGAAAATGTTTGGAAATAGAAGTTATATGCATAAATAATTGTGGGAGTTTTGTTAGGATTATCTATGTTCTATGATTGTGATACATTGAATATGGAGGATAATGATTAAAAAACCATGTAACGAGGTCCTAGGAGACAGTATGTACTGATCCCCCTTAGAAATTTCTGACTACATTACTACCACATATTTTTTTCAAACATTTTGGGTGGGTAGAAAAACAATCCATCCAATACATATCATAGAATGATGATACCGCACAATTGGTGCATGGATTTTCAAAATGTGTGGCCCTAAAAATGTTCCAAATATAGGATTTTCCCTCCCATACATTATATTATTTGTGCCAATTGTCCACCTCATTTCTTCTCAAGATACCTTCTGTCTGAACTTGAAGTTCCTCTATCATCCATGGATAAATTCCATTTTATTATTATGCATATGAATTACTATTTAGTGGGGATCAAATATCTGGGTATGTCGATGACACAGTTCCATTCTATTTTCAATGATAATAATGGTAGGTTTTTTATTATTCTTCAGAAGCTCATGAACCCTATTTTTTAGAATTATTTCACCAAGGATTTTGAAAATGTTTTATTTTGAATCAAGGTTAATTATTAGTGGAGTGGTTTTCTACAACACTAATGGAGGTCGACTACATGAATTATTATTTTATCTTGATGTTATTATTGTTTATGATTATATTCTACTGCATTATTTTAATAAATAATTATTTTATATAGAAGTAAATTAAATTTCTACATTAATGGATATGTGATCCCTTCACACACCTTGGAATGTTCATTTATGATAATCATGCTGGGTATATAGTCATCCTGGATGTGTTCCACTCCCTAGAAAGTGGTAAAATATATATTAAATGGTGTAATGATGGATTTATGATTTCAAACTAGTTAAATTTAGTTCCAATTTTCTTATCATGGAATATGGTTCCATATGTATTTACATGTTAATTGAATATATTAATACATAATAAGTCGAAGAACGGGGTGTATGGTAACTAGAACATATTAATCTAAATATAGTGTTTTAAATAATCTCAATGTTTGTGTTATGTTAATTAATAGTCAAATGGATAGAATATGAGATTTCCCTAAATGTGTTGATTATAATGCATGATATAAATAATGAAAAAGGTAGAGGTTAACATGGTATACATTACATTATTTGAATATTGTATAGATGAGAACCCATATTTTTATTTGTGATACAATGGTCAAGTGTTTGACAAGGGTGATGGGTTGTATATGAAATGGTTTTGAGTGTTCAGCATGGAATTTCAAATAAATGATTGTGTGTGGGGCAGGGTATTCCACCCCAACAATTGGCTGTAAGACATGGAATTCCACATGAATAATTTTAGTGTGTCTACATGACCTTACTTGATCCTTGGTTATAATGTTGGACCTAGTGTTCCACATTATTGTGTGGGTTGGTTGGGAATGGAATTTAAAATACCTAATTTTTATATAAAGATTAATAACAACTGAAAATTAAAATGTGATGCCAATGGAATATGTTTCCAATAGATGGAATGGGTCAAAGAAGTTCTATGGGTTTTTTTCATGTTGAACCTAATGGAAAGAGAGGATAAATTGACTAATGTTTAATAATAAAACTTTATTTATTTCTTTTATTTTTCATTTTTCATATTTACTTCTACTTACACTGTTATTAGATAGGATTTTGATTTTTAAATATTTGGTGGTGTCAAACTAAGTCTTACTCACAGCCATCCTAGGCCACTGATTGTACATGACCACATTTTATGTTTATAAGCTAGGAAATAAGAAAATTCCCTATGATAAATAGATTAAATGGGCTTTGGGGTTGATCAGGGATGAGGGGGTGGGGAATTTTCCTGGTGAATTGGGGGGATTGTATGTTTGTCTTTATTTTTAGTTTTCATAGGGCTCGTGATACTACCATGACATGAAAATTTTACTTTATTTGTTTCTAGGAATTTATCATGTTCTAAGAATGTGTTATGTGATATATGGTTATATATTTTATTTCATGATATTGTCCGTTGTCATTTTTTTTATTGATTATTATGGTAATGCGGTTATAGTCCCCTCATTTATCTCATTAGACCCCTTGATGCTAGTTTATAGACACTAACATACATGGTTCTCTGCCAGAAGTCATTTAATGAATTTTCTAAGGGAACCAAATTAGAGGCGCCCTTGATGATAAATTTCCTCAAAATGGTTAGAAATTATGAATTTTTTTCATGGAATGTGTTTTCAAATAGTTTTTGAAGGGTAATTAGTGTTATTTTGATAAAATGATGATTTTTTTTCTGAATATTGATATCCCCTTACTGTAATTAATGAAAATGGATTCAAATAATTTTTTTTAGTTCCATAGAAGTCATTCCATTAGAATGATAATAAATTTTAATCAAAAATGTGATTGATAATGATATAAGAATAAAATAATAGGTTATAACACTTAACCCCAACACTAGTTATAAATGGGTAATGTGCACAGTAGGTGTCTTACTAAAAAATATATTATTACAATGATCCTCAATGACCTTGAACCATTGATACTATGGTATTGTGTTCTCTATTCATTATTACTAATGGTTTGGGTTGGTATGTTAAATGAGATGATTTGGGAACCTATTTACTGTTATGCCTTATAAATTTTTTAGAAAATATTATTTTTCTATGATTTGTTTCAAACTATGTTCAATTGTAACTCATGTATTATTTCTATCTACAAACGTATAACTAGTTTATTTTCTAATTTATAGATATAATAAACTATGTAGATTCCAACTAATATCTTTTTCTCATTCCCCTTCATACACCATTGGTTGTATGTAGATCTTGTTTTCTCTAATGTATGTAAAGGATTGGAGACACATGGTAGTAGAAGTTTTTTATCATTTTTAGTGTGTGGTACTCTATATGTGACATAATGTCACCAAATGCTTAGTTTTTATTGTAATTATATACATCGATTGTATTATGTACCGAGAATCATTTTTAGGACATTTTTATCTTTCTTCTATTGTATTTTTTTTCATAATTAATTTATTGTGATTCATTTTATAAATTATTCATATGTTCTTTGTAGAAAAATAAATATGAATATTTTTTCATGATGTCCAAGAAATTTTTTATAGCCTATAGGGATTGCGAGTTCCCTAATAGATGTGATTTGGTTGGATTGGGTAATGGATAGTTTGGTCCTCTCGGATATTTAATATTTTTTTAATGTGTGGGTTTCCATATTTCTACTATTAGTATTAACATTTATTTTATAATGGATTGAAGATAGGAAAATGTGTAATTAATGAGTAGGTTGGGAATGAGTTCTAAGATAGTACTTTTTGTGGCCATTTTTATGTTGCTACAAGTTATAGGTAATTGTGTCTCTATTATTTTTGGGGTTTGTAATCCCATTATATCATTTTCCATGTCTCTTTAATATTTAGATTGAAATTTCATATTTTAAAAAGTAATATATTATTATAAGTCATTTTTCCATGTCCCTTTATTTATTTTTGTGTGATACCATTCCCTAAGAAGACTAATAGTGATTCCTTGAATGGGTATTCTTGACAAACCATGAGATAAAAGCCCTCTAGTTGAACAATAAATTAATAATGATGTCATATTCCTGTTATGAGCTATATGCCATGGTGTGGAGCCAAACCCTAAAAAGACTAGGGAGGTAGAACATGGAAGGTATGGGTAATTCAATTGATCTCATTAATTTATTCACCCAAAACACCATCTTTAAAATGAATTACTAACCCTGAAATTGTATAGGATTAGTTGGGAAATCATGGGAAGATTTTCTATTCCTAGATTGTCCTATCTCAATCAATGTTATGTGTTCTTTATTCAATGTTTAAGGTCAGATTAAGAGGTTGTTGGACTCTATTTCATGGAATATATACATTATGGATTATATTAGAAGGTATTTTAGTCAATTTTCAGTGACAAATTCTACCCCTAATCACTAAATATGGAATTATTGCAGTGTTATTCAATCATGAGATATATAATTGATTAGTGATAGATTATTCTAATTGATTGGTGAGATCATCATATTTTTTGTGAGGTGGTTTCTAATAATAAAAAGAAGGATTATGGGTTTTATATGGGACTTTCATATAGTATCTAATATTTGGTTTTCATGTTAAATATGACCACTTGTACTGAATATTTATGTAATTTTATAATGGATAAACATGATTTGGAGGGTATGTTTAGTTTGACCAGATTTCTATTTTTCACTATTGGGATCACCATTGATTATTACAGAGGATATAATAAGTAGATAGAGTTTAAATGTAAAAATAATTATGGGATTCATATAGGTATATTACTACTTAATAGTCAGTGTTTAGTGTCTTGAATTGATAAATTGTGGCCTAAGAGGACACACAAAATATTTTTTTATCATTCTTCTAAATGTTTTAAACCTGTTTGGGAACCATGGTAAATTTTAAAATGTTTTTGGGATATAATTTTTCATGATCTAGTATATAATTTTCATCACATAGATTATTTATGGTGTATCAAAATGCATCACATAATATGGGTCTTGATCCTCATTCCGTAGGAATAAATAAGTTACATCCACTTCTGTTGCTTCAAGTTGATATTAATGCGGATCTAATAACTATGAGAGGTATTATTTATTTTTATTATACATTAGAAAATACATTATTTGATACCAATTCATCCAAATTATTATTTTCAACCCTTTTTTTAGATCGTATAGAACTGTAAATAGAGATCATGTCATTCCTTATTGAAATTATTATTCTTATATGAAAGAATATGTTCATGGGTTTCCATTATCTCATAGTCAATTTCATTAAATGTGATGTATATCTATTTTATGAATTTTTGTTTTCTATAGTCTTACTAATTTTATTTGATTATCATAATGGATTGGTAAATATTTCAGAGTATAATATTTATTTTCACTACATGTTGTTGTTTTCACAAATTATAATGGGATATCCCATGTGTTTCAAATAGAATGTGATCCATTTCTTATTTGGTAATGGATATCCCTTATAGAGGATAATTGGATGATGTATTTATATTTTTTCAATTTTGAATGGGACCTAACAATTTTTACTTTCCTTTGGTATTAGAATAGTTTACTAAAGTGTTTTTAAATGACATCTATAGTTTTCATCTTGAGTGGTATTTGGAGTTCTAGATTGTCATATTTCTAAATAATCAAATGATATCGATGTCGTAATACCATATAGATCATGCATATTTGAATTATATAAATAATAAAATTATGTTACTGATGATCTAATAGATTTTTATGTCAAGTGTTTCCCCTTGGGAGGTCACCATGATTTTCACCTTAAAATCTGATGGAACTCTCCACTTATGCATCAATTATTGAAATACCAATTGAGTAACAATCATGTAAATATATCCCAATTTAAATTTTTTTATTTTTCTGAGTATTTGAAAGGGTTAATGTGGTTTTATAAAAGTAATCTTATTTTCTAGATAAAACCAAATTATAATTATGGATTTTGATATCCCAAAGACCAGCTTTAAGACTGGGTATGGCTATTTAAAGTAACTTGTAATTACATTTGGCCTAACTAGTGCTCTTCCATCATTATGGTATTTTTGATCTAGGTTTTCTACTAGTATCTTGATTATTTATAATGTTATCTATGGAGGAAATCCTGGTGTACTCTAATAATGATGAAGGTATTGTGTGTCAAATAAGTTATATTTTAAAAAACATTATTACATTTTTTTCTAAACTAAATTTTTTTTAATTTAGGATTAGTGATGTTATGATATAGAGAAACATGATGTCATAACATGGTATGTGCATTAATGTTAAAAAATATATGTATTTCATGTATATAGAAATTTCATATATTTTTATATATATACATAGATTCATTGTTTTGTTAAGATATTATTATAAATTTTAAGGGATTTCTCAAAGATTTCATCTCCTCAAACTACTCTCACCTGAAATTGGGAGATGTTATTGTGGGATTCGATGTGTTAGGTATCCTACAATGAGTTAACATGATTTTTATATAGGAATATAATTATGATCTTACCATAGACTAGCCACATATATTTTTTTTACTATGATTCATCAATTTCATGTTTTGGATTGTATGAACCTGTGTTTTTCCGGACTATCGTTTTGAGATGAAATTTCAATTTTTTGTTGTTGTTGTATGCTCAGGAGGGGTAAAATGGTAATTTTACACTACTAGATGATATCTCGTTATTTTTCTGACAACTTTGTTGGTCCTGGAATAGGGAGTTTACCCTAGGATAGGAGTTTGGTGGAAATCTTAGCTGTATGAATTTTACCTGATTATTTAATATTTAATATTATAAAATTTAATATTAAATTATTCATGCAGGTTCGTTTGTTAATAAATTTTAAACGGAGTGTCAGATTGAGATTATGTATGTGTCTTTATGTCCGTAATGGATAATTTATCCTAGAGAATGCATAAACTCATGTCGGGCACTAGGGCCGGCCCGAACCCCTTTTTCTTCTTTTCCTTTTCTTTTCTTTTCTTCCTTCTCTTCATTACTCCTCTCCTTGAGCATGTCTCCTACACTGCAACCTTGTCCGTGACCTATGGTAGATATGATTATTTTTAAAGATGGATAATTGGAAGCAATGAGGGGTACCGATTCGAAGCTCTCGACGCGCTGAGTCTGCGTGCGGTAAGCGTGAGTCGTGAAATCAACCGAAGCTTCAGAAGTTTCAACCCAAACGTAGGTCCATTTATGTTTTCACCATATAACCCTATATAACATGTTTTTTTAACTCTTTAAGGACTTATATGTCTTACTTGTTATCCCATGGGGCTCGATCTATTTTTTCGGGGGAATAATGGGTGATTCGGGCATTTTCATGGATTTCCCATTGGAAGACCCATAATACATGGTGGGTAATCCAGGGGTACATACCATGTGTTCTTCCCGTTTGGGGAAGATGATGTTTTCATAGGTACAATCCATGTACTTTGAGTATACGCCCTGTAGTTGGTGGCTGTGTGACTGGCCGTGTGAAATATAACACGGAATTGTTGTTTTTAAGGAGCACACACGGTGTACTATGAGTACACGATGTGCAGTGATACATGGTCATGTGTTTTAGTGAAAAAAACACAGGTGAATAGTTTTGAATAGTACACACCATGTATAGTAATGTGCATTCCGTGTACTATTACAAAGGTAGGCTCAAAGTGTGAGACTTGGCGTGGATGATAGGTTGGGTGTTCGGACCAACTTAATTGAGACCTTTAATAGGATATGAGATATGATCTATCTCCCACAACCTATACTTTAGAGTACGTTACCATTTTGAGACTTTCTTTTCTAATCTATGAGTCTGTGAGACCTGACACTTCTCAGGATCCCCTGAGGGATTCCTTTACTTGTGTACTGACATTGGGGTTTTCTTGTAAGATTTATATCCTATTTTTCCATTGATAAGACCCATGTTATAGAATGCATATTTTTTCCTTCCTTCAAGGATACCATTTAGAATTCCTCCCATACTCATTTCTATGGATCCCATGTAGGATTCCTTCGCTCATATTTACCTGGAGAATCCCGTGTATGATGTGTCCTCAGTGTTTGACTTGAGGGACCTAGTTGGTGCTCGTTGTTTGACCGACTCTGAGTTGTTACATCGGATTTGGGTATATATGTTGATTATGTGTCACCTAGAACCATGCCAAACTAGTGATCCCTTTGGGATTTGGATGTATTGTTGGGTTTGGTGTTCGGGCCACCCGAACTCATTTGTTTATATCTGACATGGTTTGCTGATATTGTAGTGGTTACTAGAGGTGCTTCCTAGCTTGTGGCTACTGAGCCTAATGCAAGGCGTCTTTCTTGTTTATTCGGATTCCTACTATTCTTTGTGTGCCTTAGTAGAGGTGGGGTTTTTTTAATATGGATATTTACCTTGTTTTGGATTTGTTTCCCTTGATGCATTATTTTGACCATTTGTTCGAGATTTCATGTTAGGATGCCTTGTATCCATGCCTGGTATTGTTATGATGGAGTTGTTTTATCTGAAATGATGTAATATGTTGTAGACTGATATCCAAGTAGATCGTGAGGTTTACATTGGTCGTATTGTATTGCTATGCTCATTGACTTACACAGATCCCCGAGAACCTGGTGTAGGTGACTATAAAGAGAATTGACTGATTAAGCATCCTTAGAGAGTCTTTGCGAACTTTAGTCTATAAGGGGAGTTGACTGATTGAGCTTCCTCAGAGATCCTTTGAACTATTTTAGACTATAATGGGAATTGATTGTGTGATATTCCTCAGAGAGTCTTTTATACCACATGAATATAAGGGGAATTGATTGTGAGTGCTTCCTCAGAGAGTCTTTGTCTACATGAGACCAAAGGGGTTATACTGTAAGATCTTCCCAGGTGGTTTTATATTATGTTGGACCCTGGGGGTTAGACCGTGACAGCTACCCAGGTGGTCGCACATTATGTTGGACCTAGGGGTTAGACTTTGAGAGCTACCTAGTTGGTCGTATATTATGCTGGACACATGGGTTTAGAATGTTAGAGCTGCCCATGTGGTCATATATTATGTTGGACCTAGGTGGTTAGACTGTGAGAGGTGCCCAGGTGGTCGTGTACTATGTTGGAACAAGCGGGTAGACTCTGAGTGCAGCCTAGGTGGTCGTATACTGTGTTGGACCCAAGGGTTATTAACTTTGAGAGCTACCTGGAGGTTGATCATAATCTATTTGATGCTATTTTAGACCCATTGGGTTTAGATCGTGACATTTATATAGGTGGTTGGGTGTTTGTGATTGATGGCTTGTTGAACAAATGGGTCAAATTGTGAGAGATTCAAAGAGGGTTTCCTTTTTTTCATTAGATTGCTTAGAGATATAATTTCGGTGATGGCTGAGGCAGGTACATGTCTATATGGTTATGGACCCAGAGATCAACATATTGATACATAGCTTGAGTTCCGTGATGTCCACCTCAATTCCCTTGAATTGGATGTCCACGTGATCGGGCATACGGCACCATGGATCAACTGTTGATGTTCATTATTTTTAATTCAATCAATTAATCATGAATATTCATATTTATGTATATTTGTATAGGTATGGGACTATACATGTGTACGTATATAGATATGGAAATCCATGGTGGAACTATCCAAGTTGATAGGGATTACATACCATGAGTTCGACTGTGGTTTCACGTTTGGTTTACTTCCTTTTTATTGTGTTCCAGCTATGCTGAGTACATTGTTGTTATATACACTTCTATCAGCACAATTATAGGTTACATCTCAAAGTTCTCTACGTAGAGTATTTCTCACCCGTGAGCATGAACCTCGTTGTACGTTTAGACCTTCTGTCTACTTTTCAGGTTGAGCATAAATTGCATGGTGGATAGGGAAGAGGCCCAATGTTTCATGATCGAGTAGAGTTGCACGAGTGGTTCTTCTAATTGGGCTGCAGTAGTTCGACAATGTATGGAGATCGGGTACGTGGATTGGCTCGGAGTTAGCAGTAGATCCATGTACATTTACATTCAGTTTCTTGTGTACTTGTATCAGTATAGTCAGCCCAGTGGGTGACCAGTGTTGTATTGTATAGCATAGTTGTTCGGGCTTTTACAGCATTTTACTATTACTGCTTGTTCTATTTCTGTTGTTTATTTCATATTCACTCTATTTACTTTATGCTTTGTATGATACTTAGTTATTTCTGCTATTTTATTAGTCTTGTATGAGGTCATAGTCTCCCCACTATAACACCCTATGCCATCGCTGCTATTCGGCAGCCTCTGGCATACAGGGAGGCACGCTTGAGACCTTGTAGAGAATCTGCTCAGAACACCGGTTTAGAGGCTTCTGGGTGGGGACGTTATAAGGTTCTATTAGAGGAGTTTTCATTCATGGTATATACTATTTGGGATATGGTAGACATGAGTATTAGTAATGTGTCATAACCTGTGGTGGATATCGGTCTGGTGCATCCAGATCACTTGTTCCTGTAAGAAGTCTCGTTTACCATGGTTTTGGATTGATGTTCCGATTTTTTAATTTTATAGTTGTATATGATTTTCACCTTGAGTAACACACATTTTGTGTAGTGTTTTGACATACTATGGATCTCTGGCTCTTGGCCACATGTAAGATGCCTGGGATGGATTTTGACTCTTGGCCGACAAAGGCAAGAGGCGTCTTAAGCAACATACTAGGCACATAGGATTCAAAGCATATAGGCATGCTAGTGTGTGTTTTTACTGATGACTAAGACCTTTGGGATTGCTTACACATGATTTTTACTCTGATGGAAGGTTATATGGATCTATATTGAGGCATTGGTCTAAGTATGATGACTCATTCCTCGTGCACAGGTGGTGCAGTGACCCCAGTTGGTCGATATGGAACATGATGCTTTTCTTAACACTTCTTTTGTGCTATTTCTTAGTTCTGTGGTTATCTAGTCAGATGATTGAGAATGATGTCGATAGATACCAAGGATTTTCTTGTGAACTGGATCTCTTTGTGGTGTTTTTGTATACAGATACCCAATGAGTGTTATCTCATCTTGTCTCTTCTATTATGGTTGTCATCTCCAATGAGTAGTTCTTTTTGAGGATGCTCAGAAAGTATTAGGTCCCATGTATGTTGTGTCTTGGTTTTGACATTCTTTCAACGTTGTGAACTTTGTCGTCTTCTGAGAGGTTCTGGATCATTTGGGCTAGTGGGTTTGAACTTTTGACCCACTTGTGTGGCTTTATTCTATAGGGCTAGGTGGAAGACCTAGAGACACTTGGTTTTGACTTGAACCCTTGTAGATCGATACTTGTTTCATTCTAGGGAAACTTGTGTGTGAATGCTTGGCCTGTGATTTCCAATGGCTTTTGGTGGTGCTTGTTTATCAGTACTAGAATCAATGTGTAGGACTGTTTGGGTTCCTGGCTTGGTCGAACAGTGTTTCTGATGTTTCTATTGCAGGTGGCATCGTTTGAATCTAAATCGGTGAGTGGTTGGGTGTGAAACGAGGAAAAATGTTTCAAGACATTCTATGGACTTGGATCCCAGAATTTGTGTTAAAATGTCATTATGTTATAGTGGTGACTTAGTGGAATTTCTGGTTACCGTTAAATGTTTGACCCGTGCTTGAATACATGTTTGGTTTTGGAAGGATGTTTGTGAGGCTTGGAGGGAGCTTGACACACCATCGGTGAAATCTTAGTGTACTCCTACAAGAGACGATCATGTGCTATCGAGATTCATCTTGAGTATGCGGAGAGAGCTTCAACCCTACATCGATCTCCTTTTTATTTCTTAATGTTCATCCATGTTGAGGATGGAACCTGTTCTGTTTGTGCTCTCGAAGCAGTGTAAGGAAATCCATATGGTGGGGAGTTCACTATTGACCCTTTGAGAGTGGTTTTCCTTGTTTAGGTTAAACTTCAGTGTTTTCTATTATCTGTTGAGCTCAGAGTTTTTTTTTTGAATGACGACAAGTGTATTCCTATGGTGTGGATTACCAGTTTGGTCATAGTTGAATATCTTCTATGCAGAAGGTGGTTTTTCATGCTATAAGGATGGTCATTTGATGGTCTAGATAGCTGGTTCGTGTAGATGTTCAGGTTATGAGCATGATTGTTGGTTCATTCACTAGGCTTCTCGAGGACGAGAAGGTTTATAGTGGGGAGTTTGTAAGAACCCATGTTTTCTTAGACTGTAATTTTGAGCATAAATTCGAATTTTTTGCTGTTGGATGCTCGGGAGTGGTAAAATGGTCATTTTACTCTACTATCTGATCTTAGAAATTTTTTCTAAAAACTCCATTGGTCTTGGAATAGGGAGTTTACCTAGGATAAGAGTTTGGTGGAAATCAGAGTTGTTCTAATTTTATCTGAATAATTAATATTTTGTATTATTAAATTAAATATTTTATTATTTTTTCAAGTTCATTTGTCAATTACATTTAAATGGAGCATTAGATTTAGATTATGTCTGCACTGTTGGGTCCGATGTGGGTAGTTTAGCCTAGGGAAGGCATAAACTCATGTCAGGCACCAGGGCCGGCCCTGACCCCTTTTTCTTCTTTTCATTTTCTTTTCTTTTCTTCCTACTATTATTTCCCCCTCTCCTTGTCCACATTTCCTACACCTCCCCCTTGGTCATGACCTATGAAAGATACGATGATTGAGAATGTGGGGGATTTGGAAGCAATGAGGGGTACCGATTTGAAGCTCTCGACGCGCTGAGTCGGCGTGCGGGAACCGTGTGTCGTGAAATCAACTGAAGCTTCATTGGTTTCAGCCCAACGGTAGGGCCATTTTTGTTTTCGACCTATATCCCATTAAAAAATGTTTTTGTAACTCTTTAAGGCCTTATATTTCTTACATGTAATCCCATGGGTCTCGATCTGTTGTTTCAGGGGGGGAAACAGGCGTTTCGGGCGTTTTCATGAATTTCTCTTCGAAAAACCTAGAAAACACAATGTATATTCCAGTGGTACATACCATGTGTTCTTCCTGTTGGGGAAAGAAAATGTTTTTATAAGTACATGCTGTGTAATTCTAGTACACGCCATGTAGTCGGTGGCCGTGTGACTGGCAGTGTGAAATTGAACAGAGTATAGTTGTTTTAAATAAGTACAAGCCGTGTACTATAAGTACACACCGTGTAGTGGTACTTGGACATATGTTTTAGTGAAAACACAAATAGGGTGACTTTTATTGAATAGTACAAACCATCTATAGTAAATTACATGCTGTGTAATTTTACATAGGAAGGTCCAATGTGTTCTAGCCATGTGCTCTGGCCATGTACTACTTCAGTTTAGTAATTTTGGTATATCTTATGCACTAGAAGCCAGAATTTGGTAGTTGAGTAGTCAATTCTAAGAGGTTTTCCACAAATATCGCAATGGTGAAATTATTTTTACATTTAGAGGTCATATAAATTGGGTTTTGTGGGCTTTATATAAATGATGGGTTTCTTCTTATAGTTATCAAGTTCAATTGACATCTAAAATTGAGACTTGGCATGGATGACAGGTTGGGTGTTCAGACCAACATATGTGAGATCATTAATAGAATATGAACTAGGAGATATTTCCCATAACCTATGATTTAGAGAACGTTCCCCTTGTGAGATGTTCCGTTTTGATCTATGATTCTGTGATATCAAATACTTCTATGGATCCCCTTAGGGATCCCTTTACACGTGGACTGACCTTGGGAGTTCCTAATAGGATTCCTCTACTATTTTTTCTTTTATAGGACCCATGTTATAGAATGCCAATGTTTTCCATCCATTGAGGATCTCAGGTAGGATTCCTCCCTTGATCTTAGGTAAGGATCCCATGTTGGATGCCTTCACTCGTGTCTACTTGGAGAATCCTATGTATGATGCATCTTCAGTCTTTTACTTGAGGGACCCAGGGGGTGCTCATTGTTTGGACAACCCTGAGTTGTTATGTCGAGCTTCGGTATAGATTGTGATCAGGTGTCAACTAGAACCATTCCAAATTAGTGATTCCATTGGGCTTTGGATGTATTGTTGGGTTGGTTGTTCGGGCCACCAACACTCGTTTGTTTATATCGGACTGGGGTTTTGATGTTGTAGTGGTTACCATAGGTGCTTCCTAATTGGTGGTTTCTGACCATGACGTGTGGCGTCTTTCTTGTTTGGTTGGATGCCTAATAATCCTGGTGTACCTGAGTTGAGGTGTTTTGATTTTAAATATGGTTATTTATCTTATTGTGGATGTGTTTTCCCATGTTGCTTGATGTTGACGATTTTTCTAGCTTGCCTATTAGGCTGGCTTGTTTGAAACCCTAGTATGGTTAGGATGGAGTGGTTTTATATGACATGTTGTAATAACATATATACTGTTAGCCAAGTAGTTCATGAGGTTTACTTTGGACATATTTCTTTGCTTTTCTCGTTGACTTACATAGGGCCGCGAGAACCTAGTGTTGGAGACTATAAGGGGAATTGACCGAGTGAGATTCCTTAGAGAGACATTGAGCACTTTAGCCTAAAAGGGGAATTGATCATGTGAGATTCCTCATAGAGCCTTTGAAATATTTTAGACTATAAGGGGAACTGACTGTGTGAGCTTCCTTAGAGATTCTTTGATTACACGTGACTATAAGTGGAATTGACTGTGAGTGCTTCGTCTGAGTGTCTTTATCTACATGATACCAAAGGGGTTAGACTGTGAGAGATTCCTAGGGGGGCGTATATTATGTTGGACAGAGGGGGTTAAAACCTGAGAGCTGCCTAGTTGGTCATACATTATGTTGGACCCAAGGGGTTTGACTGTGAGAGCTACCCAGATAGTTATATATTATGTTGGACCCCAAGGGGTCAGATTGTGAGAGCTTCCCAGGTGCTCATCTATTATGTTGGACCCAAGGGGTTAGACTGTGTGTGCTGCCCAGGTGGTCGTATACTATGTTGGACCCAGGGGGTGTTGACTATGAGAGCTACCTGAAGGTTGTTCATAATTTATTTGATGTTATGTTAGACACATAGGGTTCAAACCATGACAGCTACCTAGGTAGTCGTTTGTTTGAGGTTGATATCTTGTTGAACAAAGAGGATAGATAGTGAGAGCTTCACATAGGGTTTCTTGTTTTCCATTAGGATTCCCAGAGATGTAATTCCGGCGTTGGTCGAGGCAGGTACATGTCGATGGGGTTACAGAACCAGATATCAACTTATTGTTACACGGCTTGAGTGGAACGATTCCTTGCTCAATGCTCTTGAATCAGATGTCCAAAATGTCGGGCTTATAGTCCCTAGGGTCAACTTCTGATGTTGTTTCTTGTTATTTGAATCACTTAATCATGACTATACATATTTATGTATAAGTATATATGTATGGGACTATAAATTTGTATGTATATAGATATGGACATACATGGTGGCACAATCTTAGTTTATATGGATTACAAACCCTGAGTTTGACTGTGGTTGCACGTTCAGTTTACTTTATTTTTGTGGTGTTCTAGCTATGGTGAGCACATTTTTGTTGCATGCACTTTTAGTAGCCCAGTTATAGGTTGCTTTTCAAGGTTCTCTACTTAGAATATTTCTCACCCCCACAAGTGCACCTCAGTGTACGTATAGACCTTCTGTCTGCTTTTCAGGTTGAGCAGGAGTTACATAGTGGATAGGGCTGAGGCCCAGTGATGCATTATCAAGTGGAGCTGCTCATGTGGTTCTACTAATTGGGCTACTGCAGTTCGACAGTGTTTGGAGATCAAGTATCTGGATTTTCTAGGAGTTAGTAGAAGAGCCATGCACTTTTACTTTTAGTTTCTTTTGTACTTTTATCAGTATGGTCATCCCTTTGAGTGACCAGTGTTGTATTGTATTGCATAGCTGTTCAGGCTTTTACAGCATTTGACTATTACAAATTGTTCTATTTCAGTTTTTTATTGCTTACGCACTCTATTTAAATTTCGCTGTGTATTATACTTAGTTATTTACTCTATTTTATTACTCTCGTATGAGGTCATAGTCTCCCCAATATCACACCCTAGGACCTCGCTGCTAGTCAACAGCCTCTGGCATACGAGGAGGTGCGCTTGAGGCCCTGTGGAAAACCGGATTAGAGCACCGGTTTAGTGGTTTCCAAGTCTGGAAGTTACATGGATGGATCCTAGTGATATGAGGTGGTGTATTGTCTGAAGTCTTACATCATCCTCAACCTCATGAAGGAAATTATTCCACTCCTGACTTTGAACTGACTAAATTTGTGAATTCCCTAAAAAATTTCTGTCACTATATTTCTGAGGAATGGATAACAATGTACATGATCAATAGATGTTTGTGATAAATAATTTCTCAAAAATAATTGAACCTATAGAAGAGATGTTTTTTTGAATAACGTAATTCATTCAACAATGGTATTTCATATACATGTGAAAAGGAAATTTATTTTTTTACCATATTACTGTTAATTTACATTATTTGTCTATGAAGGATGAAATTTATGAATGGTACATTGTGGAAATATTTACTCAATGACACACGAGAGAAGTGGAATAAGATTTTTGTAATGTTTTGATGAGTGTTTGTGTGCAATCCAATTTTTATAGATGAGTATTTAGGAAAAAAAGAAATAAGATTAATCTCATGATTAATGATTTTATTTACTCAGGAGACCATAGATGAGTGGTATCATTAATTATAGTGTAAATTTTTCATTTGATGTTGATATGTTGTTCCATAATTGATGATAACGACCATGTTCGTGAATTTCTGTCATTATTTTTGGTTTATCTACCCTGACACCAACAATAGGTTTTATGAGTTGAAATGTGGGATTTTGTTTCTGCATATGTAATGAGACATAATTGAATTTATTTCTTGATGTTATACATACCAACAGATGAAGGATGATATTTAGAATAATTTTGGTTTTTTTAAACTATTATCTTCACAAAATGTTAATATTCTGATATTTTTGTGGATTTATTTTTTTTTACCATGAAATATTTTAAGTAATAATTCTATTTTGATGGTGATACATTAGTTAATCATGTCAGATCACAACACATTGATCTATGAAACCACTAAATGATGGACCTGGTAATGTTGTTTGTTCCAGAGAATTTAATACCTCCTGGGATCCCCATATCCATTGTCACTTATTGGGACCTTATTTTTGTTGTACCCCTCTCTCTTGGATTTTAATGATCACAATCAATATTATTTTGTTCTAACTTGTTTTCAAGTGTTTTTGTTGTTAGGAAAATGGTTGCCAAGGAGTTGGGCCAAGAAGGACTGAAAGTAGACTCTCTGAGTCTACCGGCCAACCGGTGGATTCCCACCGGCCAGCCGGTGGTCTCTGGCAGTAGCAATGGTTTCTGCCCAGAGCCACCGATCAGACGGTGTGAGCTCCCCGGCCAGCCGGTATTGTCACCAGCCAGCCGGTGGCTGACCACCGGCCAGCCGGTAGAACCTGGGCAGAGAGCTTGCTCTCTGTCTGGAGCACCGGCCAGCCGGTGTCTCAGGACCGGCCAGCCGGTGGACCACCGGCCGGCTGGTGAGACACCACCGGCCAGCCGGTGGGCCCAGTCAAACTAGTCGTTGGGCTTTGACCAGACTTGTACTTTTGACTCCCAACAGCTCTGAAGGCCTCTCCAACGGCTCCGAAGACCCCCAACGGCCATTTGGGTGTTCCTCTCCTATAAATAGAGGACTAGGAGGCCCCGAAAAAATATAGTAGCCCACAGGAACATTTTTCGATCATTTGGCGAACCTCCGGCACATTCCTTCAAGGATCCCCACCTACTCCAACTCACTTCCACAACCAAGGAGCACCACCATAGAAGCTTGGAAGTCCTCTTCATCATCACCAATCAATCCATTGGCACCCAAGACTTCTCCTCTTTACGGTTTTTATTGTTTTATCATTTTGAGCATTATTTTGAGTTTGTGCATACAAACCCTTCTTTCTCTCATCCTCCCTTTGTTTGGGTTTTCACACCACCTTCAAGGTGTGAAGAGGTTAGTCAAGCCTTCCCTATAAAAGGCTTGAGTCGTAGGTGAGCTAGCCTTCACCTGTAAGAAGGCTAGTGGGTTTCTTGCTACAACCAATAAAAAGCAAGCTGTAATAGGTTTCTAGGATGCCTTAAAGTCTAGTGGGTTTCTTTCTACAACCATTAAAAAGAAATCTGTCGTATAAATCTCTCAACGGTTGAGTTGGGAGCGGAGACGTAGGCTTGGGATTTATGCCGAACTCCGTTATCAATTTTGTGTCTTGCCTCTTTTATTTCCGATGCGCTTTAACTTTTTCTTAAAATGTTAAACTTTTTTAAAAGGCAATTCACCCCCCCTCTTGCCATCACTTTCCGTCCCAAAAATTTGTATCAAAGGAAGTGTTTGTGTAATACCTTAACCGGTTTCAAATTCAAGATCCATTGTGATGGCTTCATCTTCTTTCGCCCCCGAAGGTTATTCATTGGATCGTGCTCCTTTTTTTGATGGAACCGACTATACCTATTGGAAAACCCGCATGTCTACTTTTCTTAGAAGTATAGGTTATCCTATTTATAGAATTGTCATACACGGTTACTCTCTCTCTTCAACCGATGAATCCAAATGGACTCAAGACGATATTAAAAATTCCGAGCTTGATGGCAAAGCCATGAACGCTCTTCATTGCGGCCTTGATCATAATGAATTCAATCGAGTTTCCACATGTACTTCATCTCATGAAATCTGGAAACTTTTGGAGGTTACCCATGAGGGGACCAACAAAGTTAAGGATACTCGATTGGATATGTACCATCAAGATTTTGAGTCTTTTACCATGCATCCATCTGAAAATATTACTGATATGTTTACTCGCTTTACTAATGTTTGTAATTGGAGAAAGTCTCTTGGAGATGATGTTTCTGCAGAGATGATGGTCAAGAAGATCCTTTGGATCTTACCAAGTTCATGGGCACCGAAAGTCACGGCAATTCAAGAATCAAATAATTTAAAAGAAATGCCGATCGAAGAGCTCATGGGATTTCTCATGACCTACGAGATCACCATGAGGAGGCAAGCTGAAAAGGAAGGCAATCTCATCAAAACTCCAAAGCACATCGCCTTCAAAGTTCAAAAAGAAGAAATCTCCTCCACCTCATCTTCTTCCTCTTCAAGCGGCGATTCCGAAATCGAGAACCTTGCCCGCAACATGCACAAATTCATGAAGAAGAACAAAAGGAAGAAATCTCGCAAGGCTCGAAAGGAAGAACTCGACGAAAAATCCGAGCCCGAGGTAATATGCTATGGGTGCGGCAAGAAAGGCCATTATAAGCCCGATTTCCCACTCCACAAGACAAGGGCCAAGCAAAAGGAAAAGTAAAAGGCATTCAAGTCCACATGGAGTGATAGCTCCTCATCCTCCGCCTCCTCAAAAGACAATGGTAAAAAATGCCTAATGGCATTTCATGAGGTAACCTCTTCCGACTCCTCTTCCTCTTGTTCTTCCAATTCATTCAATCATTTATCTTACGAGGATATCCAACATGCGAGAGATCAATTGGAGGAAGGTTTTCACAAACTTTCTTCCAAATTTATTGCTTTAAAAAAGAAATTCAAAATTCTCTCTTCCGAAAAGGATCAACTTCTCAAAGAGAAGGAAGACTTGTCCCTCAAGATCCAAAACCTTCCCGATGTTGATTCTATGGAATCAACAATCAAGGATTTAAGGAAATCCCTAGATAAGTTCACCGAAGGTGAACATAACCTTTCGAAGCTCCTTGGTTCCCAATGCATATATAGAACCACCCAAGGGCTTGGCTATTCCAAGCAAGCTTCCTCTTCCCATGCTCCTACTATTTTTGTAAGGGGGAGCTCCCAATATAAATTTTGCAACTGTTGCAAAAAGATCGGGCACTTAATTTACGAGTGCGACTGCAAAAATGCCCGGTATGGAAGGCCCAAAACCATTTCCTTTAACGATGAATTTCATAGGAGAAGACCCACCACAAGACAAGTTTGGATTGAAAAATCCCTTTTAGCGAGTCTCTCCGGACCAAAATTTGTCTCGGTTCTAAAATCCTCTCCCCGGTGATTTGTTGTTTTTATTTAGGGGGAGTTAGGATCGTTTAAGCCTTTTTGCGTTTTTCATTAAAAACATTCAATTCAAAAATTTCAATTTAAAACTTTCAATTCAAATTTCAAAAATTTCAATTGGTTTAAAATCTCTATCTTGTTTTTCAATCCATTCCTTCAATCAAATTTTATGCCCCGTGGTATTTTGATAATCACAAAGGGGGAGATTTCCTTGGTTGATTGGGGGAGAAATATTTCTCTCATACTTTGCTTTACTTTTCAATTTATCCTTTAAAGCATGCCTTTCATTTCAGTCTTTTACATTGCTTGTTTTGGTGATTGTGATAATCAAAATAGGGGGAGATTGTTGTACCCCTCTCTCTTAGATTTTAATGATCACAATAACTCTTATTTTTTTCTAACTTGTTTTCAAGTGTTTTTGTTGTTATGCAAAAGGTTGCCAAGGAGTTGGGCCAAGAAGTACTGAAAGTAGACTCTATGAGTCTACCGGCCAACCCGTGGATTCCCACCGGCCAGCTGGTGGTCTCTAGCAGTAGCAATGGTTTCTGTCCAGAGCCACCGGTCAGCCGGTGTGAGCTCCCCGGCCAGCCGGTATTGTCACCAGCCAGCCGGTGGCTGACCACCGGCCAGCCGGTAGAACCTGGGAAGAGAGCTTGCTCTCTGTCTGGAGCACTAGCCAGCCGGTGTCTCAGGACCGGCCAGCTGGTGGACCACCGGCCAGCTGGTGAGACACCACCGGCCAGCCGGTGGGCCTAGTCAAACTAGCCATTGGGCTTTGACTAGACTTGTACTTTTGACTCCCAACGGCTCCGAAGGCCTCTCCAACGGCTCCGAAGACCCCCAACGGCCATTTGGGTGTTCCTATCTTATAAATAGATGGCTAGGAATCCCCGGAAAAATATAGTAGCCCACGGGAACATTTTTCGATCATTTGGCGAACCTACGGCGCATTCCTTCAAGGATCCCCACCTGCTCCAACTCACTTCCACAACCAAGGAGCACCACCATAGAAGCTTGGGAGCGCTCTTCATCATCACCAATCAATCCATTGGCACCCAAGACTTATCCTCTTTACGGTTTTTATTGTTTTATCATTTTGAGCATTATTTTTAGTTTGTGCAAACAAACCCTTCTTTCTCTCATCCTCCCTTTGTTTGGGTTTTCAAACCACCTTCATGGTGTGAAGAGGTTAGTCAAGCCTTCCCTGTAAAAGACTTCAGTCATAGGTGAGCTAGCCTTCACTTGTAAGAAGGCTAGTGGATTTCGTGCTACAACCAATAAAAAGAAAGCTGTAGTAGGTTTCTAGGCTGCCTTAAAGTCTAGTGGGTTTCTTGCTACAACCATTAAAAAGCAAGTTGTCGTATAAATCTCTCAACGGTTGAGTTGGGAGCGGAGACGTAGGCTTGCGATTTAGGCCAAACTCCGTTATCAATTTTGTGTCTTGCCTCTTTTATTTCCGCTGCGCTTTAACTTTTTCTTAAATTGTTAAATTTTTTTAAAAGGAAATTCACCCCCCCCCCCCCTCTTGCCATCACTTTCCATCCCAACAATTTTTACCTCACGATTTTGGAAGGTCCTCAAGGTGGCAATGTGCACTTAGGTCAAATTGATGGAAAATTACCATACTCGGATGGATGGACTAACAAAAAGGGATAATCATACCATGTAAGATATGAATTGTACCTATGTCCAAGACATCATAGGTTATAAGGATAAACATTTGGGTATTGATTAATTTTCCAACTATTATAGTTACCATTTATTCACCAAAATGGAATCATTCAAATCATTTTATCATTATCCTTATATTTCACCTATTTATGGTATTATGGTTGGATAGTCATCATTAATGGGATCATTTTTGGTTTGTAATACCATTATGACGATCTAATTATTTAATCAGTGTTTGGTGTTTTCTCATACCAGTACAAGTCTTATGTAGATCGATGTCATCATCATTCGGTGTTTTTGGATGGTGATTATGTTTCCCTGGGAGACTAAACTTTTTTGGGTAACAAATAGATTATAATTAATGGAAATATCACTACCATGTATGTTGTACTATTTGAGGATATTAAATATTGTTGAAAGGTTAATATCACATAGATTTACCACCTCAAGTATCCTTGATCCACAATGTTTTCCATGTTTCTTGACATAATAAATATCACCCAACCATATCTCAAGTAACTAATTGCGAAGATATAGATATATAACCATATATGTCTATGACTAAAAAACCACATTAGATTATTTATTGACTAGTGAAGGTTATAAATGGGATGTATATAGCTTTGGATGGAGTTCTATATAATCAATATTATGATTATCATGATACATGGCAGGGGGTCTATAATGAATAAGTTATTTACTAACCACTTTACAACCCATATTTATTTGAGTTAGTTTTCTGGGGGTATAAATCTATTGGTTAAGATAATTGTAACATCTGAATGTTTCATTCATGTACTTACTTTTTTTAATTCTCACCAATTTTTTGGGGAATTTTTCATGTTTTATTTTGGGTATCTTTTGGGGTTTATATATTTTCCCTGGAAAATACATGGTTAGTGTATGTATAGGGAAAACCAAGTAGTTATATATTAGAAAAAATAAACATTGATTTGGGGTTCCATTAGAAGTCTAATTACTAAGAACATGTATAAACAATTAGACCTTCACCTAAATCCATGCCACAAAAGGAATATATGTTTATCATGGTTTGTGTATGGTTTGTAAAATATTTTAAAGAAACTTTTTACCTTTTCATATAGCATAGAATAGAGTGCATGTTATGATTAACCATGTGTCTAAACTATGTGGTGAAAAATAATTAATCTAAAATATTAATTCAAGAACTGATTACCCTTTTATCTATTTTTCTCAAAGTGGAATTGGTTATGGACCATGGAGTCCCGTCATAGATATTTTAGATATTCATTTATTCTTGGTGATCATTCTTGGTGGATCTTTAGGTGTTTGATCTATTTTATCAATGTTATGGTACTATTTATTATCCTTATTTATTGTTTTTTCTAGATCCACTAATAGTGTATTTAATATAACCTGTGATCAGGGATGTAAATGATAGATATAAGGTTTTTGATGTGGCATAATTTGGTTTTTTATATATCCATCATGGAATATGGTTTCATTGTCTATAATAACATTGATCATTCTGTGTTATTTTAGATTTATTGTGTTATGTGATTTATATCTCTCCCATTGAAATAAAATTAATGGAATATATATTTTTTATAAGTAATTAATGATCTAGGATCCCATATTAATTGGTAATAACATTGAATCACTATGGAATTTCTTTTACCCATTATAATTAACAATCTATGCATTTTAAGATTATAGGATTCATGAATATTCATTACTCTTAAATGATCTTATTCTTAAACATTGAATTGTATGTATATATTCATAGAAAATATGAAATATTTATTTATCAGGGAAGTGGTTTTTATATTGTTTTTAAATTGGCATGAGTAATGTTTTTATAAAATGTTTCGTTTTTTTAATAATTTGAAAATATTTTTTTAACATTATTGTTATTAACAGAAATTGATTGAAATCTTATTTTTTGTGATTTCAAATACGAAATTTCAATTATAAGACTATAATATGGTAAGCGCAAAAGTGATCGATTATAATATAGAGATCCATACTTATCAATGAACTATTTATCCTGGTCATGTTCTTATAGGATAATGTGCACACATGGTATCCTATTAATCATGTTATTGTTATGTGGATCCTCATTGAACTAAAACATTTGATACCTCTGGATTTTTTCTGTAGTGATTGAAATTGAAATATTTTGTCAATATGTTTAATGAGATGCTTTGGAAACATGATTATTATTATTTTATATAAATATTTCAAGTGGGGATTTATCAACACATTGTATTAATCTTTTTATAATTTTATGGGGTGGCTTATTAATATTTACATGGTAATAAAATGTTTATTTTATAAAAAAATATAATAAAACAAATTTAGGGATCCTATTATGACCATTTTTCAAACATTCCATACTAATTTGGGCACATGTAGATCAATTTTTATATTATGTTGGTATTTTTAAAGTAATACAGGGTACCCATGGGTTTTTTTGTTTGTTGGCTGTGAGTGTCTGGAGTAGACTTCATGTCACACAGATGTTCTGTTTTATAAGTACTTTTTTAAAAAGGTTACTTTATGTACCTTCGATCATTTTGTTTCTTAAATTTGTATCATTAGTTTGATTTAATTTTTTTGGGAATTCTTTATTTTTATATATCTTTATATAACCATGTTATAGGTTCTTATTGAATTTTTTTCCAAATGAATACCATTAATTCATAAGAACTAGTATCCAATCCATGGAGATCATGAACACTGTTTATATCATGTCAAGACTTGTGCAGTTACATATAATTGTGTAATATAGGTTGTTTTTTTATTACCATCTCTCATAAGAATATCCACACAAAATATTCATATTAAAATAAAGGTTGTCTCACTTTTAATCCAATTTCTCCTGTCAAACATGGATATTCAATGAATTCCCTCTACATAGTAGTTTCAGTTTTACAATAGATGTAACAATAATCAATGCATCTAATATATCTATTTTTAACTCTTATTTATCATAAATTAATCCCTTAAAAAAAATATCCTTTCAATTATCTAGTTTTAATATCCATAGTATGCCTTTCAACATTCCATTATCTCCTATTTAAAATTTCCAAAGTCAAATTTCATCCAATAAATTTTGAGAGATATTTGAATTGTGAAAATTGCATTTAAAACATGATTGCACAGAGTAATGAAAAATATTACATAATGGGTTCCATACACATTTATAAATTCATAACATGGTTTTTTCATTATAATTTCATACATATGTTAATATATATTTAATAAAATTTCTATAATGTCCCATAATAAAATTAAATTGAAATATGGATGTGATCCTCCAAATCTTGTTAAATCTCAAACCACATTATGTCAGGGAGTTATGTTATCGGTTGTGATTACTTATTATAGCCTTAGCGAGTGGCCTGAAACATTTTTATTACCATGTGTTATGACATGGTCTCTACTGAAAATATTTACTTCACCAATTTTTAAATCATATATAGAAATCATTATATCCTAGCATATTATTGGTTCGTAGTGACAGATTTTACTAGCCTAGATAGTGATGCATCAGGATTTCACAAGGTCTACCATGAACTATGTTCCCATTGTCTGTAACGAGACAATTTCAACAATGGAATAGTCTATATAATCCTTTTGGAATATACAACTACGTATCCTCCTTCATTGTTTTAATATACTGATTTCACAATAATTAATTATCCTTCTATAAATTTCACTAAAATAACCATCCATAATTACAAAAAAAAAGATGATTGCCAGTGGGTTTTCAGAGGGGGTTGTGTATAAATACATATAAAGACATATTATATAAACATATAGGGGTATATACACAACCCATTAAAATAATCTAATATAATGGGGCTAAAAACTCACTCCTAATTTTTTATATTTATTTTTTTGATCATTTTGTTTTATATTAGAGGCATTTCTGTCAAAACCACTTCTAATTTAATAATTAGTGGTGTCATATGATTAGTTTTATTTTAGAGGTGATGCATATATAATATTTTTTGGATTATAAAGGACATTTATAATGGAATATTTTATAATGAAATTGTTGGTCTTCTAAACCCCAAAAAATTATGGGATGTTTTAGTGGGTTCATGAAATGCCCCTAAATAGTTGGATTAGAGGGGGTTTTAACCCCCACTAATTTATTTTTTATTTTCTCAATATAAATTCCATATAACTTGAAATTTTATAATATATTTGTGTATTTATGAATTTTTATGTCTATATATAAAATTTTATTGGATTCTAGAGGCTGTATATATATAATGTGATTTGTTTTTTTAAGGAAATAGTGGGGTTTCATACCCCCTCACATATAACTTTATATTGATGTGGTTTTTGAACCCCCTCTAATTTGATAAATTATTTTGTGTCTTCAATCACCATAAATACCTTGGATTGGATGTGGATTTAACCAATTTAATTTTTGTTAATTTTTAAAAATAAATCCCATATAAATTCATTTTTTTTATAATTTCTATGAGTTTTTTTTCATGTGTGTGTATATATATATATATTATTATATTGTGTTTTAGATTATATATATGTATATATATAATGGCATTTGGTTTTATAAAATAAATAATGGGGGTTCACATCCCCCACTAATTTATGAAATTAGAGGGAGTTCATAACCTATAACTAATCCCATAGATTATATGGGGTTCATAAAATACCACTAATCTCTTATATTAAAGGGGTTTTAACCCTAACTAATATGGTTTTAATAAATCCAATAATTATTCAAATTTTATAATATATATGTGCATTTGCGTGTGTGTGTGTGTATATATATATATTATAAAGTCATTATATAAATGAGTTTAAATACATTATAATCATATATATATATAAGGATTTCATATAAATACATTAAAAAATTTCTTATACATATAAGAAAAAATGTATGTGTATATAAATATTTGAAAAAAATTAAAAATGTAATTATTAATATGTTCATTCAAATAAATAACATATATGTGGATTTATAAATAGAATAAATTTACTAAATACATCTATATTATGATTAATATTATACATATTTATTATTTAATAATTTTTTATTCAATATTTATGTATGAATAAATTTTTATTGAACTTTATATATATATATATAATATAGACAGAATTAAATATAAATATAAGTATAAATTTTATATAAATATATAATTAAAATATAAAAATATTAATATTTATATAATTATATATATATTTGTAAAATATATATAATCATATTATATTATATTGGATGATGGTATATATTAAATAAATTTAATATGTAATATATTTATTTTATGTATGTTAAATATAATATCATATAAATATAATAATTTATATACATATAAAAATATATGATAAATATAAACATATATATGTATTTACAAAACATATAATATATTTTACTATTCATATAAACATATGATATACATATATATTATCATTTTATCTTTGAAGATATGAATAATATATATATATATATTTGTATAGTATATTGGGCTTAGGGTCATCATGATTGGATGGGTTGCACATGTATCTGCAAACAAGGAAGCATTCGACAAAAGGTTCAGCCATTGTAAATTCTCTATCATTGTGTGAGTCGTGACTTTTAATGGTGAGAATAAATGGTGGTTCATGGATCAGATTAACAAACTTTCTATAGTTTGGAGCTTTGAGGAATGATGAGTGACTATAATGGGAAGGGATTATTTCCACATTATCTTTCACTATATTGAATTGAAATGGCATGAGTGGAACATTGGGGCCATTTCATTGAAACCAGGAAGCCTTATGATACAAGAGTTGGATATCAATTTTGAGCCACTAAATGTGAGAAACCCTCACATGCATGTATGAATTTTTATTTGAAAGTTAATCTAGAATTATTTTCACGAGAGAATTCTAGGGGATAAAACCTCTTCTATTGAAAACAACATTAGAATTAGAAAATCTAACAGACAATCCATGGTTTGGAAATTATTCTGGATTACTGTTGGAAGAGGATATGGCCACCACTTATGTGGAAAAAGCTATTCTCACCACATGGGAGGATAGTATGAAGATTCAAATACATTATGAAATGAATCCCAAGTTCTATAAGTATTGTGGCTTCTCTGGAAATATGGAAAATGAATGTATTATGTCCAATTTTTTTTACTATTTCCAACATCAGAGAACATGACGTTCACTTCTACAAGAGAGCCAATGAAATGGGTAAAGGGAAGAAAAGTGTCTCCATTGAGCTAGTAGGTTCCTCCCTTGGGAGGGACCATCAATGTTCAGAGTATTATGCTGTGTCAAAACCCAAGGTGGCTTTAGTTGTTGAAATTTTTGAAATTTATTTTACTATAGAGGACTTCAATATTCAGAAAAGTGACACAAAATTTATGATAAGCGAATAGTAAGTTTCATATCTATTAAAATGTGCATACAATATCCACCAAAATCATGGAGGGGGATTCCCATCTCTTAACAAGGATGAAAGCCCAATGTCTTTCCCCAAATATGATGCTCAAATCATTACTCCCAACTCATAAGGACATTCTTTTAACTACCACCATATTCTGTTCCGGACATTCAGTCATTTTTTGCCTCTCAACCTCCTCAGAACCTATTACAAGATCACAACATTGTTCCTTCTATCCTTCCCTATATCAAACAAATTTTTAAAAATGTAGGTATGTCTTAGGCAGAATCTGAGAATGGAAAATAGGATACAATGAGTCCCCAATAGCAGCTAGATAATTATTATTTGAATAATGCTCAGATCACTGCTCCCAACCCACAGGGGTATGATTTGAGCATATCTTCCAATACTACTCAAGACATGAAACACTTGGATGTCACACAACAATAATCAACTGAATTGGTTGAACTTCCTGATTAATAGATGATACATGGGATTATTCTGTGGTCAAAATGTAGTATGATGGTTGTATCTCGAAGCTTCCCAAGGAGTCTACTACGAGAAGCTATATGTGTACATCTAAAAATGACCTCGAAGGTGACCATATTACTTATCATGGCACAATGGAGGAACTATTCTCTCATGTCTATATGGGAGAAAATATGAAGAGAAAAATCATTGAACATTCCTCTATAGTTATTTACGAATATATTTATATTTTTAACCATCTTAGTTGAAATCTATTAGATTATGAGAACACGAATGAACCAGATAATAATATTGATTCTTTTTTGGATATTAAACTTGAAAATGAAAAATGAAAATGAAAAAAAATAAGAAAATAGATTAAAATATATTGATGGGAGGGCCTAAAAATAAGGTAAAATAAATAAATAAATGAAGATATTCATCTAGAATTATCATGTTTTTGGGAACTCTCACATAGTTAATCCCTTTATACCATTAATCATGACCCATAAACCCATGTAGGTTGTTATAGTTGAACCGAAAATGAATTGTAAAGAAGGACATCCATCAAATGGGCTTCTATTGGTTAGTCCTTTGTTTCAAAAAGAATTAATGATAATTTTACTAAAACTATTTGGGTTATCTAACATGAGATCATTTACATTCTATACTGCATTATGAATTAATGAGTTATTTCACGTGAGATTTGAATTAATGGGGTTATTGTCTATTTCTCAATTTATTATGTCTGTAACTTCTATACTGAAATAATTTCAATATGGAAGGATCTTGAATCATTTTATTCTCTGGTGTCTATGAGTAGGATTAATATGGGAGACTTTAATACTATCATTATACCTGATGAGAATACTGGCACTCACTTCAATAGATTAAAGGCCACTAATTTCTCTTCATTTATTCATAAATTTCATTTTATTAAATTCCAAATTGTGGTATAAGATTATACATGGATTAGGTACACTCTCAATCAAAATAAATATAGCAGATTAGAAAAATATCTAGTTCAAATTGATGAATGAAATTATCTCATCACAGTCTCTAGATTGAATCCTCCCAAATGGCATTCTGATCATAACCCAATTTTAATGTATATTTTAGCTACTATGATAAGTACAAACCCCCTTCAAATTAAGCTCAATAATGCATAACATATTTTTCCTAGATATAGGGATGTTTTTGTAGATGTTTGAATGATTTAATCTACAAGAATTCATATTTCAATCCAATCTACCAAGATAAAAAATGTACAAAAATTTCTCAAATAATGGAGTATGGAATCCATTTAATATTTGTATAGAGACATTAAAGTAGTTGAAAAACCTCTTCTTCATTGTGAAAATGTAATCTAGAATTAGTATTCTCCCTCTATAAATGAGATTAATACCTTATCTCAGCTTGATGCCCTCTATACCTTTAGATAGGACTAGTGAAGAGTCAAAATTCTTCCAAATTTTTATAAGAACCGGATAAGAATTTATTATACATTGAGTGTTTACATAGAGAGAAGAAGACTCGAAGGGGTGTAAATGTTATTGAAATTAATGGGTTCTACTTTAGGTAAGAGCTGGAAATCATAGATTCTATTATTAAATACATTCATGATCTATATTCAGAGAATTATAATAATGTCTTGTTGTTTATTCTTGAAAACATTGAGCCCACTATAAATTCTCCATAGAACAGGATGATTGTTGTAGTTCAAACAGAAAAATAAATCAAGTCTTTTATTTTATCTTAAAATACTGATAGTGTGGATGGGACTTATTGGATTACTAATAAATTCATCACATTATATTTGGATATTTTACATCATGATGTTATCAATTGTGTTAGAGAATTCATAAACCATACGTTTATTCTATATGGTGATAGTGATTATTTCTTTTCCTTCTTTCCAAAAAAGAAAATTCCTTGGAGATCATGTATTTTAGACAAGTTTTAATTAGAATAAAAATCCCCAATATCATTAAAAATATTATTTCCACTAGGCTTTGACACATTTCTAGTGATATAATAACCCCTAATCAATTTGGATTTGTCTCTATAATAAATATTTAGAATTCCCTTCTTATTACATCATAATGTGTCAACATTATGAATATGAATGTTAATAATTGAATATTTCCCCTTTAATAGAAAATTTTAATGTTATTTGAAACTATAAAGTTGGGATTCATCTTTTCTAGTCTCAAGAAACATGGATTCTCTAAGACATTCATAAAATATGTCAATTTCATTATGAATAGATCTAGGTTATATGTCTTCATTAATGGCTCTTCTAGATGGTATTTTCAATTCTCTAGGGGTGTCGAATAAGAAGACCCCATCTCTGGGAAATTTATACCTTCGATGAATACAACATATGTGTTTACATCAACGATCTTGAGAAAATGAGTCTATATAAAATATTTATGTTTTGAAGGGATCATTTCAATACCCCACCTCTTTTATGATGACTACATCCAATTATTTGGGATAACTGACAAAGGTACTATATCATGTATCAAGAAAATCCATACTCATTACGAGGAGGTATTTGTACAACTGATAAGTTGGAATAATTCCATTATCATGTTTTGGAATGGGATTAATATCTCTAGGAAAAATTGGATTTCCAAGAAACTGGGAGTGAGGAAGAAGACCCTCACTTTTATGTACCTCAAGATTTCTCTATTTTGTGGATGGTTAAAAACAAGAAACCCTGAATGTACATACACTAGTATTATTTCTCAAATGTCTAACAGTAAATGGGATAAAATTTCTTAAGCGATAAGAATTTGTCTCCTGAATTCTGTCATATCATCTATGTGTATCAATGGATTTTCTACTTATAAATGGACTTGTACTCTCATTTAGGAGATTCATATTCTTATCAGGAATTTCATTTTTACTAGATACATATTTAAAAAGAATCACATTACTATATCTTAGAATGAATGGATTAAACAAATTGATTTGGGGGTATAGGAAATAAGGATCTAAAAATCATCAATGATTCCCCAATTATAAAATTAATTCGGATTTTTTCGACATCCACTAATGTTTCTCAAGAATTTTTCACATTGATTGATAAAAAATATACATAATGGACATATATGTATGTCTTATACACTATATGGCCTACCATTAAACATTTTTATCATGGAACCATGGAGTGATCAACATTTCTTATCTCTAAGAGTTCTCTCCTCAATATTTGGATCAAAAAAAGGATGGACATACACTTACATGAATGAATTTAGGTCCCCCCCGCTTAAGGAAAATCACTTCATTTGATATTTTTTGTTAGAACCCAGAACTACAAGGTTGTATGTGCACTCTAATCAGGCTGGAGTTACAGAGATATATATTCACTGATTATGACATCTTGGTGTAGACCCCAAATTCAACTAGACATTTATACTGAAATGATTATTATATGTACATGCGTCATGGTTCAGTCCCCACTCCCTTGTGGACAATAGCTTTCACCACGTCCTTCATTGTTCCCTATAATTACATATTACGTTGGAGAGCATGGAAGTGATGAATTCGAGTACAACATATCATTCAGAAAACTAGAATGCATATTGATCTGTTTTGATGTCTTTGAATGATTTCTAATCAAACTATACAACATGTTTTCATAGGCTTCCAATTCTCATGGAGAATATTCCAATTAATGCCTTCTTTTTCTAGGTATATTTGTCAATAGATTTTCTGGATGGATTTATGACCATCATTATAAATGAAAAATATATTGATAAGATCCTTTCCCTCCAGAATGATGGAGTGGAAACTTTTTTTCCTTCATTTTGAAGTCTAGAAACAACATATCATTTAAGAATCACATGTACTATTTAAGGGAATGTATAAATGTTGTGAACATGGAGGACTTGGTATCCTCAAAAATTCACACAGGTTCCCTAAATAATAATGTATCAGACTTAATTATTCTGCTATGGATTTGGGTCCCTAGCAGGGTCAGGAAACCCATGATGCTAAAATCATGTTGATGGATCCCACTAATCTCCTCATGGCTTAATGCGAGTGTGTATAATGGATTATTTCGGTGCACCAAGACCTTGGAGATGTGGCAACTTCTTTCATTCTCATCATTGTCTCATTAAAGGATTCTTCTAAAAATATTTTGAAATTGTTTCTATGACTGAATCTGTGCAATGGGAAATGAATAAAGTTGTCATGAATGATAACCAACATGGTTGGACACATATATGGTTGGAATATGACTCTACCATAACGATGTACATTCCTAAGACAAGTTCTGGGAATGTTCCATGGTTAATATGTCCATCTTCGATTTGATTTCATCAACTTCATGAATGTATTTAGATTGATGCCACTCATTCTTATAGGGAGGCCTACCATGTAGCTTATGCATTAGGAAAGTGATTAATCACATAGGTATCATAGAGATAATCATTTTTTGCCCCATATTTTTACTCCAATCTTGAGGATACAATTGTGTGTATTGTTGATCACTCTTGAAATTGTAATCCCCTTTGTTTCGACACTATTTCTATTTTGTATTAGTTTTTTTCGGTCCTGCTTTTTCTTGACCCTCAACATGTTTTAATATATATATTAATCATATATTATATATAAATATATTATATATAGAAATATATTTTATATCATTAATATATATATATATATTATAATTATATATATATTAAATAATATATATATTATTATATAAATATATTTAATTATGATAACAAATAATATTTATTTTAATAATTAACCCAATATATATATATCATAATATTTATAATGTAAATGAAAATTGATATTCAATACTATATAGAGGAGGAGGCATGAGATCTTGGTGTTCTTTCGATACAGGGTTAAAAACCAATAAGGTGTAGAATTTGTTTCGATCAATGTGGTCAATGGGGAGGGTGCATGTGGAATCAGATGGGGAGATGATCAAATGCATATTGGGGTAGGGTCTTCTGAGTGTACTAGAGGGAGAGGGTGGGTGCTTTTCAAATAAATAGGGAGTGGATCGTCTGATTGATCTATATTAGAGGTAAATCTTGAAGACTAGAGGTGTGGAGGGGTGATTATGAGGTGGGAACTGAATGGGGTGGAAATAAGACTCAAGGTGGAGGTATGGGGTGACAAGGGTAGGGTTTGGAGCAAAACAACAAACAAAAACTTCATAAAAATTTTAAAAAATGATAATTTTAGGGTGGTTTTGACCACCAAAAAATTTGTGATCAATTAGAGGTAATGATAGAAAACTAAACCTAAATTTTATTTCAATAATAATTAGGGGAAATTTAAACTACCTCTAAAATTGATACATTAATTAGAGGGGGTTTACACCTCTTATAAATGATTAAATTAATGGATGTTATGTAAAACTGATGAAACATTTTACATCAATAATAATTAGGGGTCGTTAAAACACCCCTACAATTTATATTATTTTTAGAGAGGGATTAAACCACCCCTACAAGGGTTCTTTCTAGAAAAATATGTTATCATTAAAGGGTGTTAAAATTAACCACTAAAATAACTTCCTCTAAATACCATCATACTTTATCAGGGTTATCTAGAAACATCCCTTAAGAACATTAAATGGACACTTTATTTGTGGTTTTGGGAACTAACACGAATGTTTTTAAAGGGGTTATTTCCCCTCTATATGAAAAAAATAACCATATCTAATCACCTATTTATCTATATTAAAAATTTACTAAGACATTATCAATGTCGTAATACCTTTAAATAATATTTTACTATGCAAACCTGTTATGCTGCAGACCCACACTCTTATACCTGGTTATGTAAACCCCTAATTTAGAAACATTCTAGGATACCAGTTGTAAAAATCCCATATATAACCATTCTTAACTACAAATGTAATAATCATTTTTTCACCTATTACATCTCATGGATGTTTTCCTGTCTAAAAATTTAGATAATTTTCAAAAATAATAAACTATTAAATGATTTCTTTCTTAACTAATGGATATTTATTTATTCACTATATATGAAAATACTTGTAAAATATATCCCCTACTCATTTTATTTAGAATGAAGAAGAACATTACATTTCTATAACCGACATCCCACAGATGCCAATGGTTAGGAATATATTCCAAGGGATTCATTAATAGATGGGGGAGATTTTTCATCTGAAAATAAAGCAATAAACTGAACATTTCATTACATAAAAATATAATAAATAAATCATGATAAAAACAAAAGACAACTCAATATTTCATTTATATAAAAAAATAACAAGAGTACCACAATAGAATTCTAAAAAACATCCAAGATGCATCGAAGGACTAAAAAACCACCACAGCTCAAAGAAAATGGGAAGATATATCCTAACACCAACTCCAACTCCATGATCTAGAATCATAAAGTAGCACCATAGAAGTGAATGCTTCACCTTTACCAATACCCAAATAAATAAAATTTTTAAAATTACAATGTACCAATAAAGGGATGAGTACTGAAAAAAATATGTTTCCCCCAAATTACTTCCCTGGTCATGCCACTAGAATAGAATATGTAATTCCATGAATATAAAACATTTTATATAAAACAATTTATAAAGATTTTATATCAAAATACAATCATGTTCACAAAAAAATAGTTCTCAGAAATCAATTTCATTTACTAAGGAAAATAACCAAAAATACATTATACCAATTTAACAAGTTTCATTTGGGTATAAACTATTCCATTTACACATATCCATAAAACCAACCAGACATGAAACTATTTGATAGGTGAGATCCCAAAACCTTTTCTATCCCATTAATAATGGGGGTGAATCTGTACCCTTATCCATATTAAATTGACATGAGAAGACACATAATTTTTGATGGGGTACATACCAAACCTTTATCCATCTTATTAATTATGGTGAATACTCTTTACACTTATCAATCCTGAATTCACGTTAATATACACAACCATTATTAGGGGAAAAAAATGCCAAATCAACTATTTCAACCATTGTAATAAAAGCATAATTTTATTTAAAAAATGTAAAGACCTGCAAATTTCAAGGAAATTTTTTTCTTAATTTTCTTTGGAATTTTACAAGAGCACAGCTTCAGACGGAACCTGATTCCGAGGCCCGGTGTGCCCGGAATCAATTTCCAAAGTTTGGCTCGGGTACGTTCAGTGAACGGACGAGCGGGTTTTTCTATCTTTTGAACCGGTGCCCGGAATCGAATTCTGAGGGCACCGATGAAATCGCAGCGCCGGTATTTGCTTAGAAACGCCTCTTCCGGAGTTGCGTTTGCCCAGACGTGGTTTTTAAATTTTGGGGCTTTAAGTCAGAAATAAAATAAAATTTGTGCGAAAACTTTATTTTATTTCACTTAAGCTGCTTGGAAGCCACTTGAAGCCACTTAAAGGCGGCTTGATCTGAGCTGAACTGGATAGGATGCTATCCAGAAATATCCTACCCCCTTGGTAGGATATTTGTGAGGTGGGGCCCGCACGAGCCCCGCCGTTTCTTTCGCTAAGTAACGCACCCGCGAAAACCCGTCAAAGTAACTGAAAAGTCAACCGACGCATTTTCTTAAATTCTTAACAGACCATTTAATTGAGCGGTTTATTTCATGAATTAAATGGGCTGTTTCACTCGTTGAATTAATTCAACGAACTGATAGGTCGTTACTTACGCTTTTACGTTTGTTGGCATGTTTATAAAATAAGACCAACCTAAAAAATCCTTTGAAAGGATTTGAGAGGACCTTTGTTTCTTCATCTCCCCTCCTCGCGAAGAACGCGAAGAACGCGAAGAACGCGAAGAACGCCGGCGACCGGAATTCGACGACGCACACCGTGATCTGCGACGTCGACGAGCTCTACCCACGACGTTCTTCGGCGACGCCTCTTCTTCCGTGGCCGATCCTCGTTCGGCAACTAAGGTGAGAATCGGATCGTTAATTCTCCTTTTTTTAATTTAATTTCAATAACAACGGATTTAATTAATTAAATCCGTTTGTTCTAGATCCGGAGATCGTCGGCGCGACGTTTTTCCCGCGGTGCGACGAACGTCCCTTCCGCGACGAGCGATTCCGCGACGACCTCACGTCCGACGACGACAAGTAGGGGTTTTTTTTTTCTTGATGATTCTTTCCCGTGTTTATTCTTTTGAAATAAAGAACCCGATCACGGAACAATTTTAATTTGTTTAAAATTGTTGATTGGTTTTTCCTTTTCCCCCGTTGAGTTTATGACATCGTGGAGGGTGCGGGTCTAACGAACAAGACCCGGCAACCCTCCGCTGATCTTTTGTTGTGCGGATTCGGCGGACGATGACGAACCGTGCGGCAAGGGCGATCCGTTGATCCCGCAGTGAAGATCGGCCCCCGGGAGGAGCAACGGCGCAGACGGGAGGCAAAACGGGCCACCGGAGCAACTCCGGCGGCCCGCGGAAGGCGGCGGCGGCGCCCGGCGCGCCGCCGTGGAGGAGTTCCGCAGCGGCTGAAGCCGCGGCGGGGGCGGCCGGTTCCGCGGCCGCGCGGAACCGGGGAGGGACGCGGCGGCCCGGCCGCGTCCGCGTGATAGCCCCCCCCCCCCCCCCCCCCCGCGGGGCCGCGTTTCCCTCCAAGCCGCGGGTCAAACCCGCGGCAGTTGCTTCGGCCGCTCGGCCGAAGCCGAGCCGGCCGGTTCGGTCGGCCGGGCCGCGCCCAGGCCGGACCGACCCGGTTCGGGCCGACCCGGTTCGGCCGACCCAGGGGGGGTTCGGGCCGGGTCGCCCCGGGCCCAGAACCCCCGTTTCGGGCCTTCTTCGGTCTTTTGCCCATATCTTGGGCCTGGGACCTCCGATTGACGAACCGTCAGCGGCTACGCGATCCTTGGATAGATACGGTCGTTTTGGTATATTATACTCAAGGTTTCGGAAGACTTTGGGTTCGGCCGGGTTGGTTCGTACACGAAACCAACCGGGCCCTCGGAGCGGAAACGCTCATAACTTGAGCTATGGACGTCCGATCGACGTACCGTCAGCTGTGGTAGTTTCCTCTAAGTGAGACGGAACTTTTGGCATACTCCGCCCGAGGATCGAACACAGGCGGAGTACGGTCGGGTTGGTTTTGCCCTAAAAACCAACCGGGCCCCTGGGACGAAAATGCCAATAACTCTCAGACCGGGCGTCTGATCGACGCGCCGTCTGTTGCGTTGAGATCCTGTTGTCGTTACAGAACTTTTGGGTACATCAACTTCGGACTACTTGTCAGTTGATGTATCAGCCTCTCGGCTCGTGGAGCGGACCCTCCTAAACGAGCTCGCTATGTGCGGGAACCCTAGCGCTGGCTGTGACTTCGATGACAGAGCAGAGATCCTCCGTGGACTGCGACGACGGCAGAGTAGAGATCCTCCATGGACTGCGGCGACGTCAGAGTAGAGATCCTCCGTGGACTGCGCCGACGGCAGAGCAGAGATCCTCCGTGGACTGCGGCGACGGCAGAGCAGAGATCCTTCGTGGACTGCGGCGACGACTGTGCAGAGATCCTCAGTGGACTGCGTCGACTACTGCACTCAGCGATCCTACGTGGATCAGTGCTGCAGGTTCTGTGTGAGCTCGATCCTATGTGGGTCCTTACTACCGGTTCTGTGTGAGCCACTGCCTACAGGTTCTGTGTGAGCCCGATCCTATGTGGGTCTTTTGCGGGGGTTAGTACCTATCGATCCTTCGTGGGTCCGACGACTTAGATGGATCAGTGATCATCTTTGACGTCATCTGAAAAAGTATACCTGGTTGAGCTGAATCTTATGTTACTCTCCTTTGTGGATTGTGTTGAACTATCCTATGTGGATTTACTCTTTACTCTCCTTGTGGATTTGAGTCTTGCTTTCCTTTGTGGATTGAGTTGTTCTTGAGCTCGTGAGCAGAGCTAGAATTGGGGACATAGGTAAATGTATGGGCATATACCTAAGTCGAGTCAGATGTTACTTCGTGATTGCATCTTTCTTTTGTGCTATATCCTTTGTGGATTTCGGGAGACCTTCGGGGGTCTCGGGGTCCTTACTGAGTAGCTTATACTCACCCCTTCACGGGCTATGCCCGCACCTTGTTGTGTTGGTTGCAGACGACGGACAGCGCTGATCACGGTTGGGGCGTGGAGCAGGACGGTACCTGTAGGTGGACCACTAGGCGGGACGTGCTCGGAGCGGACGTGGGACCCGAGGAGCCTGGAGGCTATCTGTACCCACCCTTCAGGTGGTATTGCCAGTGGACGACACGAGGCCGCCATCTTTTCTTCAGTTGCTATTCTTTACTTTTTCAGTTGTACTTTACAGTTGGGCTTGTATTTCCGGCCCCCTTTACTTTTCTGCACTTTGTAGTTACTTTCCGCTTGCTGACTCTGTGGTGGTTGTTACTTTTAAAGGCAATGCCTTCCCTGTTTACCGGGATTTTACGCCTTGGTGCTAGTCGCCAGCCCCTGGCCTATGGAAGGCGGGCTTGGGGTAGTCACGGCACGGGCCCCGAGGTCGGGTCATGACAAATTGGTATCAGAGGTGGTCGGTTCTACCGCAGACTCTGATCGTCTTTTCTTTCTATGTGAAGCAATAGTGTTTAGTGTATTGAGTGTGGTTATCAGTTCAGGGAGCCCAGTGTTGGTGCGGCGGCCGACGTATCCGTACACTAGGACCCTGACTCCTGATTTCCGACTTAATGCATGAAAACATTGATTGCGTGTGTGTTCCAAGTTTTATTTGTGATTACTTGTGTCAGCTCACCGGGTATACTGATCTGCTTTATGAAAGTCTCAAGTTTTCCTTGTGATTACTTGTGCCAGCTCAACAGGTATACTGTTCTGACTGTGGTGCTCTTGTTCTCTTTTTCAGGATGGCCCCGCGACGACAGCCAGCTAGGGTTCCGAGTGTAGGGCGCGACGGCAGCCCACCGAGCGACGAGGCCTCGGTGCAGGGCCCTTTGCCAGCAGTGGCACCGGCGGTAGCTTTACCCGCCGAGCCACCGATGCTACCAGTACCAGACGCTGACGATGCACGTCGCCTCAGGGCACTGCATGAGTTTCAGAGCCAGCGACCGCCCAGGTTTCGCGGTGAGGCGGACCCCCAGGCCGCCGAGGACTGGCTAGAGGCGGTGGTACGGATCTTTAGGCTAGTGAGGACACCAGCGGATCTCATGGTGATTCTTGCGGCGAGCCTCCTGCAGGCGGCGGCAGGACGATGGTGGAGCTTGATGCTCCAGGTTCACGATGAGGCATCCTTGCTCTGGGTAGACTTCGAGAGCCTCTTCCGCTCTGAGTTCGTCCCGGCCACCCTCCGAGCGGTGCTCATCCAGGAGCTTCTCCAGCTGCGCCAGGGCAGCATGACGGTCGCTCAGTACGCGGCGAGGTTCACTGACCTATCTCGCTACTCGACCGACATGGTACGGGACCCCTTCTTCCGGGCCCGGACCTTCGAGCAGGGCTTGCGGCAGGAGATTCGGGCGTCGCTGATCTCCCTCAGCATTCCGACCCAGGCGGGAGTGTTGGAGCGAGCCCTCCTGATCGAGAGCTTCCTGGCAGAGCCTTCTCTAGCGGCGAGACCTAGCGCAGGGCGGCAGGTAGCTGAGTCTTCGGCAGCAGGTAGCCGACGGATGACTCTCGGGTCCAGGCAGACCAGACCCCCACGCAGACGGCCTCAGGACACCGGCTCAGCAGTGCGAGGCACACAGCGGAGTGCCAGCCTTCCGAGAGGCAGGCTGTGCTACTCCTGTGGCGGGCAGGGTCACATGGCTCGTGACTGCCCGACTCGCCGACCAGAGGAGCAGCAGACGGTGGAGGGGCCACCCAGGCAGAGGCAGAGGGTCGACCGTGGCGGTCCGCAGTGAGGAGGCGGACGAGGCAGAGGAGCTGGACAAGCAGCGGGTGGTGGGCGACGCTTCCAGGCTCTACCCCCACCACCACCAGGAGGGCCACCTCGACCACAGGGAGCTGGCGGGCAGGGACAGGCCCAGCTCCAGGCAGTGGAGGCCTTCGACCCCGACATGCCAGAGATGATTCGAGGTACGATCTGTGTCTATTCCACCCTTGCTGCAGTACTTATAGACATAGGAGCGAGTCACTCTTTCATAGCCTCTGCCCTTGTTCGGAGCTCGGAGATTCCGACTGAGCCGTTGGCTCGATCCTTATGGCTAGAGACTCCTACGGGAGCAGACTCGACGATTACGCACTGGTGCCGGCAGTGTGAGCTTACTCTAGGAGGCGAGAGCTTTGGCTGGGATCTCCTTGTAGCGGCGTCGAGGCCTTACGACGTCATCTTGGGCATGGATTGGCTATCCACGGTTCATGCCCAGATCGACTGTTTTAGGCGCAAGGTGCGATGTGTTCGCACCGACGGGAGCAGGTTTACCTTCACCGGCGAGAAGGGAACCTTTGCAGCACAGGATGGACTTCCGCGGAGGAGAGTGCAGCCCATCTCTCATCAGTTCGCTAGCCTCATCCTAGGAGCAGTGGACGTGCGGAGTCCAGTTTTTCCTGCAGTGGTGGACCAGTACGTGGACGTCTTTCCCGACGACGTTCCAGGGCTACCTCCTCGTAGAGAGTTAGACTTTTACATCGACTTGTACCCCGGGACAGCCCCGATATCTACTCCAGCATATCGGATGGCCCCCGCCGAGCTTCGAGAGCTGCGGGTACAGTTGGAGGACTTTCAGAGCAAGGGGTTTATCCGACCCAGTGTTTCACCCTGGGCTTCCCCGATTTTGTTCGCTAAGAAGGCGGACGGGAGCTTGCGACTGTGTGTCGACTATCGTCGCCTGAACCAGGTGACAGTGAGGAACAAGTATCCGCTGCCACGGATTGATGACCTCTTCGATCAGCACAAGGGAGCACGGTGGTTCTCGAAAATAGACCTCCGGTCAGGCTATCATCATCTCAGAGTTCGAGACGAGGACGTGCAGAAGACGACCTTCAGGTGTCGGTATGGCCATTATGAGTTCTTGGTTATGCCGTTCGGCGTAACCAATGCTCCAGCAGTGTTCATGAGCCTCATGAACAGGATCTTCCAGCCATACCTCGACCGATTTGTCGTGGTCTTCATTGACGACATTTTGGTATACTCGACGACTGAGAAAGAGCATGCCTACCACCTGCGAGTTGTGCTAGACACACTCCGAGAGCACCAGCTTTATGGCAAGCTCTCAAAATGCCAGTTCTGGTTACGTGAGGTCCATTTCTTGGGGAACGTCATCTCTGAGGCGGGAGTTGCAGTGGATCCCGCGAAGATCGAGGCAGTGCTAGCTTGGGAGCCACCCAAGAGCGTGACAGAGGTGCGGAGTTTCTTGGGCTTATCCGGATACTATCGGAGATTTGTGCCGGACTTCTCCAGAGTTGCGGCACCACTCTCAGCCTTGACAAAGAAGGGGAAACCCTTTGTGTGGTCAGACAGATGTCAGCAGGGCTTCCAGGAGCTGAGACAGAGATTGACCAGCGCACCTATCTTGAGGTTGCCTGAGGAGGGAGTTGGATACGTAGTTTACTGCGATGCATCAGGGACTGGACTCGGGTGCGTCCTGATGCAGGAGCGGGCCGTGATCGCCTACGGATCACGTCAGTTGAGGCCGCATGAACAGAACTACGCCACTCATGACCTGGAGTTAGCAGCAGTGGTCTTCGCTCTGAAGACTCGGCGGCACTATCTGATGGGCGAGCGCTTCACAGTCTTTTATGACCACCAGAGTCTCAGGTATATCTTCTCTCAGAAGGACCTAAACCTGAGACATCGGAGATGGCTTGAGTTCCTCCAGGACTATGACTTTGATATAGTCTATACTCCTGGGAAGGGGAACGTGGTAGCCGATTCCCTCAGCAGGAGGACGAGCATTCAGCTACTTGAGGAGGCGACGGAGCAGCTAGCCTCCTTACAGATATCCTTCGTGGATAGAGACGGAGCAGCCTTTCTTCAGTCTCTCATAGTCTCTCCTCCACTTCTACAGCGGGTCAGAGAGGCTCAGTGTGGGGACGCTGACTGTGAGACCCGGCGTGCACTGATATCCTCAGGTCAGGCGCCTGATGGCTTCTCCCTTGGAGCAGAGCACGACATCCTTTTCAGAGGACGTACCTTCGTACCATCCGCTTTACGAGAGGAGGTGCTGAGAGAGTTTCACACTTCTCCCTTGGCGGTGCATCCCGGAGTGGCGAAGATGTACCAGGATCTCAGGCGATAGCACTGGTGGTCGGGCATGAAGAAAGCTGTGGCAGAGTTCGTTTCACGATGCCTCACCTGCCAGCAGGTGAAGGCAGAGCATCAGGTACCAGCAGGCTTGGTACAGCCCTTGGAGTTCCCGGAGTGGAAGTGGGACGGCATATCTATGGACTTCGTGACTGGACTTCCACGCACTTCCAGAGGTCACGACTCCATTTGGGTGATTGTCGACCGACTCACCAAGTCGGCACACTCCTTACCCATCAGAGAGCAGGGCTCAGTGGGGAGCTTGGGACGTCTTTACGTCAAGGAGATCGTACGGCTTCACGGGGTTCCATCATCTATCGTCTCCGATCGAGATGCTCATTTCACTTCCCAGCTTTGGAAGGGGTTGCAGGAGGCGTTCGGGACGCGGCTCCATCTGAGCACATCCTTCCACCCTCAGACGGATGGTCAGACTGAGAGGACCATACAGACACTCGAGGACATGCTCCGTGCATGTGTTCTCGACTTTGGTCGCAGCTGGGAGGACCACCTACCCTTAGTGGAGTTCGCGTACAACAATAGCTACCACTCCACCATCGGGATGGCACCATACGAGGCATTGTACGGCAGACCCTGCAGATCACCGTTGTGCTGGACAGACCCTGGGGAGTCAGCACTCGTGGGACCAGAGATGGTCCGAGCCACGACAGAGAAGGTCCAGATCATCCAGGAGAGGATGAGGACAGCTCAGAGCCGGTAGAAGTCATATGCTGACAGGAGGCGGAGGCCACTGGTGTTCGAGGATGGCGACCACGTCTTTTTGCGTGTCTCACCTCGACGTGGTTTACGGAGATTTGGCCGAGGCGGAAAGTTGTCTCCACGCTTCATCGGGTCTTTCCAGGTCCTCAGCAGGATAGGAGAGGTGGATTATCACCTGGCTCTACCACCTCAGTTGCACCGGGTGCACGACGTCTTCCATGTGTCTCAGCTGAGGAGATACGTGCATGACCCGATGCACATCATCGACTTTGGGGAGCTGGACGTGGACGATGGGGCGACTTTTGCGGAGGTCCCAGTGGAGATCGAGGATCGACAGGAGCGGGTCCTACGTGGGCGGTCGATTCCTCTTGTTCGCGTCAGATGGCAGCACGGGAACCTCCAGGAGAGCACTTGGGAGCGGGAGGCTCAGATTCGTGCTCAGTACCCCCAATTGTTACCCTAGTTTTTGATGTATCTTTACGGGGACGTAAAGCCCTGAGGTGGGAGTAATGTAAAGACCCGAAAATTTCAAGAAATTTTTTTTCTTAATTTTCTTTGGAATTTTACAAGAGCACAGCTTCAGACGGCACCTGATTCCGAGGCCCGGTGTGCCCGGAATCAATTTCCGAAGTTTGGCTCGGGTACGTTCAGTGAACGGACGAGCGGGTTTTTCTATCTTTTGAACTGGTGCCCGGAATCGAATTCTGAGGGCACCGATGAAATCGCAGCGCCGGTATTTGCTTAGAAATGCCTTTTCCGGAGTTGCGTTTGCTCAGACGTGGTTTTTAAATTTTGGGGCTTTAAGTCAGAAATAAAATAAAATTTGTGCGACAACTTTATTTTATTTCACTTAAGCTGCTTGGAAGCCACTTGAAGCCACTTAAAGGCGGCTTGATCTGAGCTGAACTGGATAGGATGCTATCCAGAAATATCCTACCCCCTTGGTAGGATATTTGTGATGTGGGGCCCGCACGAGCCCCGCCGTTTCTTTCGCTAAGTAACGCACCCGCGAAAACCCGTCAAAGTAACTGAAAAGTCAACCGACGCGTTTTCTTAAATTCTTAACAGACCATTTAATTGAGCAGTTTATTTCGTGAATTAAATGGGCTGTTTCGCTCGTTGAATTAATTCAACGAACTGATAGGTCGTTACTTACGCTTTTGCGTTTGTTGGCATGTTTATAAAATAAGACCAACCTAAAAAATCCTTTGAAAGGATTTGAGAGGACCTTTGTTTCTTCATCTCCCCTCCTCGCGAAAAACGCGAAGAACGCGAAGAACGCGAAGAACGCGAAGAACGCCGGCGACCGGAATTCGACGACGCACACCGTGATCTGCGACGTCGACGAGCTCTACCCACGACGTTCTTCGGCGAAGCCTCTTCTTCCGCGGCCGATCCTCGTTCGACAACTAAGGTGAGAATCGGATCGTTAATTCTCCTTTTTTTTTTAATTTAATTTCAATAACAACGGATTTAATTAATTAAATCCGTTTGTTCTAGATCCGGAGATCGTCGGCGCGACGTTTTTCCCGCGGTGCGACGAACGTCCCTTCCGCGACGAGCGATTCCGCGACGACCTCACATCCGACGATGACAAGTAGGGGTTTTTTTTTCTCGATGATTCTTTCCCGTGTTTATTCTTTTGAAATAAAGAACCCGATCACGGAACAATTTTAATTTGATTAAAATTGTTGATTGGTTTTTCCTTTTCCCCCGTTGAGTTTATGACTAACGCGGAGGGTGCGGGTCTAACGAACAAGACCCGGCAACCCTCCGCCGATCTTTTGTTGTGCGGATTTGGCGGACGACGACGAACCGTGCGGCAAGGGCGATCTGTTGATCCCGCAGTGAAGATCGGCCCCCGGGAGGAGCAACGGCGCAGACGGGAGGCAAAACGGGCCACCGGAGCAACTCCGGCGGCCCGCGGAAGGCGGCGGAGGCAGCCGGTTCCGCGGCCGCGCGGAACCGAAGAGGGATGCGGCGGCCCGGCCGCGTCCGCGTGACAGGCGCCCCCCCCCCCCCCCCCCCCCCGCGGGGCCGCGTTTTCCTCCAAGCCGCGGGTCAAACCCGCGGCAGTTGCTTCGGCCGCGCGGCCGAATCCGAGCCGGCCGGTTCGGTCGGCCGGGCCGCGCCCAGGCCGGACCGGACCCGGCCCAGACGGGTCGGGCCGGGTCGGGCCTACCCGGTTCGGGCCGACCCAGGGGGGGTTCGGGCCGGGTCGCCCCGGGCCCAGAACCCCCGTTTCGGGCCGTCTTCGGCCTTTTGCCCATATCTTGGGTCTGGGACCTCTGATTGACGAACCGTCAGCGGCTACGCGATCATTGGATCGATACGGTCGTTTAGGTATATTATACTCAAGGTTTCGGAAGACTTTGGGTTCGGCCGGGTTGGTTCGTACACGAAACCAACCGGGCCCTCGGAGCGGAAACGCTCATAACTTGAGCTACGGACGTCCGATCGACGTACCGTCAGCTGTGGTAGTTTACTCTAAGTGAGACGGAACTTTTGGCATACTCCGCCCGAGGATCGGATACAGGCGGAGTACGGTCGGGTTGGTTTTGCCCTAAAAACCAACCGGGCCCCTGGAACGAAAATGCCAATAACTCTCAGACCGGGCGTCCGATCGACGCGCCGTCTGTTGCGTTGAGATCATGTTGTCGTTACGGAACTTTTGGATACATCAACTTCGGACTACGTGTCAGTTGATGTATCAGCCTCTCGGCTCGTGGAGCGGACCCTCCTAAAGGAGCTCGCTATGTGCGGGAACCCTAGCGCTGGCTCTGACTTCGACGACAGAGCAGAGATCCTCCGTGGACTGCGACGACGGCAGAGCAGAGATCCTCCGTGGACTGCGGCGACGACAGAGCAGAGATCCTCCGTGGACTGCGGCGACGGCAGAGCAGAGATCCTCCGTGGACTGCGGCGACGGCAGAGCAGAGATCCTTCGTGGACTGCGGCGACGACTGTGCAGAGATCCTCAGTGGACTGCGTCGACTACTGCACTCAGCGATCCTACGTGGATCAGTGCTGCAGGTTCTGTGTGAGCCCGATCCTATGTGGGTCCTTACTACCGGTTCTGTGTGAGCCACTGCCTACAGGTTCTGTGTGAGCCCGATCCTATGTGGGTATTTTGCGGGGGTTAGTACCTATCGATCCTTCGTGGGTCCGACGACTTAGATGGATCAGTGATCATCTTTGACGTCATCTGAAAAAGTATACCTGGTTGAGCTGAATCTTATGTTACTCTCCTTTGTGGATTGTGTTGAACTATCCTATGTGGATTTACTGTTTACTCTCCTTGTGGATTTGAGTCTTGCTTTCCTTTGTGGATTGAGTTGTTCTTGAGCTCGTGAGCAGAGCTAGAATTGGGGACTTAGGTATATGTATGGGCATATACCTAAGTCGAGTCAGATGTTACTTCGTGATTGCATCTTTCTTTTGTGCTATATCCTTTGTGGATTTCGGGAGATCTTCGAGGGTCTCGGGGTCCTTACTGAGTAGCTTATACTCACCCCTGCACGGGCTATGCCCGCACCTTGTTGTGTTGGTTGCAGACGACGGACAACGCTGATCACGGTTGGGGCGTGGAGCAGGACGGTACCTGGAGGTGGACCACTGGGCGGGACGTGCTCGGAGCGGACGTGGGACCCGAGGAGCCTGGAGGCTATCTGTACACACCCTTTAGGTGGGATTGCCAGTGGACGACACGAGGCCGCCGTCTTTTCTTCAGTTGCTGTTCTTTACTTTTTCAGTTGTACTTTACAGTTGGGCTTGTATTTCCGGCTCCCTTTACTTTTCTGCACTTTGTAGTTACTTTCCGCTTGCTGACTCTGTGGTGGTTGTTACTTTTAAAGGCAATGCCTTCCCTGTTTACCGGGATTTTACGCCTTGGTGCTAGTCGCCAGCCCCTGGCCTATGGAAGGCGGGCTTGGGGTAGTCACGGCACGGGCCCCGAGGTCGGGTCGTGACAAAAAACATTCAAACAACCATTTCAATAAATAAAATAATTTTATTAAAAAAAATTCAAAACAATTTTCTTTGCATATAAACCAAAAAAACATTTTAAAATGACCATTTTAAAATAATTTTACCATAATCAAATTCCAACAAAACCACAAATTTCTCTAATTCTACTAAACATATATAAAGAAGGTTTCCAATAAAAAATTATCACAAAATTCAAAAAAATTTGAATAGAAACACTAAATATGAAATCAATCCTTTAATTTTTAAATAGAGTATTAGAGAGTTAATAAACATGCATTAGGTTTTATGGGGGAAATAAAGAATGATACTCTAACACCAATAAAAATTGGTTAAATCTCCAAAAATCCAATTTATATCTCTTCCCATGTGATAAAAAAATCCAAATGTAATAATATCTGGATTCCAGTATCTTATATCTATCTACAATGACATTGATCTAAGAAACAAAGAGAAAACGAGAAGTATATCTATTAAAAATCACCAAGAACAAGCAATAAGAATCACTTACTATTATAATCAACCTTAAAATCACTAAGAGAATCCTTAAAATCACCTAAATAGTTGTGGGAGGAGCTTACATAGCCTTTGGAATGATTGATTATCAAGTTACGGATGCATGTTGCATGGTTAGTTTGATGGTTAGGAAAACCATTCTTCCACTACCATCCCAAGATGGAACCTCACACAATTTTCTTTCAATGATTCTTTGCTTTCTGCCAACTCATGAAAATCCTACTACATCAAGATGAATAGTTTCTCTTATGAGTCCACAGATTTTAAAAAAAATTTCTACCACCTGTGCACATTCTGCATAGCCTTTCTCTACATTTTCAATGATTCCTCTATGTGTTTTATGATTTTCCATAACTTCATCCAAACATAAAACTATATAAAATCACCAAAAACATTTAAATATGCTCCCAAACCTCACCCATAAATAGTACATACAAAAAAATAATAAATAAAGGTTTAATTACATGAAACTAGGTGTTCAAAATTCTCCCCACCATTGGCCTATTAATCCTCAATAATTAGAAAACCAACACCACAATGAATGAATTTCATCCATTAGACTTTCATTTCATTCTCTAATTCCAATGTTTTTTATATAATCATAGCATTTTTTCAAAAAACATTTACAAGACCAATGCTTTTCTATTCCATACATTCTCTTGTCTATCGATAAATATACATGTGTATTGTCCGTTGAATAAGCTGGATATAGTTCAATGTGATATCATTGAATAAAATAGTTGGGATATGGCTAATAAGTTTTCCACTAAGTTGCAAGAATCACATTATGCACAATATGAAACCATGGTGGCAATCCCAATCGATCTTCCACCACATAACCCATTACAGTCTCTTAAAATGGATTATGTATTTATGAGATAAAATTCTCTACTTATAAAAATGGTGATGTCCAAGCCTTGGATAGATTCTAAATAATACATTATCACTCACCATAAATAAAAACATCTCTTGATGATGATCTACATAAAAATTCTAATGAATTTTTTCTATATCAATCTTTTTCTCGATCAACTTTATCATCTACGTTATCTCTTGGAAAAATACTGCCCCAACCAGTGATGTAACAAATGTTTCCACCCATCCTAGTAGAGAAACACAATGTCTCCGATACTATTATTTAAAAGGGGACATGTGTATTGATGCCTGGTATCTATTGATATATGATTAATCAAAAAATAGATTGTGCTCTTCCAATGATCCAAAAAATCTATTATGTAAGCCCAGAACATTTATTCCAATGTTAGTGTCATTCTTTTTTATTTCCCTTTCCATCTAATGGGGATACACCGTACTCAGTGTCATCTCAGTGCCTGTGAATTTCTATAAGGATTAACAAAAATGGGATGTAATTTTGGGATCTCCATATGACATTATCAGAACTAGTACAACATTCCTTATTAACGCTTCTCGAATATATCTTTTTGTAAATTATTCCAGCCAATGAGATTCATGAATTGGAATGAAATGAGATGATCTAGTGAGTTGATCCATTATCAACCATATTACATCATGTTTCCAACCAAGTCATGTGTGAAATATGAAAAAATCCATTGCAATCTCTTATCATTTCCACATAGAAATAAATATTGAGTGAAACATACCAGCTAGTCACAGAATCCATTACTTACCCATCTGAAAATTTATTAATCTCAAAACAAACTTGGCCACATTAATTTTCAAACCGAACCACCAAACCTATGATTTAAATTCCTTATAAATATTTTATATTCTAGGATGAACTACCCATCTCGAATAGAGTTAACCATGATAATTTTTTCCTGAAAAGGATTAGGTACAAACATCTAATTATTAAACCACATAATTGAACTTCCATCCATCATCCACCCCTCAATGGCTGCCCCACCATTGTGATTTGAACACATCTCCACACATTCGGAATCAGACATATGTATTTTTTTACTATCTTTACCAGATTTGGGATCAATGAAACTAGAATTAATACTGAAAAATCACTTTAGACATTACATTCAATGTGCATGTTTACTAAAACCAATATCAACATCCACACATCTGATGATTCTTCTTCCAAATGATCATATGACTTTTTTATTTATGCAAGTTCCACTGAATCACCTGTACAAAATTCATACATCCTGTAAAAGTAAAGAATATGGATATACACCCTCTATCATCTTTGCCTCATGTTCAATTCATGTAGTGAGAAAATATTTTCTAGGATCATATGATCCATGTACATAGTAAATTACTCACTAAAGGATAATGATTCCATGTCTTCAATGTATTCACTACTAAAAATAGAACCATATCATGTTTTGTGTAGTAATTCTATTAAACCATAATTGTCTTGATCCATAAGAAATAACATGGTCTCCCTTCCTGAAAACACATTTCAACCCTTATACAAAAGCATAACAATACATCATGTAATCTTGTCCTAATTATGAAATATCAAAATTGGTTCTCATGTAAGGATCTATTAAAGATATTGAAAATAATTCATCCATTCCTTGTTTCATTGGAAGGGAACATTCTTATTTTTCAAAGATATCATATGAAAAGCATGCTAGGAAAAGTCATGAATAAACCGTCAATAATAACAAGCTATATATGGGAATCTCAATATCTAAGAGTCATTCTTTACTGACTATGAAAATATTAAATATTCACTATTTTCTAGATCCAGCGGAAGGCATTTTTTAGAAATTACATACCCAAAAAATCATACCTTGGTATAAAAAACAATTAATAATTTGGAATAAAACTGAGAAACCCTCATGATTCTAAATATTATCAACATGTATTACTATTTCATAGCCATAGTCATTGAATAAACCAGTATGTCATACATATATTTCTCTTGAATTTAATCATTAATGGAATAAAGACCACTGGATCATTTTTATGACTAAAATCAATTACAAAATAAACATAATGGACATATCATATTATTAAGTATTTATTCAGAATATCTTCCTTCTAAAACACAATTGGCGATATCTCATTCGTATGTCAATCATAACGAACCATTTATCTCCCCTCAACTGATTGAATCAATCATCAATGCAAGGAAGTGGATACTAATTCATTATCATATCATTGTTATGATAAGGATAATCCACAAAAACTCGATGACTTCCATACACATTTCTCCCAAGCAATAACTACACTTCCCATAGATACAAGATCCGGTAAATCAAAATATATTTTTATTGATCTAACAACTACATCTTAAATTCCATTATTTTTTATAGTTTTATTAGATAATATATAATGGAAATATAACTAGTCCTCAGAAGGAGATCTATAATAAACTTCGCATATCTACTACATGAAAATCCTCATAAATTATCAGGAAACACATCTATAATCTTATAAAAAAATTCTTAAAAACTACTATGCTTGATCTCTTAAATTTATTTCGAAGGAAAAAGATTCTTGATTCTATATTTAGTTGTGAAAAAAGACTATTTGAGTATAACAGCTAGTGTGAGCCTTTTTCTACAAATCCATACACCCAATTATATCATAAACATCCTTCAAAACCACATAGGAATACTATATCAATATATCTCCATCAATAGGTATTTAACATTATCTACACACAAAGTCTCAAAATTTTCTTTTACCTAGAGTATTTTAATGTTTTGACCTAGAAGCAATCATATCAACATTTTAAAAATGAAATTATTAAAAATGAGATGTAGTAAAGGATTCCGAATAACTTGTATCAAAAAAATATTTCATAATGGAAAAATTAATAATAATTAAACATCTCACTGTAGATTGTCTAGACTGATCAACCACAGTCACATGGTTCAGTCCATATAATTTCTTGCTCACCCCACTTTGAAAATTACTTCCCTATTGAGATTGAACTTATTGAGGAGTCATGGAATTGGTGAATCTTCATGTCTTGCTCTATTATATAGAGGATATTTATTATACTAGCCTCTTCTTATGAAAGTATATGATGTCTTCAACAAAAGAGGAGTGTCCTAAACACGCAAACATGGAAATTGTGACAATTTTGATGAATATTCCCCATATTTTTTCAGTTTATTAAATATATTGGTGGTACAGAACACTTTAACGTTATGTGACACAATGAACCACAGTAGAAATATCTAGCCTAGGTCTTGGGTCTTGTAGGAAGGTTAATTGATTATGTACTGTGATTATGATGTGTTCCACATTCATGTGAAAAGGAATCTATCTTCCTCTTTCCCCTATTGTTAGAGTTATCAAATCATCCCATTAGGTCCCACATAATTCTCCCACATCGATTTTGAAAAATTATATATCATAAAAAGTGTATCTCATTGTTGGGATGGATTAACTTTTTGAAAAGCCTAAGTGATTATTGGGACAACCTGTTGGTTAAGTTGTGACTTAGAAGTGAACACATTCTCAATTTTCTCTTCTAACCGATTCATATGATTTCTATTGAGTTCTATTTTCTAGAAACACAACACACAATTTTCACTCCAAACTATATTAAAAAAATGGTTTGAATTTCAAATTATACGGCATCAAATAATCAATGTAGTGATTTCCTAAATCAACTTTTATCATGTTCGATCATTTATGAAAAATCTCATATTTCTTTTGAAAATACTACCACTTTCAAAATACCACAATGAATCTCTATTATAAAATCATACATTTAATAACAAAATTAACCTTTTTAAAATATCTATGTGTTTCACAAAATAATTAATCAAAATGAAATATTCACTCCTAGTGGAATGTCATTTCTATAATTCATGTCATGATCATCCCAATGGATAAATCAAAGACCATGAAATTTCAATTTCCATTATTGTCTCCAAAACACTTATGTACCCAACTCCCTTGTAACATGATGTTCATAATAAAATGGTTACCTATGTCTTTTTATTTTCTACATTTCATGTCCCGACAATCCTACTCCTTTCTATAATCCCAAATCAAGGAATATAATTGAATGAATTAAACTCCAATACTGAAAACCAATACAAATTAAAAGAACAACCATGATAAAAACAACTTGTCTATATGAAATTTGGAAGGACTATGTAGATACCACTTGCAACAACCCTCCGCACTTAATTGGAGTGAGTAGAAAGAAGGACATTACCATGGGTAAAGAAACATCCCCATAATGCTAAAGGGTATTAATAACTTCCAAGTGCTTCATTAACCAATTGAAGATGATTTTAACGTTGAAAATAAAATAACCAATAAAACATGTCATAACCTAACAAAATGATACATAGTGCATGATTAAAATACAATAAAACTAAAAATTACTAGTTATATCTTAAAAAACTAAAAGGAGTACCAATTCAGATGACTGAAAAAAATTAACATAGTGATAGACTGTAAAAAAACTCATAAACTCCAAGGACAATGATCTAAAATAAAACTCTACCTCCATGGTCTATAATCACTATGAACCTCTAGATAAGTCCAATGACATACCATTACATGTGTTCTAGTAAATAACTTTTGAAAAATAACCAAATTTCCAAATCTAGGGTGAGTACTAAATCTCAGTGGGTTTTCCCTAAATGAATTTCTACCTATTCCACTATGATAAAACATGATATAAATTATATTTAAAATAGTTATAGATAAAAATTTCAAAAAAATTTATATCAAAATATTAACAGGTACCCTAACAATGATTTTTTTACAAAACTATATCAATTTGAAAGGGAAAAACCAAACAATAATTTAACTCCCTTAAACAAGTTTCATTTTTTTATATAACAGACCATTTCCAAATACACACATGACCAATCATGCATGAAACCATTTGGATGGGGATACCCACAACCCTTATCCATACCTTTAATGATGTGGGAGTCTCCATACAATTACCTACCCCACAAGAAATCAAATACACATGTCCATTTTGATATGGGAGAGCCCTAAAACTTTTCTATCCCACTAATGATGGTTTAGACTCCATACCCCTCTCTATACTAAATGCACATGAACATAAACAACCATTTTTCCAAAAAAACCATTTCCCAAAAAGCTATTTCAACCATTTCAATAAAATCACACTTTTATTAAAATCATATCAAAAATCCATTCCAAATAAACCAGCCAATTTGTTGAAAAAAATTTAAAAACACTTTTCGATGAATAACAAACAAACAATAAATTTAAAAATAACGATTTTAATTTCATGTTAAAATTTTCAATTTCCAAAAAAACCACCAATTTTCATAATTATACTAACTATAAATATATATTCATTCCAATAAGAAATCCACAACAAGTTCAAACCAAAATTCAATAAATATAATAAATTAAAAATAAATAATTTATGTTCTAAATAGATCAGTCAAGAGTGAATACACCTAATTAGGATTTATGATGAAAATGAATGACGACACTCAAATTCCAATGATATCAGGTTGAAAATCAAAAACCCCAATACAGAAAACTTCTAAAATCATCAAAAAAATCCAAACAAAAAAATATTTTTCATCCTATATCATATATGGATATCAACTATAAATTCATATCTATGAAACCAAGAGAGATATTGAGGTTGAACAAAGAAAAACAACCACGAAGAACAAAGTACAATTAATTACCATGAGAAGATGTCCTCATATCACTTTGAGAACCTGTCAAATGTCCTCTATATTTAGGGGAAATGATTCTGTATCCTTTATATATCTAGAGTATATAGTTTTTTCCACATATTAGAAAATTCAAGGGTCTTATAGGTTAATACATGTGACACCAAATATTTTAAGATCTCACTTTTATCCCATGTGTGGTTAGTTTCATGGCTACAAAAACTACGCATAAATTGTGCACTAGATTTTTTCCCAGAATGGAACCTTCAATAGTTGAATATCATGGTTTACAAACCATGCACCAACCCTGCCAAATCCCACTTTATCAAGAAGCAAGATTTCTCATATGCTTCCATAGGGGTTTTACAAATTGTGTGACACTAGTGTGGCTTCTATTTATCCTTTGTCTCAATGTTCATGGTTTCCTATAAGTGTTGAATGGTATTTCCAAAAACTTTACCAACTGTGAAATTATAGAAATGTATCATGAAATCATTTCAGAAGTTCTAAAAACTCTCCCAAACATCACCCATAAACATTAAATATATAAAAATATTAAAAAAAGGGTTACTAACATGAATCTGGGTCGTGCTACTAGACTTAATCTATAGTGAGTTATTAAAATCCCTCACAAATTATTTGACACACGTTATCCTTATAAGAAATAAACCCAAATTACTTTTATTCCTCACTGGGGTAATATAAACATAAGAAAGGGGTAAGATCAAATTCATTTTAAGGGAAAAATATAACTGAGTCTGTTGATAATATAATCACTATATAAATAATATTTAATGATTAAATAATATAAATAATCTGATATAAAACAAAAACAGAGAGATTTTTATATAAATAAAAATTAATTGAAACATATATATAAAAATATCCATCTCATAATGATAGAATGTAAATTTTTATAAATGAAAAACATTTAATAAAGGCCTTTTTCATAGATGTCATCCATTTATAGGAAGAGTCATACACCAAATCACATCTTTTTTTATCTTATAAAACATGTTTATGCATAGAAGGGATATAAAATATTTATCCCCATCCATCTCTTGTTTATGTCTAATGCATTCCCCATATGTTTCAAAAATATATTTATTACCATTCTCTAAGGAAAATTTAGTTAAATAAAAATACGGTAATCCATATAATGAAATATTTGGAATAAAATACATAATAAACAATAATTATTAGTTGATTATAATAAAAAGTATCAAAAATTCACCTGTAGTTAATAAATGTGTCAATAATATAAAAATCCACCAAGAGAGGGTGGTTGTATGGTAAAAAATACTAATTCAACTTTATAGTGACCCCTTATATTCGACTAACATCATATGAAATGTCAATACCTTTTCTCATGAAGCATATTATAATTCGAACATACATAAAAAATAATCCAATATAAATTATGTACAATGTTAAATTCACACTGTAGAGAAAAAAGTGTATAAGGAAGATTCTATTATTGAATAAAATAATCAAAATTCGATCATTTGAAAATCATGGATAGTTTTTGATTAACATATCACCAGTATAATATGGGAAACATAAAATTATGTTTTCATAGATTAAAAAATCATTACAAAAAAATGTGTAAAAAAGTACACCTACAAAAAGATCCAAAGTAATATTTTTTTGGAATTGAGAGTTAATTCCACAAAAAGATAAATATATAAATCATTAATCATAAAACCTATTAGTGTAAATACTTTGGAAAATGTATAAGAAAATTCTATTAAAAACATAAAATATATTATATAATATATTTATAAAATTTACATAAAAGATGATGTTATGTGTCACATCAAAATGTAATTTTTATAAAAGTTATAGAAAAATGTATTTATTAAAAATTAATTTTGAAAATGAATCTCCAATAACGAGGAATTGAAAATTCATAAATATTAAATTGGTGAAATGATGATAGGAATAAAAAAACATAAGAATGTGAACAAGAAAACCCTTTTTAATATTTTCAAGATACCATTGTTCATAAATAACATTATAATAAAATTTTGAAAACCATCATTTCTATCAAAATGTAAAATTTACCAATATTGTTAGATAAATTTTTAGATAAAAATATATTTGGGTGGGGGAAACCAATCATGGAAAATCATTTTTCAGGATTAAACATTATAACTCAAATAAAATATATATGAGTTATCATTAACCCTTACGATAAATATACTCAACGAAGTATGAGTCATTTGAAAAGGGTATTATATTGTAAAAAGGTAAAAAAAGATAGAACACCACATAATACAATAAAATTTTATAATGTATCTTAATTATATAAATAAGACAATGTGAATAATCATAACTCAATGATTGAAAATTTAGTTACCATATACTATTATAATTGGGGAATCACTTGAGTAAATATAAATTAAAAGAAAATAACATTATTTGGATCATATTATACTATTAATTGAAACAAATAAATCACATAACATTAATTGTATTATAAATAATTAAATCAATGTATGAATAAAACATGGATCATAACATGTCACATGTCTCAACAAATCTAGATTGAGACAAAGAAAAACATTACAACATGAGTAACATTTTAATAAAATCACATTGAAAGAATGGGCTTCTAATTTAAATTAAAATATAATTATTAAAAGATAAAACATTATGTAATATATCACATTCAAATTACAAGTAACTCATATTCTAAAATAGGATCACAATGCCAAACATTTATCAAAGAGATGAATTTGGGACAAAACCCTTACATGGTCCCTGATTTGATATTAATTTACCAAAAAACACCCTCAAAATAGAAATTAAGCTCACACACCCAAGAAAAATATATATAATTATAACCATTTATACCACTCATTTATTTTCCATCTATACATATTAATATTACTTATTTTTACCAATTTTCATCACGAGGTGTTTTTAGACTTTATCACATGGAACTAATTTCAAAAAATAAGTGTTGATATTTATAAAATATTCCTCTATTATAATTATTATATCATATAATTTACTAGAATAAATGTTATATGATATTATAAAAATATATACTTGCAATTTATGGTAGTTTTGGTTGCAAACTAGGGATATTAAATCAATGATGATCTAGTTTCAATTATTATTTTTGATCAAAATGTGTATTCTAATTTAATGAGTTATTTGTTTATATTTAATTAATAGAAAAATAAAATTGAGATGTAAATTCTTATGTCATAATAATATCATAAATAATATCTCATGGTCATTCATGATATAAATTCATATTATTATTGAATTAAGTTGTTAAACTAACCAAAACATGAACACACCATTATTAATAGTTGAATACAAGGTTTTTTATTTTTAATATAATTAAAAAAATTCATAATGATATTATTTTTTTATTATTTATATATATATTAATTTTAAATATATTAAATGAAAATATAGATTATATAATCTAATTACATTAAAGATAGAGATCATTTTATTATTAGTTTTCTCGTATAAAATGATTGAAACAATTACAATCAACTGTTGATCATATAATTAATATGTAACCCTATATCAAATAAAATAAACATTTTGATATCATATTTATCATATTTATACATTAATTTCATTCTAATGAATATCCTTATAAAGAGATGATGAAAATTAAAAAATGAAACCAACCATTCCATATATATGATAGTCCACACATATGCAGGGATAGTGATTTCGATTTCGTAGAATGAGAAGAAATAATAATTTGATTTTTTATTTAATAACCATATATATTATATAAAGATAATAATTATTTAATAAATTAACCTTATATATCATCCATTTAAGGTGGTGGAACATAATGAAACACATTGCGTAGTAGAGGTACTGGTCTTCATAATGTTCAAAATATGGTTTCGTTATTCATAAAATAATGGGGAGGGGTGAATAATTATTATTTCCATGTAATAATATATATAATTATATAGAAAATAATAATTGAATTACACATTCATTTTATAATTATAATTGGAAAATAAATTATATAAAAGAATCGTGTTAATTAAAAATGTGTACTCATGTGAGAAATTATATATTTCAATGAACTTTCAATTAGAAATGAATCAAATTAGATAATATATTCTGAGATAAAGGTCAATATAGTTATAGTGTATGATATTTGATAGAAAAAAATTATATTTAAAGGATGGAAAATAATTTTTAGGAGGTCCTTGAAGGGGCGGTGAGAAACCCCTTTTATAAGTGGTGATAATGGTATTATTGTTATTATTTTAACTTTATATAAATGATGAACATGTTAAATATGTTAAGTGGAAACAATATTGAGGAAGAATGGATTGGTGAGTAACTAATTTAGATAAAAACCACATATTATAAATTCTACAGATGTTTTTATCATGTTTTAATCTATTTACCTCTTAAATTTTTACTTTTAGCATTCTAGATTTCACCACGGTAACCAATTATTTTTTCTTTGGTTACTAAAACATTATGTATAGAAATAAATTTGTCCTTGACCCATTTATTATTAATTTTATTTTATATATTTTATAAATGTTAATATAATTAATTTTAATATACAAATGTATAATATATTATTTTTTTGAAACAATTACTTATCTTTTATAATATTAAAAATAATGATTCACATTAAAAAAAACCTTTTTTAATATTATAAATTCACTTATAAAATAAATAGTTGGTCTTATAAAAATGATTATTTAATTTAAAATTTCTAGTTATGTTGTAAAAATTTCAAAAAATATATTTTACAATTAAAATTGATATTTTCACTATTAACATTAAATTTATTTTTAGAAAAAATTCAAAAAATTATTTATAATTATATTTTTTTTATTAGTAGAAAATTTGATTTATTTTTTTGTAAATTACATTTATAAAAAAATTATACAATATTTAAATAAAGTCAAAATTAATATAGTGGAAATGTTTCATATTGGAAAATAACTTTTTTATAATCCTTAATATTAATTTTTAATGTTTCTTATCAGTTAATAATAAATCTATCAATCCCAAAATATTTATATTATAAATATATATTATAATTATTATTAAATAAAATAGTAATTTTTTTGAAATAAAATAATAATTTAAGAAAATTATATTATTAATCATAAATTTTATTTCATTGTTTTCTCGCAACACAATTGAATTTAATACATTTTAGAAGTAGATTTTTTTCTTTAAATATTCATTTCAGAAACTAGATATTCATATTCATTCCCACTAATTTAGTGATTACAAATTAACTATCACACTTAATATTAATATTTAATGAAAATTTATAGTGGTTTGTTTTATGTTTAAAGTTTCATCTGAAGAAAGATATCAAAACATTGACTTTTTTAAATGAAATCATATATTAAAATCATGGGAACTAAATTTTACCCCCTTAAATAACATTAATCCACATAATTTTATTTATTAGTTATTGAATAATGTCATTTATCATATTATGAACATATTCATCATTCAGGGTACGACATCCAATTTGACATCTACTAAACTCCCTTTAGCTATATCTAGTTACTAATATTCATTCAAACAATATTTATCCGGTAAAATAATCATATAACAAATTATTTAGCTACTCTAATATTATATTCTCTATAATTTACCTTCTATAAATAGGTTTGAATCTTAAGGTCAATAAAACACTTTGATGTTATCTAATTTTCAATAAACTAACTATAACTATACTCCTCAAATGGTATTAAACATTTCATTATATTTTCATGAACTTGTCAATATATATATTAATACCAAAATTTTGATGAGATTTACCAAAAATATAATTATTTTATTATCTATCCCATGGTAACCAACATTATCTTTCATACTCCATCAAAATCAAACAACCAATTATTATTTCAATGTCATGAAAATATTTAACCAATGATTTATCCAGAAATTGGACATGTGTTCTCAAATAATTATTCAATAAAATAATCTTGTCATAAAATGGCTTGTCAAGGTTAGTAATACAATTTCATATATTTTACATTAACATTAATGTGAAAAATTTAAAGGAAAATCATTATATCTTTCAAATAAACTGTATAACTACTAGGAGATTATATGAGAAATTTTCCATGTGTAAAAGTTTCTTCTATTATGGGAAAATAATATTTAAAAAAATCAAAGGATAAATTTTTATAAAAATACATTTTGAAAAGGGTCATCAACTCTTTTAGTTGAGTATCATTAAAATGTGATCTTTACAACTCACCCATTTGTCTGAAAGACCATGAACTAGAAAATTGGCTCCATGGTATGCATGAGGGATAATATAGCACTAGTATGAGAGGATTTCTATGATTTTGATCTAATGAGAAGTCCTATTAAAGAATGGGTTATTATTAATAGTTTTAAAATCCTAAAAAATTTCCATGAGATCTTATTCCAGTAATAAGTTATTCTAGTTTAACTACCTATACATATCGGCTACATTAATCAATAAAAACATTTCATCTTCAAGAGGTTAAGCCATTCAAAAAGGCCAAAATTACATCCTATGGATTCACCATTATAATCTATAATGAATATTTGAATGAATTCATGACCTAGATTCCATTTGGATAATCTTTTAGAGTGATATTTCATCAAAAAATATCACTCTTTATTGATAACATGAAGTAGCCTCAAAATTTAATGTTTAATAAAATATAAATATCAATATTTTTTTTCTACAAAACTAATCATTTCCCTCATAAAAAAATATAATATTCTCATTAATTTATATATTATCCCTTATTAATTTATTTTTATTTATTTATTAGGAACAAACCTTACACGTCTTTATTTATATGACCATTTTTCAACCCAATAACCCCAAAATATTTATAAATAATATCATCATAAGAAATAATTAAAAAAAATGTCAACATAATATTTATATACAGTGTCTATTGATATTTTAATTTAATACATTAATACTTCCATTTAAATTTAATTTTCCTTAATTTACATTTTCTTAAACATATTAAAATATTACCTTAAAAATAGTTAAGAAATGAATCCTTCATAATGGGTTTTAATGTTGATGTGATTAACCAAATCATTTCCCTAATAATGTCTAGCAATGTTTCAATTATTATGACCATTCATTGTGAACCAATTTGATGATTGAGTAAACAATCACTCATTAATTTTCATGGTGATTACCCGTAGATGTATCTATGACATAAACTCATCCACATTTCAGTATCCAGTCAATGAAAGTGATTATTTGAAAACATAAATACTCAGTACCTTATTGAAACATCATGGTGTCATATTATACATCGACTTATTCAAAGGAGTTTCAATAAGTTTCTCTCATCCTAATACCCAAATAAAAGTATATTATTACCTTCATTTAAAATAATATAATATCATAAAATGTTATATATAAACTTTTTAAATTTTGATAAACCATAACGTAGAAATCCTTAAATTATCATTGAAAAATCAAAATATCCAAATTTATCTAAACCTTTAATTTGATTTCAACTATGACTCCCCATAATCACACTCATATATCATATTATATTAACACATACAATGATAAATTCCTTGTTACTAGATGTGGTATCCTAGATATAACCATCTTTAATTACGAAATCAATAATTATCATTTCGTCCAAACATCCAAAGAATATTTTTCAGGTTTAGTGCATTGGTGAATTAGAAAAATTATAAAGTAATAATTCCTACGGATTTATCCAAAAAAGAAGTTTTTTAACTATATAAGATACTAATTAATACATAGTGAGTCATCAAATATCCCATAAATTATTTAACATGTTATATTCTTATAAACTTATTATGTTTACTAAATTTTTTATATCTTGGTAAATGGAAACGTAACAAATGAGTGAGATAAAAAGATCATTATGTGAATTAGATAACCAGATTTTTCAAAAACGTAAGCATTGTATACCTAATATTATAGGAATAAATAATCTAAACAATTCCAAAATGAGATTAATCCTCTATAATACTATATCCAGGATAATAAATAAAAACATGGAAGTTTATAATACAAATGTAATTATAATGGATTGCATAATTTAAGACATGAAAATCATGTTGTTATGGCATCTTACCAAGATAGTATCCTGTTATCGGAATTTTTATACACCCAAACACAACCCATCATTTCCCATGACACATGTCAAAACATTGTGGAGAAATAATATTTCAGTCCCCACTCCTCACATGTTTAATTCCATTACATTGACCATCAAATCAATAATAAATTTAATAACATTACATAGGGAACCTATAGATGTATAAAAAAAATTATATCTAAATAATTATATATATGGAATTTCAATAAATTATCAAACATTATTTATGGTCATAATCATTAGGAATACCAATAATTTTTCTTATGTCAATAAAAGGGATAAAAATTCATAACTCATCTACATAAATATGGATGATGATTAAAAATTAATTGCAAACATTCAAATAACCATTCATATATTAATAATAATATATATAATTCCAATACATATCCACAAGATAACATAATACCATTATTTCAAAGTAAATATCATCAAACATCATTTTTGTAAAATGTTACATCCACACTATATAGATCAATGAGTACATGAAATAATCAATAAAGGAATAACACGTTAATAAGAAATTCAAAGATTGTATGTGGATTTCATCAGAATAACATATCAGCACTGTAATGAAGGAAATAATAAAATATGTTGACATCAATGGAAAACGTCCTTATAAAAGAACTCTTGAATGATAAAACCCAGGTAGGGAACATGAATAAGATCAGTTGATAATTTGAGTCCATTCCCACAAACGATAAATATATATAGTGAAAAACAAATCCTAATAGGGTAAATCAATTTTAAAATTTAATGTTATATGGATGTTAAAGCATAAAAAGATATTTTGGTAAACATTTTTAGCATTAACATAAATGATGATGATATAGTCCACTATAATAAATAAATTTCTATATGTGGCGGTAATTTTTTGAAAATAATTTTTTAAAAAATAATCCAAAATAATAAACCCATGGAAAAGAATGAAATTATTGTTGGATTAATGGGGTGTATAAGAAAAAACTATGAAATGTGAAAGGTAAAAAAATTTAATATTTCCAAAATTTCTTTGTACATAGGTGAAATTATATGAAGTGTAAAAAAATTATTTTTATCAAATTATTTTCCTACCCCATTTTGGAAGAGAAATTACCCTATAAAAAAATATTAGGTTGTGATATCCAACAAATGGAAAAAAATCGATGAAACATTATGACACAAATAACTATGATTTCAGTTATCAATATCCCTTGTGGGGAATATACATCATGAGAATTATACATTTGAAAATTGGTTTATGTAGTAAAATATAAATAATTTATTTAATGAATCATAATTAAAAAACTGTATAATATAACCCACATATATAAAATAAGTGCAAGAGAATGATCAGAACTCATAGAATCAAAATTGAGTTTCAAAAAACACTTTTTATTAGGGAAACACATTATTCAAAAGACATTTGATGAAAATAAATTTATTTGACATAGTTTATCTATGGAAATATGAGGGAAAAATTTATAGAAAATTTATGAGATTTTTAATCAATATAAAACCCAATAAAGGAAACATGGAGCATAATATGTACCATGCCTCAATGAATCAGAATTGAAACTAAGAAAAATCTTATGGATTGAGTATCATTTTAACAAAAACCCCTTGAAAGATATGGATTATTATTTAGAAAAAATGTAAAATATTAAATAATAATATAGGATATGATATATCATATAGGAAGAAAATGAACTATATATTTGAAATTAGCTTCATAATTCCAAACATGTCTCACTTAGATGAATTTCATAATAAAACCCGTACCCTAGCCCCAATTCATCATGAATGAGAACCAAATATCAATAATAATTATATTAAAATCATTAAATTAAATAAAAATAACCATATCCATAACTATAAACATTTATACTCCTTATTTCTAGTCATTATATATATATATGAATATTAAATAATTTAAACATATTTTCAACACCATGTGATATTAATAATTACCATATAGAATGAGGTTTGTAAAAGAGGTATTGATATAGATTATTTTATAATTCTGGGAATTATTATATCACATATGTTATGTGTCTATATGCTACATCATAGTTTATAAACATAAAATTTCAAAACATGGAAGCTTTGGTCTGAAACCCTAAAGATGAAATCGATAGTGACTATATATCAATGAATCTTAAAAAATTAAAGGTTTTTTATTTACTAATTATTTTAATTGTTGAAATAAAATTTAAATAAAAAAATATTTATTTACATATTTATATATTATTATACCAATAAATAATTTCTTAAATCCATTCATGATATAAATGTCTAGTATTATTAACCAAAAAATTTATTTACATACTTATATATTATTATACCAGTAAATAATTTAGTATGGTCCAAAAACTTGAATACTAAACATTTTATTTCATTTTTATTAGTTGTAACAACCCATGATTTCTTGGTAAGTTATTTTCTTTAAAGTAATTCAATAGATTGCGCTACACACAACACCGAGTTTGAGCGCACCACGACTTACCAAACTTGTTGTTCAAAAAAATTATGAATAATATTAACTGAAAATTGAATTTTATATACTCCATTTAATTTTGGAATCCATATTATGTGTTTCATAGACATAATATAAGAAAAAATTCATTTTTCAGATAAAAGCTGTATTTTTTTGAAAAATGAAATTTTACCACCTTTTAATGGAAATCCATTTTAAAAACAATATATGAAACTTTTATATATTTTCTTTAATGAAATAAAATTATTCATTAAAATAGGGACATAAAAATTTATTTTTGATAAATTTTTGATACTTTTCTAATAACATTCATATTTTGATGAATACTGAAAAATTCTAAATTTTAATTGAAAACAACTTTTTTAGTCGAAATAATTTATAATGTTAAATTATGAATTTGAATGGTTTAAATTTAAATTAGATTATATTTATATATTTAATATAGTATAGGACATTATAAGTAATTTCACATTAAATTTGACATAAACACGAATCAATATTTTGATAGTTTTTACATATTTAAAACCCACTTTTCGGTTTTGACAACGGAAATTAATTTTAAATTAATTTATGAATATTATATGTTTTTAATTTGGTAAAATAAAATTCAATTTTTAATTTTTAATATCATAATTATATTAGGGGAAAGTTTTTGTATTTTTCAGAATACATTCAATTTTTGATGAATAGTGAAAACCATTGTGTTATAGTTTAAAACTTAATTTCTATTTAAATAATTAATTATTTTATTTAAATTTATTTTATGAAAAAATACATATATAATACCTTTATAAGTTCAAATTAATTAATTGGAGCCATTTTATAATTGTATTAAATCTATATAATTTTATTGAACTTTCTATCGTCTTTTACCCACCTTCTAGAAGCATTTGCAAATTCGCATTAAACATAATTTTACTTCTTCTGTGAATTAAATTTAAAAAATTCTAGAGACATGTTTAAAATCAGTATGTAAATTTTTCTTTAATAAAATGATAATATTTTTTGGTTAATAGTAACTTTTAACTTTTATTTACCCCGGTTTAAAATAAATAGGGTAATTAAAGGTAAAATTGATATTATAATTACCCTAACACATGTCATAATAATATTATATAAGTTTAATTCTATAAAAAAAATTATTAGGAATAAATATGATCCTTTAGGTCCACTTGGATTAGTTTATGACATTTGTTATTATTTTATTTAAAGAAAAGTTAAAAGTGTTATATTCAATGTTTATTAACTAAACTATATTTAATATAGGTTTATAAATAAGATAAATTAAACTATAAATATATATTAGAATGATAAAACTATTTCCTACATAATGGTATTTTATTTATAATTATTATTGATTAAATATTTTATTTTATTTATTACACAATGATGATTCAACACTTAACTTATTAATGAAATTTTAAAATAGTTTATATTCTAAATATTAAAAAAAATATAATTTAAAAGTTTTGATACCATCAAGAAATTTTATAAGTTAATATCACATGTTATGTTAGATTAGATAAATTTTTCGAAGTTTTAAGTTTGTAATGACTTTTCCCAAAAAAATACCAAATAGTGTCCAAATTGACAAAAATTAGTTTTTAATACATATAATATATTATTGGTTGATATAATACTCCTAAAAATCTAAGGTTTGACCAATGGGATTAAGTAATATTATATATGTCATTAATGAACCAATTTAGGTTCTCTTGGATGTTTAGAATATGTTTACTAACCATATAGTGTAAGAATACCTAAAGACAAGATAAAAGTTAAACTATGTAACTAAGAGATAAATCTAAATGATAAGGTTAAAATGGTTGCATAAACCTGTCAAAAACTTATGAGTTGAATGGTTTTAGACCCATAACCACCTTATCTTATAAATAAATCATGTTGGAGCCATTTGAAACTGAAAAACATTTATTATAAAATAATATTTCGATATTTTCTGAAAGTGACCCTCACCCCTCTTATAAAAGAGAACTTCCCATTCTCTCAAAATAACACCTCCCAAGCCTTTTTAATCTACCAAAAAATACCCAGATATCCTCCCAACATCCCTAAAATAACACTAGAGTCATTATGTTTTTCATAAATCCAGCCTAGGGATCCCATTTGATCACCTCTAAATTAAACACCTGAAGAAGAGGTTATAATTTCACCACAATCTTTCAAGTTCTTTTCATCTTCCACTTCCTATTTTTTTGTTGTTATTTATCAAAATAAAAAATTCAGTACCTTATACATAATGTTTTGTTTTTATAAATATGGTACTGCCATATTCATTATTCTATTTGTCATATAAATAACAATGTCAACAGACGTGCGTACGTACGGTTAACCGTATCCTCGTCGTGGTATAGTTGGTAATTCAAACACTTAATTATTTGTATGGGTATAATAATGAGTATAACTGATTTAAATAATAAATATAACCTATTAATTATTCCTTATATATAAAATTCCATAAAATTACATATGACTTCACCATCAATATAATGATATTGTCGCTTGTGCATACGTAAGACTTACCGTCTCCTCAAACACGATGAGATTCATTCCCCATCATAATGATTCACAAATAAAAATAAATTTATGATTAAAAAATAATTTTTAATAACATAATATAATTTTTATATGAATGATATAAATCCATTACATAACAAAATTGACTTACGTAACCAACATATAAAGGAAAATGGATCAGTTAACAACCAAAACATTGATACTACTGAAATAACAATAATAATGTAAAATAAGAAGACCATATATGATAAAATAATTATGTATTTGGTTATTTTATAATTTATTAACAATTATTTTACCATTATACAGGAGGTTAACATACAAACATCTAAGAAAAAATTCAAGGTAAGGGGTTTCTTATTTCACTTTCAATTTCGTGAGATTTCCATTGTTCACCACTTATTTATTGCATGTGGTGTAATGTATCATGGAACTTGATATATATTATCATTATTCTATTCATATTCATGGTATTCAGTGTCTAATTTAGTGGTTATAAACTTTTGGTCTTATGACTTTATTGATTACAATGTGGTAAGGGGTTTCTTATCTCACTCTTAATTTCGTGAGATTTCTGTAGTTCACCACTTATCTATTTCATGTGGTGGATTGTGTACTACCACTTGATATATATTATAATTATTCTATTTAAATTCATGGAATTATGTTATTAATTTGGTGGTTATTGACTTTTCGTATTACTAATTGATTGATTACAATGTGATAAGGGGATTTCATTGCATTTCTTATTCCCATGAGATTCATGCTATATTTCAACTATTTCTTATTTTGTGGTGTATGTACTACCCATGATTGTATTATTTATGTAATATACTTTAATTTATTTGTATTTAAATCTTCATTTTATGATACTTATTTTATATGGTGTATGTTTTGAACGTTACCATATCGGTAGGGGAATTTCAAATTTAAATTTCCACTCGTTGGGATTTACCCACACTTCATGTATTATTTTACTACAGAATAATGTGTGGAATCACTCTTTAGAATTTATGTATTAATATCCACTCCCCATTATGTGTATATACCATTGATACACATAATCACTCCATTTATTAATTAACATTCCATTGAGATGAACTTTTTAAGGGTAATCTTAACTCAATTGCAATTCATTGAGTTAAACATCCAAGTCATTGGTTTTATTTTTACCAGAATATAAGTGAATGTAACCTGATTTATTTACACAAAATATCAAATTATATTGAGTGATTTTATATTTTTCACAAATAATTATATAATTAATTTATTCTTAATCTAAACATACGGTCTTTATAAGGTATTTTGTCTTAATTTACATTCTATTGACACCACTTTGTCCCTATGCTCCTATTATCTTTTATATGGTGTATATTCTGACCTTCTAAATATTATATCATGAATCCATTCATTCTCATGATATTATATCATTTTGATTAATTTTATTCCTCATTTACTTGTATTGAAGAGTCTTTTATTTGGTTAGGAACTCATTATCTAAAATTTTGTTTTAAATGTTTTAAATATTTATTCATCTAAATATTTCACATTAATGTCCATGTTTTAAAAATTGTTTTATGGATTTATCTATATGGGAATAAATGTATTGAAATTTAAATTTCTAATAAATGTTTCAAAGTGGTATGGGACACTTTCATTAAAAAATCTCTTTTAAATGACTTCATTGATAAATAGTGCGACAGTTGAACGTTTTCAAGAAAAATGGGATATTAATCTCAAATAATTTTAATGAAAATTTTCATCTATTTCAATATTTTTTAGTGTTTTTTATTCTTGATTGTGGTTTATTTATTATTATACAATCATCCATATTGTATTGAATGTGTTTTGTTTAAATTTGGATGTGCTAATTTTATTCCATACATGGTTTGCGGTTAAAATATTTACATTTCATATTATAATTTTAATACAAATATTTAAATTATGTTTCACCCTTTCATATGAGTAATGCATTTGAATTATTAAGTGATGGGTGGAGCCCGAAATAACTCCTCGGTGTATCAGTAGGTCTCGTGAGACAAACTTGTGTCTGGGAACAAAGACATGATATAAACTTTTTTTTGGTCTTGGCACAAGGCCTTGAATATGTGGTTATGAAGTCTGGAATTATTCATTACATCATTATGAAATTGGATATTGATATTACATGCTATTATTAGACTATTTGAATGTCCATGTAAATAATTAAATTAAATTATTTGATTTATCATTTCTATATTATACTGATGTTTATGTTTAAAAGCATGTGTTCTTACATTATACATTTCATTAAAATGTTTTTATGAATGTTTCTATTATATTGTTATCCTTAATAAGAATCTGAGCTCACCCCTTTATTATGTATTATTTTTACCAGGATGCAAAGAAGTATATCGTTATTATCCTATAGGAATCGGCTAAAGGATATAAGAGTGTAAAATGGGGACACAATGTTGTTTTTTTATTTCATAATCTAATGTAAAACATATGTATGTATCTAGTACTCTCAATGATACTAAACTGATAGGTCATTTAGGAAAAGATTCCACATATCATTTCAACATTCGGTAATAATGCACTGGTTCCGGTCTTTTGGAGTCTGAGCATTACAGTTGGTAACAGAGGATGTTCAGTACAAACCGTTGAAGAGATATTTAGAAATAAAACTATGATTAAGAAACACTAAACTAATATAGACATTGAGGATTTGTATATAATAATATCAAAAAAAATTCTTAATGAAAATATTATATTTGTTTTCCATGAAATGCATCCTTGTCTGGATACGAGCAGGTGGAGGAGGTTCTGGCACAAATGTACCTAAGCGTAAAAACTCTCACAAGGAGTTTCGGGCTTGACACGGGGTATCCTAGTACAAGACAACAGGCATTGAGGCACACTTGGTTATGAAACTCCTAGGGGATATGTTTAAGAAAATTCACATTTTATTTACAAACTGATTTGAAATATTTTAATATAATATGAGAATAAAAAACCCTGGTAAATCCTAAGGTGTTTTTGATTGAAAATAAGGTATTATGATATTCTATAAATTATTTTGTGACTCACACTATTCTTTCGTGTGTTTGTCAATGGATTGATTCCTAGGAAATCATAGTAACATTGAACGAGATATACGTGGTGGGCACGGTGGTGGAAATGTGCAATGAAATGGAATTTTGATAGGAGTAAAATATACAGTGTTCATGTCAAATTAGTCTTCCAAAAATATGATAAACAATATATATATAAACCAACTCCATGACTCAACAATGAATAGAAACACGATGAATGACAAGAGCTCTAGTAGTGAAAACCATGGGAAAAAGTTGGCTCAATTTCTATCATGTAGGAAATGTGGAAGAAGACACCTAGGAAAGTGTCTCAGTGTAACAGAGAAATTCTTTATGTGTGGGAAATGATGACATAAGGTAAATAATTGCACAGTAAAAATGAAGAGTACTATAGAAAAAAAATAATCCCAAGAATCCATTTACAGTTATTTACTTTAAATTTAGGGGACCTGGTAATTACCTGGGTAAATTTCCAATTTTATTGGATAACCTCTTGTTCAAGGAAGAACCTATGTAGAAATAAATGGATGGAGAAAATTTTTAAAGTATTAGTTTTCTTTGTTAATGAGATTACATAGGAAGGCTTTTCTCTTTTATGTGTAACCCTAGAGTTTGTTATGTGAAAATGATATTTTAGGAATAATTATCTTTTATATTGTTTATACAGTTATAAATAACCATTTGGGTTTATATGATCATTGAATTTGAGGAAATTACACGTTATTAAATTTTGGGATGAAAATGTGATGTATGACTTGAAATTTGTGGTGAAATTATGTTATGGTTATTTTGAGGAATTTTTAAATTTTTGAAATGTTAAAAAATATTGATTTTGAAAAAGGACAACACGCAAACCGTGTGACAACCTGTCACGTCAGAAAAAACTATGGGAATCGAAACCACAACCTGAGTGCGATTGAGATTAATCATCTACCACTAAACTACGTAAAGTCCGTGGTTATTGTGACTAATTCATTTTAGTTATATGATTTAATTGATCAATAATAAGTTGATTTGGGATCATATGGCTTAAAAATGGATATCCTTTGTATAGGGAATTGATTTGGTGATTAAGTGATAAATGTTATTTTGGAAGACTTTCTCTCTATTGGGAACATAATATGTCAAAAAAATAGAATACTGTGGGATTTCATTTTAGGAGTAGTGGTGTATTTTTATCTCTGTTTGTATTGTGGATTTATAGCAATTTGAGTTATTTCTAAAAATAATTAACCTATCATAGAAAATATGTTATTAGGTTAATTAATTTTAAGTATGTGACATTAATAGTAGTCATTGTTATTTCAATACACAATTTAACATGGATGACTATGTAAAGAAATTATTCGTTGTTTTAGTTTTCAGTATTAGATTAAATTATATTGAAGTATTTTAAGGAAAATTGTTTATTGAATGTTATTTATTGAAAATTGGGTATTGTTGGATTATTATTAGAAATTAAGATTATTATTTATTTCTCCAATGTATTATGCTTTTTGGGGATCATTTGATCTTGTACTTATAAATTTAGTTTTGGTAAATCTTTAAAGAAAAGGTAAATATATTTTTTTATCATTGGTGGATCATTTGATTCTCTGGAAGTTGATTATAGCGCTTCATATGTGACCAAGTCATCCTGAATACTCATTGTTTGAAATAATGATGAGTTAGTGGTTAAAATTTATTATCGAATGAAACTCAACATAAAAAGTACGTATTTCGTTTTATGTTCTTAGTCAATCTCATAAATAAATTCCTCATCTTTACGAAATTTAATATTAAATAAAAACGATGATATTTTTTTTCCTATTAAGAAACTAATGACCGTTTATCCCATCACAAGTTTGTGGTTTTCTTGTTGTTAACATTCTCCAAATCATGTTTTCTATAACTCAATCAGAACATGAAATTTATTTTATCTTCTATATACATGATTTTCTACATGGAATCCTAGTATGGGTAATCTCAGGTGATATTTGTACTTTTTTTTCTTTCTTTTAATGTGATAGTTTTATTGAAAGTTTTTATAATGTGTGAATTTCAAAGAAGTTCCCAATCCCAATTTTAAAAATTTTGAGGATGTAATATCCAAAAGGGGGGAAGAATGTAACACCCCAACATTTCATAGTATGTTATTTCCTTTAATGTAATTCAATAGCTTGGGCTACAAGCAACATTGAGTTTGTGCAAACCATGACTTACCAAACATGCCTTTCAAAAAGAGGTAATGAAAAGAATTAACTGAATTTTTAATTTTATATACACCATATAATTTTAAAATCCATATTATGTGTTTCTTAGACATAATATACAAACAAATTCATCTTCCCATATAAAAGAATTATTTTCCAAAAAAAAACAATTTTAACACCTTTTATTGGAAAACCCCTTAAAAACCAATATTTGACACTTTTATATATTCAATTTAATGAAATTAAATTCTTATTTATAATAAGTACATAAACTTTTATCTTGGAAAATGTTTTCTTAATTTTCTGATAAATTTCATATTTTGATGAATACTGAAAAATACTAAATTTTATTTGAAATGAAAATTTTTAATCGAAATAATATATGAGGTAAAATTATGAATTTGAATTGTTTTTAAGTATAATTAAATTATATTTTTATAATTTAATATAATATAAGTTATTATAAGTAATTTCGTATTTAAATTCGACATAAACTCAAGTCAATCTTTTGATAGTTTTTTCATTTTAAAAACCCGATTTTCTGTTTTGAAAATTGGAATTAATTTAAATTAAATTAATTAAACCTTAATGTTTTGAGTTTTTTAAAATAGAATTCATTTTTTAATTCTAAATATAAAAATTAGCATAGGGAAATATTTTTGTATTTTTCTGAAAACATTCAATTTTTGATGAATTATAACGCCCCGACCCCAGTTACCCAGAGTCGGTGCATTATTACATAACATTGGCATGATCACAATAAAGATAAAATCTCGAAAGACCGATTGGTTTAGTAGCCTTGGAAACACTAGATATATTCATAAGTTTTACATTACATCATAAAATGAAAAACTACTACAACAACATATTGTTTCAACAATCCACACTATTAACCCCTCATAAAATCCCTGCAGGTCATTCATAACTTACTTCTTCACATCCTGGGAAAAATAAAACATAGAAAAGGGGTGAGCTCAAATGCCCAGTAAGGATAACAATATAGCGGAAACTTTCATAAATAAGAATAAACATTTAAGGCAATGTATAACTAAAACAAAAGCCTTTTAAATATGAACTTTCAACATGGTATGGCATAAATAAAATGAAATAATGCCATTTACTTATTCACATGGATATTCTACTAATCTAATAATCACATGCAAAAATCAATAACCACTTTCATAATGTTGGAATGCATAATGCCAGACTATCATAACCACATAGCCAAGGCCTCGTGCCAAGACTACAAATAAGATTTTGTCAAGGCCTTGTGCCAAGACACTAGTTTGTCTCATGAGACCTACCGATGCATCGAGGAGCTATAGCGGGCTCCACCCGTCACATATTAAGTCCAATGCATTCCCATATGAAAATGTTTAAACATAACATAAACATTCGTATTAAAACTAGCATACGAAATGTCAATACTTTCACCATAAACTATGAATGGTATAAAAATAGCACATCCACAGTCAAACATATCACAAAACCTTTAATACAATATAGAAGTTTTGTATCATAATAAATCAACTTCAAATAATCTTAAAATCCATCAAAGGATGTTGACATAGATGAAATCAAAATTCTTTTTAAAGAAATATCTCCTTTTTTTTGAAATAATTTAAGATCCATTTAAAATAAAACATTTTCTTTGAAAATATTCTTATAAGCTTGTAAGGAAAGCTTTGAAGATTTTATAACGGCGTAAAATAACCGCACCCGCCGTATAAGTTAAAAAAAACATTCTTACCTCAATTCTGTCGAAAAGGTTAAAAAGGACCTTGTTTTGAAAACGACGGAAAGATTCCTTTATAAACCTCTTATAAAAAGTCAAACAAGGGTATAAATGACTTTAACCCATATTCATGTAAATAGTAAAAATGTTTTTAAATACATTGTTAAGAAACATGGATGTGGATGATAAAGATATCCCAGTAGATTATTACGTATAAACAACCTCGGATAATGAAGAGATTGTGAAATAACCCTTACCTTGTACTTTTCCTTTGTTGGGGTCGGTTAACCTCCTGTATAATGGTGAAATAATTGTTATTAAATTATACAAGAATCATATACATTAATATGATATCATATATGATCTTTTAACATTGATTTAATAATATCTTAGTATTATCGTCGTTTCAGGTGATAATCGATTTGTTCTTCTTAAATGTTTGGTTACGTAAGACATGTTTGTAATGGATAGATTAAATCTTATTCATAATCATAATGATATTAACATTATTTTTAACCCTAAAATGAGAATAAGACTTGAATGGATACGATGGAGGATGGATCTCACCGCGTTCGTGGAGACGGTAGTCCGTACGTACGCACGAACGCTACTTCCATTTAATTTTTATTTTAAAAGAATTGAATCCAAATGATACATAGGTGTATTACTATTCCAGTATAATATAATATTTTATATATGTTACTTAAGTTCATTAACACCATCCTTTATACGTTCCATGTGTGGTATGAACGAGTCATATCATTTTAAGGGGGCGGTAGTCCGCACTTCCTCAAATGAAATTATCGTATGTATATACAACATGAAACGAATAATGGTATGAAATAAAATGGAATTACAGAAGCTTATATATAAAATATATATCATTAATATCATATTTAATTACAGTGCCATCATAATGGTTACCATGAGAGGCGGTAAGATGTATTTGAACAATCATCGTTTCGTGAGGCGTTAGTTTGCCATCCACAGAAACATTATGTTCATCATCCATTAGATGGAGATGTGTGTATGTGTAGTTTGAATACTTCTTATAACAACATCCTAGTATATTTAGGATACTGGTGTTGTTACAAAAGAAAAGAAATAAAAAGAGTTTGGGGGTTGGAGAAGCAAAATAAAGGAAAATAATTTAAGAGAAATCGTTACCTTTAATTTAGGTAACTCACTTTGGTTGGAACCAAAGGACTTCTTGAAATGATTTCTGCCTAAGGGGAAGCTTCAAGGAGAAGGAGAGGGATGTGGGGAGCTTATTTGGGCAGAGTTTGGACGAGCCAAGTGGCTTGAGAGGTGTGAGGAATGAGTAGAAGTGGTCTCCTTTTATAAGGGAGAAGAGGGGCTCTTTAGGAAAGAGTGAAAGTATTACTTTATAATATAATTATATTCGGTTTATAATGGTCCAAAAATCATTGAGGTCGAAGATAAGATGACTAATATTCTAAATAACATCAACCAATAAGAATTGGACAGGTTTTAGATAATATTTTAATCATTATAATCTTATTTATTTAAATGATTTATTAATGAGGTAAACATTGCATCATTATTGTGTCATTAATAATTTAAATTATTTGATGTCTAAAAATTATAAATAAAATATCATTATGTAGGAAATCTTTTTAGCTTTCTAATTAATATTTATAATCGAAAATCCAACATGTTTAACCCTATGTAAAAATTTTTTTTCTAAAAGATATATGCTTGTGTCATTTTTGTATTCATTTTAACTTAATTAAAATAAAGTGTCATTATCACTTACAAGTGGATCCATGGGGTCCCAAAATAGACCCAAAGATTCCCATGGTCGACCATGTATCAACCAATAGGGTTAAGACACGTTTTAGGGTAATTTAGTATTATTATAATATTATTTTTTAACCCTTATTTACCGGATTTACCCTTAACCATGGTAAATAAAATATTTACCGCAGTAATTATTCAAAATGTCTAAAAATAAAAGTTACCTATTTACACAATTTGAAAATCCTGATTCCAAATATGGAATCCATTTTCCTAAATTCAAAACACAGAAGTGGAAGAAATTAATTTAAAATTAATTCTCGCTGTCAAAACAAAAAGCGTGTTTTTAAGAGATAATAACTATCAAAAGATTGACACTTGTTTATGTTCGGTTTAATTGTAAAATTATGTCCAATGACCAAAATTATATTAAATGGTAAAAATATATTATAAATATACTTTAAAACCGCTCAAATTCATAATTTATCACTATTAATTATTTTGATTAAAAAAGTTGTTTTTAATTAAAACTTAGTAATTTTCACTATTCATCAAAATATGAAAGTTATCCGAAATGTACCAGAATTTCACCTTGGGCTAAATTCGATATTCCGAATCCAAAAATGAAGTCCATTTTCAAATATAAAATATATATAATTTCAAAAATTAGGTATTACTATTCATAACGGGTAGTTTGATTAGTTATGGTGTGTTAGAACTCGGTGTTGCGTACAACACACGCTATCACATTATTCAAAGAGAAGCGTACCGTAGAAGCTTGGGGTGTTACATGAATAGTGAAAAACAATGCGTTACAGATTAAAACTAACAATTTATTTAAATAATTATTTAATTATATAATTTTTAATGTCAAAATTTGAAATATAATACCTATAAAAGATAAATTTAATTCATTGAGGTCATTATATAGTAAAATTATATGTGTAAAATGTTATTGAACTTTTTATCTTCTTTTACCAATAATCTAAGAGCATTTGTAAATTTGCATAAAACATAATTTTTCCGCTTTTTTGAAATGAATTTTAAAAATATGATATAAATTTTAAATATATAAAAATAAAATGTGGCTCAATAAGATGAAATTATTTTTTACTGAATATTAACTTTTGACTTTAATTTACCACGGTTAAAAGTAAATATGTTAATTAAATGTAAAAATGATAGTATAATTACCATAATAAATATCCTAATTCTATTTCATATATGTAATTTTACCAGAAAGAACCTTAGGAATAAAATATTTTCCTTTAAGTCCACTTGGATTAGATAAGTACATTTATTATTATTTTATTTAAAGAAGAGTTAAAAGTGTTAAATTCAATGTTTATTTACTAAACCATTTATAATATAAGGTTATACATAATATAAATTCAACTATAAATATTAATTATAAATATAACAATATTTCCTACATAATGGTATTTTATTTATAATTTTTATAGATTATGTAATTAAATATATTTATAACACAATGTAGATGTCGTAGTTAAGTTCTGAATTAAATATTTAAATAGTTTATATAATAAATATTATAATAAATATACTTTAAAAGTTATGATGCCATACACAAATTTTCTAGGTTAATATTTCATCTTAGTGTTTATTATCTAATTTTTTTCGAAGTGATAAGTTTGTTAGGAATTTCACAAGAACAAAATACCAAATAGTATTAAAATTGACATAAATTGGTTTTTAAAACAAATACTATATTATTGGTTGATATAATATTCCAAAAATATTATTGTTTGGACAAAGGGAATCAATAATATTTTATATTTCATTAATGAACCACTTGAGGTTATTTTTGAAGTTTAGAGTGAGTTTATTAACCATATGGTGTAAGAATACAATAGAACACGGAAAAAGTTAAACTATTTAATTAAGAGTTAAATCTAAATATAAAGTTAAAATGGAAACCTAAACTTGTCTAAAACCTATTAGATGAGTTTTTTTCTACCCATCCCCACCATAGATTCTATAGAAATCATTTAGGAGCCATTATAAATAGAAAATGGTTTTATTATAATATTATATTTCAATCGTTTCCTAAAGTGACCCTCACCCATCTTATAATAGGGAACTTCCCTTCTCTCAAAATCACACCTCCAATGCCTTTTGAATCCCACCAAAACCTACCCAAATATCCTCTCAAATTCCCTCAAATCATCCTAGAGTCATTACGTTTATCATAAATCCATCATCGGAAGCCCTTTTGATCAACTCAAACGGAAACACCTAAAGAAGACGTAATAATTTCACCACCCTTTTTCAAGTTCTTTTCATATTCCACTTCCACATTCATTGTTTTTCCATAAAAAAATACTAAATCGAGTACCTTATACATACTGTGTTGTTATTATAAATATGGTATAACCATATTCGTTATTCTATCCATCCTATAAATGAACAAGTCACCATACGTGTGTTTGTACGGCTTACCGTCTCCATGTCGGGGTGTGGTTTGTAATTCAAACACATCATTATTTGGATGTGTATAATAATGAGTAATGTAAATAATAAACATATCATTTTAATGATTCATTATATATAATATACCATAAAATTACATACAATTTAACCATCAATATAATGATATTGTCTATCGTGCGTACTTAAAGCTTACTATCTCCATGATCGCGATGATATTCATTCCCCATCACAATCATTAAAAAATAATTTTCATTTTATGATTAAAAAATCATTTTTATGAACTTAATTTAATTATGGATATTAATCAAATACATTCTATACATAAAAAACATAACTTATATAAAAAAAATATAAAAGAAAATCAATCAGTTAATAATCAGATCAATGATAATGCTAAAATATCATTAACCAAAAAATAATAAAAGATCATATATGATATCATATTTATGTATTTTGTTCTTTTATAATTTAATAACAATGAATTAACTATTATATAAGAGATTAATATACCCCCAACTAAGTAAAAATGAAATGTAAGGGGTTTCTCATCTCACTTTAAATTTCGTGAGATTCCTGTTGTTCACCACTTATTTGTAAAATGTGTTGTATTGTGTACTGGAACATGATATATATTATCATGATTCTATTTATATTCATGGTATTTAATGATTCATTTTATTTTTATTATATTTTGGTCTTACTACTTGATTTATTAATCCATGGTAAGGGGTTTCTAATATAACTTTTAATTTCATGAGATTTCCATTACTCACCAGTGATTTATTTCATGTGGTGTTTTGTGTACTATAACTTTATATATATTATCTTGATTATATTTATATTAATGGTATTCTATGATTAATTTGGAGTTTATTGAATTTTGTTCTTACAACTTGATTAATTAAAACCATGTAAGGGGGTTTCTTCTGACTTCTTATTCCGGATAGATTCATGCTATATTGCCACTATTTCCTTTTAGGTGGTGCATGTACTACCCATGATTGTATTATTTCTGTAATATAATTTAATTTATTGGTATTTACTTGTTCATTTTATGATAATTATTTCATGTGGTGTATGTTTTGTATGTTACCAAATTGGTAAGGGAATTTCAAATTTCTATTTTCACTCGTTGGTATTTACGCATACTTCATTGATTATTTTACTGAAAGATTATGTGTGGAATTAATATTTTTTATTTATATAGTAATATCCACTCCCCTTTCTGTGTATATACCTTTTATACACATAATCCCTCCATTGATAAATTCACATTCCATTTATATGATCTTTTTAAGGGTAATCTTACGTCAATTTTCATTTATTGAGTTAAGCATTCAAATCATTACTTTTGTTTTTACAAGAATATGTGTGAATGTAACCTGATTTATTTACAATAAATATACAATTATAATGAGTTTATTAATATTTTTCTCACAACATTATTTCATTGATTTATCCTTAATCTATGGATATAGTCTTTATAAGGTATTTCGTCTCAATTTACATTCTTCTGATATCTCTATGTCGTTATGCACCAATTCAATTTAATATGGGGTATATACTGTCCTTTGAAATAATATATCAACAATACCATCATTCTCATGAAATTATAATATTTTGATTAATGTTTTTCCTAAATTACTTAAATTCAAGAATCTATTTTTTGGTTAGAAATTATTTCACAAAAATATTGTTCTAAATGATTTAAATATTTACTCTTTTAAATATTTCTCATTAAGGTCAATGATTTAAAAATGGTTTTAAGGATTTATTTATATGGGAATAAATTTTTTGAAATTTAATTTTCTTTTAAATGTTTCAATGTCGTAAGGAACACTTTCATTCAAAAATGTCATTTAAACGATTTCTTTGATAAATAGTGCAGCATTTAAGTGTTTTCATGAAAAATGGGATATTTCACTGAAATAGTTTTAATTGCGATTTTCATCTTTTTCGATATACTTATGTGTATTTTATTCTTGATTGAGTTAGATTTATCATAATAATATCTTCCATATTGTATTGAATGATTTATGTTTGACTGTGGATGCTCTATTTTTTTCATTCATGGTTGGGGTTAAAATATTGATATTTTGTATTCTTGTATTAATAAGAATGTTAAGATTATGTTTCAAACATTTATATTAGGAATTAATTGGCCTTAGTAAATGACGGGTGGAGCCCGCTAAAGCTCCATTGTTCATCGGTAAGTCTCAATAGACAAATAAGTGTCTCGGTACATGGCCTTGAAAAAATCTTATTTTTTGTCTTGGCACAAGGCCTTTACTATATAGTTATGAGGTCAACCATTATGAATTCCATCATTATTAAATTGGATATTAATATTACATTTGATTATTCGACTAATAGAATATCCATGTGAATAAGTAAATGGCATTATTTGATTTATCTTTTAAATATTATTCTAAAAGTTTATGTTTAAAAGGATGGTGTTCTAGTCATAAACATTTCCTTAAATAGTTATTCTTATTTATGACAGTTTCCGCTATACTGTTACCCTTTCTGATCATCTATGTTCACCCCTTTCTTATTTTTATTAATCCCAGGATGTAAAGAAGTATATTACGATTAACCTGCAGGAATATGCTAATGGATATAAGAGTGTTCAATGGGGACACTATGTTATTTTTTTATTTCAGGATGTAATGTTATATTATGTTTATATATAGTACTTACAAGGCTACGAAACTGATCAGTCTATTGGGACCTGATTCCTTGTATCATGCCAATATTATGTAATGATGCACCGGCTCCGGGATTCTGGAGTCGGTGCCGTACATTAGTGTTATATATCAAAATTTGAAATATTTATTAATATAATATAATTTATAAAAATTCATTACATAAAATTAAGAGATCATTTCCCTCTTAGGTTGTCTCATTTAACATTATAGAATTATTGATAATCAGGTATTTATAACATATTTAGTATGTTATAAAATCATTTATGAAATGACATTAATGAAATCGTAAAAATCATATCCATCCTCTATAACCATTCCCATTTATATCTATTTAATATGGTGATTAAATGAAAAATAGAAATCAATCATTCTCATATGGTGGAAGTTAATAAATATTCATGAATGATAATTCCATTTTCATAAAACAATAAGAAGGGTTATTATATTTTATTGTTTTAGAATTTTAAAAATTAGATAAACATCAGAATTATTTTTTAAATTCATATTTTAAACCAAAATTGTAACATGGTGATGGAAAATGAAACACATTGTGTCATGGAGGCACTTTTATGAACAACACATGAATTATAGTTTTGTTTTTTCTTAATTGAAAATAGAAAATTTGATTTATTATTATTACCAAATCATAATATACAAATGTATTTAACCAATAATTCTATCATTCAAAAGTTATTTTTTATATAAAATTGAAAAAAAGTATAAATTTATGTAAAAATTGTTACTCATGTTAAACACATTGATATTTCCATAGATGATATCACAGAAACGTATGGAACAAACTATTATATTTTTAATGAAAAAACACTAATGTGAAAGTGTATTCTAGTTTAAGTAATAAGGTTATGTTTTTATGAGGAAACATAATTTTGATGAGTGAAATGAACTATAGATGAGTGACCTCTTTTATAAGTGGTGAGAATGGTATTTTTGAAAACATTTCTACTTAATAATGTGGGAGAACATGTTAAACATTACATGTGGTTGAAAAATTCATAAATAATGGAGTTGTGAAGATATAAGTTTGATAAAAACCTCACTAAATACAAAAATAGATATACTTTTATCATTTTCAAATCCCTCTAACCCAATAATTGTTACTTTTAACAATTTAGCTTTCACAGAGGTAACTATATTCTATATACAATAAGAAAATATTTAGGAATGAAAATTTAGTGGTCATTATTAGATAACATGGACAATTTTTTATATATTTAATATTCATTTAAATTTAGTCAATTTATAAAAGTGATAAATTTTAATTTTAAAATAATAATTTATAAGGTCGTTATTTTTTTTGAAATTATTACTATGTTCTAAATTATTTATATCGTGTTTATAAATTGAAATGGATATTTTAGAAAACATAATTTCACATATGAAATACATATATCATATTGTTACATTTTTTTCATGAATTTTATATTCATAATAATATAATTCAAATTTTATAAAAGTCATTTTATTGGTAAAAATGATATTTTCATTATTCACATAAATATAGTTTTTTTATAAAAATACAAAAAATATTCTGAAGATTATATTATTATGACAAATAAAATTATTATTTTCATTTGTTGAAATTAAATTTCAGAAATTTGATAAATCAATATGAAAATAGAATCCAAATATATACTTGAAAATTCATTATAAGGGAATGTTGTTTTTTAAATCGATTATAATTATTTATTCTTATTTCTGATCAATTAATAAATAATATTTTGGCCGTATATTAATCGTTTTAATAATATATTCTATAAATTTTATTCATAATATACTTATTTCCATGAAATTAAACACTGATTTAAACAATATTTTTAAGCATATAATGATTTACCTAGTTTATTATATACACTAATTAAATTTAAATCAAATTAAAAGTATAATTTTTATTCATTATAAAAATAATTAATAATCTATTTATTAATATTCATTTCATCTAATTAAATGGGTTGTTTTTATCGGTCATACTAGGTTGCTATATTTTTTATAATTGTATAGAAATTTTATTTTTCTGTGGTCTTGTATTTGGAGAATACTATCAAACAATCTGAATTATTTGAAGGAAAATATATATTAAAATCATTGGGAGTTACAAAAACTCTTTTACTAGTTAGTATACTTGAAATTTAATGACTTTACCTTTATCCAAAAATTTATTCCAAACAAAGATTATTGCAAAATTTTCCATCCTTATGAATATTAATAAAAAAAATGAATACATTAGTATCTTAGAAAAATATTATATAAAAAATGTTACAAAATTAATTCTTATATCCTTATAAGTAAATTTGATATTTTATTTCATACCCTCTAATGGGATAGATCTGAGATTCGAGAAGCAGGAGATTGATTCATGCGGTGTAAATCTGTAAGAAAAAAATCAGAAGCTTTATTCCCCTCATGACAGGTGTGACAGATGGTACTCCTTCCATGGATCATTATTCTTCACATTTAGATGTGATAAGTTATACATTAAAGAGGGGGGATTCCCAATTAATGCATTAACCAAAATCTGATAATCGATATTCACACAATCCAATGTGATGTTCTACAATCTACGCATATGTAGACCAGAGTGTATGGTATTGGCCTCCACTTGAATAGAGTCCCCCATTTCATATAATGCAGAGACTAGCACCAAAGGCGTAAATTTATAAAACTGGGAAGGCATTGACTTTAAAAATTATAATCACACAAAACAAAGTAGCCAGAAGCAATACACTAAGTAATACTGTATACAGAAGAAGTGATGAAAAGTAAAGGGGTCCAAAATAAAAGCCCAACTGTAAAGTACAGGGAAACAAGAACAACAGAAGAAAGGTGAAACAACTACTGGATCATCCTCCAGAAAATCCTACATGAAGGGTAGGTACAGATAGCCTCCATATCACTCCATGTTCGTTCGTCTCCTTTGTGTACTGTCACGGCGGGTGGTCCTCCTTCGGGTACCGTCCTGTCCTCATTCACTCATCCTCAGTCAGTGTTTTCCGTCTTCTACAACCAACACAACAAGGTGCGGGAATAGCCCATGTATGGGTGAGTATAACGATTCTCAGTAGGGACCCCGAGACACTCTGGGTCTTACAATATCCAACAAGGATAAACCAAAATGAATGAAATCAACAGATAACCCCACTTAGGTATATGCTCATACATATACCAAAGTTAACAAGAAATCCATCTCCATCATGAGGTAAACACAAAAGTTACTGAATCATCTCAACCAGGATTTTTATTCACATTGTCGAAACCCCAGCTACTGGAGAACTCCTCCTCTATCGATTAAAGTGGGCCTCTGCCACAACCATGCCCTTGCCACTAACCTTGGATTGCTGAGATACCCCTCCTGTCGAGTATCGTGGGTTTGCCGCACTCACACATAGGAACTCCCAAATTTGGGTCTGTAGACAACTACCAAGTGCTCCCCCTAATATCCTACAGAGGTACTCCTCCTGTCAATTACTGTGGTTCTATCGACAACAACCAGGAGGTCTTTCGCTGTGGGTTAGCCACCAACTAACATGCGCTCCCCACTAGGCTTGTCGAATCACTCCAAGTCGAATCGGTCAAGAAGTCGTCAGGTCTCATCCAGCTACTAGGTCATCGTACTCCACTCACTCATCTCTATAAGGGTTTGTTCAATGAGCTATATGTCGATAGTCTAATTGTTGCGAAGTCCAATCTAGAAGTATCTCAAAGGTCCACCACATCATAGAGGTCTCAACACAACAGACATCATGTTAAATAGTCACTTGGTCTATGAGTTATTAGATTTTTAGTCACAGGGTCCAGGTTGGATTCACGTACAATACAACCTAATCGTATCCCAACATTACCCCGATCTCCAATAGGGTATACTCAAAGGACCGTCGCGCTCAAAGAAAATCAGTTCTGATGACGGTTTTTCATACGGTCGTCTGGTGATAATGGTATGTCCAAAGAAAGTAAATGGGTCGTTAGTGGGTTCAGGTCATGTTCGACTTGGTTGGACCGACTAGGACAAATCACGTCTGGGCTGACCCGGTCTGGGTCAACCCAGTCAGCAAGCTAGGTTCGGCCGGGTCCGCTGGACCCGGCCGACTGGACTGCGGGGGCCGGTCGACCCGGTGGTCGTCACGTAGGCAGCTCGGTCTGGTGACTGGGATTGGTTCGGCCAACAACACACGGGGCGCGGCTCAGGCGGATCGGTCCAGAAGCCCGATCAGGTTTGGCTAGTGATTCCACGATGGACATCGTGGGAGGGCTCCAGAGGGATGCTGCGGGCCAGCTCGGGAGGCCGAGATACATTGTTGGAGTGCTCTAAAATAATTATTTTAATATTTTTTTTCTTAGGAGATTAGTTTCATAGATATTAAGGTGTTTCCTCGATCTACTACTTCGATATTAGAATCCCTATCAAGAATAGACCCAATACTAATTACGCATTACTTCTTGTTTGAGCAAATGGTTCAATTGGGGGTTTGATAATCATCCATGAACCCTAAATATTTACATTATAATTCAATAATTAGTCATACCCATTATTTCTATCCTAATCATATATATTTGTGGTAAACACTTTATTGGGTTGAGTAAACCTACATATGAAATAATGGAATTGAATAAAAAAGTTTTTTTCTGAATATATTTAAAGAGAAATATTTTTATTCTTGGAAATAATAGTGGAATTTGACATATTCATATGACATATTATAATTTGAACTCCATTTCATGATTTTTTTTATTTTTTTATTCGTATAGATTAATTATTTTAATGAAAATTTAAGTAATTGAATTGATTTATTTGGTTTCCATGATTTTTTATTTATGTTTATTTTTTGGTAATAATACATTAAATACTTGATAATATATTTTTAATTAATGCATATTTGTAAGTCAAAATTGGAATTATAAAATTTGTATGTATTGTTGTATTATTTTGATAACATGTACAAATTTTTGGAATACATATTTCATTATTGAAATGGGTATTATGATATGAAATAATGTAGTAGTTAGTTTTTTTGGACCTATTCATAATGGGATGGCTCATTATTCTCATTCACCTATTCCCTGGATTTACTGAATGGCTCTAAGGCCTATATGTTTTTATTCATTTTTTGGATAAACCCCCTTTTAAGGGTAAAGGGGAAAAACCTCACATAATTCAAATATGTAGAGAAAAAACCAAACCCAAAGGTCATAAGGGCCGCAATAATCCATGAATAAGACTAGAAAGGAATACCTCTCCCCAACATCAACATCATTATGGAAAGCCTCCACCATTGCATGACTACACAGCAAACTGTCCCATGTAGCAATGCACGGGCCTGGTACCAACAGTAGCGCCATACCCTCTCAATCTTCCAAATCCAAACAACCATACATGGTGAACGCTACCTACTCTGATCCTCTTCCAAATCATTTTTTTGTAGAATGTCTAAATGAATCAAGCCCTAAACCCTTTTACTGTAAAATTAAAAATGCAATTCTTTCTCAAAATCCTCAAAATCATCCATTCTGAAAACGATTCCACATGATCAAGGATTAACCATATTTCAAGACTTCCTTCACTAAATCACCATATTTAACTCCTCCACCAAATATAATCCACCAAAACAGGACAAACAGACATTTCACAGTAATGAGAATTCCAGATTCACTCAATAACAATGTAGAATCAACCAAAATAGAACACAAATAGCTAATCCATGCAGATCAAGACTATCACACAAATAGCAGTATAAAGAGTCCATCACCACATGCGTGCTCTTTCACATGCATCCACGGATCCAAAAACCACAAATCCTCACTAAATGACTATAAATGCATAGATGATTGCAAACAAACTAGAAACAAAGAAGAAAACACGAAATGAAAAAAATCACTGGAAATCAAGACACCCGAACATGTGCCAGAAGAAAAATCCCTCCACAAGCCAGAACTTCTCCAGTCGTTGCCTTCATGATCGCACCCAAGACCACGACAGACCTCCAATTCACAACCACAACCAACATGAAAACGATCATACAACCCTCAGACCGCAGTAGTAGAATGCGTCCTTTGTACCTTCACCACGCCGCCGAAAAAATCCTAGCCAATTCAGAGGATAGTCCATGAAGATGGAATAAACGGTGAACCGATGGTATCCCACGAAGCTGCGACGTCTCCCCTGGATGAGGACACACACACACTGCAAGCGCAACGAGCATGAGCGCCGAGAGAGAAGTCGCTTCGAACATAATACTTGGAAGAGGAAGGTGGAAACAGGGGGAACCCTAGCACGCCGATGGGTAACTATGATCCTCGAATTTCATACGTATATCTACACATATGCATGGGTGCATTTGTTTATATGCGTGATCCATTTATAGGTATTCATTTTTTTCTCCCATAGGTGGGGGGCCAGAACATCATCCTAAATCATGATATATAGATCAAACATCACACCCAAAACCTTGAGTGTCCTATTATTCTATATTTTTAATCATATTTAATTTACCCTTGAGTTTCATATTGAATGTTATGGATATTCAACACTGATAATATGATAAGTCTTGAATATGTATATGACACTTATGAAAACCACTTTTGTGTATAGTATGATGCATACAATTTCATGTAAAACATGTGTGTAACCTTACATTGAAGACTTTTATAGTTTATTTTTTTGGTTTAGTCTCCATATATAGATCATGGTTTTTGAAAATATATACAGATTTGTATGATACAATAAAATTACCTGTTTGAAATAGTTTTCTTGAAAAAAACCTACACATGGGTAGGGGTTACCATAAGGCAACCATATGAGTCATATTTTTTTAATATATATTATTTTAATGGTTGTAACAATGTTTTCAAAACTGAATGGCCAAACGAAGATTCCCTCTAGGAATGTCTAGTGTGGGGTGCACCATTTTATAAACCATGTGATCAAACTATGTAGCCTACCTTGATTTATAATTTTAGTTAAATGGACACATTTCCCTCATTGATTTTATCTCTCATTATCCCTCATTTTTCCCTCTCATTATACACCCCATAGGTTCACTATGTAAATCCTTCTGATCATTATTCAATGTGATTTTTAGGCTCTTATTTTGATATATAGAGAGTTATTCATGGTTTTGGACTCTTTTTTCCCTTGCCTGCCTTTATTCTTTATTTCTTCAATTCAACTAGATATGAGTTAGATTTGGATTAGACTTAGGTGGGGATTATGGATCTAATCGTTATGCCCTATAGTGTTATAGTGTTCTAATTATGTGAATTTTCATCTTTCTTACATATTCTATGGTTTCATTGCACCCAAACACGGTTGTGGTAGTTTTTTAGGTAATTCTTGTTGATGATGAATTTTTAAAAATAAAATTGAATTATTTTTTGTAAATGTATTTTAAAAAATTGGAGTTTCAATGATTCCCATTGTATATGAATTTTTGATAAAATTATATGAAAGTTAGGTTTTTGATGAAATTCCTAACTTGAGTTTCTCAGAGAATTTTGGTGATGTCAATTGATGTAAAACTTGTAATGATTTTAGGTAAATTGGTCCTTTATGTCAGATTTTGCATTCATTATATGTTTACTATTTTTATATTTTAGTGGATAAATTTTTGGGCCTTTATGTTTGTATAGGTAATATAAACTTTTTATAATTATTTTTGGCTTAGTATCTATTTTGATTGGAAATATGAATATATTTGAATGTATTCATGTATAATTCTTTTTATTATAACCATATGTGTATATTTATTTATAAATATATAACTTCATCAGATTCCTTATCTAAAACATGGCTCCAAAAAATAATATCTTGTCTGGAGAAATGTGTTTGAATGATATTTTAAAAGGTGTATGTCTAAAATATGGTTTAGTGGACATATTGGATCCCTGAGTAAATATTTTTATATTCAATTTTGATTTTAATAGAATTTAACGTATGTAATTTTTTTAGAAAATTATTCCTAATTCAAAATTATATTGAATAATTAAAAATTAAAAATTGTTTTACACAATATGTGTAACCACTATATATTCCATATTTTTTAGATAGATTTAGATGTAATTGGTGTCTTTTTAAATAGTTGATTTAAATATATTATTTTTCAGAGGTGGTTTGAAAATAAGTTTTTGATTTATGATGACTGTTGATAGATGTGTTTTTTACCAAAAATACCCCATCCATCATTATTATCACTATTGGTATCCTACGTATCATTGTGATGGAATTGAATTGGATACTACCTAGTCTTGATTATATAGACAAGATTATATAAGTTATGTAATGTCATATGGGAGTGCCAAAACTGAGGCAAGTTTATATAACTGGATTTTTTATAAACATATGGATGAATCAATGTATATATTCAAGGCTCCAATTCAAGTATGTCTATGTTATACACATTATATTTTTTGGAATTTAAATTGAAAATATATTATTTATTTTTAAATTAATGATACTAACATATAATAATCATTAAAATTTAAAGCTAAATATATTTACCATATTTAATATTTTCTAATATGATAACAAAGACTTTATCATGGATATGGTTTAAAGGATGAATTTAAAAAAATTGAATTATTAACGAATTTTTTTCAATTTTATTTTAATGTGTATTTGAGAAAGTGATTTTTTTAATGATAAAACAGAAGGTTTCAATAATATATTATAAAACTTGTGTAGGATAGTTATTTTTTGAAATAACTTCTTTGGAGTGTACAATTTGTTCTTTATATGTTGTTTTCTTCTCACACCCTACTTGTGCCACTCAGTTTTGGTGGACCCATGTTTATTTTCATGTTCATGTTTATATTTGTAATTACTCCTTATGTAGGTTGGATCTGTGAATGGATGTTTACCATGAAGATATCATGGTTAAAACATTTATTGTTTTTTTTGTGTATTATTGATGTGTCATCAAGGATCTCTTTAATTATTATTGATTATTCTTTGATCCATTGCTATAATAATTATTTTTAGTAATTATGATTTTGTGATCTTGTTATACCATAGTTGATTTTCCTTATTCTATATATTATTATTTGACATTGTTATTGAATATATAATTCATAATACTATTCTTAATGGTGTAATACTAATTTAAATTTTTTATTGGCTAAATTCATTCCCAAAAGATCTTATTTTACCCCCTAATACTAGTTTTATTCCCTGTGCTTTCGTGAACACACCCGATCCATTTCATGTACCATTTAGAGTTCATTGATCCGGGGTGACCCTGAGTGGGTTTGTGGCACAAATTATTTAAATAAGTATTTGTATACTTTTCATTGTTAGTTTCATTTTAATTAAAATTAATATGTCTAAACACTTTGTTGTGATATTCTATTCACTGCTTAATGTTATTATTTATTTAATGTATTATTAGAATACACAGTATATATTTATTGGATGTTAGTTTTAAGGTGATATCCACTTAATTAGTTTTCATACTAATTCCGTGAATGGTCCCATCATGGGATGATTATAGACCATTTTATTTTGGATCCATTTAGTAAAAAGATAATGAGTATGACAAATAGTAACACTGATGGAGTATTGATATTGATTTTTTAATCATTCACTAATTAGATATTTATGATAGACATGAGATTTACTCTACATAAATTGGGAAAATATTCACATAGAAAATATCCATTTTGGGACTTTAATCCTCATTTAGATTATATTTTATGTATAACTAGGGATTTTTCTTAGTTTTACTTACTTTGTATATAATTTTTTTTCTGTTGGACCCTTTGTGAATTATAACGAATTATTTTGTGATACTATTAACATTATCCATATTATATACCCATATCCTCTTCATTTAGATTCTATTATATCCTTCGATTAACCTAGAAAAATATTGGTCTTTCTCTATATAAGAACATACCTTACCCATTGTTCTTTATCTAATGGGGTAATACTACCTCCTACATGATTAATATATATGCCAAATATTTAACATTTTCTTGGTCTACTGTTAGGTGTGCCTAAGGTGTTGTGATTCCATGAAATAATTTTTTTTCAGGTATTTGGGACTCAAGAATAAAAAATTTGTAAAAGATAATGCTAAGGAACTTTGGAATCTGACGTGATAGTAGATAGGAAAAAAAGGACAATCATGAATTGACAAGTCATAGCTACATATTCCAGACCATCATTATTATGGTGGATGCCTTAGTCACTGTGTTTATTCTAAAGTTCCTCTTCCCTAATTTCTATTTTTTAAGTTGGTTATTAGATATCATGTTATATTTTTTATTCCGGGAGGGGATAAGAAGTCACATATATGATATCATTCTATGATGTTTTTTGCATTTAAACATTTTCTTTATTACTTTTGAAACTAGTTGAGTACTCAAATTAACTAAATTGTACCAATAAATTATTATTTGTACTCATATAATTATTTTCAACAGGTTGGGTAATATGGGTTAAGAAATTGGTCCTATGACTGTGTGGAATATTAATATGATAAAAGTTTCACGATTATTTTATTTTATATGCAAAACAAGCCTTTAATTTTTTTAAAGATTCTTTGAGCAAGTTAATATTTTATAAAATTATTTATAAAGTGTTCAAAAGTATTTCATTATAAAATGAATATAATTAAGTGAATTATGGGGCTTCACCTAACTTATATGGTCATTTTAAATTTTTGAGGTTCATTCATTTTATAAAATAGTAGAGAAATCATTATCAAATTTATTCATGATGATTCCATTTATATTCCCACCATATATTGATCAATGAGGTGAAGGTTAGTATATAAAACCTATTTGACCACCAGTTAATCATTATATTTTTGAGGTTATTTCTCTACTACATTAGGTACCTAGTCCTGGAAGACTACAATGAGGGAATATAACATCTAATATCTTGATAGATTTTCAGTTTCGATATTCTTTAAGACATTGGGGATATTTTTCACCGTGGGAGCTAAGGAGTGGATTAATTGTATATAATTTATTTTTGAAATCATTGAAACACCAGAGAATCACATACTTTAACTTAGTACCTTAATGATATAATGAATTTTACATCGACGTAGGTATGTTATTCTTGAGGCTATAAATGAATATGGTATCTCCTAGGTAGGATTTCATGATATATGCCTTACACAATTTTACCACGATATTATATGTCAGGTAAGGGTGAAAGAGTTCCAAAACCTCCAACATGGTTCAATTTCGATCATAAAATACACTAACACATTTACTGTCCATATTCACCTAACTCCATATTTGTGTATGGATATGAAATATATGTCATAGTGTTTTGTATTAAGACATAAGCATGCTCTCCAAACCAAGGTTATTCTCATTGACCTTAAAAAATTCATTGAAGTAGTCAGGTAGGCTCTTCTTATAGAGACTGGTTCTAAATTTGAAACATGAGTGGGATGTTCATTACCTAGTTTAATCATAGGTGGTAGATCTAAGTGAATTTAAATTTGACTTTAAGAGTTGAAAAGTAGTGGTGGCTCATCATGGATGAGCCAAGGTGGTGGTATACCTTTAGTTCATATTTTGAGAAAACCATAAGTTATGTTTTATTTGGGTGAAGGAATTCAATAGATTATGTTTAATTAAAATTTCCGGTAAAATTATTTCCACCTCTATGAAAAAAGAATCCATCTATATTGGTTCTCTAGACTAGTAAACCTAAGGGAAATTGGAAATGATCCTAATATAATTTAGAATCTAATACATATTTTGTTGTAAAGTATGATAGAAAAGGATTATTTCATATAAATATTTTTTATGTGTTGGTATATGAATAAGTGTTGGATTAATAGATAATGATAATTATTTTATTCAGGGATTCAGATATCAGAGGGACCTCTGAGAAAAATGGTACTATATTTTCCACAGAGTAGTCTCTGCCTAACATTTTAGATGAATCTTCAACCATTTTTGGGATTAGGCTTTTATATTCTCTATTAAAATTTTATCTATCTGATTCAAGTTGTTTACATTAATTTTATTCTAATAAAGTTTCCTTTATTCTTTTGTTAAATATTAAGATATTGTATTTATATATAAACCTCAATACTATGAGACTGTGGATAGAGAATACTAGGATTTTTATAACTTGTATATTGGTATTGGTATAATTTATAAATCTAGAGGAACATTTTTTACTAATATAAAATCAGTTGTATTATTATATGATTGAATTGGATAACCCATTTTTGAACTTTTATATACCATTAAAATCAAATAGTATATTTTTCATAACCAACTAGATAAAAACATAGCCATACCGATCATAATAGCCACAACACTGTCTCATATATCCCTTGATTTTATCTTGTTAAGAACCATTATTTTCTTCATAGACACATGAAATCCCATCAATCTAGTTGGACATATTAAAATATAGTCATTTACTAGTATAATTGTTTTACCACATGCCAACACATGTTCTTTCGTATGATTTTTTATTACTCACACACACCCGAAAATGTTTTTAGGATGTCACATATCCTTAAAATAATATAGGATATGCATGCATAAATGTTTATTTCATATTATATGAACTTCTATAAATAAATGTGGACATTTCTGGAAAGGGATTTGACAAATAAACTATCAATCCTCATTATTCAAATGGATTTATAAACACGACTCTTTAAATAGGAAATCATATATACATAATATACAACGCAACCCTAGGTGGTTCTTATAGAAACAACCAAAATGTTATATATTGGTATAAAATTCATTAAATTATTATTATTTAGTTTATTTTAGTTATAGTTTAATTTATCCATGAAAATTTGGAAAAATATGGACATAATATATCAAATGGTTAACCCATGATAATTAGAAATTGATCAATCCAATTATTCAAGGAGTTAAATATAATTTTAAAACGCATTTATATATATTGTGTATAGTATTCTAAGACATTTTTACAAAAAATGGGATTTAAATATATGGTTTTAAACAAATCTTATTGTAAAAAAGGAAGTAATGACCTCAACTATTAGGATCATAACATGAAAATTCCATTTATCAATGATTCTAAGGTATATAGAATAAATGATTTTTAAAATTAAAAAATCCTATTATTATATCCAACAGCATAAGAAAATGAATCTCCATTAATAGGGGGAAAATTTTGGGGGTGGAATTCTAATACAAAGAAGCTGTTGATTTTGTGCATTGGATGGATTTCTATTCATTTTGTAAACACATGGGACATATTCCTTATAAATGTTAGTGCAAAGCCAATGAGGATCATGACTGAAAATCACTTAAGACAATCCTTCTGGTTACACCTATAGTGGTGCAAACGGTTAATAATGATATTCCCCATTTTGATACCAACCTGAATGTTGTAAGATCCTTGAATCTAGACCCAAATGTTGCAGGAATCATTGAAGGTTTGAGATGTGATTTTGATGTATCTAGTTTGGAAATTTAGTTTCTTTTTTAACCATATTGTATTTTGGGGGAAGCTATTAGCTCCATAGAACCACACATCAATTCATCCAAGACAACATCAAATGTATTGAGCGTTCAAAGAGTTTATGGATTGTTTTATGTTTTACTGGAAATTGAAGAGATTCCATCCGGATATGGGGAAATCAGATACTCATAGCGGGGAATACTAGTTAGGTATAGAGATTCGATGGTGGTGATGAATATTTCATGTTCCAAAACGTCAATCCTGACTATCAACATTAGTAATCATATTAATGATTTGGCGGTGAAATATCTAGTTTGGTAGAGTCAACCAGTTAATAATCACACAGAAGGGAAGTAATTGTGTGTGGCTGATTCAGTTGGTGAGAGTTGAAGATTATTATATGTTTATAGTGATGAGAAGATTTTGGATAGTGTACTTCATATCCCCAGGAGATATAGGCGGCATAAAGGACATCATGAATTGGGGACCCGTATTATGAATAAGTTGAAAAAATAAAAGGGAGAAAATATTACTCAAACTTAGCCAAACATATCGATACTATGTCAAACAAGATGTTAAAGGACAAAATAGGTATGGGGTCCATTATACTAGTGATTAGGATAATGAATTGTTAGTAGTAAAAAAATCAAATATAATACAATAATATAGCTTTGAATGTCCCTAAAATATCTCCCAACATGAATTTGGTGGTTCCCAAAAATTTGGAGCTTGATGTATCGTAGCATGTAGTAAATACAAAGGAATCAAATAGTGACATCAATTGAGATCCTATCATATACTCTGAGGAATAAATGATGGAAGAGTCTCTCAAAATTAATTCTACACAAAAGGATGTTCATATGATGAATGATTTAATAATAAATGTTTGTAATATAATGAGAAATTTGGATTGATAAATAATAAATATCTCATTTCGATACAATGTTTACCGAAAGAGAGATAAACATTACAGAGTACTCTCCAATTTGGCTCAAGATAGCATATCTCTTTGGTGATCAAATCATGGATAAACCATGCACAAAATTCTCTTCTATGTAATGGAGTTTATATACAGATATATATTCTAGTAATCACAAACTAGATTTTAATTTTTTTTATGATCTGTTTTGATGACCACTTTCATTTGGTTTAACTCCCGAGGTTACTCACATTTTACGTAAAAAAAAATTTATAATAAAACGGTAATTTTTAATGTATTATAACATCATGATGTCACAAATTAGATTAAATAAAAACAATTAAGCGTATAAATGGTATAATATAAATTTTATCTTTTTAAACATTGTAATATTATATTTATTTTATTGATTTAACAAGGACTATATAAATCTTTTAAAACCTATAATATATTTTAATTTTATAATCATTTATTTATAAATATGAATCACTTCTACATTAGCAAGGTCATTCACTTTGAATAATAAAATAATGAAAACTAACAATATTTTTCAAAAATATGGTAAAACCCATTGGATGGTTTATGTTTTAGGTTTATTTATTATATATTGTCTACAACAAATGTTTGATGAGTGATTAATAACTACCAACTCGTTTCCAAAATAAAACCACCCAATATCACTTTTCTATTCACAAAAAAAACAATATATCACATCCTTACACTAAAATACCCTCCCTATAGTCCTCCCAAGGTTCCCCAACGCTCATAGAATGTTCCCTACCAATCATTTAGAATCACAATCTAAAATTAAGGGGTCCACCTATTATACAATTTATTCAAGCCTTCATTATCATATATATTTTCTATAAATATTTTAATTATGTGATATGTTCTCCCATTTCCCCCTTACTAGAAATTATATCTATAAGTTACTAGATACACATATTACTCTCATAAATAAACAACATGAACATTTATACACCCACTTTATGTTTTCTATATTTCACTACAATTTTCCATGCGAAACATTTGTGTAGTGAGCATCCATATCCATTTCCTGTCATGGGTATTCTCCTTCACTCATATATATGACTTTGACTAGGGATATAAATGTATTTATTAGACAATCCTTTGTCCCAGAATAAATTATGATTAATAATTATTACATGATTTAAAATAAATATTTCATACTTAAGCATGTTAATGAAATGAATATGACGAGTGCACCAAGAATTATATTTCACTTCAATGAAATCTGTAATCTTTTAGTCTGCTGAGACATCATGAAAGGGATTAAGGTGAGAATATAGTCTAACACAAGACTTTTTATAACATGGTGTCTTCAAATTTGGTCTTGGATTAAGATTATGATGCATTGTTTTATGTGGTTCTGATATTTACGAGGTTGAAATTATGACTATCATGTTATACCATCCCAAATTATTCATTTTTATGAATATCAACCATTGAATTTCATGATGATATACCTATTGTATAACATGTAACACATTCCTCATTTTATACCATGGTTACTACCACACTGGTCTATATAGATTACCCATTTTTTATGTATGTCCCTAGGTTATCAATGTAGTTTTTAGTATAATAAAATAATAGGACTGGGAAAATGATGTTTTTAATAATTTTAATGTATCCCATGTTTTACAGTTTTATGCAATGTACCTAATTCCCAAATACATTAGACTTCTCAATCATATAGATTTTATTATGTGTAATCTGAAAAACAAAATGAATTATTGTGTTATACATATCAGTGTTTTCATAGTTGATATCATTGGAAAAGTCTAGTTTTTCTTGGTGTTAGGTTTATAGAGCACTAATTAAAGACATACAGATAAATTTAAGTGTAGAAAATATTATATAACTTTTGGTAAAGTATATATTAAGTTGTTTATAATGGAAATACATGCATGTATGGAAACTACAAGTGGATGCTGATCTGGCACAGGTGAACATAGTGGTAAGACCCTAAATCACCATAATTAGAAGGACTAAAATAGGAAATGGAGCATGAAAACAATCCTTGCCACACACATGGTATGAAAATACTGGGGTATATTTTAATGGTAAATTAATAGTCTCATTTAAAATCATTATTATGAAGAACATGTTCCCAGAAGAGTATAAGTTAGGAAATTGATTATGGATAAAATATATTGTATGATATAAACTCCTATGTTTAGAAATAAATATCATTAATTTGTTATACCTTTAATATTTTTGCATTACCATTTCTGTGTCTAATAGTTTAAAAATTCTCATCCATAATTTTCCCATTATTCCTTACGATGGGATGAATTATGGGTAATCTAGTAGGAAACCAATATAAAGGGAAATGTGATAACTCCCTATACGAGATACCCAAAATAATGGGAGAAATAATAGTGAACATAATTATGATACACCATTTGGTGGATAAGGTTATGAATATAAAACTAGTTCAGTGGGTGTTCCCAAATCCCATATATTATAGAACAAAACACAATTATGAAATTTATGTGGGAATGGTATCAGACTTTTAATGGATCTTATAATCCCTCAACCACTGAAAAATACATCAAATCCATTGGTAATAAATTCCCCAACAATTAATTTTTTAGAAAGATAATGATCTACTAAATTACTATCATATGGAAGGATAAGTTGATCTATTGCGTATGTTGATCTATAATACAATGTTTGAGGAATATATCAAAGTGATGGGTGGCAAGAATTATATATAAAAAGTGATAAATATTTTCCTCATAATATCAAACATTTAATGTAAATGTATTTATTTTCCATTAAGAAAAATTGAAAAAAAAAATATCGGTCCATACAAGGAACACATCACAAGAATTACATGATATATCTATATAATTATCATTACCCCTATAATGCACAGTTGGCCTATTATTTGGTGGGATAAAACCTAGTCTATGAAATTCCTTGGCAATCTGAGACATTGATAGCCATGATAAAATTTTACTCTATGACCTCCATGTTGAAATGGAGACCACATAATCTCATGGGTACCATAGTGATAAGAAGTGGAAATTAAAGATTAATTCTATAGATTCAATCGAATAATCTAACAATGCTAACAAATATCAACATCCAACTAGTAAAAAGTATGTAATGAAGAACTATGAAAATCACCTATGGGGAATGAGTAAATGATTAGGTGCGGGAAAGAAGGAAATCTACCAAGATATTTCTAATTGGATAATCCCACTAATTAATTAGAGTTTTGGAATTCATCATTCCACCCTTATCTCATTTTTCATTATTTCAAATTCAGGGAACCCTGAAAATTTTCTAACAATTTAACTAATCCAAGGGGTTTCAGAGACAACCAACAATAGCCAAGGAAAAAAGGGATAGTTTTTTCCATCATGAATACTAAAGAGGATCACAATAATTAAGTAGTGACATGAATGCTGGCTATTCATTCTATAATAGTGAACACAATTTTTAAATTTATGTTCTACAAATTCTTGTGTATGATGTCTGTTTAGATGAGCAATTCATAAACCAAAAATAAAATGGATTTACAGTTGTCTTAATAAAGAAGAATGGGAAAATTGTATCATCTAAATTATATACCTTCTCATCTAAAATTTTTTGTGGGAAAAAACATTAATAAAACCTTGTGATACTTCAATCAGTGGAGTTTGATGAAATTTTATACATGGGTATGTTTTTCATTACATAGGGAAACCATAAATGGCCATTAATAGTAGATCACACTATATCTCGTAAATCGACCCCAAATTACGTTCAATTGAAATGAGGATAATGAATCCTTATTATAAACAAATCTCATGCTTTGATATTATTTCCCTAAGATTAAGAATATATATCTCAAATGATTAAGTCTATTTAATGTATCTTCCCTAGAGACATTCTCATTGTCAGAAAATACATTGATGTATTTCCAAAATAATTTTATAGTCTTCCAACAATAATAGTGGTTAAATATTAAATACTTATTATATATGGGGCATTACCATTATCAAAGACACTATATATAATATATATTGAAGATATTTAATTTATAAATCAAAAACTATAGGGAAACTTCAATAAAATGTTCATTTTCTCATGTGCTTCATTGTGGGGTGAAGTAGTCCTCTTCATCAAGAACAAGTATGTGTCTACGATCCTTTTCATGGATTATCATGGTCTAGACAATATCACGATAAAGAAAAAGTATCCTCTTCCATGGATTGAAGAATTGTTTGATAAGCTAATTGAATTACAATACTTGTCCAATGTGGATCTTTGGTTAGGATATTATCATGTAAGGGTAAAGATGGATGATATCCCTAAGAATAATTTCCATATAATGAATGGGAACTATAATTTCTACGTAATTCCATTTAAACTCGCTAATACTCCAAAAATTTCATGGAATTAATGAATATAGTCATTTTATATTTACTCCACAGTGTTTTAATAGTCCCTATAGATGATATTCCAATATTCTTCAAATGAAATGAAGAGAATAAAGAAAATGTAATCACAGTGTTAAAATGGATTTTAATGGATATATATTATAAAATGTAAATCAAAAGAATGTTATTGTTGGTTGATTTAATATTTATGAGGCATAATATCATAATAAATGGGAAATATATGGACAATTTATTGATATAGGAAATTTAAAGATGTATGAGACTAACATATGTGATAGATATCCATAGTTTCTATTTATTAGCTAGGTACAATCGTTGATTTGTGGTTTTTTTATTATCAACCCTTCTAATAAAGATATATAATAAGGGAGTAAAGTTTCTTTTTAATTATTAATTGGAAGAGATAATCTAGGAGTGAAAAAATAGGCTTCTCACTACATATATACTCATAATACCCACAGGTGGATAAATTTTATTAGAATTAAATAGTGCTTCGAAGAAGGTATTGTGCTTTGTGTTAATGAAAATGGGAAATTAATGTCATATTCTTTAAGGGAATTGATTGTTCATTAAAAAATTAACTAACACATGATATGGAGTTGGCTATCATGATGATTGATTTGAAAACGTGGAAAAATAATCTCTTTGGGTTAAAGGGTGAAATATACCTAGATCACAAAATCCTCCTCGATATATTCACTAAGAAGGAGTTGAATATGCACCAATTAATTTTATCTGTGCTAATGAAGGACTACAAATTATTTTTCCACTAACATCTAGAGAAAGTCAATAATTTTGAAAACATGCCTTTTTTATTGGCTCCAAATTGATTATTATTAATTAGAATTTTTAAATATAATATCTTTTTAGAATTGAAAATGATGTATATGGGAATAATAATGGAAGGAACATCATCAATCATTAAACTAATGATTACCCAGTAATCCCTTTTAGAGAAGATAATAGATTCTCTAATATATGATGTGGGAATTTTTGATAAATTACTGGATATATAAAAAGGTAAATCCTTAGAGGTCATTACTAATGAAGAAGAAGTTGTAATGTTTTTTAAAATAATAAGTTTACAATCAAATATTTAGTTAAATAAGGATTTGTTGAATAATGTGTATAGTTCAACCTTATGAATTCATCCATGAAGAATAATGATTTATTGGGATCTCTATGTATACTATTTTTGGGGAAATATGAAGAAAGAAATTACGAAATATAAATAGATATGTATTATATGTTAGCATGTGAAATAGTAGAGGAAAAAATCTAAGTGGACGATGATACCATTACCCATACTTACATAGAAATGAGAAAACATAACCATGAACTTTTTCAGTAGTCTTCAATGACCTCATAAAGAAGTAATTATATATCTGTTATGTTGTATCATCTTATAATTTTTTCTCAATTCATTAGAATCTGGGAGGACTTATCACTTGATGAACATAGAAGGATATAAATTAGACATGTTGTTAGGATGCATGGAGAACCACTACGGATTGCATCTGATTAAGACCCATGATTAAACTCCATGTTTTGGAAGAGTCACCAACATGATCTAAATACTGAGTTATACATTTGAACAACTTATCATCCTAAAAATATAGGCCAATATAAACAAAATATCAAATCAAATATTGAATTATTAAGGAAATTCCCAATTAACAACAAAGTACTATGGGATAAAAAATTTTTTCTTGTCGTGTTCTCAAAAGAATAAACATTTCCACTCATGCATCCAAATGAATCCTTGTGAATTCTTATATGGGAAGTGGTACAGAACACCTACATGTTGGGATAATGGTGGGGAATAAAAACTAATAGGTCCTAAAATGGTCAATACAATGGTGAAAATGGTCATGATCATTTCACAATTCATCAAGGATTCGATGATTTGAAAAAAGAGAAAAAATGACATTCATTCACAAGTCCTAGAGATTGAGTTTGGAGATAAGGTATTTCTCTACATAAATCCATCAACTAAATTCTTGATATTTTTGAAGGAGTGAATTATTTATTCAAGATACATCAATTCGTTTGAAATACTTGATATCAACAGAGTGGGGAGATATCGACAAGAACTCCATTAATACCTCTCTCATGTACATTATGTGTTCCTTGTATAACTCTTAATAAAGTTTATACCACAACCCCTACATTTACCGAATCCCAATGTAGTACCATTGGATAATGATCTATCATATTAGTAGATGTCGATGAAGATATTTGATCACAGATAAAAATTATTTTAGAATAAGATAATGCAATAAGTCAATCTCTTGTAGAGGAAGCAGATGTTTGTAGAAGAAACATGAGAACCACTGGATGAGATGAAACAAAATTTCTATCATATGATTTTTTGTGTGATGTGAATATTTTCAGTGTGATATTTTTGAAATATGTAATATTGTAAAAACCCAAACTAATATAAATAAAATTGCCCTTGTGATTTAATTAAATGAAATATGATATATTATGGATAAAGAAAACACATGAACTTATTTGCTTTCAATATATTCTATTGGATTTAATAGATTTCAGATGAACATTACCATAGATAAAATAGCTACTGAATAGTGATAATATTATTAGTATAAATGATGGATTTTAATAAATCCACTTGAAATAGAAAATGGAGGCGATAACCTGAACTAGCATGATTGTACACTATGGAGCACATTTATGAGTGATTCTGAGGGAGATAGTATATTTGGGATTTCCCCTATCAAAGACCAAGCAATAATCCAAGAACATAAGAATAAGTGAAACCTTATAAATTAGAAGTTAATGATCATTGAGGTCATGAATAAAACCATGTACAAAGAACAACCCCATTATAGTCTCATCATCACACACTTTACTATTAGAGTAGATTATGGTGTAATAAAAGGTTATATATCATGACCATAATAATATTAATATGTATATTGAATAGATTAATTAATTTTTTTTCATTATATTATTGTTACTTTTAAAGTCTTTTTGATTTTGATATAATGAAACAAAAATTATATATTTGGGTAATATTCGAATTCAATTAAAGAATTAATGAATTAATAGATTTTTGTGATAGATAATATTTTATTAAAATATTATTATTATATAATTTATAATAAATATAATTTATCATATAATTTTTATAAAGTCAAATATAATTTTTATAAGGATTTGAAAACTCTTGTTGTCAAAATAAACCCTGAATTTCTCAATAAATGTCGATTTTTATGTTAAAATTGAAAATTCACATATTTGAAAATTTATTTGGATAAAATTGATATTATCTATGGAATAATAATTTTTATGTTACAAAATGTGGAATTTCATATAAATTTCTATGAAATTTGAATTTTCAATTAAAAATATAATATGGTATAAATGTACAGTGTGGATTATGAAATCATGATATCCTGATGACCCAAAACAGTGAAACAAATAATATAATGGGTATAAATGACCCAATATATTTTTCACCTACATTATAATGTTATATTTAGTTTATTTGGTTAATAATATAATGCAATAATTAATACTCTAAAACATGTATTATATTTTATGGATTAAAATCATTTCTTTATAAAAAACAAAACAGTTACACATAAATGATGAACACCTATCATAGGGAATGGACAATGAAAATATATTCTCCTAAATAAGCACAAAGGCTGACCAGGTTCATCTGACATAAAGCGCTTTCTCTGTTGTTCACCTTTTTATTCTATCTCAGAGAAACTACTTCTTTTTTTGGAATTTTTTATCAATGTATATAGTGGAATTTGAATGATAAAGGAAATGATAAATATATACTAACATCTAATTTTATAATGAGATTAATATAGAAGGAACATGTAAATTATGGTTTTGTTAGTGGGTTCAATTATTCTTCTATTCAGTGTTAAAATTATGATTTTAAAATCAATTTTGAGATCTAATTCTTGAATTACTATTATTTTATTAAGTTGTGTGAAATGTTGAATGCCTTTTTCAAACTCAATTCCACCTACTCATATAATCAATTTTCATGGAACACCTCAATTAATAATGTGACATATTCCAAAACCTGACTCCATCATATGTCAATTCATCCACTGAGTGACTCAACTCCATTGTATGAAGATTGTGTATCTATAAAAAGGGAGGAAAATTAGTTAATAAAATAATAGAAAATAGTTTGATATTAGTTTCATGGTGTACTATCTCCACACCCATTCACAACACTTGTTATCCTCACAATCATAATAACACATATGAATTAAAGTGCATAATAAATAAAATTTCCACATACCTCCCTCCGACCATGCCTCGGGATAACCATATATTTTTTTGGTATGAGGTCACAGTGGAATGAGAAATAAATATAGATGATATTTGGGTTGGAATTGAATGAGATATCAATGAAAAAATGGAAATAATTTAATTTGAAAATGACTCATGTGTTACATGAGAAAAGTAAAAAAAAAGTAAAAAAGAAATGAAAAATATCCCAAGGAAAATGGGTCATACAAAATTCCATCATTAATCAATTTTATTATCAATCAACCATTATACACTTATTTATTATCATGTAAGTGGATATAGGGTGTCATAATAGACCATTAATGACATATGAGTCATCAAGGGTCTTCAATGGTTTAAATTTCAGTTATACAATCTGCCTTCGAAATGATTGTTTTGGGAACCCCCAAAATTGTTATGAAATAATGTTAAATAATCCTATCTGTAAGAACCCATGAATAAATCATGGGTTTGTATTTGGTTTAGATTATTTTGTTATATATAGACCAAAACATAGCTTTGAGAAATAATAAATTATTACCCTCCAATTACCTATACAAACCAACACATAAATTCATTTCTCTTCCTAGAAAACCCTTATATAAAATCTATACTCCATCCTCCCCTCTCAAGAGTCCTCCCAAGGTTCCCGAAGCACTCTAGAATCACCTTACAAGAATTTGGAACCTCCCTTTGAAAATAAGGGAACCCTATTTTTATTATCATTATACATCATGATATGTAATTTTAAATTCAAATATAAAAGGAACCAAAAAATTTAAGATAACACCACCATGCCTCTCCATGTAGTATAACCTATGGTGGCCTGAAATGGTGAATCCTGAGAGCATCTACTTTAATGTCATTATACCCCTCGGGTGTTACACCCTGACCGATGCTTTATCTTCATATAATTATTTTGGGTCTTTCTTTGAGTTTCAGTTTGAATCAATTATAATTTAAAAGGGATTTGGGATATTATACGGGTGTGCAACCGTATGTGTGACCGCGCATAGCGCCCAATCGTATTTGGACGATGTTTTATTATTAAATGTGTTGTTATTTGGGTGTGTGACCTTGCACTAGACCCCGTGCACATTGCCAGACCCAACTTGAGTTTTTGTGTTTTGGTGATAAATGTGTGTTTTGGCTTGGTAGTGTTTGGCGCCTAGGCAAGGAATGGGAGGAGCTTTGTGGCTTCTTTAGATGTTCATGCGACATACCTAGTGCGTGGGTAATCAATTTATTAACGAGTTGAGTAATAATTTAAACGAAAAATAAAATATTTAAAATGATTAATTAATTTAAGAGTTTTATTATTATTATTGGGGATTATTTTTCTTCTTATTATTTTAGCTAATATTTTTATTAGATATATAATCTTAAATTATTAAAATGGTCATAAAATTATCATCATGTAAATTTGAATGTTATTGCTATAATTGATTTTGTTTTGATTTCAATTAGGTTATAATTATTTTTATGTTAATGTTATAAGTTTTTCTTTAACACAATATTTTCGCGCTAATATTACTACTGCTATTGTTAAAAATATTATTGTTATTCTATGTAAATTATATTGTTTGTTTTAGTTTTAATTTATCTTTTTATTTTATTTTTTTATTAACTTTTCCTTTTTTTCTTTTTTTATTATTTTCCCTCTATCCCTCTCTAATCTCTCACACGGATCTCCTTCCCCTCCCTCCTGTTTTGCGCAACGACCCCCACTCCTAACCCTACTCGCACCGCAAATCCCCTCCACTTTTCTTCTTCCTTTGGCGTGACTTCCTCCAGCGTGGCCTCCCCCAACACGGACAACCATCTCTTCTGGACCATCTCCCTCCTCCTTCAGCGAACCAGACCAGCAACCGTCTTGCACTGAATAGTGCATGCCACTGCACACAACTTTTTTCGGATATACCATCCTTGAGTTGCACCACCCCTGCTCTTGTCCGAATGCGCCTGTTTGGCCACCTCGAACCGACGCGCCACACCTACCCTAAGTCGCATTTCACTGAACAGCCCCATCACACTGGCATCCAGCGTCATTGCTACATTTTTTTCCCTTTGCACAACCACACACCGCCCCCGTTTATTTGTCTTGTCACACCTCTAGCAACCCCCATATTTTCCCCCCAGTTTGGCTCGCTCTGGTAAGTTTTATTCCGATCTCCATAGGGTTTTTTTGTGATGATTTGGTTCATTTTTTGTGTATTTGGTTTGTTTATGGTGTATTGATATGATTCCTTGTTTTTAGGTTTTATATTCTATGGTATAATTGTTGATTTAATTATGCAGTGTGTCGTTTTGGGGAAATATATTGATGGCTCTGGTTAAAATGTTTTAATTAGAGTCAATTGAGGTCTCTCGTAGTGCAATTGTTGTGCTGTGGAAGTTTCGTGAAAAATTGCGAAGTCAGTCTACACTGAGGTGGGTAGTTTCGTGTATGATTATTAATTGATAAGTTAATTTGCTTAATTAATTAATTTTACATGATTACTAATCAGTTTTTTGGTGCGTATTGAATTTTTACATGAGGATCAGCATGTTTTAATCTGTTTATTAGCATGTTAATATGAAATGAGTGTTGCGGTGAAAACACCTATCGAACTGCTGGCTGGTGTTTCATAAGTTGTGCAGTTTATTTAATTAGAGTGTGCAAAGGATGAAAATGGTGTTTTGGGCGTAGAGTTTATACGCATTTTGTCATAAATGAACATTTAATAATTTTCAGTTGTTTAATGTCATACAGAGTATTTATAAAGGCTTTGAAAAAAATTTCTGGTAGTTCGTTTAATTATAGCAATGGTATTTTTAACTATGTGGGTGGTTTTCATTAATTGCGTGTGTAAAAAAAGATTGTGTTTCTGTGATGGCGAGGTGTGTGTATGGTCATGTAGGATGGTTTGGTTCTGTCTAGTGTGCAAAGCGGTGTTTCTCTCTTTAGGATTTATTTATGAAAATTGGGATTGTTTCATTAAATAATTATTAAGTGTGAGAAGTTGTTTTGGTTGAATTGTGTAAATTTTTTTGGTGCATTAATTCATGTGACAGGTGTGCAAAATGCTTAATAAATTCTTTTAATGGTGTGTTTGACGATGAAATTGGTTTCTTTAACTATGGAGTCTTTATTTTGGTTGTGTGAGTTATGTGGAATTAGTTTTGGGATACTATTAGTGTACATATTATTTCAAATGGCCTTTGGGTGTGAAAATGGTGGTTTTTGGTGTGAGTAGTGTCTTGTTTTGTCTAAGAATGTGATTATGACATAAGACTTGAACTCTGAACTACTTGAACACAAACGAGAAGTCTGGGTACTAGGTGGGCAGACTATGACTAGTGCGCTAATGATTCGGAAGTGGCATCGTCCCGATTTCACATAGCTGGATTGACGACTACAACAACAACTAAACTTTTGGATGATGTTTGCAGACCACTATGTTATGGATGTGTTTCCATACTAGTGGCTCGTGCATGATAACGTATACAGTTGTCTTTCTATACTATTTCTCACTGAGATACGATTTTCTAGGGTCCCACTTCTCACTAGTATCTTTAGGGCCTCTCCCATGTATTGTGCTCCTCTTTTCTCTGGGCTCATTGTTGGCACACGGTGTGATATTGGGGCTACCAAGAATGTATGTTTGTCTGTTTGTGGGTGTGTTAATTTATGTTGTTTTCCATTCAGAGTAGTTTTCCACTAAAAACTGTTTTCATTAAAATTATTTAAGAACTTAATTATTTAATTCCATTAAACTGCATATGTATTTTTCATTTAATAATTATACATGGATCCTTTTCTTGGTGGCATCCTACTGGGCTTTTATCTCACACCCTACATACACCATTGGTTGTATGTAGATTCTATATCTTCTGCATTCCAAGTTGAGGCATCATGCAAATCATTGGGGGTTCATGTCGTCATCTCCATCCTCATGTTGGTTTGGTGATTATTTCTTGAGGTGGTTACACCTCTAGGTGAATGGAGGTTTGAGTTAGTGTTTTTAGTTTACCCATTATTTCTATTCCTTTTTGGGTTTTTGGACTGAGTTTTAAACATAAATTTTTGAATGTAGATTAAGGTCATGTTTGGTTATCTTTTATTAGTTTTAAATTACTCATCCATTTGATTATTGTTTGTCTATCTATTTGGGTAAATCCTTCTACAGTTTCTTTGTTTGATACTCGAGCACATATGCCAGCCCATGGGGATCGAGAAAACCCTTCGGTCCATGTCACGGAGTGCGACGGGCTCCGAGTCGGATGGCGACCCAGCCTGGTTTTTGAAAAAATTGTATCAGAGGTGGTTTTTTTGTTATTTGGGACGTCTGGTAGATCGAGGATAGGATTGTCGGTACTCGAGGGGTAGGTGCAAGAAGAGGGTCACAGACTATTTATCATTTTGATCCTCGAATAACCAGGGGTAGTCCATGATATAAGTTTTTGATGTTGTTCTGTGTTGTTGGGGGATGATAGTAAGAGTAAACCAGTACTACGCGCGGTCTCACATGGATTAGTGACCCATGTGATGCCTGAGAGTACAGTTTGACACTCCTAGGGGTTGGTGCTTGCCTAAAGAATAGTCTGCTAAACCATGTAGCCAGGTTCGACACGACCACTAGTCCTCTGCCCAGGTGCTTTAATGTTTGTGATTTCATGCATCTGTTTTGGGATTGGTGTGAAATTGTTTCCTTTAAAAAGGGATTCCGAATTTGGTGATGCTCTTATTTTATTTTGGGTGTGTGGTTGGCATGATATTTGGGGTGAATTTCTCTTGGACCTTGTTTTTGGAAATTTGGTTTTTGATTTGTTGAAAGTTGAATTCCTAAAATAAATTCTTGGCTTATCTAAAATTGAAGTGTCTTGTTTTAGAAATGGAAAGCATTCTAGAAATTTTCCTTGAATTTTTTAAATGGTTTTGGAGAAAAATGTATTTTTGGATAATGAGAATGTTTTATTTTTGAAAGCAAAAGAACCTTACTTTGTCTAGTTGTATTACTTTGGATTATCACGTGGGAAATTAGATGTGATTAATGGATAGTTAATGGATTGTGTGGATGGGATCCTGGGTGGCATATAAATTAAAATCTATGAGGCATCCCAAAATATTAGTGGTGAGTGACTGATTTTAAAAGCTGCATCTCATTTCTGGAAAAGTTGTATTTTCTCAAAAATCGGTTTTTGTACTTAAATGTTTTTGGAATTGTAAAATGGTTTTGAGTCCTAAGTGAAAGAGATGGATTCAAAAGAGTTGTTGGGTTTTATTGTACTGTGCATGGTTTTTCAAGAGGGTGTTTTTATTTATGTATGAATTGATGTTTTAAAATGATATTGCTTGATTTGTGTCCAACATATGGATGTTTGATTTTTGATGTATCTAGATTTGTGGAAGGTTGTTTTGATTTTCTTGTTTGGGATATGCCCCCTAGAAATGTCTCATGGGTTTCCAGCAAGTCTCTTAGTTCTTGGCTCAGTCCAGACTCCTAGTGGAGTGGCGGGGTTGGGTTCTGCTCGGTGGGGTTGATTGTTTCGTAAACGTCGAGGTCAGTTGGATATTGTGGAATTCTTTGGGAAAGTTGTAAGTGCATTTCGTTTTTGTGGAACTTTGAATGTTGTGTGGGTGTAATTTGTCTTAGGTATGTCTGGTGGAGCAGGAATTTATTGGTGAACATGGATTGTTCCGTTTTCGTTGCGATTGGGAATGTTGTGAGTGATCCTCAAGACTCAGCACATTCCACGGTTGTAACTAATGAAGTAAAGGAGAGAGAAATTTATTGATCTCATAGGTTCTCAATCAATCAACATGCGGATATTGAGGTGTGGTAACCTCTCTGATGAGTTGGTTTCATGTTTTCTAGAGGTTGTGTGGAAAAATCAGCTTAAAGATCGTAATAGTTGTTGGTCTCGTCCATATTTTGGTAAGTGAAGGTTCCTTATATGATGAAGAGTGTGAACCAAAGGGACTTGTTCATGGAGTGACCCTATCACCAGTTTGTGTTGCGTGTTTGATAGACCACTCAATCTCCTAACTCTAGAGTGGTCAGTCAGACACCCTAAGTCATTTGTTGCAATTATTAGTTGGTATTTTGACGGAGTGTCTGCTTGGGGGATGAGGAGTGGTATGCAAGTTACTTTTCCAGCACAGCAAGTTCCAATCATAGGTGGTCAGCTTATGAATGCGTGGCTATAGATGATTCAGACATCAGGGCCCCAGCCATAGGTCTCAGGGTGAAGCTTGTGCGCAGTCAGTACTCATCGGGGGTGGGATGAGCATGATCCGACTTATGTTCACAATGACGGGATGAGGAAAGATTAAAATTACATATTTTGGTACCCACTCTGAAGGCGTCACTCTTATTGTTAGGGGCATGGAGCCCCTATCTACTTGTCGTGGTATTATTTTATGGGAGTTTCCCTTGGGCCTTAAAGAAGTTCAGAAAATCTGCATTCCTGTAAAGCCAGTGGGCGTGCTCCGTGAACCTTCTTTTGGTCGGAGATGCTCATTTATTGTGCAAGTGACGTGTGCATGTCTAGTTCACCTCATAGTTCGAGGTTTCTACTATCAAAGCTATCTCATGTGGAAGAGTGTTATCCACTATAAGAATAATCAGTGTAGGTCGGCCCGTGTGGTGGGTTCATGATAAAGGGATCAGTTAGTATTTCTCAAAGTAAACTGGGAATACCTGTGCAGGTTTCATAGTGATAGGAAATTTTAAAATGGTGGGGAGACCATGTGCGGGTCTTTCCAATGTCCCCTAATGTATTGGTCAAACATAAGGGACTTTCAGGGTGAAGCTAGTGTTATAGGTTGTATGAGTTGTGAGTTGTTTTGGTTTGAAGAACCAATGTTTGACAAGAACCCTAATATATTGGGGATACCACCATAGGACGAGCTTGTGGAATACTCTGTTTTCAAAGTGCACTTGGCGAAGAAACCCCTTGCTTCTGCTCCTCCAGACCTCAAAAATGCTAATTGTTTAGCTCAGATAGTGGGTTTTTGGATGTTTGTTCTTAGATCTCTCGAGCTGCCCTGGTAATCCCTAAGTTAGGGGTCAGGGTGTTCCATGGTGTGGTTGTGTTTGGAGGTGAGTTCCTTGCTATTAGTTATTTTTCGTACCATTTTGGGCTTTGAGTTCGTTGAAGTTCCAGTTCTTGGTTGTTTTGAATGCCCTGTCATCGTTTGATTGAGGTTTTGTATTAGATGTCTCCATGGTCTCACTTGGAACCCTTGGTTGCCCTAGTATTTTGGGAATTTCTAGGGGCAGAAAGTGTCATGGTGGGGAGAATTGTCACACCCCAACTGACAATTTAACTTAATTTAATTATTTTGGGTCATTATTTGAGTTGTGGTTTGAATTGATTCTAATTTAAAATGGATTTGGGATCTTATACAGGTTTGTGCCCATATGCCCGAACGTGCATAGCACCCAATCATATTTGGACAATGTTTTACTATTAAATGTTTTATTATTTGGTTGCATGAACTTTCACACGACCCCATGCATGTTGCCTGCCCCGACTTCAGTTTTTGTGTTTTGATGATAAATGAGTGTTTTCGCTTGGTAGTGTACGACGCATGTGCAAGGAACGGGCAGAGCCACGTGGCTTCGTCATATGTTCGTGCGACATACCTTGTACGCGGGTAATCAATTTTTTAATGAGTGGAGTAATAATTTAAACGCCAAATAAAATATGAAAAATAATTAATTAATTTAAGAGTTGTTGTAATATTATTTTTATTATTATTATTGGGGATTATTTTTCATCTTATTATTTCAGCTAATATTTTTATTAGTTAGATAATATTAAATTATTAAAATGTTCATAAAACTATCAGCATGTAAATTTGAATGTTAATGCAATTATTAATTTTTTTAAGATTTCAATTAGTTTATAAATATTTTTAAGTTAATTTTATATGTTTTTCATTAATACTATATTTTGGATCTAATATTACTACTACTATTGTTAGCAATATTATTGTTATTCTATGTAAATTTTATAGTTTGTTTTCATTTTTATTTATCATTTTTTTATTTTATTTTATTTTTAATTCCTTTATAATTTTTCCCTTTTTTATTCTATTCCCTATATCCCTCCCCCATCTCTCATGTGGATTTCCTTCCCCCTCCCTCCTATTTTGCGCAGCGACCCCCCCCCCCCTCCTAAGCCTACCCGTGTCATAAATCCCCTCCACTTGTCTTCCTCCTTTGGCATGACTTCCTCCGGTGTGGCCTCCCCTGACACGGACCGCCCTATCTTCTGGACTGTCTCCCTCCTCCTACAGTGAACCAGACCAGAAACCGTCTCACACCGAACAGTGCAGCCCACTGCACACACCCTTCCTTTGTCATGCCATTCTTGAGCTGCGCCACCCCTGCTCTTGTCCGACAGCACGTCTTCAGCCTCCTCTAACCAACGTGTTGCACCTCCCCTCAGTCTCCATCCACTGCACAACCTCATCACACTGGCAACCAGTGTCATTGCTGCATTGTTTCCCTTCGCACAGCCATGCACTGCCCCAGTATTTTTGGCATGTCACACCTCCAACAACCCCCATCATTTCCCCATGATTTTGCTCGCACTGGTAAGTTTTCATCCGATCTCCATTGGGGTTTTTTGTGTTGATTTGGTTCTATTTCAGTGTATTTGGTTCGTTTATGGTGTATTGATATGATTCCTTGTTTTTAGGGTTTATATTCATTTTGTATAATTATTGATTCAATTATTCAGTGTTTCATTTTGGGGATCTATATTTATGATTCTTGTAAAAATGTTTTAATTAGAGTCAATTGAGTATTATCGTAGTGCAATTTTTGTGCCATGGATGTTTTGTGCCAAACTGCGAAGTCAGTCTACACTGAGGTAGGTGGTTCCTCATATGATTATTATTTGCTAAGTTCATTTTCTTAATTAAATAATTTATCATGTTTAATAATCAATTTTTTGGTGCGTATTGAATTTTTACATGAGGTTCAGAATGTTTTAATGTGTTTATTGGTGTGTTAATATGAAATGACTGTTGCAATGAAAACCCATGTCGAAATGATTTCTAGTAATTCATAAGTTGTGCCATTTATTTTGTTAGTGTGTGAAAAGGATTTAAATGGTGTTTTGGGAAAAGCGTCTCTATGCGTTTTCTCATAAATGAACATTTAATATGTTTTTGGTGTTTAATGTCATGCGGCGTATTTCGAAATGGACTGAAAAATTTTTCTGGTAGTTTGTTTAATTATAGAAATGGTATTTTTAACTATGCGGGTGGTTTTCTTTAATTGAATTCGTAATTAAAATTGTGTTTTTAAGATGGTGAGGTGTGATTATGGTCATGTATGAGGGTTTTGGTCGGTCTAGTGTGTAAAGTGGTGTTTTTATAATTAACTTTTATTTATGAAATTTTTAATTGTTTCATTAAATAATTATTAAGGGTGAGAAATTATTTTGGTTGAATTGTGTAAATGTTTTGGTTCTCAAAGTCATGTGATGGGTGTGGAAACTATTTAACAAATTCTTTTAATGGTGTGTTTGACGATGAAAGTCATTTCTTTGACTGTGCAATCTTCATTTTGGTTGTATGAGTGGTGCAGATTTAGTTTTTGGATACTATTAGTGTGCATCTTATTTCAAATGGACTTTGTGTGTGGAAATGGTGGTTTTTGGAATGCATTGGGTCTTGTTTTGTTTGAGCATGTGATTATGACATAAGACTTCAACTCTTAACTACTTGAGCAAGAACGAGAATCCTGGGTACTAGGTGGGTGGACTAGGACTAATGCGCTAGTGATTCAGAAGTGGCATAGGCCCAATTTAACTTAGCTTTATTGACGACTACAACACTATTGGATATTTTGGATGAGGTTTGGAGACCACTAGGTTATTGATTTGTTTCCCTACAAGTGGCTTGTGCACGCGAACATATATTGTTATGTTCCAATACTATTGCTCACCGAGACCCGATGTTCTAGGGTCCCACTTCTCACTATTATCTTTAGGGTCTCTCCCATGTATTGTGCTTCTCTTTTTCTATGTGCTCATCATCAGCACACGGTGTGATGTTGTGGTTACCAAGAATGTGTGTGTGTGTGTGTGTGTTAATTTATGTTTTCGTCCATTTATAGTTTTTTTCCCTTAAAAACTGTTTTCATTAAAAAAAACATTATGCACATATTTATTTTTATTCCATTAAACTACATATGTATTATTCATTTAATAATTATGTGTGTAACCTTTTCTCGGAGGCATCCTACTAGGATTTTAGCTCACACCCTACACACACCCTTGGGTGTATGTGGATTCTGTTTCTTCTGCCTTCCATGCTGAGCCATCGGGCACAACATTGGTGGTACGTGTCACCAGTGGCATCCTCGTGTTAGTTTGGTGATTGTATCTTGAGGTTATTACACCTCATGGTGCTTGGATGATTGAGTTAGTGTTTTTAGTTTTCCCATTATTGCTATTCCTTTTTGGGTTTTTGGTCCAAGTTGTAAACATGAATTTTTTATTGTAGATTAAGGTCATGTTTGTTTATCTGTTTTTAGTTTTAATGTATTCATCTTTTTGTTTCTTGTATGTATATTTATTCAGGTAAATCATTCCCAAGTTTTTTTTATACCCGGGAACTTGTGCCAGCACGTGGGGATTAGGAATGCCCTTCGGGCCATGTCGCGGGCCGGGTCGGGCACCGAGTCGGATGACGACCCGACCTAGTTAGTGACATCAGGCTTCATACTATCAATAGTATGCAAACATACATCCATAAATCCATTGAAATGTGATAAAGAAAAGTTATCCTAAATTGTGTTACCATCCCTTCATGTTTGAAGGATATGAGTAATACTTCTATGGATTCTATAACACTATCAAAAAACTTATATAATCAACCATGGAGGGCCTCCATACTAATACAAGGATTTGGGAACAATAAAAGTTATGTTTCAACTTCTTTTTACTCTAAACAATTTTTTCATGATGAATCTAATCCCAAAGAGCATCATAAAGCCTCCTCTTATAGGGAGGATCCTTGACCAAGCCTGACTATGAATTCTATATAGAATGACCCATTTCTATCATGTGAAACACATCCTCCTCACATTTCCCCCAGGACACATTATCCATCAGTATTCAATTTCAAACCACACATTGGTGGTCTCTAGTAGACCTAATTACTAGCACTAATGCTGGAATGAAAATAATGATATGATCATATTTTAATGAAATATGGATATGGATCCTCCTTCACGTTCATAAAAAAAATGTCCATGTGAATTAGAAGATTCATCGTCCACACAAAAATTGCTCAGGGCGACACAAACTCACCTTCAAAGCTCACCCTTTTTGGTGCCTGCCATATCCACTATCACCCCGCATGAAGCCCCATGGAGTGAGACATGATTTTTGAGCCTCCTCCCCCTGATCCATGGTACCATATATTAATTAATGGGAGATTATTCACAACCATTCTAGGGAAATAAGTGAACTCTCTATAGATCTTCAAAAATTCATGCGCCCAATTGATATCATAGAACATGTGGTTATTGAGATACACACTATGATCCATAAAGTACATGATCCTAGAAGCATTATAAATACCCGAATGTTGGATATTACTATCCAATTGATATATAAATGATTATATATAGCTTTCAATATCATTAATCCCTTCCATTAACATTTATGCACCCCCGTTATGCAATTGATATTTCAATGCGATTTTTAGGCCATACATGTTGACTCAATACGGTTCCTTATGACATTCATTAAATCATGTTTTGAAAATCAAAAACAGTTGTTCTTAAAGAAATCTTTTATTTCCCTCGTTATTTTCTTTAATAAGGAAACATTTCCTTCCCTAAGGAAATTTTCCCCTATCATTGTTTTCATTTTTCATGATTTAGTTTAACTATATATATGTCCTTTTATGTGTATGTGTAAAATTAGGATTCATTTATAATACCTCATAATCATATAAATACATGGATATAAAGTATTCTATTTTTCAGATTCCAAATTCTCTGAAATTCAGATTTCGAATTCTCCGAAATTCAGGTTCAAAATTCTTTGAAATTACGGTTCTGAATTCCCTGAAATTCAGATTCTGAATACACTAATATTCATATTCTGAACACTCTAAGATTCAGGTTCTGAATTCTCAGAGATTCAAATTCTTAATTCTCTGAAATTTAGGTTCCTAATTCTCTTAAATTCATGTTCTGAATTCTCTGAAATTCAGGTTTTGAATTCTCTATAATTCAGACTCCAGATTTCATAGAATTCAGGTTCTGAATTCCTTAGAATTCAGGTTCTGAATTCATTATAATTCACATTCCTAATTCCATATAATTCAGACTCTAAATTAGTTATACTACTGGTTCCAAATTACTAACAATTCAGGTTCTAAATTCTATAGAATTCAGACTCTTAATTCCTTATAATTCACGTTCCAAATTCTTTAGAATTCATGTTCTGAATTCTTCTGAATTCATGTTTTGAATTCCTTTGAAATCGGACTCCGAATTCTATAGAATTCATGTTCCGGATTCTTTATAATTCCGATTCTGAATCCAATAGAATTCAGGTTCTGAATTCTATAGAATTCAGGATCTGAATTCCTTAGAATTCATTTTTTGATTTCCATATAATTCAGGTTTTGAATTCCCTAGAATTCAAAATCTGAATTATTTAGAATACAGGTTTCAGATTACATAGAATCCAGATTCCAAATTCCTTAGAATTTAGGTTCTAAATTCCTTAGAATTCAGAATCTAAAATCTGTATAATTTTGATTCCAAATTCCATGAAAAACAGAATCTAAATAACCTTGTAATATAGAATCCAAACAATTATTTTTCCTTGTACTCCAAAAAAAATATTTTTTTGAGAAGCCATATTTTATATACTAGTGTTATAGTTATGATATGATGTCGGGCATTCAGTTTCTAACCAACCACTGTTTTAGTGACGTGTGTATAGGTACTATCGAGATTCAAGGAATAATATTACTATTGGAGGGGGATCCGACCATTGAATAAGTACATATAAATAAGAGCTCATTTGAACAAGCTCAAAAAAACATGAACAATTTGACTTTTACTTTTTGAAAAAGTTGAGATCTCCAGAGACCACATGATTTAGAAGTGATTTCAAGAGAGAGATACTCTAATGCTTTGTGCATAATTAAAATCTTCTTTAGATTGATTAATGAAACTCCGAATGTTGCTGAGTATATTCGTGGGCTTCCAGGGATAGGAAGACAGAGGATCTGACTACCTTAATGTTCGAGGACTTCCTTGATAATGGAGAAAGAGGTGCCGACTATGTTTATGTTCTAGGGATTGTAGGGATAACAAGACAGACTCTAATATTCCTATCAATGGATTACTCTGGTATGGGTAAGATAGAACTTATTAAAAGTATAAATCAAGAGACCTTTATTAAAGGTTGTCGAATACCCCACTCTCTGGGATAAAAGATTCTATACTTGTTACATGTATTTTTTCAAGTTTGTTTTCCACTACTTTAGATTAATAAGGAAAGTATAACTATCTTATAAATTCATACACTTAAACTCTAATTAGTATGATTATATACTCTTAAAGGTAGAATCATTTCCCTTTTAAATTTTTCTTATTTTTCATTTTTTTGAATTTACCTTTTTCTAACTTTGTAAAACAATTGAAATGTTTATATCAACATTATATGTTCGAAAAGAATTTTTAAAGGATAAAATTAACCGTCCTCTATTTTATATTGATCATCAATATCATATTTTGATTCTACAATACAATTGTGTAGTGAATATGATATCCCATTTCAATCGTGGGTGTTCAAATTTATGAACTTATAAATATTTTATCTGATATATAAATATATATATTCCACACTCATATATTATGGAATAAAATGTGATGATAAATGAATCCATGTTTTATGACCTATGTGGCACAATTAAGATTAAAAATTTAATAAAAGTGATAGGTGTGCCCATAAGGATATTGCTTTCAAATGCATTATGTAGTGTTTTAGTCTCACGATACATCATGAATGGATTATGGGGTGAACATAATTAAACATATGTTTTTTCTATCACGATTTATTACTATTTATCCTCTACTTATGTTTATTATTTATTGTTTTATATTGAATACACATTTTAAATGTTTTATTTATTATTATCTTCATATATCATTCCTCATTGATCGTTTTTTTGCTTCTCACCCATTTTATCACTCCTTGAAATGCCTATTGTTTAACATGAAATAAATTAATCAAAATATTCCATGTTTTATCCCTTATTTGGAAATATAATGAACCCCTTTATTATGTATGTCCCCAGGTAATCTCATGTAATTTTATGTACGATGGAAAAATATGATCATGTAAGGGAATTACTAAATAATTTTATTGTATCACATGTTTTATGTTGTTATATAATGTACCTAATATTCAAATAAAATAGTATTATTGATCTTATCAGTTTTATTAAGATTATTCTTGTGTTAAAAAATAATGAATTAACATTTAATAAATATAATTGTTTCCATAAGATATGACATTCATTATTGTATTAGTATCTTTGTTTCATAGAGGTCATATCATATTTTCCTAAGATAGTTTCAAAGGACTTTATTAAATATCTTTTTTTTTTGAATGGTCTCCTTTCCATGTGTTAATTTTAATAAGTATTTTTTGGATTATCCATTTATACAGTGGAAGTACGGAAAGATGTTAGAGTTAAGGAAAGTATAGTTGGGGTACCAATGGTGATTAATGTAACATCCCAAGTAAGTAATGAATAATAGATATTTTTATCTATGTCTATTAATGATTAAGATAGTGTTATAGAGGCTTAAAATGAAAATAAATACAATCTTATGCATGGAATACACTAATATTCTTAAAAGATTGTTTTACTGCCTTTTGATGGAAAACCATTTTTGAATCTATATTTTGACAATTTTATAAACTATGTTTGTCAAAATAAACTTATTCTTTATGATTGGGACATCAAAATTTACCTTGTGTGAATTTTTTGTATTTTTCTGACAATGTTCATTTTTTAATGAATAGTGAAAAATACTGTATTTTACATCAAAACTGTTTTTAATCTAATTTATTTATATGATTATATTATGTTTTGAATTGGTTTTGAAGTGAAATTAGAATATATTTTTACCATTTTATCCAATGGTGATCATTGGAATCAATTTCAATTTGAAATTAGACTTAAACTGGTGTCAATATTTTGATACTTTTTGTTTTGTAAAAACACACTATTTTCTCTGGCAGCGGGAATTAATTATTAAATTAATTAATGTGACTTATATGATTTGAATTTTTTAAAATAGACTTCATTTTTGAATTCGGAATATCAAATATAGCTTAGGGTGAATTTTTGGTAATTTTCTGAAAAACTTCAATTTTTGATGAATAGTGAAACCACTAAGTGGTAATCAAGCAAACTGATTTTTCAGTTAAATGAAAGTTTACCACTAATGTGTACTGAATTTTGAAAACCCGACATACATGGTTGTCATTAAGAAGTAAAATGTGGTTCAATGAGATTAAAATAATTTTTTGGTGAATAGTAACTTATTATGTTTTTAATCGCGATTAGTGGTAATTAGTGTAGTTTAAGGTATAAATAATGCTTTAATAATATGAAATGACCTAGAAACATGTCCCAACCTTATTGGTTGTGTCATGGCCGACCAAGAAAATCCATGGGTCAACTTGGGGACCCCATGGAGACATTTTGGTTGGGAAATGTCATAAATAACTTTTTATTTAATGTAAAAGTAAAAATGACACAAACATAATATGTTTTACGAAAACAATTTTTTACATGGGGTTATAAAGATCAGATTTTTTATTATAAATAGTCATTGTAAGGCTAAAAAGATTTCCTACATCATAGTATTTTTTTATGATTTGTAGACATTATATAAATTAAATTATTTATGACATAATAATGATGCAGCGATGACATCATTATTTGACGATTTAAATAAAATGGAATGATAATGTAAAATCTATGAACTAAACATGTCCAAAACTTATTGGATGAGTGGATTTCGAAGCCTTATCACCTTATCCACGAATCATATCAATGTGGGACCTTTTAAAACCGAAACACATTTTCAAATAAAGTAATGTTTCTTTACTTTCCAAAAGTGCCCCTCCTCTCCTCTTATAAAAGGCCCCCACCTCTACCTCATTTCACACACTCCTCAAGCCTTTGGCTCGGCCAAACCCTGCCCATTTACTCACTCCACATCCCTCTACTCATCCTATAGGATTCCCTTTGGGCAGAATACTTTCAAAGGAAGCCTTTAGGCTCAAATCAAAAGGAGTTACACTTTTTAAGGTAATTCATTCTCTCATGTTCATTTGTTTTATTTTGCTTCTCCAACCCCCTAAACTCTTTTTATTTACTTCTTTTGTAACAACACCAGTATCTTCAATATACTAGGATGTTGTTATAAGATTTATTTGAGCTACACTTTCACACAACTGCATCAAATGGTTAAAGAACATACGGTTTCCGTGGATGGCGAAATTCTGCCTCCCGAAACGATGATTGTTCAACACTCATTTAACACCTTCAAAGGTGGCCATTATGATGTCACTATTTTTATATATGATATATAATATGTTTATGTTTTCCTTAAGCATCTGTTTTTTTCATTTTGGGCATACCTTTATGGTTTCCATTATGGGTAAACACGATATCTTCATTTTAGGAAGTGCGGACTACCGCCCCCTCAAAGTGATTTGATTCGTCAAATACCATATGTGGGACATATAAAGGATGGAAATATGATATTATATATGATATTATACTGGAATTATAATATACCTTTATATAATTATGATTCCATTCTATAAAATACGAAATAGAAATGAAAGTAGCGTTCATGTGTACGTACTGCTTACCGTCTCCATGAACGATGCATTTCATTTCTTACCTCTAAATGATTATGTAATATTATTAATGCATGTATGTACTGGATATATATGACATATATTATATATACATCATGAATACCATTCTGGATATAATGAACCTTTGACCAAATTAACAACATGTAAGTGTAAGCAGTCTATTTTTGACTAAAGAACCAAATACCGACAAAATGAACATTATTAACATAAATGATTACATGATGTTCATAACATGGTATAAAAGGAATAATGAACTTGAAAATGATTCATAAGCAAGTAGAGATTAACTCAAGTTTATTATTCAGGAGATTATAGAACGGTCGGGTCAAGTCGGATACGAGGTATGGGACTTCGTCTCAATCTCCTTTCGTTGAGGCATATTTTATTTTATACACAACTTTCTTTTATATGGTGTATAAATCCCTTTGACTTTTAAGTTTATTCAAAAGGAATATTTTTTATATGAAGCGTTTACTAAAAGACAAAAGGGAATGTTTTTGTCGTACGTATGCGGCGACAACGACTTCTCCGCCGTCGTAACCGTTATTTGAGTTTCGGCTTCCTCTACATGCCATACCTTCTTTTTAAAAGAAAAATAAATACCATGTTTTACTTTTCTTTTATTTTAGTATTGAAAATGGTTTTCATAATGTTTTTATATCAATGTGTTGTATTTATATCTCGTGATTGAAATGTGGAAATTTTATGTTTCCTTTATACATGTTTTATGTGATATGATTATGTTATGGTTCTTGGGCATTATTATGAAGACGGGTGGTTCCGTGATAATCTAAGGGCGGGTGAGCCCATTATAGCTCTCCAATGCATTGGGTAACGCGAAGGAGTGAAACATTAAGGTTTCTCTGAAAAGATTTTAGGGAATATACTGTGATGGGTATTCCAAACGTAACCAAGAGGGTTACTCCCTACGTAAGAATGTTATGAATGCCTCAAATTACCTTTATGTCTTATGATTTCTATGATTTATTCATGATTTTATGAGGTATGTAAAAGTGCCTATGTTTTATGGGTAAAGTATGATTTCATTCTTATGTATATATGAACTCATGTTTCCTTTCTATGTTTTTTTAATAACCCATACTGAGTTTTTATGCTCATCCCAAGTTTTTGAAATGTTTTTCACAGGTCTAGGGAAAGGTACATGATAAGATGATAGAGTCATGGATGTGTCAAGAAATAATACATGTTTTATTTTAAATGTGTTTCCATTGATGGGAATGAAGAATACTATCTTTATGTAACCACTTTGTTTATATGTGGAATGTAATGCATGTTTTATGATCTAATTCTCTAAAACTCTAAACCCGAAAAGATCTTCAATGTGTAATCTTGTAATAACTCAAGATTAAGTAAGGATTAAGGCTGGGGCCTTATAGTTGGTATCAGAGGTCGGTTTAGACAACTTTAGGAGTTAGAAAAGTGTTAACTTATAATATGATTGAAATGATATAGCATTTACGGATTACCATGTTGCTTCATCTAAGACATGTTTGTTTAGAATGGTTTTTCACAGAGGAAACAAAGCAGCTATGTTGGGATGACATCAGGAGGAAGATAACCTTCCAAATCAGCAACCTGAGATGGTCGGAACCGGAACTGAACAGTTTGTTGCAGTGATGGCACAGTTGACTCAGGCTATAAATGGTGGTGGTATCCATGCACGAGATCAGCCAGATCAACCGCAGAGGAACATGTCAGTGGTGGAACATTTCATGAGGCAACATCCCCCATCATTCATAGGATCATCTGACCCTGTGCAAGCTGAAGGGTGGATTAAAGCACTGGAGAAGATGTTTGATGTCATGGGGTGTTCAAAACATCAAAAGGTTAGTCTTGCTGTTTACCGTTTTGAAGGTGAAGCTGATGAGTGGTGGTCGATGGTGAAAAATATAAGGGATAGTGATGAGATTGAGGATCTTCACTGGACGAATTCAAAGGTATGTTTCTTGAGAAATATTTTCCTAAGGTGGTTCGTCTTAGGATGGAAAAACAGTTCCTATAATTGAGGCAGGAGGATGATTCAGTGGCTTCTTATGATGAAAAGTTCACTCGATTGGCAAGGTATGCTCCAAATTTTATCCGGGACCTTGATAATAAAATCAATCATTTTTACTCAGGATTAAAGCCAAATTATCGAAGGGCATTAGCTTCTCGTGAGTTTAAAAGTTATAAAAAGCTTTTTCGATGTGCTGAGAAGGTGGAAATGGAGTTTGCCGATGATCAGGTGTTCTATGACAAACAACAGAATAAGAGGTCTAGTTGGCAGGCAAAGGGGAAGAATTCATCAAAGAAGCAAGGAGGTAAGAAAACCAAATATCCATCCTGTGAGAAGTGTGGTAAAATGCATCCTGTAGAATGTTTATCCACGTCTGGTATGTGCTTTCGGTGTGGTAAGTCTGGTCATATTGCTCGTAACTGTAAGGAAGATGATCAAGCAGTAAATGAAAAGCCAACGGTAAGATGTTTTAAGTGTAATGAAATGGGTCATTTTGCAAACGAGTGTCCAACGAAGAACTCAACTGGGGGAATGCAGCCAGACTACAAGAAGAAAGGGGTGGTGAAATCCTTTGCAACAACTTCAGCAGATGTTGGGCCATCGAATGAAGTGGTATCAGTTCCAGGGAGCTCAGTATTTTTCGATGATTGACTTGAGGTCGGGGTACCATCAGTTGAAAGTAAAATAAGCAGACGTTCCAAAGACTGCGTTCCGTACTAGATATGGCCATTATGAATTTGTAGTTATGCCTTTTGGGTTAACCAATTCACCTGCTATATTCATGGACCTTATGAATAAAATTTTCCATGAGTTCTTGGATAAGATTGTGTTTGTGTTTTGAGGTTTGGGAAGAGGTTATGTGTGCCTTGTGATTCACAGTTGAAGATTGAGTTGTTATGTGAGGCTCATAGTTCCCCATTTTCAGTTCATCCTGGCAGTACTAAGATGTACAGAGATCTGCGGGAGTATTACTGGTGGGAAGGAATGAAAAAAGATATTGCTGATTTTACTGTGAAGTGTTTGACATGTCAACAGGTTAAAGCAGAGCGGCAGTAACAAAAAGGGATGCTTCAGCCTTTACCAGTGCCAGAGTGGAAATGGGAGAATATATCCATGGACTTTGTTGTGGGATTACCGAAGACATCTCGAGGTAATAATGCAATCTGGGTTATTGTTGATCGCTTGACCAAATCTACTCATTTCCTTGCTATACGAGATACTTTCTCTCTTGATCAACTTTCCCATTTGTATCTTAAAGAGATAGTCAGGTTTCATGGAGTTCCTCTCTCCATTGTATCGGATCGTGATCGCAGGTTTACTTCTAACTTTTGGAAAGGCCTTCAGAAGTCGTTGGGTACTGAATTAAATTTTAGTACAGCTTTTCATCCTCAATCAGATGGGCAGTCAGAACGAACAACTCAGACATTGGAGGATATGCTACGAGCTTGTTCTATGGATTATCAGGGAAGTTGGGACCAACATCTTTCTTTGGTTGAATTTTCATGTAATAATAGTTTTCATTCCAGTATACAGATGGCACCATTTCAGGCATTATATGGGAAGCGGTGTCGAACTCCAGCTTCCTGGGATAAAGTGGGTGAAAGGAAGTTGATGGGACCAGAATTGGTAGAAGAGATGGCAGAAAAAGTTCAGCTGATTCAGAAACACAAGAGAACAGCTCAGAGCAGGTAGAAGAGTTATGCGGATAACCGGAGGAAGGATCTATCTTTCGAGGTAGGTGATCATGTTTTTCTCAAGGTTTCCCCTTGGACAAGTGTGATGAGATTTGGTAATAAAGGAAAGTTGAGTTCAAGGTTCATTGGACCATACGAAATTCTGGAGAGAGTTGGATCAGTTGCATACCGAGTGGCTTTACCTACGAGTTTATCTCAGGTACACAATGTTTTTCACGTTTTGATGTTGAGAAAGTATATGCCAGATCCATCTCATGTTTTGAGTCCAGAGGTAGTTCAGCTGGAAGAGAACCTATCTTATGAGGAACAACCGGTACAGATTCTTGACCATAGGGAGCAAGTGTTACGGAATAAGGTGATTAAGCAGGTAAAGGTTTTGTGGAAAAACCACATGATTGAAGAGGCAACATGGGAATCTGAAAATGCAATGAGGGATAAGTACCCCCATTTATTCGATAAGTAAATAAATTGCGGGGACACAATTTTCTAAAGGGGGGAAGGATGTAACATCCCAAGAAAGTAATGAATAATAGATATTTTTATCTATGTCTATTAATGATTAAGATAGTGTTATAGAGGCATAAAATGAAAATAAATACAATCTTATGCATGGAATACACTAATATTCTTAAAAGATTGTTTTACTGCCTTTTGATGGAAAACCATTTTTGAATCTATATTTTGACAATTTTATAAACTATGTTTGTCAAAATAAACTTATTATTTTTGATTGGGACATCAAAATTTACCTTGTGTGAATTTTTTGTATTTTTCTGACAATGTTCATTTTTTAATGAATAGTGAAAAATACTGCATTTTACATCAAAACTGTTTTTAATATAATTTAATTATATGATTAGATTATGTTTTGAATTGGTTATGAAGTGAAATTAGAATATATTTTTACCATTTTATCCAATGGTGATCATTGGAATCAATTTCACTTTGAAATTAGACTTAAACTGGTGTCAATATTTTGATACTTTTTGTTTTGTAAAAACACGCTATTTTCTCTGGCAGCGGGAATTAATTATTAAATTAATTAATGTGACTTATATGATTTGAATTTTGTAAAATAGACTTCATTTTTGAATTCGGAATATCAAATATAGCTTAGGGTGAATTTTTGGTAATTTTCTGAAAAACTTCAATTTTTGATGAATAGTGAAACCACTAAGTGGTAATCAAGCAAATTGATTTTTCAGTTAAATTAAAGTTTACCACTAATGTGTACTGAATATTGAAAATCCGACATACATGGTTGTCATTAAGAAGTAAAATGTGGTTCAATGGGATTAAAATAATTTTTTGGTGAATAGTAACTTATTAAGTTTTTAATCGCGATTAGTGGTAATTAGTGTAGTTTAAGGTATAAATAATGTTTTAATAATATGAAATGACCTAGAAACATGTCCCAACCTTATTGGTTGTGTCATGGCCGACCAAGACAAGCCATGGGTCAACTTGGGGACCCCATGGAGACATTTTGGTTGGGAAATGACATAAATAACGTTTTATTTAATGTAAAAGTAAAAATGACACAAACATAATATGTTTTACAAAAACAATTTTTACATGGGGTTATAAAGATAAGAGTTTTGATTATAAATATTCATTGGAAAGATAAAAAGATTTCCTACATCATAGTATTTTTATTATGATTTTTAGACATTATATAAATTAAATTATTTATGACATAATAATGATGCAGCGATGACATCATTATTTGACGATTTAAATAAAATGGAAAGATAATGTAAACTCTATGAACTATACATGTCCAAAACTTATTTGATGAGTGGATTTCGAATCCTTATCACCTTATCCACGAATTATATCAATATGGGACCTTTTAAAACCGAAACACATTTTCAAATAAAGTAATGTTTCTTTACTTTCCAAAAGTGCCCCTCCTCTCCTCTTATAAAAGGCCCCCACCTCTACCTCATTTCACACACTCCTCAAGCCTTTGGCTCGGCCAAACCCTGCCCATTTACTCTCTCCACATCCCTCTCCTCATCCTATAGGATTACCTTTGGGCATAATCCTTTCAAAAGAATCCTTTAGGCTCAAATCAAAAGGAGTTACACTTTTTGATGTAATTCATTCTCTCATGTTCATTTGTTTTATTTTGCTTCTCCAACCCCATAAACTCTTTTTATTTACTTACTTTGTAACAACACCAGTATATTCAATATACTAGGATGTTTTTATAAGATTTATTTGAGCTACAATCTTACACAACTGCATCAAATGGTTAAAGAACATACGGTTTCCGTGGATGGCGAAATTCTGCCTCCCGAAACGATGATTGTTCAACACTCATTTAACACCTTCAAAGGTGGCCATTATGATGTCACTATTTTTATATATGATATATAATATATTTATGTTTTCCTTAAGCTTATGTTTTTTTCATTTTGGGCATACCTTTATGGTTTCCATTATGGGTAAACACGATATCTTCATTTTAGGAAGTGCGGACTACCGCCCCCTCAAAGTGATTTGATTCGTTAAATACCATATGTGGGACATATATAGGATGGAAATATGATATTATATATGATATTATACTGGAATTATAATATACATTTATATCATTATTATTCCATTCTATAAAATACGAAATAGAAATGAAAGTAGCGTTCATGAGTACGTACGGCTTACCATCTCCATGAACGGTGCATTTCATTTCTTACCTCTAAATGATTATGTAATATTATAAATGCATGAATGTACTGGATATATATAACATATATGATATCTACATCATGAATACCATTCTGGATATAATGAACCTTTGACCAAATTAACAACATGTAAGTGTAAGAAGTCTATTTTTGACTAAAGAACCAAATACCGACAAAATGAACATTATTAACTTAAATGATTACATGATGTTCATAACATGGTATAAAAGGAATAATGAACTTGAAAAAGATTCATAAGCAAGTAGAGATTAACTAAAGTTTATTATTCAGGAGATTAAAGAACGGTCGGGTCAAGTCGGATACGAGGTATGGGACTTCGTCTCAATCTCCTTTCGTTGAGGCATATTTTATTTTATACACAACTTTCTTTTATACGATGTATAAACCCCTTTGACTTTTACGTTTATTCAAAAGGAATCTTTTTTATACGAAGCGTTTACTAAACGACAAAAGGGAATGTTTTTGTCGTACGTATGCGGCGACAATGACTTCTCCGCCGTCGTAACCGTTATTTGAGTTTCGGCTTCCTCTACAAGCCATACCTTCTTTTTAAAAGAAAAATAAATACCATGTTTTACTTTTCTTTTATTTTAGTATTGAAAATGGTTTTCATAATTTTTTTATATCAATGTGTTGTATTGATATCTCGTGATTGAAATGTGGAAATTTTATGTTTCCTTTATACATGTTTTATGTGATATGATTATGTTATGGTTCTTGGGCATTATTATGAAGACGGGTGGTTTCGTGATAAACTAAGGGCGGGCGAGCCCGTTATAGCTCTCCAATGCATTGGGTAACGCGAAGGAGTGAAACGTTAAGGTTTCTCCGAAGAGATTTTAGGGAATATACTGTGATGGGTATTCCAAACGTAACCAAGAGGGTTACTCCCTACGTAAGAATGTTATGAATGCCTCAAGTTACCTTTATGTATTATGATTTCTATGATTTATTCATGATTTTATGAGGTATGTTAAAGTGCCTATGTTTTATGGGTAAAGTATGATTTCATTCTTATGTATATATGAACTCATGTTTCCTTTACATGTTTTTTTAATAACCCATACTGAGTTTTTATGCTCATCCCAAGTTTTTGAAATGTTTTTCACAGGTCAAGGGAAAGATACATGATAAGATGATAGAGTCAAGGATGTGTCAAGAAATAATCCATGTTTTATTTTAAATGTGTTTCCATTGATGGGAATGAAGAATACTATCTTTATGTAACCACTTTGTTTATATGTGGAATGTAATGCAAGTTTTATGATCTAATTCTCTAAAACTCTAAACCCGAAAAGATCCTCAATGTGTAATCTTGTAATAACTCAAGATTAAGTAAGGTTTAAGGCTGGGGCCTTATAATTAATATTTTATTTATACCTGAAGGTTGTTAAGGGAATTCAAATTTTGAAATGTGGGAATCGATTTTGTTTACATATATGGGAGGTTGTATTAACAGATCATGCCTTTTCTTTTCAATATATTCATCTAGGTGAAAATATTTGGTATGTCATCAATGATATAAGGGAGGTCATATGAATCATCCATGTAAATAAAACACCAAAAAATTCTTTATCAAATTCCACTATATATATTTGTGAATGATTTTGATATGAGTGTCATGTAATAAATGTACTGGTAGTTCTAATCAATTAAACGATCCTCAGTCTCAATGTGAAATGGTTCTCATATATGTATTATTATTTAAATATTTTGTTATTTTTTGTTTGGGTTATGAAATTAATTTATTATATTATCCCTTTTCATGTTATGTATTTTATTTTGATACCATGTCCCAGATTCATTACATATGATTAATTTTCGTCATCAATTAATTTTGAATCTTTGAATTGGATCCTAGGTATATGTATGAGAAATAAACCCTTATTTTACGTTATCATATAATTTTAAAATAACTGATGGGGGAATTTAGGAATCATAATTTAGCAGTTCGTGTCATTTATGACTTCCTTTATTAGTTTCCCACCAAGATGGAGACTGAACTAATGAATCCTCTCCAGTTATTGTACCTTATTATAAATATGGTGTATTAGGGGAAAACTAAATATGGAAGGGAGATAATAATAATAATATAATTAATTTCTACATTCATGATTCAAGTTTGGTTACCATGCATTTTGGATGAAATTTATTGAAGCTATCAACCTCTCATGAATGAAATCTATTTTTTGAAATTGAAGATATGATATGTCACTTGATCGATAGGAAATTTACCCCATCATTAAGCCCTACCACTAAACAAATATAGTTCATTGGATTCATGTATTAATAATTGATCATGTCCTTGATATTTTATGATTATTTTTATGTTGAATATATAATAACATATTGTACACTAAACCATTGTTTCAATTATATGCTACTTGGTTGTTTAGTTATACCCCAAAATATTCCCCAAGGGTTTTTAGTGAGTCTATGAAGTATATTATAACTAACATAACATTAGGTTATATAAAAGCTTCTTTATGTCCAATAATTGAGTTTTTTATTTAATGTGGATGTTAAACCTTGTCCTAACATTGATATATAGATTAAAAATGTCTTAATGATGACAAAACGTGATATGATGTTTAGAATTTTAATACCGAGTATGATATTTTTTTTAAAAAATCATTACTTAATATTTTCACATTTTTCAAGAATTGGTTCAAATATTTCATTAAATTTGGGCTATAGGGGGTATATATGTTGTCACAAAGATAGATCATGGATACTAATAACTATGCATCCCTTTCATGAAACAATGTCTATCTCATTCCAATAATGGTCACATTGTTTTTTGAATGAATTTCTAAACCATGAGGGAAAACCATGTAATTTATATAGTATTTTTAAAATAATTCTCTTGGTTCATGAATAGTTTCAAAAATCATGAGACCAAACAATATAAGTTGACCATATGAAAAAATTGGAATTTATATCTAAAGAAACCAAGGAATTCTTGATGAAAGATTGTTTTTGTTTTCAACATTGAGTGAAAAATATTGAATGTCATGGTGAATTATTTTTGAGATATTAATAGTTTATTTGAAGTTATCTAAAATGAAGTAGAGTGGATAGGTTATTTGGAGTATATTTTAAAATCCCATTGAAATATTATAGATTATATTTTTTCTGATAATTTCAAAAGGTATGGAAATATATTGTGATATGTAATAATTTTTAGTTGGAATGCATGATATTTTTTAATAATTTATATAATATTAAATAACATATTGATGATAAATGAATGATATATAGTATATATGATGAAGTGTATACTGATATAAGAAAAAGGATATATCTTATGTAGATATATTTTATATTTTATAGCCTACATAATGTTTTCTTGGCTTTTATCAAATATAAAAGATATTACGAAGTGGAAGTTGAAAATAATTAGATGTACTATGATGTGTAATATATTTAAAGTGTATTTAATATATCACTAATGATACATAATATATTAGAATGTGGAAAATTAGAAATTTATTAAAACTACTATGATATATAATATATGTTGGCTAATTGAATGATATACAAAGTCATCGATAAGATTTTGTTGATAATATATAAGATTCTTATGAGAATATGGAATATAGTCTTATAAATACATAATAAATTTTATCTCACCAGTATGATACATAAGATATTCACCTTCTTACATAAGGATCACCATTTTGGACAAATTAAAATACTATAGTGATTTATTTCAAATGGTTCTTTGATGATCATCAGGTCATAAATATAACGTTACTGAGGGATTAAGGAATTATTTAGGAAAATTTGAAATGGTAATTAAACATAATGATACTAAGAGTATTTTTTAACGATAATTATATAATTCAAAATAAAAAACGGTAATAACTAATGATGATCAAACCAATATTGATTAACAAGTTATGTTTTGACCAGTTCTCGGGGGATAATAATCAATATAAAAATATCAATGTGTTTTTAATTATATTTGAATATAACATTGGAAAAAATTATCACTGTACATTTGTTTATTTATTATCACTTATAATGTTTTGGGGCGAGATTTTAAATTATGTGGATCAATATTTTTTTTCATCATAAAGAATAATTTTACATAATTATTTGTAAAAATATTATCAGTAATTCATTATACTCTAATTTTAGTTGTATATAACCACTTACTAAGGAAATTCAATTGATATCAAAGAAAACATAGTTCTGAAAAAAAATTAAACATTTATAAAATTAATAATAATAATCCCAATTATTTTAACCACAAATGTGTAAATATATTTTTTGTTGGAATTTTCATGACTAGGTAAATGGGATGGTTACTTTCGTTTTCCACATGACCATAAAGATACAAATGTTACTGTTATTGTGTTTAGTCAAATTAATATTGATGATCCTATAATATTTAATAATAGAAATAATTAGTTATATGATTGAAAAGTAATAAGTTCTATACTCTTGACATTTTCTTAAATATTATATACCTCAGTGATATGACTAAAGATATCAAAAGAAATTTGGTACATTGAAGATAATATTTATTTATGGAATTTCTCTATTATTGATGCAATGCAATAAATATGAAGAATAAAATTTAATATATTATTATAACTCTTGAATAGACTAGAAATGAATACATCATAAGGGTGATAGAGATTTTAATAATATTAGTGGTCTTATAGACATTCTAGAAGACCAAAATATTATAATGAAATTAATTAGAGACTTTCGTAAAAGATTTAATGTAAATATATTTTCCATAGAAGAAAATTATAAATCATCTCTTGATGAGATAAATATTAATTTTTTTATCTATGAGGTGAGTATATATAATATGATTAAGAATAATATCATATAGGAGATACCAATTGAATATTTCAACAATCACAATATTAAGGAAGTGTAAGATGCGTACTCCAGTTTTCTAAGTATGATAATGTAATTGATGAAGGGGAAAAGAGTATAATTATAAGGACCCCTATCTGTAATAACATCAATAATTGAATATATTTAATATTTTTATTTATTGGATGATTCAATATGATAATCGAGGTATGAATTGAAATTCTAAAAAATATAGAACACCACATTTTTTGTTTTGGGATGATGAATGTGGCTCAAGGAGAGGAGTGGGAGGTTGAGAGACCATCAAGGAAAGACCAGACTCAGTTCTATGAAACTATAGTAGGTCACTAGATCTCTGATGGTGTTTGGATATTAAATCATCCCCAACTTATACCAACAAAAATTTTGGTCTCACATGATCTCTTGCTAGTGGTGTTTTATGGGGAATAGATACAACTTCCCCCCTCATGTTTTTCGATACTAAACTCCTTTTACCTTCTAAATATCCTATACAAGGGTCAACCCACCATATTTACACGTTTAATAACCCCATATATTGGAGTGTTTATGTTTATTTTTTTCATATAATAATGTTTTCTTCCACCCTCTTATAACCTCTATCAATCAACTATTTTATTTAATTTCTATTTTTATTTCCTTGGTTGCGTTCTTCATCGATACTTCCACTAGATCGTGGTAGAATCACCATATTCCCTATGGGATTTAATTTTTTCTTGGATTGAATATATCCCACGGTGATGTAGGACTATGATGGGTCTTTGTTTCATTATGGTATGACACCATAGTAAATTTTCATAGGTTATTCATTAAGTTGGTTTTTATTTATCATGGAATCGGTTTAACAACATAGGTAAAATGATCCAAAATTATACTATGTATTTTCAGTAAATAAAAATTATGTTAATATCTTATTCAACAAATAACACCAAAATAAAAAATAAATATAACATAATGTAACCACTATAATGTGTCCATTTTGTTTTTGGAAATAAATTTTGATAAGCACTTTACTAAACATGTAAATAATTTATTATTTCATAGTAGTTAGATGACTCAAAAGATCACGTTATGGTTAAAAATATATTATATATAATTATATTTTTTATGATTTTTTTAGAAAAAAATGTATTTTAGATAACTCATTTATTAATATTAATAGTATATTATTTTATATGAACAATATATTCACACTAGTATTATTAGTTATTTATAGAAAATAATGTTAAAATGGTTAATCCTTTGAAATTTTATTTTCCTATTAAAATAGATTCAAATATATTTAAAAAATAATTGGAAAGATAAAATATCAAATTTTAGAAATTGACTTTAAAATTTAAACCCCTATTTTTTATAATTTCAATAATATCTTAATATTATTATTTTTTTGATTTTTTGTGAAATAGTTTAATTTATGTGAATGGTGAAAATAATAATTTTTCTAAAACCATCACTTTTAATAAATTTTTATATAAAACCAATTGAAATTTTGAGAACTATTTTGTTGGATAGAATATGTAGATGTAGATGTATATTATGGAACAATACAAGAGGGGGTGAATTGTAGGTTTAAAAACATTGAGTTTAAACACTTAGAGAACTGTTTAAAAGATCTTATACTAATACAATTCAAACAACCACAATTGTATTGAATAAAAAGGTATTAAGTAATGTAATACTATTAGAAAATAAAAGTAATTGTATTCAAGATGAATAAAATAATCAGAGTAATACAAGTGTGAGAGATTCTACCTTAAAGCATATAGAATCTATTAATACAATATGTTATAGAATAATTTTATTTTAAACAATTACAATTGAAAGTATAATAATGAAAGGAAATACAAATTCCTTTCTAATAAAAACAACATCAGAAATGAAAAAGTATTACAATTCTTTTTAACCCAAAGAGAAGGGTAATCCTTTCACCTAGGATAAGAGGTCTATCTTACCACCACCTTGGTAAGCCCTCTATATGATGATCGGAACGTCTGTCTGCCTATCCCCAGCAGCCCTCGATTTTGTAGGTAATCGACACATCTGTCTTTCAATTACTTGAAATCCCTCGATACAATGATCGGATGCACAAAGCACAAAGCATGAGGGCAGTCACAACCTCTCTCTCTAGATCATGATAGAAGAAAAGTACCACAGTTATGTCACTGATGTTCTTTCTCATCTTCAAATGACTTCCTATTTATAGGCCTCAGGTTCCAACTGTCATATTTCCTCCAAACGCCATTTTTCTCTAAAAAAACGGAGGGACATGGACACCTGGCATTATAACGGTCACATTGAAAGAGAAAGCATGACATCATTTTGATTAGTTTGTAACTAACTTAACGACATCGTATTGGTTAAAACAAGACATATGAAGATGATAAAAAATAGTACGATTAATATAAACATGTGTTTTTTGAATAAGTACCAAAACAAGCAAGTAATAAAAGTATGAGTATTATAAGTATTACTAAATGTGATGTATTGTTATGATACAATGTAAGATATAGAAAAGTGAGTACGATTGACAGAGTTTGTACGATATTATTGATAGAGTCAGTATGATGCAATTGACAGAGTCAGTATGATTCGATTGACAGAGTCAGTACGATACGATTGACAGAGTTAATATGATTCAATTGACAGAGTCAGTATGATATGATTGATAGAGTCAATACGATATGTTTGACAGAGTCAGTACGATACGATTGACAGAGTTAGTATGATACTAGATAAAAGACATTTGTGATTTCAAAAACATGATATAGAAGTCAAAGGAGAACTTTTGACTCAACAATCTCCCCCTTTTTGGAAAGCACAAAACACAAAGTATAGACTACAAGAAATACTTTTCTCCCCCTGAGTTATTGGAAACTCTTCTGAATATGAATTTGAATACAACTAACTCCCCATTAGGTGTATACTTTCTTAATTATTTTATTCAAAGATTTTCCTTGGTTTAGAAGTATTTGATTAAATCATTATCCATTTCTAAAACATTCTCCCCCTTTAAAAATCATTCTCCCCCTTTGTGATTTACAAAAAGAATGGGGTAACCTTTGGTTTCCTGAAAGAGTTAGATAAAATAAATGTTGGACAAAAGAAAAGATATCATAAAATTCATTACAAATCAATGACAGGTTCCATAAGAAAGAAAAAAAATACAACACTCATTTGTTTTCTCTTTCATTTTCCTTCTTTATTAGATCATGAAGAAGATCTTTCATCTTTTTTTATTTGTTTCTTGTCTTTAGAAATTGAATCACCCTGAGATCTGAGAAGATCTTGTTGGTCAGAAAAAAGTTGATCTTGATTTCTGATAGTCTCCTCCTGGACTCTGATTACTTCCTCAATGGTATCAATTCTGTCTTGAAGATTCTTGTTATCTTTGGATAACACATAATTTTGTTTCTTCAAAAAAACCATTTCATCATTGAAAGATGAAACCATTAAGAATTCAGACTGAAAAGCATTCATTCTCTCTTGCAATTCTTTTCCGTAAGGAATATCATCTCCATGAGTTACCTGATTCATCCTTTCAAAATTTTCTATGTCAAGCTTATTGAAAGAAATCAGAAGATCATTTGACAACCTCCTTATATCTTCTATTTCCATCTCATGGTCATTCACCAAGATTTTTGTTTTATATGACCACTTGGTCATCCTATTGCAAGCCTTCTTATGAGCAGCTGAAGTTTCTGAAAGAACATTCAAATCAGCTTCAACTGACAAAACTGTCTTTCTAAACTCTTTTACAGAACCAAATTTCTGATTTTAATTATTAGTGATGAAATCATTCTTCCCTTCCAGACTAGGGAAATAGGGAATAGTCTTCTCAATTATTCTCAAAACATGTACCATGTAATCACTTTTCTTGAGAGAGATTTTTTGTTCTGAATCAGTGTCTTCATCATACGAAAGCAGTTCATTTGTTTGGCTAGATTCAACAACTGGGTGTTTTACTATTGATTTTTCTTTATCGCTTCTTTCTTCTTCTACTTTGTCACTGATGAAAATAATTTTTTTAGTATGAGAGGATTGAGCACTTTTCTTTTATTGAGGGGGTATTTTATCCGGTGTTTCAGAAGTTTCAAAAGGTGCTTGATCAGCATGAATGTTTTGTTGAATACCTGCACATTGCTTTTGAAATTATTCCATTAAACTCATCTTCGATATCTGAAGGAATTCTAAAAGAAAGTCTCCCTCCTCTTCATGAACTTCTTGTATCTCTTCCAACATTTTTTTCCTTTTTCTTTCTTAGGAAGACTCTGTACGATGGGTTGTTGATGCACATAATTTGTTAGTTGAACACTTGCATCCTCAACCATTTCCAGAAATTAGAGATGTCAATGCCTTGGGCCTTTCTTTTCAAAACAGTCTTCTTTTTCTTTTTAGCTTGAAGGGTTTCCTCTACCCTTATTATTTCTGCAAAATCTTCTGCTGGGTCAAGACCAAACATTGGATCACCTTCCATTCTCCGTTCTCTTTCTTTTCTTCACTTCACCACAACCTCTTTGTTGTACTTTGGTTTCTTCTTTGGCTTTGAACTGGTTTGGGGATATGACCTTTGAGGAACACCAATATAGGGATTGACATTGGCTGGCATAGGTGTTGATTGATTCTGAGCCGATTCTGCTTATAAATCGTTAACAAAAAGTATTGAGTTCTGATCAAAATAAATATTCAACTTTTTCATCGTAATTTTTCTAATCCAGGAGGGCTTCAAATATATCAGATTTCCATTCAAAGGAATATTACAAAACATCATACTCTCGAGAATGATTTTTGTAAGAATAGCTGGTTACATAATCATTTGGGACCTAATTCCCACCGACTTACCATTCTTTATAGTTTCGAAAACAAATCCCATGAGATTCACTTTTCTCATATTTACAAGATAGTGAAGCATAAAAATATCAGAAAAATTCAGAGTTTCTCTATCTCCTTTCCTAGGGATAAGAAAACCTTGCATCCAAAGAGTCACAAACCTATTGTCTGGATAAAGATGAGCTACTTTCCTATTTTATTCATTTATTATAAACAAAGACTTTTCAGAATTCTCTTTGTTAAACATAAAAACTTCCTTAGGTAGTTTATGAGATGGACAGAAAGAGTCACCTTCTATCAGAACATTCAGAAAATGAGGTTCTTGACTCACAGTCATAGAAATATTTCTATCATACACAGAAAAGTTGATAGTCATATTTTTATCAAACGATACGGTTTTATAAAACTGAGTAACTTCATCAAAAATAACCGGATCTTGGGATACTAGTTTTTCAACACATAGATGTTCCCAGCCTTGAAACAAAATGATTCTTCTGATTACATAATCCTATGAATAAAAAAAGTCCCGAGAAACTAACCTTTCTTTGAAAAAGTCATTCTCTGTAAAATTCATTGAAGACATTTTGGTGGGAGTATTAAAAGAGGACTGAGACATATAGGTGAATTCACCACAAATCGTTAAAGAACCAGTGCGGGATTGGTGAGGGGGGTCTATTAATCAGAGGAAAAAGGGGGTACCATTGATCTTCTATGGGATTTGAAGAATAGAAATCAACAGATATGATTAAAGGAAAACAAATTAAAAAAAAATATATGTACCTGCCAGAGATCGTAAGGTAATTGTTGGTTTAGACAGTACTGAAAGGGTAAAAATAAGCATATGAAGTAAAACAAATCATCATGACGATGGAAAACAATCTTATTACCATGAACTGACAAGCCGATGGAAAAAATTCTCGTTTCCATGAACTGAGAAGCCGATGGAAAAAAATTTCATTACCATTAACTGATGAGCCGATGGAAAACAAACTCGTTAACATTAACTGGAGAGCTAATGGAAAACAAATTCCTTACCATGATCGGTCAATATGATAAAATTGTCAATACGATAAAAAGAAATGTAAATGATACGATAAAATTTTTAATACGATAAAAAAAAAATAAATTATACGATAAAATTGTCAATAAGATAAACAAAAAAACCAAAACACATACCAGGAGAGTAAATAATTATATATCATAAGATAAAAGGAAACATAGTAAAAACATTGTATGAAATGTTCTCCCCCTTTCTAGAGGAGTTGTTTGATGTAAGGAGAAATGTAAAACAGGAATTGGATATGATTGATTATTTTAATATAATCATTCTTAGCTTCTATTTTATAAACTAAAATCTATCTGAAGGTAATGGTTTTGTGAAAATTTCATCAAGTTGTTCTTGCGTTCCGATAAATTGAAAAATCATTTCTCCTTTTTGTGTGTGATCCCTAAGAAAGTGATGCCTGACATCTATGTGTTTTTCATGAGAGTGATGTGTTGGGTTCTTACTAAGAGCTATGGCACTAGTATTATCACATAGAATTTGGGTTTTTGAAAAACTCAAACCATAGTTAGTGAGTGTGTGTTGCATCCACAACACTTGGGCACAACATCTTCCAGCTTCTACATATTCAACTTCAGTAGTGGAAAGTGCTACTGGGTGTTGTTTCCTACAGGACCAAGAAACCAGAGAATCTCCTAAGAAATGACATGTTCCATGTGTACTTTTTCTATCCATTCTACAACCACCAAGTCAGCATTTGAAAAACTTTTTAAAAAAAATTATTTTAAGAAGAGTAAAAATGTCCTAAATCCATAGTGACATTCAAATACAAAAACATTCTATGTATGACTTTTAAATGAGACTCTTTTGGATTAGATTATTATCTTGCACATAAGCATACACAAAACATTAAGTCTGGTTGACTTGCTATCATGTATATCACACTTCCTATCATACCTCTGAAGATTGTTTGATCAACTGGTTTCCCAATTTCATCATGATCAAGTGTATTTGAGGTACCAATTGGAGTGCTAATACATTTAGTTTTGTCATATCCATACTTTTTGAGTAAGTATTTAATATACTTATGTTGAAATATATATGTCCCTTCAGGTTTTTGAGAAAATTGGAAACCTAAAAAGAATGTTAACTCGCCCATCATACTCATTTCAAACTCAGACTTCATTAAATTTTCAAAAGAATCAGTTAAAGATTGCTGATTTGATCCAAATATGATATCATCAACATAAAATTGAACAATTAAAACATTTTTTTTGCATTTTTATAAAAAGGTTTCGATCTACTGTACCTTTTGTTTAATTGTTTTGTAAAAGAAATCATGTGAGTCTATCATACCATGCTCAAGGGGCTTGTTTAAGACCATATAGGGATTTGGTAGGTTTAAACACATGATTAAGATGTTTTGGGTCTAGAAAACCAGGAGGTTGTTCAACAAAAACTTCTTCTAAAACAAAACCATTTAGAAAAGAACATTTAACATCCATTTGAAATAGTTTGAAGTTAAAGTATACTGCCAAGGCTAATAGTGTTCGAATAGATTCAAGTATAGCTATCAGAGCATATGTTTCTTCATAGTCTATTCCTTCATGTTGATTATAGCCCTTAGCATCAAGTCTTGCTTTATTTCGTAAAATGATTCCATTTTCATCACATTTGTTTCTGAAAACCCATTTTACTCCAATTATAGTTGTTTCTTTAGGTATTTCAACTAAAGCCCAGACTTGATTCCTCTGAAATTCATTTATTACATCTTGTATTGCTTTGATCCAATCATCATCACCTAAGGCCTCACATAAACTTTTAGGTTCAAATTGGGAAAGAAAAGCCAGATGTTCTATTTCATTTCATAAGGAATTTCTGCTCCTTACCGGTTGATTTACATCACCAATGATATTATCAATAGGATGATTCCTAAGAAACAATTGATTTGGATTTTGAAAAACCTGTTCATCAACATAAGGTAGAAATTCTTCTGTGGTAAATGTTTCAGAGGTATCTTTTTGAACATTTTCTTTATCAAAAGGATCTTCTGGAAAGGGTTGATAATCAGTTTTTTAAATCACATCTGAAGATGTAGGTTGGGATGATTTAAAAACAAAAGGATCAGATTCATCAAATTTTACATGTACTATTTCTTCTTCAGTACAAGTGTTTTTATTGAAAACCTTATAAGCCATAGATTTTGTGGAGTAACCTAGAAATATTCCTTCATCATATTTTGGTACGAACTTGTTTAAATTATCTTTTGTATTCAGAATGAATACTTTGCACCCAAAAACTTTGAAGTATGAAACATTAGGTTTTCGGCTAGTCCATAACTCATAAGGTGTATTATTAAGAAAAGCTCTAGTTAAAACATGATTTATTGTATAATAGGTAGTACTAACTGCTTCAGCCCAAAAGTGCTTAGCAATTGAGTATTCACTCAACATGGTTCTAGTCATTTACCGAAGAATACGATTTCTTCTTTCAACAACACCATTTTGTTGAGGAGTTCTTGGAGCTGAGAAATTGTGAGTAATACCTTTCTTACTACAAAAAGTTTCAAATTCAGAATTTTAAAATTCACCACCATGATCACTATGAATAGTCATCATTGGTAGGTTTTTCTCATTTTTAACATTGCTATAAAAGTTTTGAAATATGAAAAGGATTCAGATTTTTTTGTTAGAAAATATACCCATGTGAGTCTAGTAAAGTCATCAACTAAAACAAATACATAGTATTTTCTTCCAATGCTTCCAGTTTGTGAAGGACCAGAAAGATCCATGTGCACTAGTTGTAATGCATTAGAAGTTGAAACTTCATTAATTGATTTAAAGATTGTTTTATGTTTCATGCCAAATTGACAAGGATAACAAACATTTGAAGAATCATATCTAAGATTCGGTAGTCCATTTACTAGTTTTTTAGTTGAGAGTTTACAAAGGTTTCTTAGATTGCAGTGTCCTAGTCTTCTATGCAATAACCATGAATGGTCTTCTAGTGCACTTAAGCAGGGTAAATTTTGGCTTCTATGGTCTTCTAAGTTAATAGTGTATACATTCTCTTGCCTATGGGCAGATAGAATGAACTCATCCGTAGAATTATGAACTAGATACTTATGATTTATAAAATTCACAAGGTAACCTTCATCACATAATTGACTTATGCTGATGAGATTGTTCCTAAGACCTTTAACAAAAAAAACATTTGGGATAATAACATTTCCACGAAAAACCATATTACTTATACCAACAATCATTCCTTGAGAATTATCTCTGAAGGTAACCATTACTCCTTTTGTTTTGATAATATTTTCAAATAAATCTGTGTTTCTGGTCATGTGTTGAGAACATCCACTATCCATGTACCAAATATTTTTATTGGTACACATCTCATTTTCCTGAAAAAGAAACAATTAGTTTTTCGGAATCCAAACTTGTTTTGATCCAGATGGGTTAGATAAGAGAATTTTAGGAATCAACATTTGTTTTACAAAATATGCTTTATAAAATCATAAAGATTGACTTTTATTAAGAGAACAATCTCTTTTTCAGTTTCCACCTCATTGACACTTAGAACAAAAATGTGTTTTTTTGTGGAACAAAGTAGTTATTACTAAAAATTGATTTGGAATAAGTATAACCAAGTCTATAATGATTCCTCAAAGGTCTGATTTTAGAATACATCTTGTCATAGTTTTCCTTTCCATGAGTAAAGTTTGACAAACATTTATTTAATGAGAAAATTTATGACATTAGTTTTAAAACTATGTTTTTACCTTCAAAAACATTTTATTTTAAACTAGAGTTAGGTTCTAAAACATTTTTCTTAGAAGTCACATTTTCCGGGTCCTTAGAAAGTTCATCCTTATAAGATTTGACATTCTCAAGGATTTTAAAAATAATTTCAAAATCAGAAGCTTTCATATCAAAATCTTTAGAAAGATCAGATACTCCTTTAGTTAAAAGTGATATTCTAGAATTTTCGTTATCAATCTTTTTCTTAAGTCTAAAATTTTCATTTTTAAGAATTTTATAAAATCTAGATACTTCTTCAAAAGAAGGTAATGTATCATCATATGATGACGAAGAATCATCATTTGAAGATTCATAATATTTATTATCAAAATAATTTGCATTTAAAGAGAAATTTTTAATAGCTTCAGCATTATGTACTTTGGCCATAAGACAATGATCCTCAATTGGTAGTCTGGCTATAAGTCCAATATTTCTCTGTCATGAGGACTCATATTTTGAACAATTTTCTAAAGAATCACTACCACTTGCACTCCAATTGTCAATTTATTTCAATATGTTCTTTGTCTTATAATACTTTTCTTATTTCTTTCAGAAAGTTTATCCTTTCAATATTTTCTCTTCAGTAAATGACAAGCAGTCCTTCTATGTCCTACATTATTACATTCGTAACATGTTACCTCTGAATCTTTCTTATCCATCCTATATTTCATTTTGAATCTGTATTGGATGTCTTTATTTCCCACCAACTTTCTCATCCTTCAAGCAATATTGGATAACTCATTTTCTGAAAGATCACAATCAGTTGAATCAGATATAAAAACTTTCTTGGCTTTGGATCTTGTTATCCTTTCAGGTGTTTTAGATTTAGATGTATAAGATACACTACCATTTCCATTATTCTTCTTATTGAAATCAGCACCTCTTTTCATTCTTTTCTCATGCTGTAAAAGGGTTAAAAAAAGTTCATCAAGAGTAATCTGGTAAACTTTCCTATTTTCATCAATAGTTGTCCTTTTTGACTCCCATTTATTTGGTATTATATATATAATCTTATCTACAAGAGCTTCATCATCAAGACCTTTTTCCCCCATAGATTTTAGACTGTTGACAATTGTCATAAATCTTTGTCGCACTTTACATATTGGCTCTCCATAAGGAAAAACAATTCCATGATACTCAGCTCGGAGCATTTCTCTTCTTGTTTCTATAACCTTGGATGTACCAAAATGTGTGACTTCCAATTTCTTCCAAATACAGTTGGCTTCTTCACAAGAAGATTTCTGGATGTATATATTCCTAGTCATAGAACATAATAAAGTATTGCGTAGCTTGTAATTCAGTTGATATTCTTGCTTCTCTTGATTAGTGAAAGTACTAACTTCTTTCTCAGGGATTTTGTAACCTCCGGTAAGCATTATAAAATTGCCTACACTAGTCTTGATCACAAATGTCTTCATTCGATCTCTCCAGTACTCAAAATCCTTCCCATCAAAGATAGGTGGTCTAGAAGTATTTAGGTTGTCAATTGACCCAATATTCATTCTTTCCATCTAATGAAAAAAAATATTTTCCACTCCTCAGGTTAGTGTGGTGAGTAGTTAAATTAATGTATTGAAAGAAATAGAGCAAGTAATACAAATCAGTGGAAACCACCTCTAATACCAATTGTTGGATCGAATATGTAGATGTATATGTATATTAGATGGAACAATACAAGAAGGGGTGAATTGTAGGTTTAAAAACATTGAGTTTAAACACATAGAGATCGGTTTATAAGATATTAAACTAATACAATTCAAAAAACCACACTTGTATTGAATAAAAATGTATGATGTACTTTAATACTATTAAAAAATTAATGTAACTGTATTGAAGATGAATAAAATTATCAGAGTAATACAAGTGTGAGAGATTCTACCATAAAGCATATAGAATCTATTAATACAATATGTAATAGAATAATTTTAATTGAAACAATTACAATTGAATGTATAATGAAGAAAAGAAACAATAAAAATTCCTTTCTAATAAAAACAGCAGTGGAAATGAAAAAGTATTACAATTATTTTTAACCCAAAGAGAAGGGTAATCCTTTCACCTAGGATAGGAGGTCTGTCTTAACACCACTATGGTAATCCCTCGATACGATGATCAGTTCATCTGTCTACTTATTCCCGGGAGCCCTCGATACGATGATCAGAATGTCTGTCGGCCTATCCCCAGAAGCCCTCGAATTTGTAGGTAATCGGCACCTCTGTCTTCCAATTACTTGAATATCGTCGATACGATGATCGGACACACAAATCACAAAGCATGAGAGAAGTCACAACGTCTCTCTCTAGAACTTGAGAGAGAAAAAGTACCACAGTTATGTCACCAACGTTCTTTCTCAGCTTTAAATGACCTATTATTTATAAGCCTCAGGTTCCAATGGTCACATTTCCTCCAACTGTCTTATTTCTCAGAAAAACTCGGAGGGACTTGGACACCTGACATTATAACGGTCACATTGAAACAGAAAGCACGACATCATTTTGATTAGTTTGTAACTAACTCAACGACATCGTATTGGTTAAAACAAGACATATGAAGATGATGAACAAGAGTATGATTAATATGAAACGAATGTTTTTTGACTAAGTACCAAAAAAAAGAAAGTAATGAAAGTATGAGTATTATAAGTATTACTAAATGTAATGTATTGATATGATATAAAGTAAGATACACAAAAGTGAGTACGATTGACAGAGTTAGTACGATACGATTGACAGAGTCAGTACGATGCAACTGACAATGTCAGCACGATACGATTGACAGAGTTAGTACGATACGATTGATAGAGTCAGTACAATGCAATTGACATAGTCACTACGATACGATTGACAAAGTCAGTATGATAAGTTTGACAGAGTCAGTATGATATGATTGACAGAGTCAGTACGATACAAGATAAAAGACATTTGTGATTTCTAAAACATGATATAGAAGTCAAAGGATAACTTTTGACACAAAAATTTTTTCTATAAATTTTACATATATGTATTTATGAAGTAAAATTTATAATTTTAAAATATAATAGTTTATTTTATGAAACCCTTGTCTATTACTTTGAATGCTTATGTAATATTTCTCTCTATTTTTTTCATATATATTATAAAATAACAATCCCTACATTTATAAATAAATAATAAGAAATATATTTCAAATTTCATATGAATATGATAATGTTTTGTAATTAGAATAATTTCATTTTTGGAAAAAAAATATGGTTTTTGGGATTTATGTCAGTTGTTATGATAATCGTAAAACTATTAATATTAAAATTTTATTTAATTGAAATTTCATAATTTTTATATATTAAAGTAAAATAATAACATATCAATATTTATTATAATAAAAATTTTAAACTGATATATTAGTATAATAAAACATATTATATTATTCTGTAATACAAAATATTATCATTAGGGCTTAGTTTTGAAAACACACTTATTATACAGAAAATAATTCCATATATATTAAATGTTCAAGTATAAATTAAATTTTATAATATTTATAAATTTATTTAAATAAAATTTAGATGAAATAAATGTAATAATAATTATAATTTGGTAAAACTGGTTGCCATATAAAATGAAAAATTACATAAATTACTTTGCTAAAATACTAGTATCCAATGTAAAATACACAAAAATATTAAAACTGTTGCTAAATTACTCAAAACATGTAGAGAATGTCCTAGTTGAAAATTTATTTTCCCAAAATCACACAACATTCCATTATTATAAACCATGGGATTAATTTATGAAATAATAGTGTAATGATATAATGGAATGTTAATTGTTATTCCCGAAAGAGTCATTTTTCCCTTATAAAAGGGGATCACTTACAACCTTTAAATGAAACTCTTCTCATTCTAATTCCATATGAGAATATCACCAGAAAACATTCCCTATAATTAATTTTCTCATACCTATGACCCTTATCTTTATAATTTAACATATTTCCATCAATTCATTAGAGATCTCTTGCAGAATATAAATCTCCAATGTAATTATTACATAATTTTTAATGTTTTCTTCTTAATGATTCACTTAAAACGCTTATATCTATACAAATAAAAGTATCATTACAATAATAGAAAGATATTATTTTAATAAAACAACCATCATTGATTCCAATCAACCATCTAATGAAAAAATTATTCCTTAGTGCCTCTATGCAGACTACCACATCCATGATGTGGCATATTCAATTTTATTACCACCACTTAAGACTGGTTATAATGATGGTAAAATTGAATATATATAATTTTTATAATATAAATATTTTTAGTAAATTTTTGTTTATCATATACCTTAATCTCATCTCCTTTTGTTGAGAAACAAAATTTTTAACCGTGTGTTGTGGGATCTACCTCCACCACGAAGTAATATGTTTCATTTTTAAACATGATTTTATTTATTTTCACAAAATAGAGAAAATATGACTCAATAAATTTATAAATATAAATATAATCATTATTATTCAGTTATAATTACATTATAAAATTTACATTCTATACTAACCCATTAAGATATAATGAGTTAATGTTTGGGATTGTTTAACCAACTGCATGAATAAATCTCGAAAAATATATCATGGATAACAATGGTAACATAAATATTAATATTATTATAAGTTAATAATTATGTAATTATTTGTTCCTTGTATTTTTATTTGTCTTAAAATTTATTTATCTTATTACTGAAATATAATTATTTATCACAAAGACTACTGAGATAGGTAGACACTGAGTCAAATTTTAGAGATTTATTATAAATTTATATAAAACAAATAAATAATAAATGATAATAAATTTTAAATTTTAAATTAAATATTAAATAATATATTTCCAAATAATTTATATAATAAGCCTAATTTCTTTATTCTAAAATTTGTTTGCATGAATATAATGAATTAGCAACATGGTAAGGGTTTCTATATCAATCAACCTTTATTGAGTCATTATTTTTTATTATGCTCCATTCATAATCTTTATAGTGTTAATAATTACCACATGAATTATAATATCGTAAATTGATATTGATATTGGAAACATCCATTAAAGTAATGCACCTCCTTGATGTGGTCTATGATTTATTCCTTCTATAAATTATAATGGTCATTCAAAAATCAATCTTATGTCCTGAGTCACAATTTATACATAAGAGTTTTTATTTAATTATATTTTTAATACACTATATCAATATTACGATATGAAATTTGAATAAAAAATTATTTAATAGTTATATTCCTTCATCAAAATGAAAACTTGTTAAGAATAATTTCCCTTATCTTAAAATATTATTTCCCCACTTTTTCTACAATTCTCATTACTCCTAATATTTTTTATTTTTTATTTAGAATTATAATAATATGATATTAAATGATACCTTAATATTTCCATTATAATCAATTAAAATTTATTTTTTATAATCATTTTTATAGAGTCAGAATTCAACAATGTGTTTTAAAACAAATAAAAAGGTTGATTTGAATGAACCATTATTACATTTGAGTTATATATTATCTTCAATTTTATCACTTTTTCACTATTGTATTATCAAATATTTTTTACATATGTTGTTTATATGTTACTTATATATATGATTGGTTGACTATACCATTATTTTCGGGTGTTAATATATGTTCGATGTTCTTCTGATAAATACCATTTCAAATTAAATCTGATTTATAGAACAATCTAATATCTTATATCAGGACAAGTGTCACATCCAAAATATGTTTTTCACCATTATTATTTATTAAAAATCAATATTATTTTCTATAAACCCATGCTAGATAAATTGTAATTTTTTGTAAAATAATAATATATTTTCTTTTTAAAAATAATTCAATTAATGATTTTATAAATCATTATCCAAGTAGTTCATGATTTATCCATTAGTTATTCCATGTCAAAGAATTATGAAACCAATTTACATATGATGGGATTTATCAGGCTTGTTATTTGGGAGTAACTTTTTTCTTCATATAAAATGCATATATATGTTTTTAAATATGTGAAAGGTGGTCTCATAATTATATATCTCTCCTTAGAATTTGGTAAGGCATAATATATCTTGAGATATTATGTATGAGATTAGGTAGTTAACCTAATCCCCCAACGTACTATAGCCACATTTTTTATTTGATTTGGTAGTGAACCCAATACACCATTTGATATTGTCTACTTTATTTATTGGAATGGGGAGCAGACCAAATCCACATGGGACTTTGTCCACAATGTTCATGGGAATGGGGAGGGAATCGATTCCACCATGGAAACTATAAAATATTATAATATTAGAAGTTAGCCTTGACATAAGATTATGATGTCATGTTTTTTGATATATTGGTATATTTATAATTTTATTTTATTTTGATAAAATTTCCTTATACTATGATTCTATGATTATCAAAAACTCATATGTTATGGTACATGATTGTTATTTAATTATTAAATAACCTTAAATAATGAATTATTGAAATATATTTATTTAATGTTATTTTAATAATAAATTTTTATGAACTTATTTTATCATATTATTATGATCTATACCCTAATTAGATATAGATTGGTTTTTCCTTGCAAAGAATTTGATCTCAGCCATTTTTAATGTTTCCTTTCAATAGAGTATAATGATAAATATAATTTTTGTGAAGTATATATGGGTTTTATAAAAGGTCAGTTTTGGAAAAAAAATCAAAAGTATTGAAAACTAATTCTCCCATGTAAGTGGTCATAAATGACATTAGATAAAAATGTTCTCTCAGCTATGTGACATTAATTTTAGATGCAATGATTAAATTTTTAAAATAATTTTTAATAAATATATGATTATATTAGTTCATAATACTCATTATTAGAGTAGTGTGTATATATTTTTATGAACTATATTAGTTATTTAATGAAATTCCTAAGGATATTTAAAATAGATTACACTATGTATAGGATAACACCCAGATTTTTTTTGAAATGTATTGAGTATTAAATTTTCTTATAAATTAAAATCCTACCCAGGATATGGGAATGTGGATATGGATATGGAACAAATTATCCTATGGTTAATCATCATAAAATGGTTTGGATGATGAATTAATTCATCATTACACTGATTTATGGTGAGAGGGCCTAAAACTATTCACCTATTGAGAAAATAACCAATGAGATTCTCTTCTAGATCATGTGTTACTTATAAACCATTATACGCAATTTAATTTCATGTTATATTGAACTAATATGATGAAAAGTATAAAAAACACTGCTTATGGTAAAATAAGATAAATAAAAAATGATATATGTAACAAAAGGATGAGATAAATTGACTATGAAATTATATAGGTTAACGAATGTTTGATATATGACAAAAAAAGATTGATATAGCATGAAAACCAGTAATTATAAACTAACAATATCATATTTAATGTGATAAATCATTAGGTTATGTTTGAAATTGGTTATCTTCAAAACATATTCTGTGATGATAATTCTTCATCACTCTTTTTACCCCTTGTTTTGTTTTAGTATTAGCTAGATCCAAAATGAAATGAGTTTACAAAAATATCCAGTGGCCATGAAGTGACTGTAAAAATGAATAATCAAATAGTAGTGATTGTTATTATGAAAAATATAGTTATTATTCCTAACAAAAAATATTGAAATATGAATAAACATTTTTTTAATGTTGAATTCCTACACCCACAAAATAAGAGATGGATGAAGTCTTATATGAACATGTTATATGAGGTTGCTGAGGGAAGGAATATAAAAAATCCAAAATATCAACAATGTGAGACCAATTAACATGGAAATATCATCATAGGGACAAAAATACTATTTACTTATGTTAAATTAGGTAATTAATACACTATCTATTAAATTAATATTGTGGATATAAAGAAGTAAGATAATATTAATGATTTAATGTTTTTGATTTGAGGAATTTGGATACTATGAAACCTAATGCACTTACCAAATGGGTAAACTGGAGAAACGATACCAACCATTTTTTCAATCATTGGTACTTGTAAAATCCAATGAAATAGAATGTTTTGAGGTTGATAGTGTTTTTTCACTTTTAAATTTTTAATTTTTTAAATTTCGTAAGATTTCACCTAAATTGAAACAAGATATAAATATAAAAAAACCTGGGGGTATAGTTATATTATAGATTTAATAGGAAAATTCATCTACATTTGAGAAAAATTTTACAACATAGATATATCACATATTCTTTTTCAAGAATTCAGTTATGAATAGATTAGATCTCTTCACTAAGGGTGCATATGAAATTTTATATCGAGAAATATCATCTCATATAATAAATAAACACATAATCTGTTGTCAATATCAGGTAATTGAGGATATATATTTTTTTTTTGATTTTATGAAGGCCGGTTTGAGGGTACCCGGTTCCCATGGTACATTTCACAATAGCCAAAATTCAGAGAGAAAACCACATTCAGCGGAGCAAATCCAAATTCAAACTAAAATCGAACCACGCGTCTCCCCAATCCGCACGCCACCTCGAGATGCGTTCCACGTGGCCACCTCGAGCCGCACACCACCTCGAGAAACGAGTTGACAGAAATCAAACCACCTCCATCCATATCGCCGGCGAGAGATTCCGGCCATCTTCATCCATCGACGTCGTCGAAAAACAACGGATCACACCATTCAGACATATCCACAACACCAGAACGCCGATGAGCTTCACCGACGCTCGTCATCACGCAATCATCCGCGCCGGCGACGAGAAACAGAGCGCATCACCGCTGGTGGAACCCTTCACCGATTTCAACGAGGGAGAAACCTCGTCACTAGTAACAGCGAGGTAGAACCCCACGACACAACGCCAAAACATCACAGCCAAAACGAAACCGCCAGAAACAACCACAAAAACGCAACACAAAACACAAAAACCAAGAAAACACCCAAGGAACGAATGAACCCGCCGCGAACAGACAAACCTACTGCGTCATACAAAGGTATACCCTAGAACACTCACCTGGGAGGAGGCAGGAGGCCGCCGCCGCATGAGCGCATCCCTCAAACGCGAATAAAACACCACCGGACAGCAGACAGCTGTCGAGATCTGATCCACGGGCGCTCCGGAGAGTATGCCGTCACCAAGACCGGTCTTACACCCATGGACCAGAACCAGCCACCACCGACGCCCGAGAGCATCTCACCGCCAGAGAGAGGGCCACGAAGCGTCATTGCAGCAGCGGAGATCCACCGCCAACCCACCGAGCGCATGAAAACCCTAGATCCATAGCGGAGGAGCCGGTCGCGGTGAGAGCGAGAAAACCCTAGACCGAGAGCCCCTTACGGGCGCATCTTCGCATGAATTTTTGTTAAGATAATCTTGAGGATATATAACTACAAATTACTTGCATCGTATGATTTTTAAAACATACATGATTGAAATTATTTAATAGAGGGAATATAATGATGAAAAGATGATCAATTTTTTTATTAAAAAAAAAAATTATCTTAATCACTTGTTCTTCATGAAATAATAAACCAAAATAAATCACGTAAATTTATATAACAAATGCAATTCTTTATGATATCGAGTACAGATATATCTAACCAATTTATGAAATGAATGTATAAATCATGTTAATAATTTTTAGATAAGATATATTAACAAATATGATTGCATGATGGTTTAATGTGTATTTTTCTATTATAATATTTTTATACGCTTTATTTTAGAAAACTAAATATATTATTAAGAAGGAATATTATTAATATTATTACTATATATTTTAATATGAAAAAAATATTAACATAAATATATTAGTAAATTACTAAATGTATGAATATTAATTTTTCTTGCTTTCAAAGATTATTTTCTTATAAAAATAGTATTTAATTTTATTTTAAAATTTAATTTGAAATTTAATTACTAAAGTTCTATTATTTCAATTTTGAAAAATTAAGTCCATATTTTTATATATCATATTAAATTTATCTTCAGATTATTTTTTGTTATTTTCTAGAGATATTTCATTTTTAAATCAATAGTTAAATAATTATTGATTTATTTAAAACCCAGAACTTTTATGATGTTATTTTCATACAATAATGACTTAAAAAAATTTAAAAAAATTTTAGATCAAATTTTTATATTTATAAAAGTAAACTAAATAATTTAATAATATTATGTTACATTTATAAATCCCTTTTTTATTTTTGAAACAAATGTAATATTTCTCTAAAAAACTATTTTATTTATCTATGATAAATATTCGGAATCAACACATTTATAAAATAAATCTAAATATATTTATTTCATCATTTTAATTAATATTATAATAATATTTAAAATAGCCAATTTCATTTTGGGGCTTGAAATTTTGATTACTATGATTAATGTTTTCGAGCTAGATAATGATAAAACGGTTATTTTAAAATAATTGTTTTATTTAAATTCTATAAAATCTATCCAATAAAAACGATTCTAATTTATTTTTTAAACATATATATAAATATATAAACACTAATTCATTTATTAAATAATATTGTATTTTATTTGGAATAGTTAATGATGAAAACATCCTTTTTCATCAAAAAACAATTTCTTTATATCACATTATTTAATATAAAAATTTAATTCATTTTGTTTATAAACTAGAATAAATTAAATACATATTGATTTTAGGATAAAAATTACTTATTAATAAGGGTACCATATACTTCTAAATGAAATTTTAAATGCATCATTAAAAACAATTTACCATGATAAAAATAGAAATGTAAAAACATAAAAACCTATGGTAAAACACACGAGGCATGATTGAAATTGCTGTGGAAATTATTAGATAAGGATTTATTGAACCAATATCACCAAAAATTTAGTAATTGTGTAATTTCACTATTATTTAATAGGTAATAGTTCAATGATATCATGGATGGGTAAATGAGATTCAAAAAAGGTCAATTTTCTTCACTAATAAAGGGGATCATGTCCATCCTTTCAATAATACTCTTCCCATTTAAATTTAGTTTGAATATATAACCAAATTATCTCTCCTGAAAATAGTTTTATCACCCTTAATACCATTATATATTGAATTTATGCTAAATAAATCATTTCCTATGAGATCACATTGAGAATATTGAGTCATCGATTTTAGTAATACAAAATATTTTATATTTTCATCTTAATCTTCCATGTGACCACTCAGATTTTATTGTTTCTATTTTTATAAAATTCCTATGAATATTAGATGGATTTATACTAAGAAAGCTTGAAAATGTATGGCCTCAAGTTCCTGGAATGATCTATCGAGAAATTTTATGTTTTATATAGAATTTATGAGCATTTTTTTTGAAAAAGTGAAATAACTCTAAAACTGGTGCCCAAATCAGAACTCGGAGGTTACTATTATGTTCAATGGTTTTGTTACACACTTATTAGGAATTATGAATAGTCATTAACAATCTCATGTATAAAAACTCAAAAATTTGATAATGGTTAGTAAAATATATAAATACAATTATTTTATTTTTTATGTCCATATTTCTAACGAATGATGAATCAGATTGAAAATAAGAGACCACTATAGATCATGTGTTGGTTGGATTTCCCTAAGAAGCGCATAAAATAGACGACTCAAGCCTCCTATAATGTTTTGTTTTTCGGATTTAACTGTAAATAAAAAAAATTTAATAAATGAAATTGTTTTATTTGAAATCACCACAACTCATAAAAGGTATCTCATATTGAAAATTTGAGACCACCATTGAGTTTTTAACGATGGGTTCTACATAAGATGAAATTAACCTCGACCAACACGAGTGATGGGAAAAAGTTATTTTTTCAGTATTTTAGAAATATACTTAATTCATGAAAATAAAATAATCTTTAGGATGTTATTTTATTCAAATAAATGTTTTGATGCAAATAAAAGAGCATAATAGAAATATAGTTTAATAAATGAAATAGTGTAAATACATTGTCTCTCTGTGTAACTAAATCATTGAAAAATGTTTCCTCAATTTAATAGATTAATCGAATGTGTGATCGTGGAATGAGATGATCGATTTACCCAATCCTTGGAAGGATTTCAGTTTGAAATCGACAAATGATGACCAATAATGAATCACCAACGATGATGGGTTGAGGATTGAGGAATGAATAATTAGGGCAGTACAACCATGAACTTCTCCATTGAATAGTCCAACCTCGAGGTAGGCTGTCTATTTGATTTAATTTCAATTTATGGTTTCTTTAAATCTCCATGATGAATGGGAATCGTTTGACGAATTGAATGATTCCCGGATCACGCGTGCTATAGTAGAATGGGTTCAATTTCAAGATAATTATTGGAAAATTAGATCCTTGTTGAACCTATGAATAGAATTAGTACTATTTATCCAATCATAATCTCTAACATGAGATGATCAAGGATGACACATACAAGGGATGATACCCCCAACTAGGGTGTCCATTGAATTTTTCGTCCCATGTTATTTCGATTTTCCCAATTTTCAACACTATAATAACCTAATAATGAATCAATAACTTCAATGATATCACGCGATCTGCTGTCCAGTATGGGGCCGCAATTTCAAGAAAAAAACACCAAAAGTAGGCCTAGATGGCATAGGGATATAGCTCAGTGTCCATGACAATTCAAGAGGTAGCACGCACTGGTGGCACGCCACAGCGGTGGAGGATTCTTGCTATAGGATGACATAAGAAGTTCATGGGAGACCGTGGATCAAAGAATAGAGTGGTGTAGGTATGGTGACCACTAGAAGCACAACTCGATGTCGAAGGGGGACCATGGTGTTTGCCTCGGGCGGTGGATGAAGGTCGGTGACTTCGCAAGTTGAAGTGGATAGATGGTAGCGGTCTTACTGGACTGAATTGGCGAACCTCCTGGCAACCCATGAGTAGGATGGGAGAGGTGTTGGGAACTAGGTCTTGGTTAGAGAAAGCTATACCAGTCATAATGGGCAATATTGGAGAATGTGGTGCATCTTACGATGCCCCGGCTAGCCATGTAGGACCGGTCGGGTCAACAGACCTAGTTCAGGTCAGTGGACCCTAGGCTGGGTCGGGTCAGTCCAATCTGGTCGTAAGAGACATGGACCCACCCGACCCCTTTTCTGAAAAATAGGCATAACATCAACCTCATTCCATTGTTTTAAAAGGTACTTATGGAGTTGGAATACTAGTGATGAGATGATCTTTATAGAAATGTCCAACTAAGTTTCTGGGGAGGTTGACATATGACTGATGGCTTGAGGTGTAGATTCTCTCAGAATCAAGGACGCTACAAGAGTATATCTTGTGGCAGGTTATGAGGATAATGAAGCAAAGACCAAACCTCAGTTGCCTAGTAGGGGATTGGACCACATTGGCTTAGTGGATATGTGAAACTTAGTGGCCCAATATACTAGTACACCTCAGTGGCTCAATAGATGAGAGGGCCTGAGTGGCCTAATAGATGTGAAAACCTCCATGGCACAATAGACCAAAATGACTACAAGATGATCTTAGTGTCCTGATAGATGAGTGGACATTAGTGGCCCGATAGAACCTAGGGACTTCATGTGGACCTTAGTTCCCCCACAGAAAAGCGGACCTCAGTGTCCTTGTAGGTCTAAGTGACTCATCAGGGATTCATCACTCAATAGTACAATATGTCCTGCATTACGACTCAAGTATTGTACATTGTGTATTTCATAGTGTGTTCCCTTTTGGCGATGCCAAAGGAAGCGAGACGTCTTAGAGAAGGTCTATGATGACTTGGTGGCTCATAGAGTTACTACTCTTTGGATGAGCATGCCTTCAGCAGAATCCCATGAAAAAGGATTAGGTGTGACATCGAATCTTCCAGTCTGCTTAAGTGAGACCCAACATCTTATAGAAACATTGTGATGTATTGGGACCAAATTTTCTCTCAAATAATCATTTATACATTCCCATCATTATTAGTATCAGATATCATGAGGAGTGAGACCTCCCAGAATGAGGCATGCAAGGCCTGGAACCATTTGACTGCCAGTGGATGAGAATTTTTCTCTTGGAATCCATTATGGTTATACCTATATATTTTGGTTATATTTTTTAATATCATATAACTATGGTTAGCTGATGGTAACTTCTTGGTGGTGTTTTCATTATGTTTATTTCATAATGTTATGGGGTCCCTATTGAGTATTGTGTTCCTCACCCCTACACAAGCTTTTCCCACACATGTCGTGTCTTTGGAAGATGAAAAACACTTTGAAAGAGACAATGGTGGTCCATGACTAGGTAGTTCACAGTGAGATCAGATAGTTATGGCTAAATCTTATAGATTTCGTCAGCTACTCTTCACCTACTCGTCAGATAGGTTTTTTTGCAGTCCAGTTTCTATATAGGTTTTTATCCTTTTGATTACTTTTTTTGTGATTTTATTATTATCCCCTTTACATTCATCTTGTACTATATACTCATAGATTTTGACATAGTTTCATTGATTATATCCTTTTTAGTTTTTTGGGCTTGGGTTGTTAGCTTGCATGTGTACAGGTACTCAAACAATTCCTCCCACTTTCCTGATAATGCCTTCGGTGCTAGTTGTTAGCCCCATACATTTGGGAGTTTCTCTTGTGGTTGTCATGCCATGGGCCCCGGGGGACAGGTCAAGATAAATTGGTCTCATAGTATATTGGTTGTAACATAAAATGCTAGAGTCTTTGAGTTTGGTTTGGGAAAACAATGTTAAGTGTTTGGAGTATAGCTTTGAGGATTGGGAATCCAATGTTGGTGCGATGGTTGACGTATCCATACACCGAGACCCTGAATTTTTCATTTTGACCTGGTACATGAAAACAATACTTACATGATAATATTGTTATACATGAATCATTTAAGACTGGGTTGATTTTCCTATGTCCTTCTCGATTCATCTCACTAGGTTTACTCTATTTACCATGTGACATCTTTTTTTTTAAAGATGCTTCCACCTAAAAAACATTTTTGGATTCCACTACTTCATCATGAGGACAATTAGCATTGTGAAAAGTTGGGTATTCAGGATCATACTAGAGACAACAACCCATGGTGGTGTACCAGCAATAACAACACATTTGGAGTAGCACATGGTACCCGTAGTACCAATGAATGAGATTCATGGGTTGAGAACACATCACAGGTTTCAAAAAAATAGACCCCTCAGGTTCTATAGTGATCCCAACTCATAGGAAGCTAAGGACTATCTTTAGGTGGTGACCAAGAATTCCATCAAGTCAAGAAATCATTAGATTATAAGGAGGTCATGGAAGAGAACCTTCTATGTAGCTCAGTAATGTGATGGTGAGGTTTAGAATTTTCTAATCATATTATGAGGTGACTCTTCCATGGACTGATCTTGATTACCATTCAAAGAGAAGTTGGATCTCTCCATAAATGGTAAGGGATATGCGTTCCCAAGAACTTCTATAGCATTGAAAGGAAGACATGTTTATATATGAGTATTCCTCGAGGCGTACCGGCCTTTCCAGGTAGTCGATTAATACTATATGACCAATGCTTTAGAGCTCGGACCTTCGAGCAAGGTGTTCAATGGGACATCTGAAAAACCACTGCTCCATTTAGGATTACTACTAATTCTTGGGTTCTAGTGAGAATATTTTTTATTTAATGTCCTTTGGTAGAGTAAATACAACCAGATGATGTCAGTGATGGGAAACCAGGATGCCAATGTAAGTCTCTAAGACATGGATGTCTGAGACATTCCGAGAAGAGGTCCCAAGATTGGGGATCTATAGATCAGGGATCACATGATGAGTCCAGTGGGCCTAGAAAGATTTAATGTTTTCCAAAATACAGTAGGAGATGTCTCAGATGTTTTTGACTTGCCCATTGTGCTGAAAAGGAAATGGTGGATGGGCCAATGGGGTAGAGACAATTATTGGACGAAATGGTTGCAAAGGTCGATAAATGTAGAAGAAGAGCATGGGGATTAGTAAGAGATGGTATACAATTCGACATGTTACAATCACCACCCAAATATGGTCCACACTATTCTTAGGGAGATGGAGGAAAAGGAATGGGGGTAGGTCGATACAGTCAAGGAATATGTCCAAAGGGATTCATGAATGATACGAGGAATAGTATATGTTTACTCTTACAATCAATATTAATAGAAAAAAGTTCTAATAATTCCTTCTTTCCATGAATCTTTTTCAAGACATAGAGTTCCTATTTAAACCATTTAGTTGACCCTTACATCGAGAGATACCTGTGGGATGAATCTCAAAAATCATATTTATGATAATGGTGTGATTTGGACCTTTAGATGAGAGATTCACTGGGAACCTCTTGGTAGTAGCATCAAGGCCATATGACATTACTTTGGGTATAGAATGGTGATCCCTAGTTCAGGATCAGATTAGAGGTTTTACATAAAAGGATATGGTATTTCTATTGTGTTATAATTTGGTGTTCCTTGGTCGACCAAAAAATGGAAACCCAAGTCGCATGGGATAAACTCATCCATATGAGGGTGCATCCGATCATGCTTGAGTTGGATATCCTTACCCACATGTTATTAAATGTTTTGTGTTTTTAGTTCCCAATAGTAGTGGAAGTATATGGGGACATATTTCCAGGAGATTTTTTCAGGATTACCACCCTATCAAGATAAGGAAATCTATATCATTATACACCCTAATATTTCACTAATACCAGCATCATTATATTAGATGGTTTTTGTAGGGATTCTTGTGCAGACGGTGTAAGTGGGGGACTTTCAGAGGAAGGGCTTAGTAAGACCTAGTGTTTCAGGTTATGTGTGGATTACTAGAACATTATCCAAGTGGATTTAGTGAATGAGTACCCACTACTAAAGGGATGATGAACACGTCAATCGCATACAATAGGTACACTTTCAAATATATGTAAAGGTTCTTATATAATTTTCAGTAGTTACGTCAAATTATGATGAGTGCCCTAATCTTCTGTTTTTCTATATGATAAAGTCGAGTACATAGTTTTTTTCGATGCATTAGGGACCGTACATGGTTGTTTTCTTAACTCATAGGCATGTAAAGATTTCCTATGGTTAATGTATGTTGATACCACATGAAAACAACTATGTGACCAATGATTTTGAGTGGGTAGAGTTACACATTGCATTTAAGATGTAGAGACACTGCTTTATTGGAAAATAGATTACCGTCTACTCTACCAACAATAGTCTCAAAATATCTTCCCACAAAATGATTAGAACTTGAGACAAAAAAAATGGGTGGGGTTCCTCTAGGACTATGACGTTGATGTAGTATATAATCTGGTAAGGGGAACATGGTAGTGGATTATCTCAATAAGAGATTCAGTTCGTAGTTTCTCAATGAAGAAATTGTGTAGTTGGCCTCATTACCTTTATCCATTGTGGATGGGGATGAAGAAGCTTTTATCTAGTAATTAGTTCTTACTTATCCACTCTTAAATGAGTTAGGGATCCACAAATCAGTGAAATTGAAAGTGGGTCCTTACATGCATGTTTGTCCACAGGGAATACCCTTGATGGACATTCAAAATGATGTGATTATGTTGTTCAATTCAAAGGATGCGCAGTTGTATCAATGAAGAAGATAGTGGAGAGATGCATCATGGTATGTTTGTGGGTGTTAAGGTAGACACCCAGGATAAAATAACTTGTTGATGTTGGGCCTAACTGTTGAGATAAAAAGATGAACCCTTTGATGAATTTGTATCGTTGGATGTTTATTCAATTTCTTGGGGTATGAGGAAAGAAGTGGAAAGGGATATAGAAGGACTTAATAATGGGTTAAGAACATATTTCTAGAAGACATGATACCATCTGGGTGGTCATTGACTGACTCACCATGTTGACCCACGTCAAAACTACCCATGTGCAATGTTTAGTAGAGTGATTATGATACCTCAACATGCAAAAGATTTGTCTAGGGTTATCTAGATATTGATGATGGGGTAACTTTTTTTGAGTTTTTTGGTTGTGATAGAGGATCGAAAAGAGAGGACAATATATGGGAGATTGATTCCATTAGTGCACATTTGGTGGTAGCAAAATAATCTGCAAGAGATCACTTGGGAGCTGGAGGCTCTGGTGGGGATCATGCCCTATTATATTTGGGGATGCCTTAGTACGGATTTTGGGGATGTAAATGAATAAGATGGTGGTATGTAATGACTAATATTTTCTCAGTTCTATTTTTTGAAAATTTTACCGAAAAATTAGGTGGCAAGGCGTTGATATAGTGTGCGATTCGGAGGCCCACAGTGCACAAAATGATTAGTCGAAATATGATACATTATAAATAGCATGTGTGAGCATTTTTTCTGAAAAAGTATAATAACACATAAACATGAGTCCATATAAGAAATAAAAGTGCAATTTAGCATGAAATTAAGTGGTTTTGCCCTATTCACGTCTTAATATTAGTCAGTGTGGGTCTCAAGTGAAAAAACCCAATAATGATAGAACCATAAATAAAATAATTAAATAAAATTATATTATTTTTCAATTTCTTAAAACTCATGAATGGTGACACGGATTGAATAATAGGGACCACCAATGAGCTCATGATGGTGTTATTTATTTTGGGGGATCCAATCATTGGATTGTGTGGGTTGGCTGTGAGGGATGGTTTTTGGGATATAACTGTAAATAAAATTATTTTGAATAAATTATTTTATTTTATTTTTGAATCCTAATAAATAACAATTAGTAACTCGGTTTGAAAATCTGATACCATGATTGAGTTCATATTGGGATGTTCTTATTAAAAAAGGGCTTAATCATAATCGGTATAGGTTGAGGGAAACTATTTTTTGGGCCTTTTAAAATAATGATACCTGAAGATAATAAAATAAACCATAGGAGATTATTTTAATCAAATCCGAGTTTCACTACAACACAACGATGTTTTAACTTGAACATAAGTGAAACAATGTTTTCTAAATGAATCATCATAATAGAAACACAGAAATTTGTTTCCCTTATTTAATGGATTAACTGACTATGGGATCTTGGGCTGATAAGAAGGATTTCCATGAACCCTGGGAGGATTTTAGTTGGAAAGTGATTAACAGAGATGAACGAAAAATCTCCATTTATAACAAGTTGAGGATCAGAGAATGATAAATGATGGTGGAAAAACTCTATTTGTTTCTATCAAATGATCCATCCACATTGTAGGGAATCTATTTGAATCAATTTCTATTTCCCCACATCATTAAATATCAATGATGTACATGAATCATTTGATAAATTGAATGATTCACAGATCATGTGTGCTATTGTGGGATGGGTTTGATTTTGTTATAATCATTGATAATGGGATCCCTATTGAACTTATAATTAGAATAGGTTTTGTTTAGCCATTATTAATCTCTAAAATCGAAGGATCATGCTTGAAAAAAGAAAGGCTTGATCTTCCCAACTTGGGTGTTCATGTCAATTCCCCCCTAATCATTTGATTTCCCCGATCTTTTCCAACAATATAAACCAAGAAGTAATCATGAACATAAAATTATGGCGGCGATCCACAGTCTAGGTGGGGAATGCAATAGAAAAAATAGGTCACCGAAAGGAGGCCTTGATGGAAGGGGGTCAAGGAATAGTGGTTGTGACGTTTAGAGAGCGGTCACATGCTTGTAGTTCCCCACGAAATCATAGGAGACCCATGGCAGGAGGTCGCGGGAGTTTCACGAGAGGTCGCGACACAACACCTATAGTGGTGCATGATAGGACGTAGCTCAACGGTCATTATAGCGTATGGGAAACACAAGTGGGCATGGCAGCCATGCCACATCTTGCATCTGAAGTGCTATAGTCCTGTTGGATCGTGGTGGGTGCCACGTCTTGGGTGGTGTAAGCCGACCCACACCTGACGGGCTAGGGTGGAGAAGGTAGGCCATCCCGGGTGAACTAATGGGTCGGGTCAGATCTCGAGCTAGGTTGATGTACCCGATGTTGGTTGTGTGGACCCTAGGCCGGTTTAGACAATACATGGACCATTAATGGCCCTTTTTTGTAAAAAAATAATATTTTCCACACCTATGAATCTGATTAACTAGCCTTTTATAGGGTTGGGACCCCTATGATGAGACGATACTTTTGGAATACACCACATCATTTTATAGGGTTCTTGAGAAACGATTGATGGATTAAAGAATATATTCCCTAAAAATCAAGAACTCTAAGAGTGGAAATCATGCAGTTTTCTATGATGAGATGGAAGAAGCAAGAGAGACTCAGTGGCCTGGTAGGGGAGAAGAACACAGCGGCCTGGAAGACAAGTAGTTCTTAGTGGATCGGGAGATTAGTGAACCCCAATGGCATAGTAGATGAGCAGACCTCAGTGTCCCGACCGACATACAGACCTCAGTGGCCTGACAAACCCTAATGAATAGAAGCTGACCTTAGTGGCCCAGCATAGGAGTGAACCTCAGAGGACTGGTAGACCCCAGTGACTACTACTAGGCCTTAGTTTCCAGACATATGAGTAGACCTCAATGGTCTGACAGATAATAGTGACTCATATAGGATGAGTCCCTCAGTAGTACAAGATGTTCATTGTTATGACCGAAGCTGTGTACTTTTGGAATTTCTCAGTGTGTTATCATGGTTTGGGGCCCAAGGAAGCGGGACCTCTTAGCCAAGGTCACTGAAGACTTTGTGGATTAAGGAGTGAGTCCTCCCAAGATGAGCGTTCTTTTATCAGAATCTCATGACAAATGATTGGTTGTAACATTGTGTCTTCTTGTATTTTTGAGACCAGACATCTCTGGGAAAACTCATGACTTATCCGGACCATATGTTCTATCATATAATTTTTTGTATTATAACTCTATGTGGTTACTATTAGATAGATTGAAGAGTGGGACCTCCAAGAACATAGCATGCTACACACGGAACCATATAGCAGATTGTGGATGAGACACTGCATCGTGGAATCCATTATGAGTATACATGGATGTTATTTTAATATTTGATGATGAAATATACATGTTTTAATTTGACTATATCTTCCTCGTTGTGTTTTTTTATGGTCATATATTTTTCATTTGGGTTCCATAATGAATATTTTGTTACCCAACCCTGCATGTGCATCACCCACATGTGTCATGTTTTATGCAGAGGTCTGATGATTTGATAGATACCTTTTTGGAAAAAGACCAGGAAAAGCTGTGTGAGATCAGATAAGGGACGTATACTCATATAGCGTCTGGAAACAACTCATCACCTAACATTAATGTAATATTTTTACAGATGGTTTTCTAGAGTCTTTTTTACCCGTTTGTTAACATCATATCTTTTATTGGGCATGTATTCTATCCCCATTTACATTCATCATTGACAATATATTCTCTATGGTTGTCCTGGTGGAATGAATATTTTCCTTTTTAGAGTTGTGTGTTGTGGTTGTGTGTTTTCATGTGTACAAGTACTTGGAAAATGTTTCCCAATTTTAGAAAATGCCTTTCGTAATGGTCATCAACCCTTAGCCTTTGCGAGGCATGCTTGGGGTAGACGTGGCATGGGCCCTAGGTGATATGTTTTGAAAAAAAAATTCCAAAAAATATCCTCTATACCCATATAATGAAATAAGATTCATTATTATAGTGATATTTTATGATATTAATGGAACATCCATTATTTATTCCACTGATTTTACTAAAGAAAACAAAAGAATGGTTAGGGAATGTGTGTGGGCTACTGCCTCCATAAAGCAATGTTTACTTTTCTCGTACCATAAATCATTACTGGATTTAATAATGATATTTATGAATAAATATGATATTTTTAATCTAAATATAATTATTAAATATCAAATTTTTATATAACTTAATTCCATCTGATTCGTTGAGAAATGAGAATGTTAACCATGCATTGTTCAGAATACTATCTCCATTAAGAAACATTTTATATTTTTCATCACGATTTTCATTCATTATCCTAACAAAATAAAATGTGATTCACTATATATTTTTTTTAAAATAGTATACTTTTTTGTTCTAATGATATTATACAATTCCTTACTACTTATCAACCATAGGGATATGTTGTGATCATGTTTGTGTAGGTTTAACCAACTACATGAATAATTATAAGAACTATATCATTAATGAATATGGGAACATAAATACTATTATTATTATTTTTTAATAATAAATTAATTTTTTTGAAATTTTTATGTTATGTATTAATATTATTAGTAAAATAACAATTTAAATTTCTAAAACAAAAAAAAGATGAATTTTTAGGCAAGACACATGTACATCATGAAATCCCTATATGAAGAAATTACTAAAACATGGATATTATTTTACATTCAAATCAAAAGATAAAAAGGATTCCAATTGACATGATTCGTGTAACATTCAACAAAACACATGATCATATCACCTTTGGAAGCTCACGTGAATGGTCATACTCAATGCATAACCTACTAGAATATCTCATAGAGACCAATTATCAAGACCTAGATATTCAAATCATGGCGACTGAGTCATTAAATAACTATTTTATTAGTTCCATATGAGTTCCTATGGATCACATTAAATTTCAATCTATCAAAGTCTAACAAACCATAAAAACACCTTGTAAATCATGTAGAAACTATGAAAATTTTGTTAGCAGTTCATGGTTGTAAATCAACATGAGACGTACTGAGGAGGTTTTCAAGACACCCTAAAATCCCCAAAATCATGGTTTACATGTCACTCAAGATAAATATAGAATGTACCATCGATTACATGCATGTTTTTAGGAATTCTCATGTGGTTCTACACTTCCCCTTCAGGATCCAAAGAATAACAGATGTTTTTCTGATATAATTCATATACCTCCATACATGACCCTTTTTTATTCATGTGATGCATCAATAATGTAGATAGCGATTTTATTTGACAACACCCATTCAAACTCATGAGATTGCCGTATCTTGTAAAATAACCAATAAAATAATAACTAAAATAGGAATTTATGTTATGGTGTTGCAGTTGCTAAAAATTAGGCGACACCTACAACAAGATTTTGATAAGTGCGTGACATCAATTCCCACCACTGTCTCTACCCCGAACCTGAGTGATTCATGTGAAAAAAATGGCATAAAACCGAGGTTGTGAGGCCAATAATTCCCCCCATAACAAAAAAAAGATTCTTGGTATCCATGTTCCAACACATGGTGGTATCAGAGTAGACTTCTCAGAGTAGCTAGTCATGTGATCGTAAGGCCTTGTATAAGTTATAAATTGTGGTAATGACCTAGAATACGATGCGACATGCATATGAGGATTTCATGATATCTCATAGATCATGAAAATTACTTCCAATGGTTTATGATATGTAAATAAAAGATATCTAATGAATCACAAGAGGCCTAAAAATCAAACAATAAAAAATTTATGTAACATATATATATATAATTAAGTAATGACTAATAGAAAAGATTATTAAGAAACAAACATGAATTATTATTGTCATGTGATTCACATGATCCATATTAATCATGCGAAATAAATTCTTACATATTACTCATGTCGTGAGACTTCCCCTTAGCATACAATTTTGACTATGTCACATCCTCTATAAAATTCATTAAAGTCACATGGTTATCTTAAGGCATACCACATGAGTCTCGTGACACCCTCCAAGATAGCCATTCATATATTGTGATGTTATATGTTCATATAGCCAAGGGTTTGTGGGGACACCGATGTGTGTCAGCTGGGCCTCATGATGCCCACTAGGATTATTGACTAGATATCATGATCCCCTTCATGCGTGTCAACTTAGTCTCACAATGGTAGTGGGACATTCCATCATGCAATGTCATTTGGGAAAATTATCCATGATCATTTGGTGGGACTCATATAAGCTAGTTTAGGTTTGGCAACACCTGCCAGAGATGTTATCTGGATCATCCAAAAGTATCCATGCATGTAATCTGATATCAAGCAATGGCCTCCAAGACAAGTAAGACTGTTCTTTAGATGTCCTCCAAACCATTCATCCATGATCATGGGATCGACTTCTAGCATCGCATTGAAATTATTTGATTTCATTCGAACAGGTAAAATGGATCGAGCGATTTTCATTGAACTTGTCTAAAAATTTTCGCGACACGTTTAGACACCCTCAAACATGTCACGGTAATAATCAAGGCATGTTAGGAAGGAAATCAAGCATTTTAGAATGAATAATTGTCCTTTTCAAGGAGGATTCCTCATACCTGATACCCTTATTGTGGAATTTTCTAAGGGAGACGATAGTTCCTAAGACTAGATTTAAAAGTATGATGACTCCAATTCTTACCAAACATGGATATGTAGGATGAATTTCGAGGTCTTTTGATCGATATTAAATATCCAAAGTGATATCCTAGTGCATAATCAATGCATTTATATATAATTATTTTGATTTCCTTCTGCCACATATTTCTCACAATGAAAATATATCACCTAGTCTTTTGCATTTGAAATGATCATTTCATTCTCATAGAAAAAAACATAGTGTTTATACTCAGATCTATTGAATGATATGACACCTCCATATTAGGATAGACTCAATTTGTAAGACCCAATCAAACCGAACTACGATAATTCTAATTATTTCCATAACCAAGATACATAAGATACCTTATGAAGGGATAAACATCATATTAATCATCCAATTGGATGTCCCAAAACATATGTCGCACACCCATGTATTGTGATATGGACTACCATATATCCCTTGTTATGGGGATTAATCATAAATCACATAATATCAGGGAGTTTCAATGATAATATAATTCACATAGAAGAAACCACAGTTTGAAAGTCGCGATCAATAGAATGATATGAATTCCTCCATATTAGAGAATCCTCGGTGTGTTGGCCCTAATCAAACTAAATAATGATGACCCTGATTTCTTCCATTAGCATGATATGTTGTACAATGTCCTAATGCATGAGAACCATATTAATCATCCTGTGGGCTATCCCTACATGTATGTTCTCCAACACGTGTAGTAAAAATGATTTCTCAATATATCTTTTTTCTCACACTAAGCATAGATCATATGGTTTTACAGAGTTTACATGATCATATTACATACATCATGAATCTACACTAACCCAGGCAACCATAGTGTCTAATCCCCAATAAATAGTATAATATTACATGTCCCCAACATTAGCTAAACTAAAATGTATAAGAACAATTTAATTAAACTATGAGAATAAGGATCCCTGCTGTAATCGTAATACATAGGACACCTCCTCGATCTCCATGTTCAAATTTATGGTATCTATGTTCCCAAATATATTTATTTTCTATAAATAATTAAATAGAATGGGTTTAATGAAAAAGGAGGTTTTTAATTCATATTATAAAATATGATATGTAGGATTCCTCATAATGGATCAATCCCATCCTCAAAATATTAACCACATCCCTAGATAGAAAAAAATATTTGACATACCATTTTAAGGATCTTACATATAAGTAGCTACCCTACATTTCTAAAATAATGAAGAAACTCATATATATACATATGTAATCAACTATAAGATCCCCCTTTTGCATATAAAATTATTTAACCTATAATCATTTGGTTATGGTAACAAAATCATGTTTGGGTATATGGAAGAGATTATCTAACACATATTAAATCTATGAGAGTCCAAGAGTAGTAAAAAATTCACAAAAAAAGTGTGATGAATCTGATCTCCCATCTCATTGACTAATCTGAGTTTCATTGTGTCATTTGGTCTAAACCCCTAACTAACCACCTACATTTTGGATGTATGTCTGTACACAGTTATGGGTGTTGGAATTGTAGAGTGGTTCTATTAAAGTTTAAAATTAATGGAAAACCAAAATTGAATGTTTGTAAATTTCATTAACCCCCCCCCCCCCCCACCCCTAAATCAAAACATTCTATTGGCCAGCCACACCATTCCAACGAAGAAAATTTCGGAAACCCGATGGGAAATCATTTAACTACAAAATCTACATCCTAAGAGAAAAAGGATATACTGGCCTGCTCTGATTGGTCCATTTGTTTTCTATCTTGTGGGTTATCCCTTACAACATTTAGATTGAAAAAAGGTGAACTGATGTGAATATCTTAAATATAAAAATGCCTAGATGACCATTCATTAGGCCATTTTGATTTCATATCATATAAAATAAGTGTGAAACCTAACCTTGATCTTATGGTTGATCCTCTATAGTTGTGTTTATAATGAATCAGTCTATCAAATATTTGAAATTTTGATTCTAGATGAATGGATTGTGCATGGATAAGAAAAGTCAATGTTCTTATCCATTATTATCTAATTAAGAACATACCATGCCCAAAATGTTTCACTAATTGAATATCGTGTTCTTTTTTATCATCCTAACTACATATACAGATATCATAAACAACCCTCATCCCACGATAATGAATTCATCTAAATAATGTTTTGTGTTGTTAGTTATGGATGAAACTCCCATAGGAGTTAGAATAACCTAAACCTCCTAAAACCATCAAAATTAGGAATAAAATGAAACATTCAATGAATTCCATCGATATTGTATAGTCCTCACACATGAGGCTTCCTGCAAGAGTCTATAATAGCCTAATGAAAAGGGTTTTCACAATCCAATTAAGGATCCAATAATGTTGATGGAACTTTTTCTATAGCCACCTAATAATGATTTTTATGCCAGAAGAATGATAATCACCACCTTTAGTATAAAATGATGGTTGATAACAGAGTCATCTATGGACCCATTTTGGTTTTGGGTCTACTATAGGGGATCATGTCAGCCATCACCGCCAAGGCCATCCAATCTATACCCTTTAGTCTCTTGTTGATGGAACCACCCGAAACACATCCACCTTTGATCCTCATGAATGGAATACAAGGAAAACACAGAGGGAATGTAAGGCTCAGGATATTCATGAGTGAGACCATTTCACCACTCTTACTAAAGATGTATACCAATATATTCCAAGGAGAACCGGTAACCTGGATGATATACCTACTCATTCAGAATATGATTGTAATTGTATTAATATAGTGAGCATGACGGAGACATATATTCCTTCCTTATTCATGATGACCATCAAAATATTATAGTGGAAAAATGACAAAAAATGTTAGATCATATTCTTAATTCATTTTATGAGAAATTCTAGTATATTGATGAGATAGAAAATGTGAAGGGAAATATTCCAACACACACATTTCTAAATATTCCATACATCGTAGAAATAACTGATTAAATCTGGATGAATATTCGGGAAATGGTATAGATACCTGGAAAACCACATATTCATATTCATAAAGTAAATAGTGAATGACACTCTCATCAGTATGAAAAAGTAGTTTTTCCAAAGTAATCAAACAACTTTTCAAACATCCAGGATGATAATCAGAATATTCTGGAAAATGATGAGGTGTCAGACCTAGCTCATATTTCTGTTCTTTTTGGGACTCACAAGGAGAGGAGGAAAATTCATCTGTATAGGGATACATTTATATCATAAAAGACCTGTGGAATATTTTAATACAAAAGTATCGGGCATATATACCCTTTCATTCTCGAGCTAACCATGTGAGAGTGAAACAAGCCTCATTAAAAACTCATATTTAATTTTAAAATTACTGTTGAGATTCTCCAAAGGTATAGGGTTGGGCTCAAGCTCCCATTATGACTAGGGCTCACCTAGTGAGAATGACACATGACAATAGAAATGTATATATTTCTACCACTGAATATACTTGGAATGTTTCAGTAGATCATGGAAACCATACACGTATTCCTAGTTCTATCAAGGGAAGATTGCACTAGCATCCTTAGGAGGCCATACATGATGAACCTCATATCCCTTCCCCCATTTTGGAAGTCCATTGATATATTTTGATAAGGAATTAATATTCAATATGGTCTCATATCAACATTACCACTATGTATCACAAGGGGAGAGAATCACATGCCTTTGGAAAGGATTATATTCTATTTGAAAAGGACCAATGAAATACTTAAAGGCTCCGCATTAGGATCATATCTCAATAAAAAAGTTGGATTATACACTTTCATCACAAGATGGTTATCAACATTGTCTAATGACCATCTTGTACCACGCTCATATCCCTGTACAATTCCACTAAATAGACCAACATATACTACACATGAGGAAGAATGAATCTCATAACCCTAAAAATCTCAATGACTATGTCATTAGGGTTGTTCAATAATCATTATCAACACCAAAGGGTTCATCATCTATTCAACTAAAGAAGAAGAATAAGTCAATCATTATAATGACAATTATAATTGTGGTAGTGTAGAGTTGAATTGTAGGGACCCTCCCCCCGAAATCCACTGTTGTTAACCTACCCATAGTGACATCTCCCACAGACAACTAAATTACCCCATTTACAATATACCTCTATACAGAGAGGTTTTAAAAACACATACGATTTCATATAGATAGGTGCTCAAAACCTCGAGGTCACCAGTCTATAGATCCCCATCAACATCCAACAACACACCAAACCATTCAGTAGGATAACCTAAGAAACACATTTTGTGGTCTTACTAGACAAAGGCATACAATGATGATGAAGAGTATGATGAAAATGACATATGGAGAGAGATAGAACGAAACAACCTCTCCACCATGTTCTGGCCCTTTGACACCTCTAACGATGATTACCCAGATGAGATAGAGAAGGACTGCATACCTTATCTACACTAAAATATATGGTCTACTCATTATCAAATGAATGATAAATGACTCCCTTATCCCGTATATGAGTACCACATTCAGATCATTAGACCATGCCAAAATAGGAATTTAGCGATGGTTTATATTTTCATTTAGCAGAAATTTAAACCCTTGCTAAATCGTTCTACGACTGTTTCTGAAAACCACCGCTAATTTGTGCATCTACATTTATATAGCACCTATTTCTCAAAACCCTCATAGAACGGTTTATCTGTGGTTTTTTAAAATCTGTAGAATCATTTAGCAACGTGTTTTTTTAATTTTTTTTAATTTTTTTAAATTTAGAATATTTAATTTCATTATTATTTTAATATTTTATAAATTTCAAAATGATTTTAGTATTTTGAGTGTTTTATTATTTATTATATACATTATTTTATTATTATTTATTATTTATTATTTTTTTAATTTTTTAAATTATCATAATTATTTAATTTTTTTATTCAGTATTCATTACTAAACACATGAACATGCACATTCATGCATCTTCAATATATATATCTTCAACGTTGGGTGATATTTGATTCTTTTCCATCATATATAATCTCCAAATACATTTTCACTCCAAAATACTCTTCATGTGATGAATGAATATAATTTAATATATATATATATATATTGATTGAAAATTTATATAATATATAACAAAGAGATTCAAACTAAATAACTAATAAATAATTAATACTAATTAATAATAATTATGTAATAAGTATTTGTTAATATTTAATAATTTCGAATTTATAATTAATAAATAAAATATTGATGAATAATAACTAAAAAATTAAATGAATATATATATATATATATGGTAATAAGTGGTAAAGAATAAATCCTAAATAATAAATTTTGAATATCAAATAACAAATTGGTAATAAATAATTAAATAATAAAAAATACATAAATAAATAATAAAAATAAATGGTATCTACAAATAAATAAACAATTAATTAATAGCTAAAATTATATAAATATTAAATATTAAATATTAAATAACAAATAGTAAGTATTAAATAATTAATATTAAATAATAAATAATTATATCAATATATAATAATCAATAAATTATAATAAATAAATAAATTAGAAAATTATAAATTAATAATAAATAAATTAATAATAATAAATAAATAAATAATAAAAAAAAAGAAAATAACAAATAATAAATAATAAATAAATTAATATTCTGTAGATTAATAAAAAATAATAAAAATAATTAAATAAAAACATACATAAATAAAAAATAACTAATTAAATAACAAATAAATAAATAAATAATAAACAAATAAATCATAAATCATAAATAATAAATAGTAAATAGAAAACAAATAAATTTAGTAATATATAAATTAATAAAAAATATACAAATATATAAATATATAACAAATAATAATTAATAATTAATAATTAATAATTAATAATAAATTAATTAATTATTAATTATAGTTATTATAAGAAAAATAAGTAACTAAATAAATAAATATGCTAATAAAAAATAAATAATAAATAGAGAAGTAAATATATAAATAAATATAAATAATCAATAAATGATTATAAATTAAAAATAATGTGTAAATTAATTATTAATTAATGAAAAAATATAAATTAAATAATAAATAATAAGTTAAAAATAATAATTTATTATTAATAAAATTTAAATGATTAATAAATGAATAATGAATAAATTTTAAATTTTAAATTTTAAATTTTAAATTTGTATTTAACACTAATTTAATAATAAAAATAAATCCACAAATAATCCACAAAAAAATAAATTAATAAAAAAATAGAAAATAAATAATAATTTAACAAATAATAATTAATAAAAAAATAAAAATGAAGATCCAGGTTACGGATAACACATGTCTGGAAAATTGTTAATAAAATAAATCATACAAGGGTTGGTTTTAATGGGAGGTTAAAAAGGATAGAGTAAATCACACATCACATTTCATTAACATCTAGTGCATGATAATAATCTAGAGCTCTAAAATTCTACATTGACCTTGCTTCCAAGATTTCTCTCTTTGATAGGGTGTTCAAAACCATATTCACCTCCTTAAATGCATGATATACAGTCAAATTCAAATAGGAATCATGTGCAACTCATTCAATCCGTTGAAGTCGAAGCCACCATGGGATATTTCAAGTTCTCACGCATAAAGACATTATATAATTTTTAGAATCCAAATCAATCAAAATTTTACTCCATTTTTGTTTAGTTTCACTTTTGATCGCATATATCATCCCCCATAGCTCAACTTCACAAGAAATCCTAATTCCATTGTAATGAAAAAAAAGTCCTTGATAAAACCATTTTGAGTCCATAAAATACCTCCAAATCCCAAAGTCATTGACAAGCCGTATTAAGAACCATGAATATTTACATTAATCCTCATTCCGATCTGTGGGATCCACCTTACGACTTTGTGAACAAGTTGATGTTTTGGTTTTCCAACAACACCTAATAGATAATGGAATTTCATATATTCCACATTTTTCTGGGAAGAGATGTTAACACCACTGATCTCAATGAATTAACTTGGTGGGTTCCAAGATTTCACAGAAATGGGACAATGTATTTTTATTGGAATTAAAATGACACATGAAAAATATCAAGTCATTATTTCAGATTAAAGGAAAAATTTCAACATGGTAGAGACTATAACTGATACTCTCAATGTAGTAGAAGTTCCCATAAAATCACTTAAGTAGTTCTTGAATCACCCAGTTCCTCATATTGAGTAACAAAAACAACAAAATTGATAATTTAAAAATTCAAAAGGAGATTAGGGTATCATTAGATTTGGGGAAAAGATGAATAAATAAAAATCATAGAATGAACATACCCAGATTAAGAAATCGAAGAAATTCTATAAAGCATGGTTGATTCGGGACATGTGATGTTGGATAACATCCTAGTATTAGTGACCCAGATATGCTTTTCTCAATGAAAATTAAATTTTTATTGGTATTAAGTTCCATCCATGTGTGGATAAAAGGTCAAAAATTGGATGTGATGGAAAGAATCTGATCAAGCTCATGCCACCCAAAGAGTACAACATTACAAACCCACAATAGTTCTTTCATCTAATGAGGTGACATCATATATGTATCCCGAGGTGGATGAAATCATTGAACACATGAAGAGATAAAATATGTAGATTCATATTCTTATCCAACACTCGTCCTGAATCATGCATATTTATTCACCTCAAAATTAAATGCATGGTAACCGCACAACCACATGGATCCCTCATCAAAAAAGATTATAATTAGTTATATTAACATGATACACCAAGCTGACTGCTTCCCCTCTAATTATTATGACTATGAGTATGAGTTCAATACACCTACCCATTGAATAGGGTGCAGAAAGTACGGATACATTGGACAAAACATGCATGGTAAGACCCAATATAATTTTCATGTCCTCAAATAGAACATATAATTTTCTGAGATCCATTCAAATGTTCCCTAGAAATACCAAAAGAGACAATAGGTGTTCCAAAATTCTATAGCTATTATCTGCACCCAGTCATCTTTCATGATTCCTATCTATGGTGTGATTATCTGACCATCCCATGAAATGGGGAAGGATAACACGACATAAACCCCTAACAATTGATAGTTATTAATATTTTTCAAAAGGGCAAGGCCAATCTAATTAATATACCTCAATTTTTGAAAAACAAAATAATGATAATCCCCACCTTAGGAAGCACCGATATTTTGTCTAAAATAATGACGATTTGAAAAAGATAGAGGTTGTCCCAACTTGTATCTCAATCTGGGATATACTCCATCTCTAAAAAAAATCATTTGGAGAAAATTATTGAAGCCCTAAAGATCCTAGAGTGGTTTGAAAAAACTATTTTTACGGTTTAAATCTATCAAATGAAGACGATGCTAGAGAAATAACTATTATCCATCTCGTTCATAGAGCAGAACTAGGAAGTGGTCATCTAGGGATACATCAGACCCATATATGTCTAGGTATGACTCAATTATGTTGATATCATACGTGATTTGATTGGAATATGTTTATGATCAAAATCATCCTGATACAAACAGTCATACATGTGTGGTGTAGTGAAGGTGGTTTTCCCCCACAAATATAACCATTCAAGTGTATGATAAGTGTGGGATAAAACCTCTATGGTAGATAAAGCTAAATGATTTTTTTTGGGATCTCCCATATAATGATAATATTATGGTTATGTAGTAAGACATCATATACAATGTCATTCTTGGAAAACCCTAGATCCATTCCCACGTGGTAGTAGACTCTATATTCATTTGTTTTTGAAACACTCCAATGATGTAATGGTAAACATAATACCTGGTGATAGTGCTCAAATCCAGACTTATAAAGCCCGATATGCTGATGTGGGGTTTCCGAAAAGGGAATAAAAAAATACCATGGATGAGAATGATATAATTGTTACTTCCTATAACACCCCAAGCATCCACAATATGCTTCTCTTTAAATATTGCAATAGCTTGTGACGTATGCAACAACGAGTTCTAGTATGCCATGACCAATCAAAATATAGATTTAAAAAGAAGTTATGAATAGTAAAACCCACTTTTTGAAATATTATAAATATTATTTTTCAAAATTTACATCATATTTGGATTTATAATATCAAAATTATCATAGGGTGAATTTTTGGTATTTTTTTAGAAACATTAAATTTTTATGAATATTGAAAAACACAACAATATTGTTTAAAGGTGATGTTCTATTTTAATAATTATTTTTAATTTAAATTTATTTTTATGTCAAAATAGTCACATAATATCTATATTAGTCTAATTTATTTCCTTGAAGACATTTAGTAATAATTTTATACGTATAAAATTATATTTAACTTCCTAATGTCTTTTACCCATCTTCTAGAAACATTAGAAAATTTACATAAAACATAATTTTACTGGTACTATGAATTGAATTTCAAAAATATAATAGGTGTGGTTATCATTAGTAAGTAAAATGATGTTCAATAAGATGAAAATGATTTTTCGTGAATAGTAACTCTTGAATTTTATTTACCATTGTTAATTTAAATAGTTTAATTAAAGGTAAAAATAATATTATAATTACACCAAAACATGTCCCAATTCTTTTGGATAGGTATTTTTCATCAAAAATAAACCGTTGGACAAAAATAAGATCCTTTTTGATTAATTTGGGTTTGATTAGATCATTTAGTATATCTTATTAAAAGAAGAGTTAAAAGTGTTAAAATAAATGTTAAATAACTAACAAATTCTTAACTTAGGGTTATACATAAGATAAATTCAACTATAAATATTAATTAAAAGAATGAAATTATATCCTATATCACAGCATTTTATTTATAATTCTTTTAATTTGAATAATTTAATTTATTTATTAAACAATGGTGGTGAAGTAATTACCTTATTAATGAAAGATCAAAATAATTGATAATATAAAGATTAAAATAAATGTAAATTAAAACATATAAAACCATAAAATAATTTTATAGTTTAATATGAAATTTTAGGGTTGATTAAATTTATTTTTTATAAGTAATCATGTTTTAAGAATTTTAAAAAAAATACTGAATAGTGTTAAAAAAGACTAAATGAGTTTTTAAAACTAAAAATATTCAATTAAATGATATAATATTACTAAAAAAATAAAATTCATCCAAAGGAAATAAACAATGATATATATATCATTAATTAAGCACAATATGTTCTCTAGTAATGTTATAGTATGTTTTTTAACTACATATTCTATGAATATAGGAAGACATGGTAAGAGTTAAACAATTTAGCTATGGGTTAAAACTAAAAGATAGCTTAATATGGTAACCTAATCATGTCTAAAACCTATTATCTGAAATTATTTAGACTCAAAACCACCTTATCCCCGAAATAAATCTATTTGGATCAATTAAAACCGAATAATAAGTTTATAATAATAAAATTTCTAGCTCTTCCAAAAGTTTCCCTCACCTCTCTTATAAAAGGGTACATTCCCTTATCTCAAATTCACTCCTCCAAAGCCTTTTGTCTCTACAAAAACAAGCTAAAATAACCTCCCAACTTGCCTAAAATTAACCTAAAGACTATTAATTGTTCATAACTACAAACTTATAGCCCTTTTTTTCAAATGAAAAGGAAGCACATGAAAAAGAGGTAATTATTTCTTCACCTCTTTCAATGTTCATTTCTTATTCAACTTCTTATTTATTTTTTGATTTCATAATAAAATAATAACTCCAATACCTTATTCATAATGAGATTTTATTATAAATATTTTATAACTATATTCATTATTATAATCTCCTGATGAATGATAAAGTCACCATATATGCATACATATGAGTTACTGTCTCCACGTCATGGTGTAGTTTGTTATTCATTACATCAATATTTGGATTGGTATAAAAATAAGTATAATTTATGTAAATAATAAATATAACTTTTTAATGATTCATTAAATATTATATATCCTATAATTACATAGAATTTCAGCATTATTAGAATGATATTGTCGTTCCTGCATATGTATGGATTATCGTCTCCACGACGCGATGAGATTTTGTTCGCAATTATAACCATTAAAGAATAATATACATTTGATGATTAAAAAAAAATTTATGAAAATAATGTAATTATGGATATGATTCAAAATCATCCCGTCCATAACAAACATGTCTTATTTTACAGAACACATAAAGGAAAACTAATCAGCTAATACCAGATATAATTATAATACATGAATATTCTTGACAAAGAAATGCTATAAGATCATATATGGTATCATATTTATGTATGTGCTTCTTGTTTAATTTAATAACAATGATTTAACCATTATTCAAGAGGTTAATATACCCTCCACTTTGGAAAAGTATATGGTAAGGATAAATTTTACAATCTCTTTATTATTTGAGGTTGTTTATAGGTAAGTATCTACTGGGACATCCTTATAATCCACATTTGTGTTTCATAAAAATGTCTTCCAAAACGTTTTTATTATTTCCTAGACAATGGGTTAATGTAATTTATACTGTTTTTTGACTATTTATAAAATATTTTGAATGGAATCATTCATTTGTTTTCCAATAAATATACTTTATGTCCTTTTTGACAGATTAAGGAAATAATATTTTTTAATTATATGGTGTGTGCAGCTATTTTCGCCCATTATAACACATTTGAAGATTCCCTTACATTTTTATATGAATGATTTAAAAATAAATATATTTTTAACTTTTAAATTATTTCAATGTTAAAATATATATTTCAATCAAATAGCTTTCGGATTGATTTCGTCTACGTCATCATCCTTAGTTATGTTTTACACTTTTTGGAAGTTGATTTATTATGATAAAGTGTATTATATTTTATTAATTGTTTTCTGATATGTTAGAATATGGATGATATTTTTTATACCATTCATGGTTTAAGGATAAATTATTGACATTTCATATGTTAGTTTAATTCCAATGTTTATGTTATGTTTCTCCTTTTTTATATGATGAATGCATTGGATGTAGTAACTGACGGGAGGGGCCCAATATAGCCCCTTTATGCATCGGCATGTCACTTGAGACAAACTAATGTCGTATAAAAAGGCCTTGAAAAAATTATTATTTGATGCCATGGCACGAGGCCTTGACTATGTGGTTATGATATCTACCATTATGAATTCCATTATTTTGAAAATAGCTATTGATATAAGATTTGATTATTCGACTAGTAGAATATCTATGTGAATAATTAAATAGATTTATTCCATTTATCATTGGTATATTATGCTTATATTTTATGTTTAAAATTATTTCTTAGTCTTATACGTTGCCTTAACTGTTTATGCTTATTTATGGTAGTTTTTGATATATTGTTATCCTTACTGAGCATCTGAAATAACCCCTTTCATATGTTTAATTTTTCCTAGGATGCAAAAAAATATATTATTACTGAACTATGGGGATAGACTAATGGATATTAGGGTGTTCAAAAGAGACACAATGTTTTTTAATTCATAATGTAATGTAAATATTATGTGTTTGTCAAGTAAATCCATGGCTACTAAATTGATTTGTCTTTTAGGATAAGATCTCTTGTGATCACACCAATGTTATGTAATAATTCAGTAACTCTTGGTAATTGGGGTTGGGGCATTATAGTTGGTATCAGAGAAAGTTTATTACACACCATGGATACTATATTCGGAAAAAATATGATTAGAGAACATTACCCTATTATTGAATTTGAGGATTAGTATATAATAACATCAAAAAAATTGGTAATGTAAATGTTAAGTGTGTTTTCCATGAAATACATCCCTGTCTGTATACTACAAGGGGACATGGTTATAACTAATATGTAGTTAGGAAAGAAAACTCCAACATGGAGTTTAGGGCATCACTCGGGGTATCCTGGAACATGATAATGAGCCTTACTGCCCACCTAGTTTGACAATCATGGGGGATATTCATAGGATAATTCACATATTCATTACATACAATTATAAAATATTTATGAGTAAATACAACCCTAAAGAAAACATTTTTATAATTATGGATTATACGTATAAATTTTTCATTTTATGTTAAGTATTTTACATGTTTGGAATTATGCAATTTGATTCATGAACTAATATAGTGTATTCCATTGTTTAGAAATTTCTCTGAGTGGAATTAATGGAATCTATAACGACGCATGTAAAACATTTAGGTATTTCCCTCATATTCAAGATAATTATAGTTAATCTATTGATGCAACTGGAAATGAACAACTTATAACCAAAATGGGGCAACTCACATATGTTATGAATAATAACATTGCCCATATGAAGCACCATGATCCAAAATGTAGAGGATTAATGTTAGACAACTTCATGAGTCAACAAAAACCAACCATTAATTGGACTACTAATCCATTTGTTGTTGAGGAATGGGTATGTTCTTTTGGGAAAATATTTCATGCTTTGGGGAGTAGTAAAAGGGAAAAAGATTTCATTGGAGTCTGTCACCTCCCTAAAGATGGAGATCAATTGCGTTCAATAATTTAAAACATATAACATGATGGACAAGTTTCAAAAATGTATTTTATGGATTTTATATAGATTTTAATATAAAAATAATTTCCTTGTGAACATCGAGTAGATATGGAATGTCAATTTTTGATTATGAGGAAAAAAAGAATGAAAATGTCACAATGTATGAGGAAAATATTATATGGATAGGATGTCATGTTTTAGATTATATACATAACCAAAAGAGTACTATTAATCTATTCATTGGTGGGATTAAACCATTTCTCCATCAAGAATTAGTCTCAAAATATTTCTTATTGTTTGAATATATAGTCTCATGTTCTAACAAGAATGAAATGGAATTATCTAACTGTTAAGACATAAAATTGAAGCAATAGAATAATATATCTTCTGAAAACTCTTGAAAAGGAAATAAGGGGGAAAAGTAATAAGTTGAGTTTCCAACCTGCAAGAAATGTGGGAAGAAACACCCCAGTACTTTCCTAAAGGGGATGTGAGTTTGTTAAATGTGCTGAGAAAAAGACCACCAAGCTTGTGTTTTAATGTGGATAGAAGAGGCTGTCAATGTTGAATTATACTATTGCAATCAAATGAGGAATTATGGAAATGAATTTTGTAAGCTTCATGGTAATGAACTTCAGAAAAGGCCAATAGAACAAGGCCTATATTATGCTATCAAAATTGCAGAGGTTGATGTTCCGAATGACATGGTGACAGGTACATTAATTGTTTCCTAAAAATTAGACAATCCTTTAATTGATTTTATATTATCGCATTCTTTCAATTCATCCTAATTTCCATGAATATTATATATTTTCAATTTGTCTTGATAAGGTAGTTTTCCTACAAAACCCCTATAGGAAGTATCATTGCAACAATTTTTTGTGAATCAGTTACCATTATGGAATATAAAAGTTCTTTATCATATGATCTCATTGTCATACCCATGAATGAATTGGATATAATAATTAGTATGGATTGGATTTTGGAACGTGATGTCAAATTTTTTTGTAAGATGAATTAGGTTAAAATTTTGATGATGATAAATAATCCTATATTTTGAGGGAAGAAACATCACCATTTATTTCTCCTCAAGATCCACCCCGAGTAACTCAACTAAATTCAATTATTGGGGAGGATGTGAGTGAAATTAATATTGGTGAGGAAATTAATGTTCACATATAAGATGTACCTATTGTGCAAGAATATGTTGATGTGTTTCCAGATGATTTTCCTGTACATCCTCCAAAATGGGAAATTGATTTTTGCATTGAATTATTTCTTGGTTCATGTCCTATATCAAAGACCCCTTAAAGTATGGCCATTGTGGAATTATAGGAACTAAATAAATAACTAGAGGATTTTAGTAATAAGTTATTTATTCAACCTCGTCTTTCTATATAGGGAACCACTGTTCTTTTTATTACGATAAATGAATGATCTATGTTGTTTTGCATTGATTATAGAGAGATCAATTCTATTATAATAAATAAAAATTTTCCTCTAAAATTAATTTATTATTTATTAGATCACATTCATGGTGCTAAATATTTTTCTACGATTGAACATTGATCTATACATCATCAGTTGTGCATGAGGAAGGAATATGTTTCAAAGAGAACATTTTGAACAAGTTATGGGCCTTACAAGTTTACAGTAATTCCTTTTGGAACAATTAATTAACCTGCTATTTTTAGAATAGAACATATTTTTTATAGAATATCTTGATGACATTGTAGTGTTATTTATTGATATTATCTTGTATTCTCCAAAATCTAGTAAGATCATGAAAATCACTTTCACACTATTCGGAAAACTCTTAGATGAAATGAGTTATATGGGACGTTTAGAATGTGTGAATTTTGTCTTCATGATATTTGTTTTATTGGATATATTATCTCTAAGGATGGAATATATATTGATCATTCAAAGATAAGGAAATCCAAGAATGGCTAGAACTGATGATTATAACTGAGGTACACAGTTTTATTAGTTTAGTATGTTATTATCGATTTTTCATACATAATTTTGCCAAATTGGATAACCCTTAACCAAGATCACATGTGAAAGGGTAAAATTTTCATTGGAAAAGGGAGTGTGATGAATGATTTGAATAATTTAAGAGAAGATTATACAGCCCTCATATCTTGAATCTATCATCATGGAATGATGGGTTTGTTATTTATAGTGATTCATTAATGAAAAGATGGGATTTTTTCCTTATGTAGAATGATAGAGTTATTTCATATTTTCACAACAACTAGAATATCATAAATAAAAGTATCCAACTCTTGATCTAGTGTTAGTAGCTATAACCATTGCTTTGAAGATATGTAGAAACTATCTCTATGGTGAAAATGTGAGATACATACTGAACAAAATAGTTTGAAGTATATTTTCAAACAGAAAGAACTCATCATGAGGCAAAGGAGATGGATTGAACTACTCAAGGATTATTATTTCACTATACACTACAACCCGGTGAAGGAAAATAAGGTGAAATGTTCTTTGAGTAGAAAGGATCAAGGAGTTCTTACCAATTTGAGTGTTGAAAGGGATCCTATGTACATAGATCTAGTAAAGATGGATATGGGAATAATAATGTAAGGTGAAACATCAATATATTTTCAAATGGTATCCAGTACATATTTAATTGAAATGATAAAATGTTCCCATACTGATGATGAGGAGTTTCAAAAGAAAATTAAATATGTGGATGATGAGAATTTGACTTCATATATCAATATGGAATTTTTAAATTGGGAAGTGTCTTTGTGTTCATAATATACCTGATCGAAAAATGTAATTGTATGATGATGCTCATAGCTCTAATTTCTTTATACTCCCAGTTGTAAATAAGATGGCAAGAGATTTCAAGGAACCATTTTGGTGAGACAACATGAAGAGGGGGACTGATGATTATGTGTCAATATGTAAAGTTTGGAAAAAAGTAAAGTCTTGAAAACAACATCCATCAAGATTCATGCAACCTATTCCCATATTTGACTAGAAATGGGATGATATTATGATGGAATTTGTCTTGTGGCTACCAAAGACACCTAGAAAGAATGATGAAATATGGATCATTGTTGATCATCTTACCAAGTCAACAAACTTTCTTACAATAATAGATTATTTAACACTTGAATGTTTTTAAAGAATATATATTAATGAAATTTTAAGACATAATGGTGTACCCCTATCGATTGATTATGATCATGACCATTATTTTACATCATGATTATTGAAAAATATTCAGAATGTCAGGGATACTAAACTTTGTTTGAGAACTTCCTACCACCATAAAAATGACGGACAATCAAAACGGACTATTAAAATCTAAGAAGACATGTTGAGATCCTTATAACTACACATTCAAGGTATGTGGTGTCAGTATTTACTTCATGTATAATTTTCCTATAACAATAGCTTCCATTCATGTATTAAGATGGAAGTATATAAAGTGTTATATGGAAAAATATGTCACATACCAACATGATGGGATGATGTTGGTGAAAGAAAACTCATCGGCCTAGAACCAATTGAGGAAACAATTGAAAATGAAAAAATAATCCAAAACCACGTCAATGAAGCTCAATTTAGGAAAAATTGATATTTTATTCACTAAAGGAAGGATTTGGGATTCTAAATGGGGGTCGTATTTTCATGAAGGTATAACTATGGAATAGAGTTATATAATTCAGTATAAAGGGTAAATTATGTCCCATGTTTAAGAGGACATTAAAAAACTAGAAATAATTGGAGTTATAGATTACTGTCTGGAAATGTTGCCAAGTCTCTCTAAAGTTCATGATGTGTTCCAAGTATCACTATTGAGAAAATACATGCTAGAACCAACACATCTACTCACCTAAGAAAAAATATAACAAGAACCCAAACTGTATTGTTTTGAAGATCCTATTAGGATTATTGATACTAGAGAATATGTGTTTTGAAACCAAATGTTGCTTCTCGTAAAATATCTTGGGAGAAACTGTAAAATAGAAGAGGCAACGTGGGAACCTGAGAAACCTTTCATGTATAACCACCTGAATCTTTTTATGTAGTAATATTTTATAAATTTCAAGGTCAGGATTATTTGAAGGATGGAAGAATGTAACACCCCAAGAATCCATAGTATGCTCTCTTTAAATAATTCATTAGCTTGCACAGTACAGAACTTCGAGTTCTAGAAAACCACAACCAATCAAACTAGTCGTTTAAAACAATTTTATGAATATTAATAACTAATTTTATAAATTTTATAAATTTTATTTTTCAAAATGGACTAAATTTTGGATTTGGATTATCTAAATCACCTTAGGGTGATTTTTTGGTATTTTTCTGAAAACATTCAATTTCTGATGAATAGTGAAAACACTACATTATTGTTTAAAAACTGCTTTTTATTTTAATTATTTATTTTTAATGTAAATTTACTTTTAAGTAAAAATAGAAAAATAATTCCTATATTAGTCCAATGTAATTCATTGAATTAATTTAATAATAAGGGTAGACACAAAATTTTATTGAACTTTTTTATGTCTTTTACCCACATTCTAGGCACGTTAGCAAATTTACACAAAACGTTATTTTACCACATCAGTAAATTAAATTTCAAAAAGAAGACTGAAATAGCTATCATTAGAATGAATCATGTGGTTCAACAAGATGAAAATAAATTTTATTGAATAGAATCTTTTTAATTTTCTTTACCACGGATAAATGTAAATATGGGAATTAATGATAAAAATGATATTATAATTACCTCAAAACATGTTGGAATTATATTTGATATGTTTTATTGAGATAAATCATCCTTAGGAAAAAAAATATGATCATTTTTCATCTTCTTGGTTTAGATTAGGAGACTTATTATATTTTTCGTAAAAAAGAGTTAAAATTGTTAAATTAAATGTTTAATAACTAAACCATTTTTATATATAGGGTTATAAATAAAATAAATTTGACGTTAAGTTGTAATTATAAATAAAAAAATATTTCATAAATTAGTGTATATTATTTATAATTTTATACCTTAAATAATTAAATTTATTTTTGACCCAATGATGATGTGTTATTTTCATTACTAATGAATGATATAAATAATTTAAATTCTATATATTAAAATAAATTTAAATTGAATCTTAAGTTTCCATAAACAAATTTTATAGAGGAATATGACATTTCAGGGTTCATTCAATGTATTTATTTCGAATTAATCAAGCTCTTATGACTTTTAAAAAAACCAAAAACTAACTAGTATCAAAATTAACAAAAATGGGTTTTAACGAAAATATCATTCTATTAAATGATATAATATTTCGAAAAATTATTGATTCAGTAAAAGGACATAAATAATGTTATATATGACATTAATGAACCACTTAAGGTTTTCTTGGAATTTTATAGTATGTTTATTCACAATATACTGTAATAATAGAAGAAAAAATGGTAAGATTTAAACTATTTAAGGGTAAAATCTAAAAGATAAGGTTAATATAGTAACCTAAACTTCTATAAAACCTATTGGTTGAGATTTATTTGACCAATCCTCACCTAATTCTTGAAATAAATCCATTTAGAGCTGTTATAAACTAGATGTTATTTTATAATAAAATAATATTTCAAGGTCTTTCTAAAGTGCCCCATAACTCTATTATAAAAGGGTACTTCACCTTCTCTAACATTCACACATCGAATGAAATTGGGATAATTAAAAACCTACCTAAATATAACCCTAACTACGTTCACATAATCATTTAGACCTTAATTTGATCTGAAAGATGACCTTAAGAGACCTTTTGTTCAAATCAAAAGGAATCACACGAAGAAGAATAAATTATTTCATCACCTCTTTCAAAGTTCATTTCTTCTTCCACTTCCTCTTTCATTGTTTTTTCAATCAAAAAATAATATATTAAATACCTTATACATACTGATATGTTATTATACATATTGTAAATCCTTATTCATTATTCTTTCCATCATATGAATTTTAAATTCACCATACGTCCATTCGTACGACTTACTGTCTCCAAGTCCTCATGTAGTTTTCTTTTCATCAATTCATTATTTGGATGAGTATAATAATGAGTATAAGTGATGTAAAAATTAAATATAACCTTTTATTTATTCTCTATATATTATATACCATCTAATTAAATACTATTTTTTATTAATATAATAATATTGTCACTCTTGCGTACGCATGACTTACCTTCTCCACGACGCGATGATATTTTGTTCCCCATCATAGCCATTCAGGAATAATTTTAATTTCATGATTAAAATTAAATTGTTTAAGAATTTAATATAATTCTTGATATGAATCAAATTCATCCAATTAATGACCAACATGACTTACGTAACAAAACATTTAAATGATACTAATTAGTTAACTCCTGAAACAATGATAATACTAAAATATTATTTAAAAATAAATATTAGCGGATCATATATGATATCATATTAAAGTATGCAGTTCTTGAATAATTTAATAATAATTATTTAACCATTATACATGATTTTAGTGTAACCTCGACTAAGGAAAAGTACAAGGTAAGGGATAATTTTTCAATCTCATTATTATCCAAGGTTTATTATACATATGTATCTACTGAGACATCATTATCATCCACATCTATGTTTCTTAAAAATTCATTCCAAGAAATTTTTACTATTTATTAGAGTATCATTATAATTCATTTATACCATCATTTTAATTATAAATTTTTTTTGAAAGATAAATTTCCTTCATTTTCCAAACAAGGTACTTTTATAACCTCTTAGGCAAACTAAGGAACAAATGTTTATTTAACATATATGGTGGGTGAGGATATTTTCCACCATTATAACAAATCTAAGATTACCTTACATGCTTAAAATAATATTTTAAAAATAAACGTTTTCATTACTCATAAAGGATTTCTAGATAGAAAGTAATATTTCACTCAAATAGGTTTTTCATTGATTTAATCTATGCCAACATCCTTTGTTGGATTTTACACTTTTTTGTAATTTATTTATTATGATAAAATATTCTATATTATATTGAATGTTTTGTGATATGTTTGATATTGGATGTGCTATTTTTATAGCATTCATGGTTTATAGTTAATGTATTAACATTTTTTTATATTTGAAAATGAATTTTTCTATTATGGTCCACACTTTTCATATGTGGAATGAATTGGACATAGTAAGTGATGGGTGGGGCCACCTATATCCCCTCGATGCATCAGTAGATCTAATGACACAAACTAGTGTCTTGGCACACAACCTTTACAAAATTATTATTTTTAGTTTGGTATGAGGCCTTGACTATGTGGTTATGATATCCAACATTATGCCTTACATTATTATTTAATTAGCTATTAATATTACATGTGATTATTCAACTAGTAAAATATACATTTGAATATGAATATGGAATTATTTCATTTACCCATGCCATGTAATTCAGATGTTTATGTTTAAAAGGCATGTGTTTTCAACTTCTACATTACCTTAAATGTTTATAATTACTTTTGATAAGTTCTGCTATACTGTTAAACTTACTGAGCATCTGAGCTCACATACTTCATATGTTTTATTTTTCATAGGATGCGAATAAGTATATTATGACTAACCTATAGGGAAAGGCTAAAGGATATGAGTTTATTCAAAGGATCCATAATTGTGTTGTTTTTATTTCATAATGTAAGGTAAAAATTATGTATGTATCTAGTAATTCTAAGGATACTAATCTGATCGGTCTTTCGGTACATGATCACATGTCATTAGGCCAATGTTATGTAATAATGAATCGAATATGTGTAAATAGGGTCGTTCCATTACAAATCCCCCAAATTATTGGGGACTGACCCTGAAAATCATGGGAGAATGCATTAAAATGACTTTATGATCCCCATAAATCTAGTTGTTGTCAAAGACCATATCCCAAATGTAAAACCCCATTCTATCCCTTGTGACATTTTAAAAGTAATTAAATTCCAAAATCTATCTATAGTGACTCAGGTTGTGGGGGATGGTAATTTCTCTTCTTACGCCTCTATCACCTTGATAGTGATAAAAATGCCACTAGAATAAGGATTTCATCTAAAAATGCATCCAAAAAATTAGGGATGGAAAGAGGAGATGATGAAATTAGGAACACCATTCCAGAATTCATGGATGAATTCTACACCACCATTAATTATCTCATGAAAGAAAATATGGAAGAAAAATAGGGACTATGTCCAAGAAAGATCAGTTTCTCCATGAATATCAATGAGAAAGAGTTATACAACACTTTTCTAAAGAAACACCAATAAGTATTGCCATGAAACTATCTGGTAATTCATGGGAGGATTCAGAATATGGAAGTTTACCATCTCAACATAACCAATTAAAATTTTGTCTTCAAGTAGGAAGACATGAGGATATACCCCACACATACTACGAATATATAGGAGGATGTGGACAAATCGATCAAAACAAACTTCCTATGTGAAGTGAAATACACTTATATGGCTCACCAACGTTGTCCATATCATGAAAAATATTTGGAAGATCAAGGTCATCATTCATTTGAGAGACCATAATAAGAACTACTCAATGGGTTATTTCACACACATGATCAGAAAACTCTTGTTGGATAAAACTACTTGCTTCCATGTCCTTTCTATCTTGGAAAAGTATTTAGGATGAAGTAAGATAATGATAGACCCTAATGATTAGGAATATACTATCTTCAAAGTACATCAGGAGAACCTTTTATATTAATTTATGCCCAATGGATTAAAACATGTGGGGGTTACATAACAATGTGTCATTTATAATATTTTTAAGAAATTCTAGGAAAATAGCCAAATGTTGTGTTGTTGATCTAGTGTCCAAATCTAGAAAATGATGTAATCGCATCAAGGATTTTCAAACTTTATTGAACATGCTGAGGAAAAATACGCTTAATATAATTCTGCTGAAATGATTTTTAGGGTAACATCAATAAAGTTCATTGGATTTTTTTACACCACCTAGGAATCATGGTCATATTAGAAATGATGAGTGAAATTTTAGCAATGTCACCACTACAATTCTCAATTAACTAAGGGGGTATAATGGAACCTTGCCCATATTCATAATTTCATAGTCAATATGGCTCAAAAATATTTCCATTTCACCAATATAATGAAGAAGGGAATCTTATATTATTTCGATGGATACTTCCATGAAGCCATTGAGTTTATCAAAATTTACATATTGCACCCTCTGGTCTTGATGGCACCGATGGATGGAATACAAAAATCATATATGTAGAAACCATAGAACACTCACTAGGAACCCTTCTCCCATAAATTAATGATTAACGAAATATGAATAATCAGTAATGCCTCAAAAATATTGCACAATGTACTAGGACCTAATATTCTGTGGTTAAGAAGATCTTCCTCACACTCATATTTGTAGTGAAAAATAATATTCATTAGATACATCACTACAAATTCTATATATCATATCATATTTATATGGTCAATAATATCCTTGTCCATCCCATATTGACTGGGCATCTATCTCGATGGTTGTTTACATGGTGATAATAAATCATTCATTTCGTTTCACAAAAGTCAGTGAAAGGGAATGCCCTTGTTTATTTCCTCCCATAACATCCCACATTTGAATGTACAAAAATGGACACCAATGTTATATATGCGAATGTTTTTTATAAACATGAAACTCCATGGTAAAGGGATATGTACTTCGATGTAACAACCCAAATTCCTATCAAAAAAGGATAGGAAATCCAAAGAAAAAATGATTTGGATTTGATGTTTTACTTGTTTCTCTAGATTAAAAAAAATTTATCCACTATTTATCATTATCCATAGGTTTCATGAATAACAAGGCCAAATTGAAAGCCCTCTATAACACCCCAAGAATTCATAGTGTGTTATTTCTTCAAAATAATACAATAACTTGCACTACACGCAACACTGAGTTCAAGCACACCATGACATACCAAACAAGACGTTAAAAAGAGGTTATTAATAGTATTAACTAAATTTTAAACTTTATATAATCCTTATAATTTTAGAATCCATATTATGAGTTTCTTAGACATAATGTAAGAAACAATTCATTTTCAGTATTGCACTTTTACCAACTTTAAATAGTGAAACCTCTTTAAATACAATAATTTAATCATTTTGACTAAATTGGGACATCAAAAAAATTTAAAATGAAACATCCCGAGCTTCCACGGTACGCTTTCATTTGAATAAAACAGTAGCATGTGTTGTACGAAACTTCGAGTTCTAACACACACCACAACCAATCAAACTAGCCGTTATGAATATTAATACCTACTTTTTGAAATTATATATATTTTATATTTCAAAATGGACTTAAATTTTTCATTCGTAATATCAAATTTTGCCTAAGGTGAAATTTTGGTACTTTTCGGATAACTTTCATATTTTGATGAATAGTGAAAATTACTAAATTTTAATTAAAAACAACTTTTTTAATCAAAATAATTAATAGTGATAAATTATGAATTTGAGTGGTTTTAAAGTATATTTAGAATATATTTTTACCATTTAATATAATTTTGGTCATTGGACATAATTTTACAATTAAACCGAACATAAACAAGTGTCAATCTTTTGATATTTATTATCTCTTAAAAACACGCTTTTTGTTTTGACAGCGGGAATTAATTTTAAATTAATTTCTTCCACTTATGTGTTTTGAATTTAGAAAAATGGATTCCATATTTTTAATCATGATGTTCAAATTGTGTAAATAGGAATCTTTTATTTTTAGATATTTTGAATAATTACTGCGGTAAATATTTTATTTACCATGGTTAATGGTAAATCCGGTAAATATGGGTTAAAAATAATATTATAATAATACTAAATTACCCTAAAACGTGTCCTAGCCTTATTTGTTGATAAATGTTCGACCATAAGCATCTTTGGGTCGATTTTGGGACCCCATGGTGCCACTTGTAGGTGATAGGGACACTTTATTTTAATTAAGTTAAAATGAAAGCATATATCTTTTAGAAAAACACTTTTTACATAGGGTTATACATGTTGGATTTTAGATTATAAATATTAATTAGAAATATAAAAATCTTTCATACATAATTATATTTTATTTATAATTTTTAGACATTAAAAAATTTAATTTATTTATGACACAATGATGATGAATTAATTACTATAATAGTGAAAAATTAAAATAATTGATATTATAAATACCTAAATAAATATAATATTAAACTTTTAATGAATTAAACTAATTTTATAGGATAATATGATATATTAGTATTTATTTAATTGACTTTTTTCGAAGTAATCAATCTGTTATGAGTTTCACAAAAATCAACTATTGAATAGTGTCAAAATTGACATAAAAGAGTTCTTAAAACAAATATTATATTATTAATTGATTTTAAATTCCTAAAAATCTAAGGATTGGAGAAGAGACTTATATCATGATAGTTTCATCATTAATGGACCACTTGGGGTTGCTTGGATGTATATAGTAAGTTTATTAACCATATTATATAAAAATACAAATAGACATTGGAAAAGTGAAACTAATTAACTTAGAGTTAATACTTAAAGATAAGGTTAATATAAGTACCCAAACCTGTCTAAATTATATTGGTTGACTTGTTTTCGACCCATACCCACCTTAAAATTTAAATAATCAACGTTGGAGCCATTATAAACCGAATATGAATTTATTATAAACTAATATTTCTAGCTTTTCCAAAGGTTCCCCTCACCCCTCTTATAAAAAAGAACTCCTCCTTCTCATTTATTCACACCTTCAAAACCATTTGGTTCGGAAAAACACTGCCCACATACTCTCCCAACATCCCTCACTACAACCTAGAGGCCTTAGTTTGATCATAAATCCATCCTAAGGATCCCTTTTGATCAAATCAAACGGAAGAACCCGAAGAAGAGGTAATGATTTCACCACCCTTTTCCAAGTTCCTTTCTTCTTCCACTTCTTCTTCCTTTGTTATTACCATTATAAAATAATAACTCCAGTATCATATATATACTGTGATGTTATTATAAATATGGTACAACCATATTCAGTATTCTATCCACCCTTTGAATAACATGTCACCATATGTGCGTACGTACAGCTTACCGTCTCCACGTCGTGGTGTAATTGTTATTCAATAAATTATTATTTGGATGGGTATAATAATTATATGTAACTCATGTAAATAATAAATATACCATATTAATGATTCTGTATATATGATATAACAACCATTTATATATTATTTTAATATCAAAAGAATGATATTGTCACTCGTGCGTACGTACGGACTACCGTCTCCACGAACGTGATGAGATTCATTCTCCATCGTATCCATTCAAGTATAATTATCATTTGATGATTTAAAAATTATGTTTAAGGAATTGATATAATTATGGATATGAATAATATACAACCTATCCATTACAAACATGGCTTACGTAACAAAACATATAAAAGAAAACAAGTAAGTTAACACCCGAAACAACGATAATACTAAGATATTATTATCAAATCAATATTAAAAGATCATATATGATATCATATTAATGTATATGATTCTTGTATAATTTAATAACAATTATTTCACCATTATACAGGAGGTTAACCTACCCCAACCAAGGAAAAGTACAAGGTAAGGGGTTTTCATCTCACTCCTTATTCCCGTGAGATTCATGCCATATTGCCATCATTACCTTTTGTGTGGTGTATGTACTGCCCATAATTATATTCTTTGTGTAATACACTTTAATTTATGTGTATTTACATATTCATTTTATGATACCTCTTTCATGGGTTGTATGTTTCATAAGTTACCAAATTGGTAAGGGTTATTTCGCAATCTCTTCATTATCCGAGGTTGTTTATACGTAATAATCAACTAGGATCTCTTTATCATCCACATCCATGTTTCTTAAAAATGAATTTCAATTTTTTTTTACTATTTACTAGAATATGGGTTAAAGTCATTTATACCATTGTTTGACTTTTTATAAGAGGTTTATAAAGAAATCGTTCCGTCGTTTTCCGAACAAGGTGCTTTTTAACCTTTTCGACAAAATTAAGGTAAGAATGTTTTTTTTACTTATACGGAGGGTGTGGCTATTTTCCGCCGTTATAAAATCGTCAAAGCTTCCCTTACAAGATAATAAGAATATTTTCAAAAAAATGTTTTATTTCATAAATATAAGACTCTTAAATGATTTCAAAATAGAAAGAGATATTTTTCTAAAATAGTCTTGATTTCATCTATGTCAACATCCTTTGATGGATTTTAATATTATTTGAAGTTGATTTATTATGATACAAAACATCCATATTTTATTGAAGTTTTTGTGATATTTTTGACTATGGATAAGTTATTCTTATGTCACTCATGGTTTTTGTTTAAAGTATTGACATTTCATAAGTTATTTGTAATCCAAATGTTTATGTTATATTTCAACCTTTCATTCAGATGAATGTGTTAGACAAGTATGTTCCGGGTTGGGGACCGGAAAAAGTAAGCTCTCCGGTTTCGTCTCCGGTTATTAGAGGGACTCCGGTTTGGTCTCCGGTTATTAGAGGAACTCTGGGTTGGTGTCTTGTTATTAGAGGCACTTCGGGTTGGTGTCCGGTTATTAGAGGCACTCTGGGTTGGGTTCCGGTTACAGTTAGCCCCTAGGTCTTGGGACGAGGCCTTGACAAAGAAATTAAAGTTCAGAATTACGCATTCCAACATTATGGAAGTGGTTATTGATATTGCATGTGATTATTCGATTAGTAGAATATCCATGTGAATAAGTAAATGGAATTATTTATTTTTACTTTTTCCATACTATGTTGAAGTTCAAGTTTAAAAGGCTTCTGTTTTAGTAATGCATTGCCTTAAATGTTTATGCTTATTTTTTAATGTTCCGCTATATTGTTATCCTTACTGGGAATTTGAGCTCACCCCTTTTCTATGTTTTCTTTTTCCCAGGATGTGAAGAACTAAGTTATGAATGACCTGCAGGGATATTATGAGGGGATAATAGTGTCGACTATGGAGACATTATGTTGTTGTAGTAGTTTTTCACTTTATGATGTAATGTAAAACTTATGAATATATCTAGTGTTTCCAAGGCTAATAAACCAATCGATCTTTCGAGATTTGATCTTTCTTGTGATCATGCCAATGTTATGTAATAATCCACCGACTCTGGGTAACTAGGGTCGGGGTGTTACACCCTCATTTCTAGTTTAGAAACATTATATTCAGTTGTAGATAGCTTGCCTGAATATCAAATGAGATTTATTGCTGTGATAAATAGGTATTGAGAAAAAACCATAAAAAAAAGGAATAGTTGTCCATCTCCCTAGCTACTTCAAGGGACTGATGACAGTGTTACCTTTTGTTCTTGCATTTCATTCTATTCCCATATAAAAAATGATCATATTGATGCATTGGATAATGCATCCATAGTCCTAGCGAACCCTGACCAAGAGGATGAAATATTATGCATAACACATTGAATAATGGTCTCATCAATTGTGATCTATGATATGGAAGAAATCAGTAAGTTAAACATCATTCCAATGTAAGATGAATTTATATTAACCCATTTATGAATGCGACCCATATTTTTTATCTCCAAAATGAGACTCTAAAAACAGATTGACCCAGAATGGAATAAATTATGCTCTAAGTAGAGAACATCTCCTAGAAAGATTGTCCAAATGATAAAAAATCATTCTATAATATGGGATTTGATATAATCCTCCTCAAATTAATTTTACAAGGAGATATCCCCACTATTAGGGAAGCAGTCCATACTAACACCAATAAAAATCAACAATAAAAAAATTGGATCTACCATAAAATCAAGAGAATGAGTTAGATCTTGAAATCCATGATACAAGACTTCTTAGTATTCGCCCTGAAATTTCAATCATTAAAAATATCTAATAATATCAACAATAAAGCCTCCTAATTAGTACATATAATTAAATATTCCCTGCCATTTTCATTATGGGGAAGGGATGTTGTGGGTACAAATCTACCAGACACAAAAAATTAGTTCAAGTACATTCATTATGGATGTCGAATTATTCTCCCATTGGAATGAGGGAATACCCCTCATGGTTGTTGGGATGAAGAATATCATCGACGTTAAAAAATACTATATCTTCACTGGGATTGAGGTCCCTCACACAATATTTACTGACAAAGACACCAACATCTATTCTGAAAATTTGAAGAATCTATTCCAGAATTACAACATAGAATTCAATCACACATTTATCTATCATTAAACAGTGAATGAATAGATAGAGGTCTTCAAAAGGTCTCTTTCAAATATACTCTAGAATATGGTGAATAAATTTAATAATATCTATCCTGAAAAGCTCATGTATGATTTATGGGTCTACCATACCACAACACGTGCTCTTACACAAACATATCATTTGTTATTGGTGTACGTGGCCAAAGAAGTTTTACCCATAGAGTTGTAGATATCCTCAATTTTAATAGTTATTTTAAAACAACCCAAGGGAGACAATTAATCAAAAAAGTGACTAGATGATCTTGAGTGGATTGATGCTAATAGGACAATGCACAACTATGAAGTCTATCAGAATCCAATCACGTGATCCTTCAATAAATAGATCCACAACTATTCATTTCATCAAGGAAAAATGGTATTGGATCTCAGAACCCTAAGGATACCAGTAAAGAAGCATTAAAGGATAGATCCCAAAGTGGGAGGTATGTATAATATACATAATTCCTATCAAACCCAAGAATAAATATCAGCCACAATGGATGGTAAATGTGTCAAACCACCCAAAAATGTAATATTTCATATATAAAACATCAAATTGCTTCCATCAAGCATTTCTCATCCTGATCACATTATGTAAAAGTATATGAAATAATACCGTGTAGCAAGATAGTAAATAGAACATCATCTCTTATCCAAACCACATGATGTTAACCTATTCAAATCATGTCTTAGTCATATGATGTTAAAATGTATATAAAATTTCCAAACCACATTGTGGTAAACTATATAGATATCATCCATATTGGAAGTTGAAAAACTAAAAAATATATTTTATCCGTACAACATGATTATAAATAAAATGGGATTTTTTATCACGAGATGACTTTAAACTCCATAGGAATCATCGTCTCACCAATTATTGACTACATACTAGATAGATATGTGAAACGAAAGGATAAAATTCCCCCCATCTTTGTATATGAGTGAAATTTTCATAGAGAATCATTTCATTTAAGAAAAATGTGCAGATTTACTCTAACCATCCTAGAATAGGTATTGATGATCAAATCTCTATTCTTAGGCCCAACCATAGATTTAATTTTCTTCCACTTCTATTGAGCTATGTCTTTACCCCATGTTATTAAACTGAACCTATGATTTCATCTCCACAATACACTAAACGACATGGTTTCCATGAAATACATGATGCATGATTCACACCATAAAATGATACTGAGTGATGCACATGTAACACCCTGAGATTTTATGAAAAATATTATTTTAATTTCATTAATGTCTTATGTTGTATTCTACACCAAGATTACCTTGCGCTATACGCAACACCGTATTAGCTTGCAGTATACGCAACCCTATTCTTGGACCGTGTTACACACAATTTTGATAATAGTTATTCTACGCAACATTGAGTATATATATATATATATATTAAATGTATAAATTAAATATGGTTAGATTCTGTTATAAAAAACAACGAAGGATTCTTTCACAACATGCAACCCTGACTTGGCTTGCATTACACGCAATCGCAACCTTCCTCGATAGCGTGTGTTGTACGCAATATCAGGTTTTAATAAACAATGTTATATTATTATAATATTGTCATGAACTAGCCCTTATGAATAGTATTAACTAAATTTTGAATTTTATAACATTATTATTCATCTTACACATTTCTAGAACATGGTATAAGAACAAAATAAATTTTTCGGGTAAAATAAGTATTTTTAAAAAAATGCAGTTTTGCCGCCTTTTGATGGCGCACCCACTTTAAATCTGGTTTTTGACATGTTTATAAGTTCAATTTGACAAAATAAAATTATTATTTGGAATCACGAAATAAAAATTTACTTTGGATAAATTTGTCATATTATTCTGGTAACTTTCACATTTTAATGAATAGTAAAAACACGCTATATTTTAATTAAAAACAACTTTTTTCATCGTAATATCTTATGTGGTTAAATTATAATATTTAATGGTTTTAAATTATAAATAGAATATATTTTTACCATTTAATATAATTTATGTCATTAACATTGATTTTACCTTGAATTCGTAGGTTAAATCAATTCAATCTTTTGCAATGTTTTAAACAAAAACCCGTTTTTATTCGACAACAGGATTAATTTTAATTTAATTTTTGAAACTTCTGTGTATTGAATTTTAAAAAATGGATTCCATATTTGGAATCAGAGGGTCAAAATTATGTTAATAGGCTACTTTTTATTTTTGGGAATTATGAATAGTAACTACAGTAAATTTTATTTACCATAGTTAAAGGTAAATCGGGTAATTAAGGGTAAATATAATATTTTAAAATTACCCTAACAAATGTCAAAATCCTATTGGATGACTAAAAATCGACCAATATCACCTAAGGGTCGGATTATATTCATTTAATTAAATTTTTTCAATGAAAATAATTTAATTATTATTAAAACCAAAGAATGTGACAACATGTCACTTTCTTAAATTATATAAGTATAATAATTTTTATCTAGTGATACACTTCATGAAACTTCATACATGAATAGTCTCCAGAAATCTAATACAATTATCTACATCATAGGAATTTATTTTTAATTTTTAGGGATTAAATAATTATCATTTATTATGACACAAAGATGATGTAGTAATTATCTTATTAATGAAATATTGACATAATTGATGTTATAAACACCAAAATAAATGTAATTTGAGACTTTTTATTAATTCCACTAATTTTATAGGTTACTATGATATATTAGTATTGATTTAATCAACTTGGTTTGAACATATAATTCTGTTATGACTTTCACAAAAATCATATATCAAATAGTGTCAAAATTGACACAAAATAGTTTTTAAATAAAATAAAATATTATTAATTTTTATTTTATTCCTCAAAATCTAAGGTTCGTCCAAATGACTTATATACGGATATATATATTAATAATAAACAATTTGGTGTTCTTTTGGAATGTTATAGTAAGTGTATTAACCATATAGTGTAAGAAAACAAAAAGACACGGTAAAAGTTAAATTATTTAACTTAGAGTTAAATCTAATTGATAAGGTTAACATAATAACCTAAACTTGTCTAAATCCTATTGGTTGATAGTATTTCGACCCATACCCACTTTATCTCCGAAATAAGACCCTTTGGAACCATTATAAACCGATTTTGACTTTAATATAAAATAATATTTTGAGATATTCCTAAGGTGCCCCTCTCCTCCCTTATAAAAGGAAACCTCCTCCCCCTCCTCCTCACTCCAATTTGAGCACTCAAGATCGGCCAACCCCTTCCAAAATCTCTTCTACACTTCCCTAGAAACATCCTAGAGGTTCTGGTCTTCCTCAAAGACCAATTTTAGTGCCCTAAGAGGAGTTCTCAAAGAGGCGCTTCAAAGAAGAGGTAATTACCGTTACCAATTCTTTCATCATTATTTCTTCTTCCACTTATTCTTCTTAGGTTGTTTCATTATGAAGTAATAACATCATTATCACTCATATACTGATATATTATTATAAGTATGAAACAACCCTATTTCACAATCTATCCATCCTACGGAAAAAGAAATCACCGCACGTGCGTATGTACGGAATACTGTCTCCACGTCGTGGTGTATTCTATTTTCCACCACCACCTTACATGGATGGGTATAATGGTGTAAAGAATAACTATACATAGTTATTAAAACATCATATTGATTCTTATATATTGTATAATACAATCCAATTCAATTCAATATTTATGGAAATGATATCATCACTCGTGCGTACGTACGGACTACCGTCTCCACTACGCGATGAGATTCATTCTCCATGTTAACCATTTAAGAATGATTATAAAGTATATATAAGAAATAATAATAAAATATATGACATTATAGAGCTACTGGATTTATTTATATATATATATATATGTATGTCATCTACTTACTTCCATTCAAGACAATAAGGAAAGGAAAACAACGTTCATGCGTACGTACGGACTACCGTCTCCATGAACGGTGTTTTTCATTTCATTTATCTATCTATTATATATATATATATATATACTGAATATATATGATATATAAATCATATTTTATATTCTGGAAGTAAGTAAATCATGATATATGTAATAATAATGTCAAGAACAATAATTCAAAACACCTACGATAAATGAAACGATTTTACCCAAAACGCTTCTTTAACATGGAATTTACAAAAGAACGGGTAATATAATGTCATAAGTGAACAATATATGATATCATAACAATGAATATGATTCTTTAATAAGTCAATGACATTATTTAAATCATTATACAGGAGGTTCGGACACATACGAAGCAAATCGGACCTAAGGTAAGGGAAATATCACAATCTCATTTTTATCCGAGATTTTTTATTCGTAAGTATTTAATGGGGTGTATTTTATCATCCACATCCATGTTTCATCAACATATAATATTATTTCCATCCACCTACAATTGTTTAAATCCATTTTTACCCTTCGGTGAGTTTTTAGTAATATGTATGAAAGGAATCTTTTGTCATTTTTCGTACGAGGTACTTTTTGACTTTTCCGACAAAAGTACGAAGAATGTTTTTTTTAACTTATACGGCATGAATGGATTTTTAAAACATTATTTCCAAGAAACTTCCTTTACAAGTTTTCAAGTTTATTTTTAATCAACTTCTTTTATTTTAATGTCGTATGACATGTTATGAAAGGAAAAATGTTTTTGAAGTAGAAAGGATATTTTCCTCAAGAATGGAGTTCAAGTATTTTATCAAAATTATTTACCATCTAAGATAATAAAAGGGTTCTGATTTTATCCCTATTATTACATTGGTTTGATTATGTTGTGATGGAAATATTTTTATGAATTCCTTTATCTTATATCAATTGTTTTATGATGTCATGTTGTTTAAGAATCCCATTTTTATTACATGGGTTACGCTATGATGTATGGTTTATGATTATGTGGCACACATAAGAAAGGATTCATTATAATATGGGTGGGACCTATATCTCCCTCCAATGCATTTGGTAACGATTTTATATCTCATGAGATAGACATGGCTGAAATGGTAGGTTATACCGGTTCAGTGAAACAGGACTGAAACGAGGGTTACTCGATTCAGAAAGGGACTTTGTCCACTAAGATAGTCTTGGCAATGAGTCTTGACTAACAAGAAATGATTCTCTATGATTATGTGTGTATGCCACAAAGTTTCATGTTTTACGTTATGATTATTTGGATTTCATTTCACTACTATGATTTATCCCATGTTATGAAATTATGCTCTCTTTTGCAGGTTAAGATTTCCAAAAGTTATGTTCTTATGAATATGATGTGATTGATTTTTCTTTTGTATACCATTACTGAGCATTTGAGCTCACCCTTTTATGTTTTCTTTTCCCCAGGATATAAAGAAAGGTTTTAGGTAAAAAAAGGGAAGATCTTTATGGGATATATTGAAGATCTTTCACCACGATTAGAAGATTACGTTCCGAGTTTCCAAAGACACTAAACTATTACGATCCTTGTGTGTGTGTTTTTTGTTATGTACTAAGTATTCCGCAAATGTAATGTAATGTCCATGTAAGTCAAGATACGGGTCTCTACAGTTGGTATCAAAGGAAAGGTTTAGTCAACCTTTGGAAACTAGGATGCGAAAGCGTTAGTGAGATCCCTAGAGATATTTCTAAGGTATGTCTAGGGATGTCCCTAAGGATAAGTATACATATAAGATACAGTCCTAGAACTACGGTAACGATCATAGAATTTAACCTAAGAAGTTAGATATTGAGGATACTCCCCCTTTATAAGGTTGTTTTCCCTAGCATGATTTTTGCCTCTCACACTATTCTTTTTGGGTTTTAGACGATGGCTGGAACCCGAAGGAACCGTGTTGATCAATGCAATGGACAATGTAATGATTGTCCTCCTGAACAAACAAATGTTATGGGAGATGGAGTGAAAAATCTTATTTCTATACTTACACAAGCTATGAATCATTCTGGACTTCCAAATGAACAGAGAAGGGAACAATATTCTATTGAGTCCTTCATGAGGCAACGTCAACCTTCTTTCAGTGGGACTTCTGATCCACTTGTTGCTGAACAATGGATCAGTACCAATGAAAAGATATTTTCAGTTCTTCAATGTTCTGAACATGATAAAGTCATCTTAGCAGTGTATCGTTTGGAAGGTGATGCTAATCAATGGTGGAATCTTATCAAGAATACGAGGGCAAGAGATGAAATTGAGTCCATGGAATGGGACTAGTTCAAGAACATATTTTTCAATAAGTACTTCCCTCGTATTCTTCGAACAAAGATGGAGAAGGAGTTTCTTAAACTAAAGAAAAAGGATGATGAATCTGTTGGTATATACGAAGCGAATTTTACAAGACTTGCAAGGTATGCATCTGGCATTATCATCCAACCTGAAAGTAAAGTTGATCGATTTTTCAGTGGCTTAAAACCAAGTCTTCGAAGGGCATTAGCTATAAGGGACTTCAGTAGCTATGAAGAAATTGTGAGTTGTGCTATCAAGGTAGAAATGGAAGTTGGTGTTACATATCCATCTCATGGTTTTGACAAGAAACGAAAGATGGAGTTCAAGGAGAAATCTCAGAATAATGGTGAAAAGAAGATGAATGTTTCCTTATGCACAAAGTGTTGAAAGAAGAATGGTGGAGATTGTCATAAAGGGACTAGAAAATGTTTTAAGTGTGGAAAAGTAGGTCATCGAGCAGTTGAGTGTCGAAGTAATGGAAAAAGGGTTTCTAATGATGTGAATAAAGAAAACACTGCATAGAACGCACCACCAACACATTAATGCTTCAAGTGTAAGGAAAAGGGGCATTATGCTAATAAATGCCCTAATCCAAGGGTTAGTGATGATCAACATGAGCAACCACTGAAGGCAAAGGACAAAGGGAAGTCACATGCGATCACTATTGGCAATGTTGAATATGACAATGATGTGGTGGAATGATTAAGTGTTTATGTAATGGGATTCCAAAATAATGTTGTATCACGGAGTATTTGAATATTTATGTATTGGTCTAATGTGGTATACAAAGTGATTGAGATATTTTTTGGAAATAAGACGATATGCGCATAATGAAGGGAAAATGATAAAATGAAATGTTTAACAGTATTCATGAGATCATGATTGATATAAGGACTATGTGATATCATGGTTTGATTATAAAAATTTTTGAGGATTTTGGTATGTGGAAAGTGTTAACGTTTAACTGAATTCATGTTTTCAATAAGGTTCAATGGGTATTCAAGAGAATACATTATTAAGGCCTTTGAATGTTTGGAATGTGACCAAAAAGACATATTTTATGATATATGGGGATCAACGATGGTATTAAATCTCTGGAATCGTTTTCACTAAATTATGAGAGTGGAATGAAGTATTATGGATAAGCCTAAAGATTGGAATGGATTATGTTGGACATAAGTTAGTATTGTTTAAGGATAGAAGTTTTTTCAATATTAATGATGGGATGTTATAGTAATATAGTTTTAGAAAAAGGACAACCTGTAGGAAGGGCGACAACCCATCGCGTCGGATAAGGCCGTGGGAATCGAACCCACAACCGAAGTGCGACTGGCCTTTATCGTCTACCACTGACCTACAGGAAGTCCTTGTCTTGTAGAAACTAGTTTTATTATATTAAGCAGTATGATATATGAAGTATAAGTCCATTTTAGGAACCATATATGATTAATCTCAGTATAGAATGACTTTTGTATATTTTATAACTTTTTCTAACCTTTTGTTTGAGACAGATGGAATGACCCGTCATTCTATCACATGATCTTCTAACACTTCATGAATAACAAATTCAACTTCATTTATTTAAGAGATGAAGGAGAAATTGTTCAAGGCATGAACAATAGTGAGATTGTACCAAAATAAAGTAAGTATTTATTCTAATTCAAATTCTTCAACTTTAGGGAAACGATCTTGAAAACCAAAAATGTTGTCCTAGTGCTCTTATATATGATTAATCAGATGGTACCTTAGATCATCACAAATTTATGTATTTGTGATTGTTGGCTTTTCCATAGCCATGTCCTCTACCACTCTCCATCAGAACATGATGGTTAGATTTCTCTTCCATATCCATATTTTCACCTATGTGGAAACCCAATGATTAGTTTATTTGGGTAACCGTTACGTTTCATACTTTTGTTTTTAAAGATAAGTTTTGGTATTCCTTTTTAAGATGTGGGTTTCTATCAAAGAAACTTTCAAATAGTAAACCATTTATAACCCCAACGAATTTCGAGGGCGAAATTCATTTTAAGGGGGGTAGAATGTAACACCCCGAGATTTTATGAAAAATATTATTTTAATTTCATTAATGTCTTATGTTGTATTCTACACACAGATTACCTTGCGCTATACGCAACACCGTATTAGCTTGCAGTATACGCAACCATATTCTTGGACCGTGTTACACACAATTTTGATAATAGTTATTCTACGCAACATTGAGTATATATATATATATTAAATGTATAAATGAAATATGGTTGGATTCTGTTATACAAAACAACGAAGAATACTTTCACAACACGCAACCCTGACTTGGCTTTCATTACACCCAATCGCAACCTTCTTTGATAGCGTGTGTTGTACGCAATACCGGGTTTTAATAAACAATGTTATATTATTATAATATTGTCATGAACTAGCCGTTATGAATAGTATTAACTAAATTTTGAATTTTATAACATTATTATTCATCTTACACATTTCTAGAACATGGTATAAGAACAAAATAAATTTTTCGGGTAAAATAAGTATTTTTCAATAAATGCAGTTTTGTCGCCTTTTGATTGCGCAGCCACTTTAAATCTGGTTTTTGACATGTTTATAAGTTCAATTTGACAAAATAAAATTATTCTTTGGAATCAAGAAATAAAAATTTACTTTGGATAAATTTTTCATATTATTCTGGTAACTTTCACATTTTAATGAATAGTAAAAACACGCTATATTTTCATTAAAAACAACTTTTTTCATCGTAATATCTTATGTGGTTAAATTATAATATTTAATGGTTTTAAATTATAAATAGAATATATTTTTACCATTTAATATAATGTATGTCATTAGCATTGATTTTACCTTGAATTCGTAGGTTAAATCAATTCAATCTTTTGCAATGTTTTAAACAAAAACCCGTTTTTATTCGACAACGGGATTAATTTTAATTTAATTTCTGCAACTTCTGTGTATTGAATATTAAAAAATGGATTCCATATTTGGAATCAGAGGGTCTAAATTATGTTAATAGGCTACTTTTTATTTTTGGAAATTATGAATAGTAACTACAGTAAATTTTATTTACCATAGTTAAAGGTAAACCGGGTAATTAAGGGTAAATATAATATTTTAAAATTACCCTAAAAAATGTCAAAATCCTATTGGATGACTAAAAATCGACCCATATCACCTAAGGGTCGGATTAGATTCATTTAATTAAATTTTGTCAATGAAACTAATTTAATTATTATTAAAACCAAAGACTGTGACAACATGTCACTTTCTTAAATTATATAAGTATAATAATTTTAATCTACTGATACACTTCATGAAACATCTTAAATGAATAGTCTACAGAAAGCTAATACAATTATCTACATCATAGGAATTTATTTAGAATTTTTAGGGATTAAATAATTATCATTTATTATGACACAAAGAAGATGTAGTAATTATCTTATTAATGAAATATTGACATAATTGATGTTATAAACACAACCATAAATGTAATTTGAGACTTTTTATGAATTCCACTAATTTTCTAGGTTACTATGATATATTAGTATTGATTTAATCAACTTGTTTGGAACATATAATTCTGTTATGACTTTCACAAAAATCATATATCAAATAGTGTCAAAATTAACACAAAATAGTTTTTAAATAAAATATTATATTATTAATGGTTATTTTATTCCTAAAAATCTATGGTTCGACCAAATGACTTAGATACGGATATATATATTAATAATAAACAATTTGGTGTTCGTTTGGCATGTTATAGTAAGTGTATTAACCATATAGTGTAAGAAAACAAAAAGACACGGTAAAAGTTAAATTATTTAACTTAGAGTTAAATCTAATTTATATGGTTAAAATAATAACCTAAACTTGTCTAAATCCTATTGGTTGATAGGATTTCGACCCATCCCTACTTTAGCTCCGAAATAAGACCCTTTGGAACCATTATAAACCGATTTTGACTTTAATATAAAATAATATTTTGAGATATTCCTAAGGTGCCCCTCTCCTCCCTTATAAAAGGACACCTCCTCCCCCTCCTCCTCACACCAATTTGAGCACTCAAGATCGGCCAACCCCTGCCAAAATCTATTCTCCACTTCCCTAGAAACATCCTAGAGGTTCTGTTCTTCCTCAAAGACCAATTTTAGTGCCCTAAGATGAGGTCTCAAAGAGGCGCTTCAAAGAAGAGGTAATTACCGTTACCAATTCTTTCATCTTTATTTCTTCTTCCAATTCTTCTTCTTAGGTTGTTTCATTATGAAGTAATAACATCATTATCACTCATATACTGATATGTTATTATAAGTATGAAACAACCCTATTTCACAATCTATCCATCCTACGGAAAAAGAAATCACCGCGCGTGCGTACATCCGGAATACCGTCTCCACGCCGTGGTGTAATCTATTTTCCACCACCACCTTACATGGATGGGTATAATGGTGTAAAGAATAACTATACATAGTTATTACAACATCATATTTATTCTGATATATTGTATAATACACTCCAATTCAATTCAATATTTATGGAAATGATATCATCACTTGTGCGTACGTACGAACTACCGTCTCCACGACGCGATGAGATTCATCCTCCATGTTAACCATTTAAGAATGATTATAAAGTATATATAAGAAATAATAATGAAATATATGACATTATAAAGATACTGGATTTATGTATATATATATATGTATGTCATCTACTTACTTCCATTCAAGACAATAAGGAAAGGAAAACAGCGTTCATGTGTACGTACGGACTACCGTCTCCATGAATGGTGTTTTTCATTTCATTTATCTATCTATTATATATATATATATACTAAATATATATGATATATAAATCATATTTTATATTCTGGAAGTAAGTAAATCATGATATGAGTAATTATAATGTCAAGAATAATAAGTCAAAACACCTACGATAAATGAAACGATTTTACCCAAAACGCTTCTTTAACATGGAATTTACAAAAGAACAGGTAATATAATGTCATAAGTGAACAATATATGATATCATAACAATGAATATGATTCTGTAATAAGTCAATGACATTATTTAAATCATTATACAGGAGGTTCGGACACATACGAACCAAATCGGACCTAAGGTAAGGGAAATATCACAATCTCATTTTTATCCGAGATTTTTTATTTGTAAGTATTTAATGGGGTGTATTTTATCATCCACATCCATGTTTGATCAATATATAATATTATTTCCATCAACCTACAATTGTTTAAATCCATTTTTACCCTTCGGTAAGTTTTTAGTAATATGTATGAAAGGAATCTTTTGTCGTTTTTCGTACGAGGTACTTTTTGACTTTTCCGACAAAAGTACGAAGAATGTTTTTTTAACTTATACGGCATGAATGGATTTTTAAAACATTATTTCCAAGAAACTTCCTTTACAAGTTTTCAAGTTTATTTTTAATCAAATTTTTTTACTTTAAAGTCGTATGACATGTTATGAAAGGAAAAATGTTTTTGAAGTAGAAAGGATATTTTCCTCAAGAATGGAGTTCAAGTATTTTATCAAAATTATTTTCCATCTAAGATAATAAAAGGGTTATGTTTTTATCCCTATTATTACATTGGTTTGATTATGTTGTGATGGAAATATTTTTATTAATTCCTTTATCTTATATGAATTGTTTTATGATGTCATGTTGTTTAAGAATCTCATTTTTATTACATGGGTTACGCTATGATGTATGGTTTATGATTATGTGGAACACATAAGAAAGGATTCATTATAAGATGGGTGGGACCTATATCTCCCTCCAATGCATTGGGTAAAGATTTTATAACTCATGAGATAGACATGGATGAAGTGGTAGGTTATACCGGTTTAGTGAAACAGGACTGAAACGAGGGTTACTCGATTCAGAAAGGGACTTTGTCCACTAAGATAGTCTTGGCAATGAGTCTTGACTAACAAGAAATGATTCTCTATGATTATGTGTGTATTCCAAAAAGTTTCATGTTTTATGTTATGATAATTTGGATTTCATTTCACTACTATGATTTATCCCATGTTATGAAATTATGCTCTCTTTTGTAGGTTAAGATTTCCAAAAGTTATGTTCTTATGAATATGATGTGATTGATTTTTCTTTTGTATAACCTTACTGAGCAGTTGAGCTCACCCTTTTATGTTTTCTTTTCCCCAGGATATAAAGAAAGGTTTTAGGTAAAAAAAGGGAAGATCTTTATCGGAGATATTGAAGATCTTTCACCACGATTATAAGATTACGTTCCGAGTTTCCAAAGACACTAAACTATTACGATCCTTGTGTGTGTGTTTTTTGTTATGTAATAAGTATTCCACAAATGTAATGTAATATCCATGTAAGTCAAGATATGGGTCTCTACAGTTGGTCTCAGAGGAAAGGTTTAGTCAACCTTTGGAAACTAGGATGTGAAAGCGTTAGTGAGATCCCTAGAGATATTTCTAAGGTATGTCTAGGGATGTCCCTAAGCATAAGTATACATATAAGATACAGTCCTAGAACTACGGTAACGATCATAGAATTTAACTTAAGAAGTTAGATATTGAGGATACTCCCCCTTTATAAGGTTGTTTTCCCTAGCATGATTTTTGCCTCTCACACTATTCTTTTTGGGTTTTAGACGATGGCTGGAACCCGAAGGAACCGTGTTGATCAATGCAATGGACAATGTAATGATTGTCCTCCTAAACAAAAAAATGTTATGGGAGATGGAGTGCAAAATATTATTTCTATACTTACACAAGATATGAATCATTCTGGACTTCCAAATGAGGAGAGAAGGGAACAATACTCTATTGAGTCCTTCATGAGGCAACGTCCACCTTTTTTCAGTGGGACTTCCGATCCACTTGTTCCTGAACAATGGATCAGTACCACTGAAAAGATATTTTCAGTTCTTCAATGTTCTGAACATGATAAAGTCATCTTAGCAGTGTATCGTTTGGATGGTGATGCTGATCAATGGTGGAATCTTATCAAGAATACGAGGCCAAGAGATGAAATTGAGTCCATGGAATGGGACGAGTTCAAGAACTTATTTTTTAATAAGCAATTCCCTCGTATTCTTCGAACAAAGATGGAGAAGGAGTTTCTTGAACTAAAGCAAAAGGATGATGAATCTGTTGGTATATACGAAGCGAATTTTACAAGACTTTCAAGGTATGCATCTGGCATTATCATCCAACCTGAAAGTAAAGTTGATCGATTTTTCAGTGGCTTAAAACCAAGTCTTCGAAGGGCATTAGCTATAAGAGACTTCAGTAGCTATGAAGAAATTGTGCGTTGTGCTATCAAGGTAGAAATGGAAGTTGGTTTTACATATCCATCTCATGGTTTTGACAAGAAACGAAAGATGGAGTTCAAGGAGAAATCTCAGAATAATGGTGAAAAGAAGATGAATGTTTCCTTATGCACAAAGTGTGGAAAGAAGCATGGTGGAGATTGTCTTAAAGGGACTAGAAAATGTTTTAAGTGTGGAAAATAAGGTCATCGAGCAGCTGAGTGTCGAAGTAATGGAAAAAGGGTTTCTAATGATGTGAATAAATAAAACACTGCAGAGAATGCACCACCAACACTTCAATGCTTCAAGTGTAAGGAAAAGGGGCATTATTCTAATAAATTCCCTAATCCAAGTGTTAGTGATGATCAACATGAGCAACCACTGAAGGCAAAGGACAAAGGGAAGTCACATGCGATCACTATTGGAAATGTTGAATATGACAACGATGTGGTGGAATGATTAAGTGTTTATGTAATGGGATTCCAAAATAATGTTGTATCATGGAGTATTTGAATATTTATGTATTGGTCTAATGTGGTATTCAAAGTGATTGAGATATTTTTGGAAATAAGACGATATGTGCATAATGAAGGGAAAATGAGAAAATGAAATTTTTAACAGTATTCATGAGCTCATGATTGATATAAGGAACAAGTGATATCATGGTTTGATTACAAAGAATTTTGAGGATTTTTGTATGTGGAAAGTGTTAACGTTTAACTGCATTCATGTTTTCACTAAGGTTCAATGGGTATTCAAGAGAATACATGATTAAGGCCTTTGAATGTTTGGAATGTGACCAAAAAGACATTTTTTATGATATATGGGGATCAACGATGGTATTAAATCTCTGGAATCGTTTTCACTAAATTATGGGAGTGGAATGAAGAATTATGGATAAGCCTAAAGATTGGAATGGATTATGTTGGACATAAGTTAGTATTGTTTAAGGATAGAAGTTTTTTCGATATTAATGATGGGATGTTATTGTAATATAGTTTTAGAAAAAGGACAACCTGCAGGAAGGGCGACAGCCCATCGCGTCGGAAAAGGCCGTGGGAATCGAACCCACAACCGAAGTGCGACTGGCCTTTATCGCCTACCACTGACCTACAGGAAGTCCTTGTCTAGTAAAAACTAGTTTTATTATATTAAGCAGTATGATATATGAAGTATAAGTCCATTTTAGGAACCATATATGATTAATCTCAGTATATAATGACTTATGTATATTTTATAACTTTTGCTAACCTTTTGTTTGAGACAGATGGAATGACCCGTCATTCTATCACATGATCTGCTAACACTTCATGAATAAAAAATTCAACTTCATTTATTTAAGAGATGAAGTAGAAATTGTTCAAGGCATGAACAACAGTGAGATTGTACCAAAATAAAGTAAGTATTTATTCTAATTCAAATTCTTCAACTTTAGGGAAACGATCTTGAAAACCAAAAATGTTGTCCTAGTGCTCTTATATCTGTTTAATCAGATGGTACCTTAGATCATCACAAATTTATGGATTTGTGATTGTTGGCTTTTCCATAGCCATGTCCTCTACCACTCTCCATCAGAACATGATGGTTAGATTTCTCTTCCATATCCATATTTTCACCTATGTGGAAACCCAGTGATTAGTTTATTTGGGTAACCGTTACATTTCATACTTTTGTTTCTAAAGATAAGTTTTGGTATTCCTTTTTACGATGTGGGTTTCTATCAAAGAAACTTTCAAATAGTAAACCATTTATAACCCCAACGAATTTTGAGGGCGAAATTCATTTTAAGGGGGGTAGAATGTAACACCCCGAGATTTTATGAAAAATATTATTTTAATTCCATTAATGTCTTATGTTTAATTCTACACCAAGATTACCTTCGGCTATACGCAACATCGTATTAGCTTGCAGTATACACAACCCTATTCTTGGACCGTGTTACAAACAATTTTGATAATAGTTATTCTACGCAACATTGAGTATATATATATATATTAAATGTATAAATGAAATATGGTTGGATTCTGTTATACAAAACAACGAAGGATTCTTTCACAACACGCAACCCTGACTTGGCTTGCATTACACGCAATCGCAACCTTCCTCGATAGCGTGTGTTGTACGCAATACCGGGTTTTAATAAACAATGTTATATTATTATAATATTGTCATGAACTATCCGTTATGAATATTATTAACTAAATTTTGAATTTTATAACATTATTATTCATCTTACACATTTCTAGAACATGGTATAAGAACAAAATAAATTTTTCGGGTAAAATAAGTATTTTTCAAAAAATGCATTTTTGCCGCCTTTTGATGGCGCACCCACATTAAATCTGGTTTTTGACATGTTTATAAGTTCAATTTGAAAAAATAAAATTATTCTTTGGAATCAAGAAATAAAAATTTACTTTGGATAAATTTTTCATATTATTCTGGTAACTTTCACATTTTAATGAATAGTAAAAACAAGCTATATTTTAATTAAAAACAACTTTTTTCATCGTAATATCTTATGTGGTTAAATTATAATATTTAATGGTTTTAAATTATAAATATAATATATTTTTACCATTTAATATAATGTATGTCATTAGCATTGATTTTACCTTTAATTCGTAGGTTAAATCAATTCAATCTTTTGCAATGTTTTAAACAAAAACCCGTTTTTATTCGACAACGGGATTAATTTTAATTTAATTTCTTCAACTTCTGTGTATTTAATTTTAAAAAATGGATTCCATATTTGGAATCAGAGGGTCCAAATTGTGTTAATAGGCTACTTTTTATTTTTGGAAATTATGAATAGTAACTACAGTAAATTTTATTTACCATAGTTAAAGGTAAATCGGGTAATTAAGGGTAAATATAATATTTTAAAATTACCCTAACAAATGTCAAAATCTTATTGGATGACTAAAAATCGACCCATATCACCTAAGGGTCGGATTATATTCATTTAATTAAATTTTTTCAATGAAAATAATTTAATTATTATTAAAACCAAAGAATGTGACAACATGTCACTTTCTTAAATTATATAAGTATAATAATTTTAATCTAGTGATACACTTCATGAAACATAGTACATGAATGGTCTCCAGAAATCTAATACAATTATCTACATCATAGGAATTTATTTAGAATTTTTAGGGATTAAATAATTATCATTTATTATGACACAAAGATGATGTATTAATTATCTTATTAATGAAATATTGACATAATTGATGTTATAAACAAAAAAATTAATGTAATTTTAGACTTTTTATGAATTCCACTAATTTTATAGGTTACTATGATATATTAGTATTGATTTAATAAACTTGGTTAGAACATATAATTCTGTTATGACTTTCACAAAAATCATATATCAAATAGTGTCAAAATTGACACAAAATAGTTTTTAAATAAAAAATTATATTATTAATTGTTATTTTATTCCAAAAAATATAATGTTCGTCCAAATGACTTAGATACAAATATATATATTAATAATAAACAATTTGGTGTTCGTTTGGCATGTTATAGTAAGTGTATTAACCATATAGTGTAAGAAAACAAAAAGACACGGTAAAAGTTAAATTATTTAACTTAGAGTTAAATCTAATTGATAAGGTTAAAATAATAATCTAAACTTGTATAAATCCTATTGGTTGATAGGATTTCGACCCATCCCCACTTTAGCTCCGAAATAATACCCCTTGGAACCATTATAAACCGATTTTGACTTTAATATAAAATAATATTTTGTGATATTCCTAAGGTGCCCCTCTCCTCCCTTATAAAAGGACACCTCCTCCCCCTCCTCCTCACACCAATTTGAGCACTCAAGATCGGCTAAACCTTTCAAAAATCTATTCTACACTTCCCTAGCAACATCCTAGAGGTTCTTGTCTTCCTCAAAGACCAATTTTAGTGCCCTAAGAGGAGGACTCAAAGAGGCGCTTCAAAGAAGAGGTAATTACCGTTACCAATTATTTCATCTTTATTTCTTCTTCCACTTCTTCTTCTTAGGTTGTTTCATTATGAAGTAATAACATCAGTATCACTCATATACTGATAATTTATTATAAGTATTAAACAACCCTATTTCAGAATCTATCCATCCTACGGAAAAAGAAATCACCGCGTGTGCGTACTTACGTAATACCATCTCCACGCCGTGGTGTAATCTATTTTCCACCACCACCTTACATGGATGGGTATAATGGTGTAAAGAATAACTATACATAGTTATTACAACATAATATTGATTCTGATATATTTTATAATACACTACAATTCAATTCAATATTTATGGAAATGATATCATCGCTCGTGCGTACGTACGGACTACCGTCTCCACGACGCGATGAGATTCATTCTCCATGTTAACCATTTAAGAATGATTATAAAGTATATATAAGAAATACTAATGAAATATATGACATTATAAAGCTACTTTATTTATGTATATATATATATATGTATGTCATCTACTTACTTCCATTCAAGACAATAAGGAAAGGAAAACAACATTTATGCGTACGTACGGACTACCGTCTCCATGAACGGTGTTTTTCATTTCATTTATCTATCTATTATATATATATATATATACTGAATATATATGATATTTAAATCATATTTTATATTCTGGAAGTAATTAAATCATGATATAAGTAATAATAATGTCAAGAACAATAAGTCAAAACACCTACGATAAATGAAACGATTTTACCCAAAACGCTTCTTTAACATGGAATTTACAAAAGAACGGGTAATATAATGTCATAAGTGAACAATATATGATATAATAACAATTAATATGATTCTGTAATAAGTCAATGACATTATTTAAATCATTATACAGGAGGTTCGGACACATAGGAAGCAAATCAGAACTAAGGTAAGAGAAATATCACAATCTCATTTTTATCCGAGATTTTTTATTCGTAAGTATTTAATGGGGTGTATTTTATCATCCACATCCATGTTTCATCAATATATAATATTATTTCCATCCACCTACAATTGTTTAAATCCATTTTTACGCTTCGGTGAGTTTTTAGTAATATGTATGAAAAGAATCTTTTGTCGTTTTTCGTACGAGGTACTTTTTGACTTTTCCGACAAAAGTACGAAGAATGTTTTTTTTAACTTATACGGCATGAATGGATTTTTAAAACATTATTTCCAAGAAACTTCCATTACAAGTTTTCAAGTTTATTTTTAATCAACTTCTTTTATTTTAAAGTCGTATGACATGTTTTGAAAGGAAAAAGGTTTTTTAAGTAGAAAGGATATTTTCCTCAAGAATGGAGTTCAAGTATTTTATCAAAATTATTTTCCATCTAAGATAATAAAAGGGTTCTGTTTTTATCCCTATTATTACATTGGTTTGATTATGTTGTGATGGAAATATTTTTATTAATTCCTTTATCTTATATGAATTGTTTTATGATGTCATGTTGTTTAAGAATCCCATTTTTATTACATGGGTTACGCTATGATGTATGGTTTATGATTATGTGGCACACATAAGAAAGGATTCATTATAAGATGGGTGGGACCTATATCTCCCTCCAATGCATTGGGTAAAGATTTTATATCTCATGAGATAGACATGGCTGAAATGGTAGGTTATACCGGTTCAGTAAAACAGGACTGAAACGAGGGTTACTCGATTCAGAAAGGGACTTTGTCCACTAAGATAGTCCTGGAAATGAGTCTTGACTAACAAGAAATGATTCTCTATGATTATGTGTGTATTACACAAAGTTTCATGTTTTAAGTTATGATTATTTGGATTTCATTTCACTACTATGATTTATCCCATGTTATGAAATTATGCTCTCTTTTGGAGGTTATGATTTCCAAAAGTTATGTTCTTATGAATATGATGTGATTGATTTTTCTTTTGTATACCCTTACTGAGCATTTGAGCTCACCCTTTTATGATTTCTTTTCCCCAGGATATAAATAAAGGTTTTAGGTAAAAAAAGGGAAGATCTTTATGGGAGATATTGAAGATCGTTCACCACGATTAGAAGATTACGTTCCGAGTTTCCAAAGACACTAAACTATTACGATCCTTGTGTGTGTGTTTTTTGTTATGTACTATGTATTCTGCAAATGTAATGTAATGTCCATGTAAGTCATGATACGGGTCTCTACAGCACAAACCTCCCTTATCAGGTCCATATGAAAAATCCATCTTCTTTCATGTCTATTAAACATTTTCCTTACTTTAATATGTTAATGTACATGATTGATGTCCTTTACGCATGATGTTAAAATTCATAGGTTTCTATAAATATTTACAGATTGATTCTAAATCTAATGTGCTATGTAAGGATTCTTGGATCCCATATATTTTCCCAAACACAAAATTATAAAAAATCACCATATCTTTAATCCAATTGAATCCATGTTCTGAGGAACCTTTATTATTCATCATTTATCACACTGAGAATAACATAGGTGATATTCCGAATTTTTGTAAGGGATCCCCCTTCAGGACCAAAACATATCAGTTCTCAACATTATTTTCATGTTCTTGAATGAAAGACCATAGAGGGAACAACATGAGTCTACACTACATGATGTAAAACTACATGGTTGATGTCTAATGCATGAAATAAAACCGATCATTCCTATAGACCTCACCCAAGAGGACAACTATTATTTGTGTTCATCTTATACTACTACTACACTCATGAAATATGTGTGATCTTATTCATATCATCATAGGATACGTAGTGACTCATAGATCCCCAACCCTAATTCTAGTCACAAAAATTAATCATAAATGATTCCCATCACCCTCTGTATAGGTCAGACCTACATAGAGAAACTTCATTTAGGAAGTACGTATGTCTTAATTATTTTCATCAATGGATGTGTAGTGAAACCCAGAACTCAATTACTAGGCCTAGTTGTAATACTAACTTCTTATTTTTTGCATCCTACATCCCTTTTCATAATTTTAAGTGACACACTTCCTTATGAAATTTGTGTGTCTTGATTCATGAAATCATTAGAAACAGAGTGATACCCAGATCTCCCATTATGCGTAAGACTATAATATAAAATGAGAATAATAACCCCCTATATGAATGGATGAGACCTATGTAGAGAGTTCCCCATTCATGAATTATTTGTCCCTTGATTCCTTCCATCATCAGATATGTAGTGACAACCTATTCTCTAATCATACGTCTAGCTATAATACCCGATGAAAGAAATGCACACTAACTGCATATGGTTCGATTCATAAAAGGGTATTTTTCTTATGTGTGAGTTAGATACATTCATAACATGATTCTTCTTGTAATATATCTAGAAATGTTTTTCATTTTAGTTCTCATGTCCTTACCATGTGGCATTAAACATCATGGGAATCATTATTTTCATATAGCATGACGTTAAACTATAAGGAACGTGACCTAATCAGTAGAAGATAAATCGTCACAAGAAATAAATACATAGTAAATTATTCTAAAATGGGTAGATCATAACTCATTATAATCCATTATTAATGGACTACAATAGCATAACCCCATTCAACCAGAATAATGGGTGTTTTGTCATGTTATAAGCTCTTCAGTCCATAAATAACCCTTCATGTCTAGAGCTCCTGGGGTTTCCAAAAAATATTCACATCCCTTTTTAATTCATGTATGACTAAAATATTCCATTGGTTTGACAGTTCATGTATTATTATGGCTTCCATATATGTGTCTATGGTCATAAAACTAATGCATCACTATTAAAAGTGTTTTTTGATCCTTATTATCCCAAAAATCTTCGTGAATGAACTCAACACATTTGCTTATTCTTTTCCATAAACCACATTAATATCCCATGTCTTTATTTCTCAACATGATAGCATCTATCCAGGATTTAAAATATTTTTTTATCTGTATAGATGGGTTTTAGAGTACCGTTGACCCTTAGAATCCTAATTAGGATTTTTTGTTACATTCCCCTAATTTTATGTTCATATGAATCATTACAATAAATTGCCCGCACATAAATCAAATTTGTATAATATTAAATTATATCCTTTCTTGGTTCAAATCACAGGACCTTAAACTAGTAGTGAAAGAGACAAAAATCTTGTTAGGTTGAAACCTAGTAATGGGAGGACCAAGACATAGTCATGTTCTCACTCACTATTCTATACATCTCCATGGTTTAGAAAACGATAGAGCATAAGTAAATATGTTATAATGATTTTAGTTCTAACTATGTATCCTTAGTAAATTCCAATATATTCTCAAAAGACCCCCTAGTCCATGAAAATGTAACTGTAGTTATTTTTCACATCACTTTACCTTAAGAACATGATCATTCTGTAGAAGAACACCTTTTAGGTTTCTTGAATACATCTTGAATAATAGTAATTTCTAAAATAAAACATAATGATTTGATTTCATGAGAACACCATATTTATTCCATGGCCCTTGTAAAAGGATACCCAACATTAAGGTTATATTTTTTTATTGAGAATGTATACCAATGGATCTTGTATTTGTTCATATTGTCATTAATAAAGTGTGTCAGTATAAAAAATGGATTTCTAATCCCTATAACCACTAGAATAACTACGGTTCAACTCAACACCTTAGAATTTTATGGGACATTCCCAGCATGATATTCCAATATCATCCTCCTAGCCAGGGAACGATGGACCACAATTTACACCATATGTTACCAAACAATTCAAGTGGATTTGACATCATAAAAGTTATGTCACCATGTTGTGTACCCTTTATTAATGAAATATTACAAAATTCCATTACCTATCCATTTTATGGCCCACTCCTCATTAATCAAAACCACATTTCATAGGGATTTGACTTGACAAAAGTATGAAACCTCCCTAGGGTGTCAGTACCCTTCCTTTATAAATTTATCTCCATATCTCACATCATCACCTAGATGATAGATTATTTTAACATATTTCATGACCCTTGTAAATGAATGGGGATACCCTTATTTTACCATGCTATCAATGAAAAAGGTATTTTATCTACGATAAAATGGAATTCACTTCTTACAATAAATAAACATTGATCCTTGTAAGCCTAAGAAACACCATGGTGGGACCTGAAACTATATGGTGTCATGGGTTATCACCAATATGACTACCCCATCCAAAATTACTCAACTCATGCTTTTGGGATATCTAATACTAAACCCATGCTCTAACTAGTCAGGTGGACCTAACTTCCCTCATACTATTTATATCAATCCATACCTCTTTATTAATGTTCCATGTCCCTATGAAAATAGTAGGCTCACCTTTGATTGACCATGATATCAACTCATATGGGATTTGACATTATAATAAAAGTATATTCTCCTTCTATGAATTAATTTTCACTCCTTATGGACCCATGAAACCCTAGATTTTAACTTAGTACCATTGGGTGTGCAGGGTAAACCCTATCATGTTTCCCTCATATTCAAATTAGAAAAATAAATGGTCCCAGTTAAAATACCCAAAGCATCATCACTAGAAGGTCCAGCTTAAGTTAACATAAACTAAATCAATATAAGGTCCAATATAAAAGTTCCAAAACTAAAAAAAATATAATTTTAAAGCTAAAAGACCCAAAACTATAGTTATAAAAGGCCTAATCTAAAATAACCTAAACTAATTAAATAGAATATACATGAGAAAATAACCCAGACTAAAACACATCAATTATTTAGTTTTCGTGAATGGAAAAAATATAAATCTTTTGAGTCCCGCAATATGGGTTTTGAAAAAATCAATCCAAGGTCACGAAGTCCATTGAATTTTGAAATATATAGAATTGCCTCCCTCCTGGACATATATTCTACTTGAACTATCTTATTGGGAATTAAGTAATCACAATACTGATATGGATGATTTAATGTTGGGGAATATCATGTTAGTGGAAATTCATGATCATTTCATGCGATTAATCTGATATAATTTAAACATTCCCATATAGAATTTTGGTTTATTCATTATTATATAAAGGATAGGAATCATTAATGATATATAAAAAATCTGATCAATGAAATATCATGCACATCATGAATGATGGAAAAATATACAACAATAAACAAGTATCAGTGGGTCTACCAATTGATTACATGTGTGACGAAGAATATACACAAACAAGTGTCTCTCCGAAGAATATATGATATATGAAAAAGTTTAAAATTACTGGTCTATCATAACATGTGATTAGAGTAACCCAATAGCCTTGAATTCCTATACTCGATGGATGTACCAAATTATCATAAAATATCAACAAACTCAGTAACTACCAGTGAAATCCACTGTATCGCATATATGCTAGAAATTAAATCAACAATGGAATACTTATCCACATCATGATGTCCCTATTACTCAACCACTATTTTCTATGATATTTATTAGGCATGATAGAGCTAGTACATATCTTCCAAAATGTGTCCAATTATAGACTAGATATGACCAGTCTCAAACATATATGTACTGGCCACATCCCTGTGAGATTATACATCAAACAAATGCTAGTAATATTTTTTGAAGGCCTCATCCCTTCTTTTCTTCGCTGAATAGGTAGCTTCAATGGTTACCACCCCCAATTCATGGGCCTTCTTCTACTCTCTCATGTATATCACATTATTCACCAAGATATGAAGGAATGCATATTAAAAATCATTTTATCCCAAGGGTGTTAATTATAAATATAAGGTGACCCAAATTGTCCTTTAACCCTTTCAAAGGGGTCATTGTAACGAAGGTCATGATATCCCTCCACATTTTTCACTGCATCGACTGGAAGAATTAATCCTTTCCTGGGCCTTGATATTAACCCATCATCGAAATAGAAACATTTTCTAGGAATTTGTCTCTTAGAGAAAAAATCATTCTCACAGTCTTCAATGACATTAAAAGTGATATGGAATAAATATTGATCAATTTATTATGAAGAACACCAAAGAAAGTAGGAATTGAGACCTTCTTGCTTTGGGGTAAATGAACTGCAACAAGGGGCCCCATAATTCATCAGTAACAAGATAAATGAAATTATATCACTAAATATACAATGAACATAATAGATATTAGAAGTATATTTTCTTGACCATTTTTTTGGAGAAATAGGTTTCCCTAACTACATCCTCTGGAGGAGATGAAACATCATCTTGAGATGAATGTCTCTGTTGCATATTTTATTTATTCCATAATGAAATTGTTTTTATGAAACCCTTGATGGATTCAAGGGTAAAAAGATAGTACTGGGTGGCATGATAAAAAGTGAATAAAATGTCTAGTTTGGGAATAAGTATTCCCCTTATCAAAAAATAACTTCTATAAAAAATAACATAATATAAGATTAGATACCCGTGTCAATTTATTCCAAAATTGAGTTCTCTTGGGCCAGATAAAATTATGTGTCTGTTGGGGAATCCACAATAGGAAATTAGTTTGATTGAGCTGGTACATCATCCATATTTTCTTCTTGATGGGAAGGGGTCAACATCAATAGTACTTCTAATGTAATAAAATTCGAGCATTCATCCTCATGGATGAATACATGATCATCTAAGCAGGTTCAGTGGGGTGGGTGGGGGCTTCATAGGCTTCAAGAATTGGTATGTGATCAGAGAATAATAAACAATAATTGAATAGATAAATGCAAAACTTTCAAAGGTATTCTTCATGAGAGGAATCTTAATATTTAGAGTGCTTCCTTTTCCTCTATCTTTCTAGGGTAGAAAATCTAGATGGTACAAACATTTAGATCATGAGGGAAGTCCACCAAAAGCTGCTAAAGATGAAATTGTTTCTCTAGAAATGGAAATAAATTCCCTTTATCTGGGCTTGTTGATCTTGGGTTCCCTCATTATTGGTCCTCTAGACATTGAAAAATTATTCTCCGACAACTATACCCTTGGGAGAATATATAGAGGAATGATGGACTATCCATTCTTATGTATCATCCAACTATATCAGATAAAATAAAAATGGATTCATTGTTGTTATAATGGAGCCATATCCCTTTTAAAATAGAAATAAGTTCATCCTTATCACTACATCTTCCATGGGATTTCCATGTTCATCTACAAACATTTTAAGTGTTCCCTAAACAACATTTACTGTTATAATTAGTAATTGAAACTAGAAAGCATGAAACATTCCGAAAATAAAAAATGTTTTGAGAAGTAAGACTTGGAAACCATAGGATGGTCATCGAATGTGATGTCTTTAGGAGAGGTGACATGGGAGAACCCTTAAAAATGTAGTTATGAATGATGCAGTATTCCCCAATGTTGACCCTCTAAATTCAAAAATATCTAATTTTTCCAATTTTGAGATGAAATATGAAATAAAAATGATTATGTTGTTTCACACTATATTACCATATTCATTTTGGTCATAACGTTTAGTGCTTCTGTTGTAAATGAGAGTAATTGTAAATGCATTATTTCATTACGAGGAGCTTCTTGGGATGTTGGTCCTCTCAGGGATAATTTTTTACTAGGACACTTATTTCCATTGTACGATGGTGTTAATTGGGTAGATTTATTTTCATTTTTTGATAAATATATATTTGGATATTAAATGATCCAAAATGCATCATAACGCTGAGATAAACGAATTTATACATCACTGGGAGAAAATTTTATCTCGTCCTAACTCTCAGATTGGATAAACATGAACTAAAATGCGTGGGAAACCAATAGATTATCCTAAGATCAAACGTGAATGGGGGACAAAATCTTGATTGGAATCATGGAAAACTAGTAGCTAAACTGAATGAGTGTGTACCATTCAAATAGGATGTCCTCATCTATGTCGGTGGAAAGGATTCCCTCATGAAAATACAACATGTCAGCAAGTCCCTCGGGAATCAAATCACTATTAGCAACCATATTACCCATCATTATTTGATTTAAGGTCAAAAGTTTAATTATTCATAACAACTTATAATGATTATAACCCCCAATAATTCTATGTAATAGGTGTTACCCCATGATACACGACATGAATGTTTCATAAATAACATTGGGAATGATTTAGATATTAAGATATTCATATATTCTTATATGTTCATGCATAGATTCCCATAATACAAGAAAGATGATTATTATTATTTAGGTCATTTTACCCTATAAGTATTGAACCGGTGGTGAAAATGTTTCACTAACACATTAATTTCTAGCCAGATGTGCTTCCATATTACCAAAGAGGCCATCATCATGAATGTCGAGACTCTAAAATGAACTTTTCCTTCATCAGATATATGTATCAAATCAGTTAAATAGATTTTATGTTGACCATTTGGATGGACCTTCCAACATTACAGATAACCTCCCATCTCATTTTGATAATTTCCCATTTGTCAATAGTAGGTCAATAAGAACCATATACACTATGATAGTCCATTGTAGGACATTTATGTTTCTTCTTAGCCGCTAGTTCGGAACATGTTTTATGGATGAAGTAGATTTCCCATGTCTTGAACATGATATCTTTCCTAGGAAGTGGCTCCCTTGGGAGGGACATTGTGACCAACCTAATCAAATCCCAGCCAAGGGGAGGATTCTTCTCTATGATATAACATATATAATATCATGGAAAACATGTCACACATCCCTCCGAATATGGGTGTTCCACATATCTTCTCAATGTCCAAGAAAACAACACCTACATATCTATGAATTATGTATACTATATTTGTGTTTGGAATCCAATGCCTAAATAGGTTCAACATTATACTCTTCCTGCAATAAGTAACTTTTTTCATGATATATATGGAGTAATTCATCCTCATATTCTTCAAATAAGTGGAAAATAGGTAAAAGATATATTTCCCCAATATGGTTCATCCCCAATCTAATCCAATACTACCTCTAATCGAATGTCCCACTTGGGAATCCACAGAAACTTTTGGATGGTTTCAAATCTATATATTATCAAATGTTACATGTGGTCATTTGAATCTTATTCGCAACTATTCCCATAAATGTATCTAGGTGTGAGCATTAGTATATTGTCATTTGTGTGCTCTCTCTTGGATAAAAAATAGGCCATATGGAATATGTTTTCCCGAATGGTGTCATGGGTTTTCAAAACAAGAGAAGGCGGTATGAATGTTGACTATGTAAAAGGAATGGTAGTGTCATTGGTATGAAAAAAACAATATACGGGTGTAATATATGAAAGGAAATATTCCAAAAGTCTGTCTCTAATCATGTCTAAAGAACTCATCCAAAATGAACAATCCACATGGGAGCAAGTGGCATCCCATCATTCTATAATATCATCCAATAGATCTATTTCTAATTTTTCATATTTATTTGGCGGCTAGAATGAAGTATCCCTAGATCCAGAATATATCTTACAATATCTAAGATTAATATTCCAAAATTGTAAAAAATGTCCTCAAAATAAATGAACTACTTATGAAGACACATGTGATTCACATGATCTAAAGGGGATTCATGATTTCATATAATACCTAAATATCATCTGGATCATAAAATGTGTCATGGACATCATAAAACCATATAATATTTTTTGACCAATCCATCAGTCACAATACATGAAATTGTGTGACACTGACAAGGTCACAAGATTTGGATAATAGTCGATTGAGTATATAGTCAAGAAAAAAAGCCACGATAAACCTTTAAAGACAACCATGAATCCATATAATCAAGTATAAACATATTACTAAAGATGGATTCTTGGTTAGTTAAAAAATTAATGGGGAAATATTTCATTGGGAAACAGTTCCCATATAAGGGGCTTCTAAATAAGTTTCATGATTTTTTGTTGAGAAAATTTATTGTAAATTGGTCACAGAGAGGATGCTGCTCATAAGTGATATGATAATTGGGTAGGAGATGAATGAGTCTTAATAAATTGACCTATTTATTGGTCTTCCAAAGAGTAACACACATCTCTTAGAAGACCATGATTCACTAAAGACAAAAATTTGAGATTATTCCTACACCACTTGTGGAAATTTAAATTCCTCAAAACAATTCCATACACCCCAAAAATGTCACTCAACATGGGGTTCAATTATTTATACCTACCAACTAAGAATGAAAAAAATATAGAAGGGGATAAATATGTGGAATGGGTATTGTTTTCCCCATAATGAAATGGAATAAATGGTGGAAAATACAGATAGATCCCATATAAAAACCCTGGACTTATATCAAATTTAAACTTGAATTATTTAATATTTTTTCAATTAATACATCTAGGGAGATCTAGAGGTCTACTGTATTCTAAAATTATAAATATTAAACTACAACATAAAACATGAAATAAAATATCCTTATGGAAAATTTCATTTACATGAACCCAACATTCCTTCATTTATAACACAACATTTGATAACCTGAGGACATACATAAGAAATAGGTGAGTACTAAAGCCTAGTAAGTGACTAAACAAGTCATAAAATGATGAATAAAATATATTTTATGCCATTAGAATAATTAAAACCACATTGCATGTGAATTATTGCGAGTAAACCCTCAATAAAAATGAAGTACCATGAGTAAAAACCCACTGTACTTGAATTAGCATGACAAAACCTTCATTCAATATGATTTATCATGATACTATACATTACCTAATGTATTGGATATCTATCAAGGAACAACTTTCATAATAATTTTAATTTTATGTATAAGTGTGCCACAAAGTTAATATTACAAGAGTTCATTCCACATCATAGGTTATTCCATAATAATGGAATATGGAATAAATACATCTATGTCTCCAATCTATATGTCTGTGAGAATAATGGTCAGTATCCTTTATATGAAAATTCTTATGGAATTTAATACCTGATGAGTTAGGCATAGAAAATCGTAGTGCAATTTCAGTAGCATAACGACATTAAATAGAATTTCTTAAAATGGATTGATGAGAGTGAAAGTGGTATCTAAATATTTTTACAAGAAATTGATAGTAATGTGAAAAGTTAATAATGTAACCCTTCTTTTCCAACTAGAAATTAATGGCCATAAAATAATTGAGGTTCTTGCTAAAAAGTGGAGAGTGATATAGAAACCCCTTACGAAATTATGGAATAGTAAAGTCTTAGGTAAGTATCCAAATGGGGGAGGATAAATGGTATCTAATTGAAATAAAATAAAATTAATAGTAGGTAATTGATCATAAAATGATGAAAATATAACCAATTGAAATTAACAATACTAGTTTCAAACATTGATTTTGAATTGAAAGGAAGGGATGAAGGTGTGGATCCCTTGAAAAATTTCAGCATGGCAACCTGTATATATAAAGGATCATGGTTAGATTAATCATAGTATAATGGAAAATATCATTAATTAAAAATAATATGGAATGTAATGAAAGTTTTTATGAACATATTAAAATATATTAAAATTGAAATTAAAATACATATCATAATAGGAGAGATTGATTAATGAGGATAGTGGAAGATCCATTACTAGGATGTGTGACTCTAAAGTCATGGGAGAGGATTCTTAAGAGATTTGGGGTGCATTGGGAGGAATCTATGTTGCAAAGGACAGATAGTGGAAAGGCTTTAAAGAGTTTGAGTAAGGAGAAATGGGTTATTTGGTGTGATTATATATGATAGGAGATGGATTGCAATATGATTTTGGATTTGGACACTTCATAATAAAATAATAAAAACCAAAATCTATTAAAAGGGATTTCTCATGGTTTCTGGAAATGGGGCGTGGTATCGATTAATTTCCATTGTAATGGTCTAATGATATAAAGATATTTTCCATGCTTATGAGGAGGTCAGTCACACTTTCAATGAAATTATTTTAACATCATAAATTATATTATAAGTCTTGGAGGATTCATTGAGGCTCAGTAAAATAAATAAAAGAAACTTAAAAGTAAATTATATTACTTTAAAAAATATATATTTGGAAAAATATACCTTTTATGGTATTTATTACATCATTATTTGGAAATTATGATCTCATAAAACACACTATATATTATGAAAATATTTAATTTTTACCCCAACATTCAACTGCCATTAAAAAATTATGAAAAATCATCCATTGGATAATTTCAAAATCTTGATAAAAAATTAATATTAAACATATATAAATAATTTTCTAAATAATTTAATTTTCAATTTTGAAATAAATACTAACTTTTATTAAATTTTGACAGGTTTTGACGAATATAGTTTTCCAAACATAATAAAAATTAATTTTTACTGCATAAAAATTATATTATCATATATATTTAACAAAATTTATTTAAAGGAAATATTTTTTTTAAAAATTTTATTATTTCGAAAATAAATTAATTCAAAAAAATTGATTTTTTAATTAACCAAAAATACTATTTGTTCTTTAAAAATCATTTATATAGTAAAAATATTATAATGAAAATACATTAATTATTCAATATGATGATAATTTATATAATCTTATTTATACGGTCTTTATATACACCATTTTATTAAACCAGAATATTCTCTTAGAGTAAGGTGCTCGATGGTGGGGAACTCATGGGGTCATTCAGTGAATATGCTTTGGGTACTGATCCGGATGAGTTTGAACATCTCCCATTAATAGTTTTGATCGTGATTTTATTATTGGATATCAACATTAGATAAGTCATGGGAAAATCCTAGAAATTATATCTGCCTTGGATGCTCTGATATATGTGCTTCATAGGGTACAATCCTTCTGGTAGAGGCAATCACTTCTTTTGATAGTGTTAAAATGATTTGTCAATCCCCTATATTTATATAATTAATTTTATCACAATTCAATGGATATTTTATCAATTGTAAATGGTACATAATGGCCATTTAATGTTAATTGAATAAAATGGGTTCATGTATTTTTGATATATTAGATATTTAATTAGAGGAAAAGAAATATAATTTTATTAATATTCATTCCACATTCCCAGAAAGATCACAGTACACCAAGGATACCTTGGATACATTTCCACCTTTTAACATAAGAGACCACTGGCATGTCACCCGCATCACATGAATGGTTCCAGACATGTCTAGGTAGTCCTTCACATCCCCATATGGATCCAAATACAAATATAAGGTTCTTCAATAATAATTCTCTCAGATAACTATTGGAACATTAGTTTTTCATGAAAAATAACACTGATTGGGAGGCTGATTTTAATCTATAACCTTCATAAAATCTCACAAGATTCCAGAAACTTATAAAATAATAAATAAAATATAAATGTAAATGGAAAAAGATTCATGTGTGGAGAAGGTACACTGATCTTATGTAATAAAATTTATACACCCTGGTATATCACAATTAATCATGTGAGGCCCCACTGAACAATCCATCTTGATTGCGCATGGACCCACATGAAAGACACATATGTCTCATAGAAGGTTTTGGACAAAGAATCTACGATCACATGATAACCTTTCAACATGCTATCCAATATCATAAATGTCCATATAAATGTCATCCTATTATCATAAAATCACATTTTCATGTCAAAAAGTTATGAAATAAACCCTTTTATTTGAAAACAACAAATAAATTGCGATATTGTCTGACAATATTGGAGCTGCGGAATATTAGGTGACATTGTTGTTGGATTTCATGAAATTCATGGAAACATGGCCCTCCACTAAAATCATCATGAAATTGAGAGATATACCCCATGGATGGAATTATATAGTTCTTATGTAGAATCCTATAAACCCCAAAACACAAAAAACGAATCATTGGATCCAAACACTAGAACTGATAGACAGTAGAGAAGTCTTCTCATAGAATCCACTCATGGGATTAGTGGGTCTTCCTATGGGAAAAAATATGTGGAATGACCTAGTTGATCTTGAAACAAGCATATTAATATAACGTGATCACTTGTAGATCATGAGAAGGACTTATGGAGGGTTATGGAATTGAGATTACACCTATCATTTAAATCATGTGAGGCATCAAAAAGGAAACATTGAACAAATATAAGAACCATAAGAATTAAAAGTAGGAATAAAGACTAAACAATGAGAGACTTATGTAAAGAATAAATACACAAATCCACATTCAGTCACATAACAAATCTAGATCATGATACCACTTTTTGGATTGTCTCCTATGTCATTTGATGTCCCATTTACATACCATTAGGATCATGAAATGTCCTACCAACACTCCAAGAATGTCTCATGGTAATATATGGGCATAACACCTGAGTCTTGAGAACCCTCCAATCTCATCATTTATATATTGAGATGTCCTCTAGACATTGGTTGTGTTGGAATGATCCAAGGTGATGTGTCTCCATTTTACTCTTTTGAGGCCCACTACCTAGATTACAAATATTATTGGAGCTAGAAAAATTATGTTCAGGAAAATTTCATTCAGCATACTACCATTGTGGTCGACCCATAGAAAGATGTGGATGATTCATACATTCTCCCAAATCCCCTCTTGTAGTCCACAACCAAATACATGGGATACTAAATTTCATCTCAATGATAAGAGGAAAAAACATTCCCTGTTGTAGGGAATGCTAGAAGTTCACTTTGAAATCTCACACAAATTAGGATCAGGTGGTCGCAAAACCCCTTACCCATATAAGCTATCATGATTTTCACCTCATTAAAAAAAATATACTCTATACCTGATTGTTTCGCCAGGGTGGGTTGAACTGGATGAAACTAATGCACCACTACTGATTTGATATAATCAAAAATGGCCCATTTGGTTGGAGACCTTGTGAAATTGGATTGATATATTTCATATCCATTAATTTAATAATGCAATAGTCCCCCAATGTAGATTCAACTGTTTCTCAGGATGACAATATAATTCCATCAAAATCATACAAATCAAAATAATTTGCCATTTTGTGATTTTAAAATTGTGGTAAATGAAAAGGATTTGTAAGATACACTTCTAGAATATTTCGTATGGTGTATCCACCACGGTCGATGAGTTGGTATAGGTGAACCTCAGCCCCGAGACTGATCTAAAACGAACATTGGTCCGTGTAGCCATGTATGTAGAAGAGTACAGAAATTATGTGAGTTTTTTAAAGTATCATAGAGATATATCCGACTAGGTTTTTGGTGATATTATAGTATAAGATCCTAAGGTCACCATTCACCACCTTGGTATCCTAATAATCCATCGTTGTTTTAATATCACACTTAGATAGATGCATCTTTATCATTGTGACATGGTCAAGGAAATGGTTGATAGTTTCATTAAATTCAAAATTTTCAAGGATGTAAAGTACCCAAAATTGATAGAACAAGTATTTCTCCTATAAAAGTATAAAATAAATATCTGTGTTTTAATTGACATCATATATCTCAACTGTCACTATCTAGACGATGATTTTCCCCTTCCTGTGTTAGAGTTGTTTATTGTCGCTTCCTTTGGATTCCAAGATCTATCCATCATGTATGGGTATAACTGATATAATAAAATCCAAATGGCCATCTAGGATGAATATTCTACTAACATTAGTGAAAAAAAGGTAATTATTTTTACCAAGTAATTCCATTTAGTCATAATAATGAATTTTCCACCAATCAGCATGGCATGAAATGCATAATCGTGTTGATCCTTGTGACATTTGTGGAGTTCTATGTAGATGATTTGGTGGTCAAATTACTTCTATTTTAAGACCATATGAGAGACCATGAGAAAGCATTCTCCTTCCTACAATCCCGCCATGTGAAGACAAACCCAAGAAGTGTGCCTTCGAGGTTACCTCTAGAATGTTTCTTAGCATTGTCATTAGATATAAAGGATTTGAGATTGATCCAAAGAAGATCAAGGACATCGGTTCGATGCTCCTCTGAGAAACATTTATGATCCATGTATATTTTAAGGACACCTTGCCTACATTTTAAATTTCACTGTGAATCTAGAAAGCAAGTGCAATCCATTTTCTCAAATCTGGATAAAAGTTGTCAACTAGTAGTGGGATGAATATTGTCATGAATATTTCGAGGAGATCATGAAATGCCTTCTACAACCATTGGTTCTGATAAAACCCATAAATGTAATTTCACTAGTCTTTTATGTGACCACCCTAGAATGGTCCCTCAGTGCCCCTCTCACTCAGAAGAACAATGACATGATGGAGACCAATTTATACAATATATGTTGCGTGAATCCCAATTCCGAGAAAAATATTCATCTATTGTGAAGTGATATATCGTGCATGTATTCACAGTCCAAAAAATTAGAAATTATCTATAGAACCATGATATACCACTTTTGTATCAGGTAGACCCATTGAAATATTTTCTGAACATCCCAATGTAGAGAGATATCTAGCTCGGTGGGTAGTGATCATTCATCAGTTTGATTTTAGTTTCATTCCAAAAAATGTTGTCAAGGGTCGGAAACTATAAAACATTTGTTCCAACCATCTACCCCAAATAAATGCCTCTATAATATGATTTCCAAGATGAGGAAATATTCTCAATGGACTAATTTGGTTTTTGATGGCAGATTCACCTCAATGGTGGTTCATGAATCCATACCAGTAGGAGACTCAATGATCCTAGGATTAACAGAGTGGTCCTAGGTATCATCTTCACATCATATACATTGGTTTTCCATCAATATTCATTCTTTATATATATATTCAACCCCAAAAATGAGTCAATGTATTAGTCCCTTATCACTGGTCTTGAGATAGCCCTTGAGATTTATTTTACACACATTCAAGTGAAAGGGGACTCTTAGCTGGAATTCAAGAAGATTGATATTGACTATGTAATTAGGAAGTCAGAGCATGTACCCCATCTAGAGTAAAATCTATAGATAATGGCCCATTTCCATTCAAGGCCTATGACAATTCATGTATCCTGACCAAAAAATAGTTGAGATGATACTAAGGCCAAACTGGAAACATCTCATATAGAGCCTGACTAGGATGATTTGATCATCGATGTGGCACATCGAAAATTCATCCCTCTTGCCACTATAGATGATGATATCTAGTAGGGATGTGATATCACCACTAGTTCATCCACATAAGGACCTATACATCACCCTATAACATTACAGGAAGAGACCTTGGATTGGAAAACTACATTTAACGAGCACTTCCAATAGAGAAATCTCCATAAATATAGAGCCAAACAAGAGAAAAAAAATCATCGCACTGTTCAGTTCACTCTATTCAGTGGTCATAACCAAGATAAAGTCATCTAAATATGTGGATTTCATGGGGCTCTCCTCTGTTTCACTAAAAATAATAGATTCCCTAGGGTCTGTAAGAAGTTCATGTAGGTTCCTTTGGTGAACATCAAGTAGGGTCGAAACACTCTCATCAGATCTGTAGGATCAACTACATCCGGTCCACTATGTTCCATGACTGTATTAAGCTTTCCAAGAGGTTCTACACATGCATGATCCATTCTAATTTTGTTCATCAGCTTCACGAGCCTCTCCATACTACCAAATACTAAATTTCATTTATTGTGTGGGGAATCAATGTCATGGGACCATATCGACAATCAATTCCTCTCCAATGCATGTTTGTCTTGACCACTATGATTTTCTTTTCCAAGTGGTCATAGGCCAATACACTCAATGAATTTATGGCCCATTCTATCAATGAATTCACGAGCACTAATATCACACACTAATTTGGAGTCCCTCATGTTCACCCCACTGATAACAGCCCCAACATTCATGATGCGAAGAAGAACAAATTGAAATCCATATTCAACACCTGTTCTAATCATTTATATTGCTATCACATGAATGAAAATGGGAAAATCAAGGTTTTGAAGAAAAATACTCTAACATCTTGAATATAATGGTTGGACAGAATAAGAAAGTTTGTTTGGAAAAACTCCCAAACCCTCTCTGGGATTACCATAAAACAACTTTTAATTACTCTCGAGTGACTCATTATTCTTTTATGTATGAACATGAGGCATCTCTGCCCATCGAGATCCAATTATAATTTCTTTTTAAAACCATCAATGATCAAGAGATGGTAGAAAAGGTAGAAGAAGTTAATATGGATAATCTAGAATCACATGATGAGAATATGCTCCAGGCCTATCCCAATATGGAAATCCATCAGAATAAGATAGAATGAGATTTCAATAAGAAATTTCATCATAGTTCATTCCTTTAACATGACATGGAATTGGAATTGATGACACCCATGATACTAGGTTGGAAGCCACCCAAGAAATAAACCAAATGGGAGGGACCCTATATCATTCAAATAGTTTACTCGAAAGGTGAAAACAACATTTTCACAACAGATGGTGAGAGTATTTCTCCTCCCAAAAATGCCATATTAATCATACAGTAAATTCCATGACTGAGCTATATCATCCAGAATGATGAAAAATAGAAAATAGTAAGCATACATCAAGGTATGACCTCTACAACATGAAAATAATATCTCAGTGTCCTTACCATATGATGTTAAACTGAATGGAATTTGAGAACTACATATGGCATGATTGCCTTTCTCGGGTAATTTTTAGTATCTCCTAGACATTTCATCATTATGTCCATCCCTATGTACAAAATATTCATACATCATTTAGGACTCTCAACCAAATTATTCCCAGTGAATGTGGAGAATTGTGGACAACTTTTCTCCTCATTCACATTCGTCTTACAACTACCATGAAACATATCCCCTTCAAGGATCTCTTATTTTTCCTCACATCTTTACCACATGACGTTAAACTACACAAACTTTTGATAACTATTTATGGATTCATTACAATTGTTATGGGACATTTACAAATTCCCAAAAAATCCATCTTCTGGTCTAGACACAAGTTCTTATTCCCCTTCTATATGACCGCTCAGTCTCAGTTCTCTATAGATATGGTGTGTGCGACGTGATGTGAACTGATTATGTCCTCATTCATATTGAGTTAATTTTCCATTCCTTGAACATATTTTTTGGGTTTCCTCTTCATTTTTATCATCCAAAACTCATGATGTTGAACTACACAACATTTCATGAACTATGTGTTTCTAGATTCATGTCTTCATCGTATAAGTAGTAATATCTAAACAATTTTTTGTTAGGTCCATCCTATCAAATAATTACCTATCCATGATCCCTAACTATAAGTTTATTTCTCTTTGAGGGTTGAATATGGTGTGTTGTGTACTTCTTTTTCCCAAATTCACATCTTGATTACAACATTTACACAGTGTGCCCCCCCTACGAAACATTCACCATTCCACTTGTGTCCTTACTGTATGTTGTAATGTACATCGAATTCTAGAACTAGTTATGGTTTTATTTCAATCCATATTGGAAACATAGGAACTTCAAGACAATTATCTATCAATTCCAACCCTATGTTCCTCATTTTCAGTCTTACTTCTTGAAATTCATTTTTTAATCATGTGGTTTGATCTAGAAACATTTAGTCTCTATTCACCATGGGTTTACGATAGCCTCACCATGTCCCTACCATATGAATGTTTCCATAATCTTTATTTCCCTACCATAGATTTCATACTATATATAATTCTAAAACAATTTTTAGATTGATTCTTAGCCAAATGGGAATCATTGGAATGCCTAGATTTTTTATCCCTAGGTCCAGCCAAAACTCCAAAAAGTTTATGTTTCATTTAGCCGATTATCCCTAATACTTATGGGATTTCATGGTGTGGCATGCAGGCTACCCTTTCTTAATTCACACAATTTTATAATTTCCATACCTTTTTAACCGCATTTGGGACCTAGACATCTTCCATTATTACTATATTATGTTTAAATTCAAAACATCTTCAGAATGATTTATTGATTTATTCTTATCATTATGGGATAGGTAGTAATGATAAGTCAATTTTTCTTCAGGTCTATCCACACATCCATCAAAACATTTTCCCTATTTTCTTCACTCATATTCTCAATTCATTCACTCTTAATTGGTCCCCTTGATCCCTTTTTTACCCCACCAATTTAATCACATTCACTACGGTAAGGGGCCTAGAGTATTGGATTTTGTATAGGCACAGGCTCATTAAATTTCCACACTTTAAACGTCCTATCAATTAGGTCTCCAAAATATTTCATAGTTGAAGGGACCCCCAATGTTATATGGATGTTATACCTTATGTATCACAAACCGTTTTGGGGAAACATCCTAGAATATCTTGGAATAAATTTAAGAGAAGTCCTTCATCACAAATATGGTTAGTGGATAACCCTCACCTATTTGTTCATATCCCAGGTCACATGATATGACTGTCGTGTTATGAGTAAAGTCATAAATTATCTTCCAACATAATGAAAACCAAATTTTTCACTAAATTTTGGTTTCATGATTCACATGCCTTTCCATTTCCCCATGTTCTAATGGAGCTTTGACACCCTAGATGGTATCCCTTTGTGTATGTTTTTACATTGAGAGGATGAAACAAAATCATGGGGTCATCCTTGACTCCACACCATTGTTCCCTACCATTATCTTTTATGTGCTGTAAATATCTTCCCTGCTAATCTTTCCCACACCAAGCCTAACACATATGGGATTATAGATTTGGGTAATGTTTCTACCGTTATAGAATAACTGAACTTCCCTATGGTCAATGATCTACAACAATAAACTTGGATCTCATGTGTCCTTATCATATGATGTTATGGTACAACATTTAATTCAAATATGTGCACTTGTATAATAACCCATTGTATAATGTTTTTGATCTAGAGGACGTTTCCCCTAGGGCTTTTGCCCTTTACCAATACACATTATAGAACTACTTTTGGATTGATTTCCATCCTTAGGAGATACATAGTGATTAAGGGTTACTTTACCTCTCAATGCAGCCATAGAGTCATGAACCTTTATATTTCCTTCATGGTAGGGTTTTTTCACTTTTGAAAGGTGTTGTTTGGTGTGTACTTATTGTTTCCCATTCATGTCGGATTATGTACCACACCACACATCTCTCATTTGGGGTCCCCATGTCTTAGTTGTATGAAAATAACCTACAATGCAACATAAATCCACACTGTATGATATTAAAGTACATAAATTTAAAGAGCTACATATGGTTTCATTACTTCCCTCACATGATATATTGGGACACTTGAGCATCTTGCCTCAAGAATAGCCATGTGTTAATTATCTCTTTCATCCCTACTCTGTTAATTATAACCCAAATTATATGATCCAGAAATTGGAATACCGTGCTTAAGTAACATGACATTAAACTATTATATATGGCCCATGTGGGATGAACTTAATCAATATTCAACATCCTGATAATATGACAATAAACTATTTCATTCATCGTCCTTACCGTATGATAATAAAATGTTTGATTATCATCCTCAGTTGCATGATGTGAAACTACTATCCATCCATGTTCCTTACTTGAGAGGTCCTTTTTTGAAATAGGTTTTATCCTATTTCAGTCCGATTCATACACCGAATGTGCTTTGGTTATATCAATGTAGATTCATAATAGTTGGACTCTATTTGAACAACCCATCACTCCATCTACATACATTATGTGCCGTTTTTTTGAAGATTCACCCTTGATCACATCTAGGGGGACACCATAAAGGTCTTTTCCAATGCCACTTTGGATCAAATACCATCCTGGGAAAATGTTTCATAGGGCATCAAAAAATATTTCCCTTTAGGCCTCATGTTTTTGAATGCAGTCAGCAGTTAACCCTTGTTTCATTGTCCCCCTTATTGACTAGTGATATATGTTCTAAATTTTGATTAAGGCCCCTAGTTATCATATATTGGCTCTCCATTGTCACTCTGTTCCAATTCGGGAGTATCGTAACTTACCACACAAATTTTACTTGGTTTGAAGAGATTTTAACATACCCAGTGTTACCCTGCTCGTGTACTTGGGCACATTAATAATGAATAGATAGCAATTTTGAGAACCTTACACTTTAATCATTCCCTCTCTAAACCATGAGTATTAAATATTTATTTGGAATTATCATACACATAATAGATGATAACATAGTCTGCCCTTGTTTGTCACACTGGGAATGACCCACATGAGTTTAGCGATTATTCACTATTTAATTTGTATTTATGATCGAGATACACAAATTAAAACAAGAATGAAAAAAAATATAATCATCCAAATAGTTTATTATAATAATAAAAATGATTGTAATATGTTTCATATGTTAATCGAAAAAAAGAACCTTATGGGTGAACAACTTCAATGGACTACTTCAGTACAACCACCTTATTACATGTAGCATCAAGGATGGCCATCTTCTTCCAGAGATCCCATTATTCATCAGCAGAAATGGAGTGGAGTATGTTGGATATAACCTGAATTTTCTCCAACTCAACTTGGAATTCCACCATTTATTAGGTTTCCTTAACTTCTAACTCTCTGGCTTCTCCGAACTGCGATTTAAACCATTAAATGAGCTCGGAAAGGCCTGCGATAAATGTATCCCATTAATTTTTAGGCACTTCAAGGAATTATACATCATGCTCAGCATCATGAATCTATTGGATATTCAGTAATTACATTATAAACCATGTATAATTGTATCATTGTATAATATTCCACATCTTCTCAGCATAATAATCATATATTATTATATACAAGCTGGTAGAATGAACCACTATGTTTTAGATAATGTTAAACCACATGCAAAGTGACCTCATGTGACTCAGCCATTATACTTTTGGTTGAATCAGGTTTTGTTTTATAAACATATAGGCCTCGTACCATGTCATGTTTTCCTATTCGTTGGATTCAGGTTGATAATCATCCACCACCTTGGGATCTGTGGTCAGGTACTCAGGAGAAATTGAAAGAAGTTTTACCGAAGGGTCCTCCTATTTGTATTATCTATGAGGGGATGGAGATTATAATTCACAGGAGACCATCTTGATCACCTCTTATTCAAAAATTGTGCATCCACTAGTCTGATTCTCAACCATACTAGTAAGTTCAATTCTTATTGAAACTTCATGTTCACTAGTTGTCAGAGCTGGTCTAGTATTAATGGTTAGTTATGAGTAGATTGGTGTAATCCCTGGTGGGTCTCCCACAAAAGTTGTAGACTCATCATTTTTCTAAGATTCCAATATTCTTATAAATTCATAGTGAATGGGAACCTTGGCTAGCTATGTTCTCCAATAACTGATGATGTCCTATAGATATTAAGACATTTAAGAGTTATGAAAAGTATTATCGAGTGCTTAAATCGTTGTAATAGCTATAGCAATTGGATATCCCATAGTTCTTATTATCATGATGATTATTAGTGGATCCTTCTGGATAGATGGAACATCTCAAGGCTCTATTTTCATTATTTTAGCTCTCTAATTGGCTCACCGCTGACAACTACAAGCATGGTTGGCCCTCCACCCACCTTACTCATGGAAAGTCATCTTCCCAACTCTGTTTCAAATAAATGTTCATTGATATGTCCTTCCTCATCCATTGGTACATTATCATCCCCCATAGAGGGAATATCTTGATATCATAATCGATATTTTCTAGAATGGGGAAGATTTTTGTTAGTGTATTTGAGTTCTGAAAAGATAAATACAAGTAGAGAATAAAGTTTAGAGTCACCTCCAGTTGTTTGGAATGTTCCGCACAAGAGCCTAGAATTTATAAACACTGACATGGGATTCCATGGCCGGACACTATCCCATGAGGTCTCTCACATCCATATCCCAACCCACCAGGTCCATCACCTCCATCCTCCCTTTCTCACTCTTCTTTTTATTTTTCTCTACATCCATCTCTTTCTCTTTATTCTTCTTCTTATGCGTCATCGACATCACCGTCTTCCACAACTGGTGCTTTCTTGGGGTCATTCTCTAATAAGAGATTAACTTTCACTATGAGAGGTGGATCTTCATAACTACTCTAATGGAATACATAAATGTCCACAACTGTCATGTATGAATGTTGGTGATGAATGCCCGCCATGTCCACCACCTAAATACGCCAAATTATTGAAATGTCGATTCCAATGAGCACTAGTTTATGTGATATGGCTTCTAGACATAGATTTTGATGATGGGTCCTCGAATAAGAATATAGGTATGGAGAAATAGCCTTCCAGATGGATGTATGAGATATCCTAGTTTCTCTCTAAGACATTCCATATCTAGTCCATGAGGTCAAATATTGGATCACCACTATTCGGAAGATGGATCCATAGTTTAACATTATGACACTCTCACCATAGAGGTTCCATATTGTTTCGGCCTAACGATATGCCTCACCTCTAGTATCACTTCCCCAGTATCACCCAGTACAGTCTCTTATCATCAAGACCCTACTGTTTCTACCATTATCTACTGAATATGTTGCTCCAGAATCTCTTATGGATTTGACGCTATATATTGGTCAACATAATCTATTGATAGTCGTAAATTAACATTAGTGGGGAAAAATTTAATTCCCTCATCAATGTTAGTAGTCATGAACATGATCCATTTTTTTCGAAGGTTGTTGGGTTACCACTCATCCCTAACCCCTATATATGCTTTATTTGGTATCAGTTTCCAGAACCCAAACATCCTTGAAAATGATGAACTTACATAGGGTACTCAGAAGATCTTCCTGTTGGTCTGGGCTACTATCACACCACCCCTGAGGCCTTGTAGATACTCTCTCTCAACTAGTGGTCCTCAGTCATCATCGACCATCTACCCAGTCATAGTGAGAAAGTGGTGGAAGTTGAATTCTGAATTGTTTGTTGTTACTATGTTTGATTCCCACCTCATTGAGCATCAATGGATGGATTCCATTAATTTTTAGTAATGAATGAGCATACCACCACCTGGAGGATAGACGATGTTTTAGAATTCATACCCAACCTAGTGGGCTGCAACCCAGTCATGAAGAATATTAATTGTTTTGCATACTTTCCTAGGCATACATCCTCTTGAAATCCAACCCAGAATGTGGTACAGCCTGGCCAACATAGGCACTCCCAAATTGACCTTGTTCTTGGAGTCCAAAATCGTGGCCATTCCCAATGTCCATAGGAAGACTCCCATTAATTTCCCCAAACTAGAAGCATCCACCAACTCAAAACTTGGAAAGGAACCCAGCATATTTCATATTCGGGTACAAGATTTTATTTACGCCAAATTTTAATGATTCGTACTCGCATGCTTCTAGGGCAATTTAATATGATCATATTTTACAATAATGTGGTGCGTTTCAGAATGGTATTCCTCTCCCAATAATATTCACTACCTTTTCTTGTTTAATAAATAGAATGAACCATCCCAGATAGGATATATCATTCAGGATGAAAATTATTTTTTAGATTCTCTTTATTTAACTACAATAGATGCAATGTCAAATTGGGGGTGTACATAATATATCTCCATACCTGTTCAATTGGATGGAACATATCATATTATTACCTTTTAGTGTAATTCCCCCAATATAATGGATGTAACTAAGGCTGATACTGACCTCATAATGTTGAAGGTTGAAATTATATTTGTAAGGAGACCACTAGTTGAACAGTTATGGAAGCTGTTCTTATTAACTGTAGAAATGGAACATGGATGTACACACATCGTCAAACAACATGATGTGTCGACGCTCCACCATAAACACCTCAAATATCTAGAATACCCAATATTCACATTCTATTTCACTCTTGATGTTTCCCCAAGACATAAATCCCATTCCAACCAAAATTTTGTCCCATCAGTGGTATTACTCCTAGAAGTGATTGCATAGTGAGCTGGGGATTTCTCAAGAACTAGATTGCCCACCAAAATAGTCATAGTATTTAGAATCAGGATGTAGATAACAATGGTCGGATTTTCCCTAGATGGTTGATCATTTTTCATAATGTTGTACTACATAAATATATCTTCTCTCATTACCCATGATCGTGAAGTATTAGTCTCAAAATTGTGCATTAAAAGCACTTCCAAAAGAAAATTGTTCCACAATAGAAGGCTATCTCATAGAACATAATATTTTTGAACATGTGTGAACTTTACAATGAGAATATGAATATTGGGAATGACTCTTCTCACGTGAAAAAATCTGTGGGATTATGATAATCTCGGCCATCCATGTTGCAGTAGCATTTTCTCTCTCAACATCGATCTATTTAGCATCCATTTCCATAAGATCTAAAAACTCACAGAGGTACATGAAAGATAGGTTGTTGTGTTGATGTGAAAGATAGATGGTTGTCCATAATATGGACATTATACACCAAAAAATCATACGTACCATGTTCCAGCAAGATTTGTTAGTGGAATGAAAGATCCCACAGTTGCGTCCAATGCACTGATCGAACTCCATATATTTTGGGTAGAACTGATTATCATTGACACGAGAGAAAAAAATCACCTATCGTACGTGAAATTAATGGTTTAGAGAATTTTAAACTATTCTTATTTATAGGCAAAATCTATTTTTTCCATTCTTGTGGATATGTTTTGCACGCTGAATCATCAGTTTTTGATGCAAAACCAAAACTTGATTATATTCAATGGAAATACCCTTGTAACCCAACATTCTAGTTCTCCATTCAGCTCAAAATGATAAGGGGGGACTTGTAGGCACTGAATTATTTTTAAGGTTTTGAAACATCATACTTAATAAAACTAAATATATATTGTCAATAAGCGAATGATCTCAAGACTCCCGAGGGAGGTGAACAGAAGATTTGAGGTCGGAATGGATGATTAAAATATATGTGCAAGATCTTGTGTTCCAAATATGAATACATTTGGATTCTTTACCATTGTCATACCAAACAATTTCTAAGTCAGAGGTGCTAAAGAAAGCATGATGTCACTTAAGAAAGTATAAAACAGATATGATATTTTTCACCCAATGTGACATCAAACAAAACATCCACACTAGATGGCTATCACACCATATCTGATGTTTTTTTCCAATAAATAAAATCATACCCCCCAAATTTCAAGGACTAGTTTAGAAGACAACATGTTATTCAGATGCTCGTAAGACAACCCTTCCATGATAGTGTAAAATATCTGGCCCCATTGTATTGGATCTTGGGAGATAGGTCACCCATGGGTCCTCCTTTTGGTTGGCCTACTAGGGATTGAACCTCTCCCATTTTTTTACAAATGTAATTTTTTGTGAAAAATAGCTTTCTATGGTGTAGGTTTTTCCTTGTTCTATAGAAATATTGTGTGCAGGATTCCATCATCCACATATCCTTTCATCTTTCCAGAAAACTGTCCATTTTTTCAGGCAAACCCCTCATGTTACATGCAAGAATTCAATCTTATGGGCACCCCATCCTATGCTTTCCAAGTGTTTTCCTTATCCTATGGAACAATGTCTGATCCCCACTTATAGGAAACACCCCCATATTGTGTGCACTTCCACTATGTGGCCCTCTCGACTAACAAACTATGATTTCATTTTCCCAAGAGTGATGTTCAATGTTTTGTTTCCCAACCTAATACTTCATCACATAGGTATGCTAATAGATATTTATTATTTAATTAATTATGATAATGTGGACCCCTCAATGGATCTCTCTACCACCCCATTAAAATTATGCATTTCTTGTGCCTTCCCATCCACATGTGTAGGTTGGTTAAAGTTATGTATGTCCGAGGGGTGAAAGGGAGTCCTCATAATCAGAGATGTAGGATGATAAATATCCAAGACAAACCACAACCTCATCAACCGACATTAATCTAGGATCACTACATGAGAGATAAACCCTATAGGACCATGAATGGGCTGGGCACCAGGGCCCACTCAGTCAACTTCTCCCGCTGTGATTTTTCTCCATGTGTACTTTAGAAAACCTTCATGTAAGACCCAACATTCATTAATAGGGTGCCCCAAATACGATGGACATATCCCCCTAATACTGTAACACCCCAAGATTTCATAGTGTGTTATTTCTTCAAAATAATTCAATAACTTGCACTACACACAACAACGAGTTCAATCACACCATGACTTACAAAAAAAAGCCATTCAAAAGAGGTTATGGATAGTATTATCTAAATTTTAAACTTTATATAATCATTATAATTTTAGAATCCATATTATGAGTTTCTTAGATATAATGCAAGAACAAATTCATTTTCAGTATTGCACTTTTATCAACTTTTAATAGTGAACCCTTTTTAAATACAATATTTTAAACTTTTTGACTAAATGGGGACATCAAAAATTTAAAATGAAACATCCCAAGCTTCCACGGTACGCTTTCTTTGAATAATACAGTAGCGTGTGTTGTACGCAGCCTTGAGTTTTAACACACACCACAACCAATCAAACTAGCCGTTATGAATAGTAATACCTACTTTTTGAAATTATATATATATTTTATATTTTATAATGGACTTCATTTCTAGATTCGGAATATCAAATTTACCCTAAGGTGAAATTTTGGTACTTTTCGGATAACTTTCATATTTTGATGAATAGTGAAAATTACTAAATTTTAATTAAAAACAACTTTTTTAATCAAAATAATTAATAGTGATAAATTATTAATTTGAGTGGTTTTAAAGTATATTTAGAATATATTTTTACCATTTAATATAATATTGGTCATTGTACATAATTTTACAATTAAACCAAACATAAACAAGTGTCAATCTTTTGATAGTTATTACCTCTTAAAAACACGCTTTTTGTTTTGACAGCGGGAATTAATTTTAATTTAATTTCTGCCACTTATGTGTTTTGAATTTAGAAAAATGGATTCCATATTTGGAATCAGGATGTCCAAATTGTTTAAATAGGTAACTTTTATTTTTAGACATTTTGAATAATTACTGTGGTAAATATTTTATTTACCATGGTTAAGGGTAAATCTGGTAAATAAGGGTTAAAAAATAATATTATAATAATACAAAATTAACCTAAAACGTGTCCTAACCTTATTGGTGGACACATACCCGACCATGAGCATCCTTGGGTCAATTTGGGGACCCCTTGTATCCACTTGTATGTGGTAGGGACACTTTATATTAATAAAGTTAAAATAAAAATAAAAATGGAATAAGCTGACATCTTTTAGAAGAACAATTTTTACATAGGGTTATACATGTTGGATTTTCGATTATAAATATTCATTAGAAAGATAAAAGGATTTCCTACATAATGATATTTTATTTATAATTTTTAGACATCAAATAAGTTAAATTATTAATGACACAATAATGATGCAATGTTTACCTCATTAATAAATCATTTAAATAAATAAGATTATAATGATTAAAATATTATCTAAAACCTTTCCAATTCATATTGGTTGATGTTATTTAGAATATGAGTCATCTTATCTTCAACCTCAATGATTTTTGGACCATTACAAACCAAATATAATTATATTATAAAGTAATACTTTCACTCTTTCCTAAAGAGCCCCTCTTCTCCCTTATAAAAGGAGACCACTTCTACTCATTCCTCACACCTCTCAAGCCACTTGGCTCGTCCAAACTCTGCCCAACTAAGCTCCCCACATCCCTCTCCTCCTCCTTGAAGCTTCCACTTAGGCAGAAAGCATTTCAAGAAGTCCTTTGGTTCCAACCAAAGTGAGTTACCTAAATTAAAGGTAACGATTTCTCTTAAATTATTTTCATTTATTTTGCTTCTCCAACCCCCAAACTCTTTTTATTTCCTTTCTTTTGTAACAACAACAGTATCCTCAATATACTAGGATGTTGTTATAAGAAGGATTCAAACTACACATACACAAAACTCCATCTAATGGATGATGAACATAATGTTTCTGTGGATGGCAAACTAACGCCTCACGAAACGATGATTGTTCAAATACATCTTACCGCCTCTCATGGTGGCCATTATGATGGCACTATAATTAAATATGATATTAATGATATATATTTTATATATAAGCTTCTGTAATTCCATTTTATTTCATACCATTATTCGTTTCATGTTTTATATACATACGATAATTTCATTTGAGGAAGTGCGGACTACCGCCCCCTTAAAATGATATGACTCGTTCATACCACACATGGAACGTATAAAGGATGGTGTTAATGAACTTAAGTAACATATATAAAATATTATATTATACTGGAATAGTAATATACCTATGTATCATTTGGATTCAATTCTTTTAAAATAAAAATTAAATGGAAGTAGCGTTCGTGCGTACGTACGGACTACCGTCTCCACGAACGCGGTGAGATCCATCCTCCATCGTATCCATTGATGTATTATTCTCATTTTAGGGTTAAAAATAATGTTAATATCATTCTGATTATGAATAAGATATAATCTATCAATTACAAACATGTCTTACGTAACCAAACATTTAAGAAGAACGAATCGATTATCACCCGAAACGACGATAATACTAAGATATTATTAATAAAGCAATGTTAAAAGAACATATATGATATCATATTAATGTATATGATTCTTGTATAATTTAATAACAATTATTTCACCATTATACAGGAGGTTAACCTACCCCAACCAAGGAAAAGTACAAGGTAAGGGATTTTTCTTATCTCACATTCAATTCTGTGAGATTTCCATTGTTCGCTACTAAATTATTGAAAGTGGTGTATTGTGTACTTTCATTTGATATATATTATCATGATTCACTTTATATTCATGTTATTCTGTAAATAATTTGTTGGTTATTAACTTTTGGCCATGCGACTCAGTTGATTAACGTGGTAAGGGGTTTTCATCTCACTCCTTATTCCCGTGAGATTCATGCCATATTGCCACCATTACCTTTTGTGTGGTGTATGTACTGACCATAATTATATTCTTTGTGTAATACACTCTAATTTATGTGTACTTACATATTCATTGTATGATACCTATTTCATGGGTTGTATGTTTCATAAGTTACCAAACTGGTAAGGGTTATTTCACAATCTCTTCATTATCCGAGGTTGTTTATACGTAATAATCTACTGGGATATCGTTATCATCCACATCCATGTTTTTTCAAAATGTATTTCAAAACATTTTTAATATTTAAAAGAATATGGGTTAAAGTCATTTATACCCTTGTTTGACTTTTTATAAGAGGTTTATAAGGGAATATTTCTGTCGTTTTCCAAACAAGGTGCTTTTTAACCTTTTCGACAGAATTAAGATAAGAATGTTTTTTTTAACTTATATGGCGGGTGCGGTTATTTTCCGCCGTTATAAAATCGTCAAAGCGTCCCTTAAAAGCTTATAAGATTATTTTCAAAGAAAATGTTTGATTTTATATGGATCTTAAATGATTTCAAAATAAAAGGAGATATTTCTTTAAAATGAATTTTGATTTCATCTATGTCAACATCCTTTGATGGGTTTTAAGATTATTTGAAGTTGATTTATTATGATACAAAACTTCTATATTGTTTTGAAGGTTTTGTGATATGTTTGACTGTGGATTTTCTATTTTTATACCATTCATAGTTTATGGTGAAAGTATTGACATTTCATATGCTAGTTCCAATAAGAATGTTTATGTTATATTTCAATCTTTACTTCATATGAATGTGTTGGACAAGTATGTTCCAGGTTGGGGACTGGTTAAAGTAAGCCCTCCAGGTTAGGGACTGGTAAAAGTAAGCCCTCCGGGTTGGTGTCCGGTTATTAGAGGCACTCCGGGTTGGTGTCCGGTTATTAGAGGCACTCCGGGTTGGGTTCCGGTTACAGTTAGCCCCAAGGTCTTGGGACGAGGCCTTGAAAAGTAATTAAAGTTTAGCATTATGCATTCCAACATTATGAAAGTGGTTATTGATTTTGCATGTGATTATTCGATTAGTAGAATATCCATGTGAATAAGTAAATGGAATTATCTAATTTTATTTATGCCATACTATGTTAAAAGTTCATGTTTAAAAGGCTTTTGTTTTAGTTATACATTGCCTTAAATGTTTATTCTTATTTATGAAAGTCTCCGCTATATTGTTATCCTTACTGGGCATTTGAGCTCACCCCTTTTCTATGTTTTATTTTTCCCAGGAAGTGGAGAAGTAAATTATGAATGACCTGTAGGGATATTATGAGGGGATTATAGTGTGGACTGTGGAAACATTATGTTGTTGTAGTAGTTTTTCATTTTATGATGTAATGTAAAACTTATGAATATATCTAGTGTTTCCAAGGCTACTAAACCAATCGGTCTTTCGAGATTTGATCTTTCTTGTGATCATGCCAATGTTATGTAATAATGCACCGACTCTGGGTAACTAGGGTCGGGGCGTTACAGTTGGTATCAGAGGAAGTTTAGTACAAACCTTGGAAGCTAGATTTAGATAAACTCTGATTAGAGCACGTAGACCTAAGACGAACTTTGAGGATTAGTATAGAATAACTTCCTAGAATTTTGGTATTGTAGAGATTTTTTGAGTTTTCCGAGCAATACATCCCTGTCTGGATACGAGCAGGTAGAGGCGGCTCTGGCACAGATGTACCTAGGGGTAAAACCCGAAAACACCGCTTTGAGCTAGACTCGAACAGGAACTGGTGCACGACAACGGGCCTTGCTGCACTCTTGGTTACGACACTCCCGGGGGATATGCTTAGGATAACTCTCATTTTCTTTACAAATCATTATGAAGGGTTTATGAGTATATACTTCCTCAAAGAAAACATTTTTATGATTATGGATTATATCCATAAATAGTTCAATTTATGTTAAGTGTTTTATAACTATGGGATTATGTATTTTGATTCATAAACTGATCTAGTGTATGCCATTGTTTAGAAATGGCGCCCAGTAGAAGGAATGAGACCTCCAGAAATGCACATGATCCAAAGAGAAGGAAGGATCATATCTTTCCTGGTCTTAAGCTAGAATTTATAAGAGAAATAGTCTCCCATGTATTATCATCATATGAAGAAATAATATCATGTGTTGATAAGATAAGTAAAGAGTTTACTGAGTCTTATGGCTTTGAAGGGAAGCAAGAGAAGAAAAGGATAGAAGAGAGAAAGATGGATAAAGGGAAGAGGGAAAAGAAGAATTTTCCCATATGTGGTAACTGTGGAAAGAAACACCCTGGAACTTGCCTGAAAGGAATGGGAGTTTGTTATAAGTGTGGAGGAAAAGGGCACAAAGTACGTGACTGCAAGGGTAAGAAAATGGTTTTAAATGTACAATGCTTCATTTTCAAGGAGTTTGGACACTACGCGAACATATGCCCCAGTCATCAGACTATGCCGCAAATGATGCTATTGGATAATAATCAAGTTATGATACTACCACAGATGAAGAGGAATGATTAGAGTTCTTATTTTGATTATGTCAATTGAGTGTTGTATCAACAATGTACTTGTTATAATAATTATGGAGTATATAAGGATTGTACTACAGTACTATTTCATTAAGGACTTGAGATTGTGTGGAACAAAGAAAAGTGACTCAATAGTAGGATAAATTTTTGGAAAATATATGGTTGAGGGAATGATAAATCATAATATAGTTCTGATACTGAGGTAGTGATTTTGGAATAATATGTGATTGTTTTGGATAAATTATATTGGATATTCTTGACTACCCTGGAACTGATTAATGATTTGTATATTCCATCATTGTTGGGGTTTAAAACATTTTTGGATTAATGAAGTATATCCAGCATTCTATATGGAATAAGGGAGCATGAATGTAATCAATAAGGAATATGGTAATACATGATGAAGGTATTCATATTCTATTACGGGGTAAAAAGGATCTATATTATGTTTACCTTCCTTATAAATGTTGGACTGTGAGTTTAGACAGAAGTATTTTGGATAGTTCTAGTTTGGATTAATTTGGATTGTTATAAAAGGACAACCCGGAGGTCGGGCGGCAACCCGTCACGTCCGGCAAGGCTGCGAGACTTGAACCCACAACCGAAGGGTGAAAAGGGTGTATCACCTACCACTATCCCACGAGATTTCCTGGATTAAATAAAGTAGTTTTTTAAAAGATCTGGTAGATGAATTATAAATTCGTTTATTTTGGAACCCTCTATGAATAGTATAAATAGAATTTTTTTTTACGAGTGAATGATGAGTTTTGGTAGAAATTTATTAATTGATAAAACTCTAATTATAAACTAAGTATATCTCCTTATGATCTTAGCCAATCTCATAAATAAATTCCTCATCATTAATAAAAGGAACTTAGAACAAAAATGTTGTCCTAGATGGTACCTTAAATCATCACTAATTTATGGCTTTGGGATTGTTGGCCTTTTCACAGCCAGGTTCTCTACCACTCTCCATCAGATAATTGATGGCTAGATTTTTCTTCCATATCCATATTTTCTTACATGTAACCCTAGTATGTGTTATTTTCGGTAATCTTCATACTTTCCACTCTTTATTTAAAATAGAGGCCTCATTAATTAATTTTTCGATGTGGGATTTCAACTAAGATATTTTGAAACGTCAAAAATGTGTTATCCCAATACCCTATGTTTTGTTGAACCGATGGTATTTCAAATCATCATAGATTGATGATTTTAAGGACCTAAATTTTATACTTGTTTGTGATTGATGACCTCAATCACTACCTATAAATATTTACGTTTTTCCTCCAATTATATGTCTCTAATTGCCACCAATGTTCTCCTAATCGAGATCATAATTTGGTGGTGACCCTTTCATTTATCTTTTCCTCATATTAAGAATAAATTTTAGTAACCCAATTTCCGATGTGGGTTTTCCCATAAAGATATTTTTTATTTTCAACCTTTTATTTTCGAAGTACAATTTCAAATTGCGAGGATGCAATTTATTGAAGGAGGGGAGAATGTAACACCCCAAGATTTCATAGTGTGTTATTTCTTCAAAATAATTCAATAACTTGCACTACACGCAACAACGAGTTCAATCACACCATGACTTAAAAAAAATTGCCATTCAAAAGAGGTTATGGATAGTAATATCTAAATTTTAAACTTTATATAATCATTATAATTTTAGAATCCATATTATGAGTTTCTTAGATATAATGCAAGAACAAATTCATTTTCAGTATTGAACTTTTATCAAATTTTAATAGTGAACCCTTTTTAAATACAATATTTTAAACTTTTTGACTAAATGGGGACATCAAAAATTTAAAATTAAACATCCCAAGCTTCCACGGTACACTTTCTTTGAATAATACAGTAGCGTGTGTTGTACGCAGCCTTGAGTTTTAACACACACCACAACCAATCAAACTAGCCGTTATGAATAGTAATACCTACCTTTTGAAATTATATATATTTTATATTTTAAAATGGACTTCATTTCTGGATTCGGAATATCAAATTTAGCCTAAGGTGAAATTTTGGTACTTTTCGGATAACTTTCATATTTTGATGAATAGTGAAAATTACTAAATTTTAATTAAAAACAACTTTTTTAATCAAAATAATTAATAGTGATAAATTATGAATGTGAGTGGTTTTAAAGTATATTTAGAATATATTTTTACCATTTAATATAATGTAGGTCATTGTACATAATTTTACAATTAAACCAAACATAAACAAGTGTCAATCTTTTGATAGTTATTACCTCTTAAAAACACGCTTTTTGTTTTGACAGCGGGAATTAATTTTAAATTAATTTCTGCCACTTCTGTGTTTTGAATTTAGAAAAATGGATTCCATATTTGGAATCAGGATGTCCAAATTGTGTAAATAGGTAACTTTTATTTTTAGACATTTTGAATAATTACTGTGGTAAATATTTTATTTACCATGGTTAAGGGTAAATCCGGTAAATAAGGGTTAAAAAATAATATTATAATAATACAAAATTAACCTAAAACGTGTCCTAACCTTATTGGTGGACACATACCCGACCATGAGCATCCTTGGGTCAATTTGGGGACCCCTTGGATCCACTTGTATGTGGTAGGGACACTTTATATTAATAAAGTTAAAATAAAAATAAAAATGGGATAAGCTTACATCTTTTAGAAGAACAATTTTTACATAGGGTTATACATGTTGTATTTTTGATTATAAATATTCATTAAAAAGATAAAAAGATTTCCTACATAATGATATTTTATTTATAATTTTTAGACATCAAATAATTTAAATTATTAATGACACAATAATGATGCAATGTTTACCTCATTAATAAATCATTTAAATAAATAAGATTATAATGATTAAAATATTATCTAAAACCTGTCCAATTCTTATTGGTTGATGTTATTTAGAATATGAGTCATCGTATCTTCGACCTCAATGATTTTTGGACCATTATAAACCGAATATAATTATATTATAAAGTAATACTTTCACTCTTTCCTAAAGAGCCCCTCTTCTCCCTTATAAAAGGAGACCACTTCTACTCATTCCTCACACCTCTCAAGCCACTTGGCTCGTCCAAACTCTGCCCAACTAAGCTCCCCACATCCCTCTCCTCCTCCTTGAAGCTTCCCCTTAGGCAGAAAGCATTTCAAGAAGTCCTTTGGTTCCAACCAAAGTGAGTTACCTAAATTAAAGGTAACGATTTCTCTTAAATTATTTTCATTTATTTTGCTTCTCCAACCCCCAAACTCTTTTTATATCCTTTCTTTTGTAACAACACCAGTATCCTCAATATACTAGGATGTTGTTATAAGAAGGATTCAAAATACACATACACACAACTCCATCTAATGGATGATGAACATAATGTTTCTGTGGATGGCAAACTAACGCCTCACGAAACGATGATTGTTCAAATACATCTTACCGCCTCTCATGGTGGCCATTATGATGTCACTATAATTAAATATGATATTAATGATATATATTTTATATATAAGCTTCTGTAATTCCATTTTATTTCATACCATTATTCGTTTCATGTTGTATATACATACGATAATTTCATTTGAGGAAGTGCGGACTACCGCCCCCTTAAAATGATATGACTCGTTCATACCACACATGGAACGTATAAAGGATGGTGTTAATGAAATTAAGTAACATATATAAAATATTATATTATACTGGAATAGTAATATACTTATGTATCATTTGGATTCAATTCTTTTAAAATAAAAATTAAATGGAAGTAGCGTTCGTGCGTACGTACGGACTACCGTCTCCACGAACGCGGTGAGATCCATCCTCCATCGTATCCATTCAAGTATTATTCTCATTTTAGGGTTAAAAATAATGTTAATATCATTCTGATTATGAATAAGATATAATCTATCCATTAAAAACATGTCTTACGTAACCAAACATTTAAGAAGAACGAATCGATTATCACCCGAAACGACGATAATACTAAGATATTATTAATAAATCTATGTTAAAAGAACATATATGATATCATATTAATGTATATGATTCTTATATAATTTAATAACAATTATTTCACCATTATACAGGAGGTTAACCTACCCCAACCAAGGAAAAGTACAAGGTAAAGGATTTTTCATATCTCACATTCAATTCTGTGAGATTTCCATTGTTCGCTACTAAATTATTGAAAGTGGTGTATTGTGTACTTCCATTTGATATATATTTTCATGATTCACTTTATATTCATGTTATTCTGTAAATCATTTGGTGGTTATTAACTTTTGGCCATGCGACTCAGTTGATTAACGTGGTAAGGGGTTTTCATCTCACTCCTTATTCCCGTGAGATTCATGCCATATTGCCACCATTACCTTTTGTGTGGTGTATGTACTGCCCATAATTATATTCTTTGTGTAATACACTCTAATTTATGTGTACTTACATATTCATTGTATGATACCTCTTTCATGGGTTGTATGTTTCATAAGTTACCAAACTGGTAAGGGTTATTTCACAATCTCTTCATTATCCGAGGTTGTTTATACGTAATAATCTACTGGGATATCGTTATCATCCACATCCATGTTTTTTCAAAATGTATATCAAAACATTTTTAATATTTAAAAGAATATGGGTTAAAGTCATTTATACCCTTGTTTGAATTTTTATAAGAGGTTTATAAGGGAATCTTTCCGTCGTTTTCCAAACAAGGTGCTTTCTAACCTTTTCGACAGAATTAAGATAAGAATGTTTTTTTTAACTTATACGGCGGGTGCGGTTATTTTCCGCCGTTATAAAATCGTCAAAGCTTCCCTTAAAAGCTTATAAGATTATTTTCAAAGAAAATGTTTGATTTTATATGGATCTTAAATGATTTCAAAATAAAAGGAGATATTTCTTTAAAAAGAATTTTGATTTAATCTATGTCAACATCCTTTGATGGGTTTTAAGGTTATTTGAAGTTGATTTATTATGATACAAAACTTCTATATTGTTTTGAAGGTTTTGTGATATGTTTGACTGTGGATGTGCTATTTTTATACCATTCATAGTTTATGGTGAAAGTATTGACATTTCGTATGCTAGTTCCAATAAGAATGTTTATGTTATATTTCAATCTTTACTTCATATGAATGTGTTGGACAAGTATGTTCCAGGTTGGGGACTGGTTAAAGTAAGCCCTCCAGGTTAGGGACTGGTAAAAGTAAGCCCTCCGGGTTGGTGTCCGGTTATTAGAGGCACTCCGGGTTGGTGTCTGGTTATTAGAGGCACTCCGGGTTGGTGACCGGTTATTAGAGGCACTCCGGGTTGGTTTCCGGTTATTAGAGGCACTCCGGGTTGGTGTCCGGTTATTAGAGGCACTCCGGGTTGGGTTCCGGTTACAGTTAGCCCCAAGGTCGTGGGACGAAGCCTTGAAAAGTAATTAAAGTTTAGCATTATGCATTCCAACATTATGAAAGTGGTTATTGATTTTGCATGTGATTATTCGATTAGTAGAATATCCATGTGAATAAGTAAATGGCATTATCTAATTTTATTTATGCCATACTATGTTAAAAGTTCAATTTTAAGAGGCTTTTGTTTTAGTTATACATTGCCTTAAATGTTTATTCTTATTTATGAAAGTTTCCGCTATATTGTTATCCTTGCTGGGCATTTGATCTCACCCCTTTTCTATGTTTTATTTTTCCCAGGAAGTGAAGAAGTAAATTATGAATGACCTGCAGGGATATTATGAGGGGATTATAGTGTGGACTGTGGAAACATTATGTTGTTGTAGTAGTTTTTCATTTTATGATGTAATGTAAAACTTATGAATATATCTAGTGTTTCCAAGGCTACTAAACCAATCGGTCTTTCGAGATTTGATCTTTCTTGTGATCATGCCAATGTTATGTAATAATGCACCGACTCTGGGTAACTAGGGTTGGGGCGTTACAAATACATCTGGACACCATCCAAGTGATTCCAAGTCATTGTCTCCCTGGGCTGATGGCCACGAGTTAGCCCTAATCTACTACTCATGGATGTACATTATGCCACATGATCTTCAGGTTTATTGCTACCTATTGTTTCTCACAATGATCATGAAACATGTGGGATAAGATTAATAATTAACCATGACATCCTCCTTGGGATGGTAAACATGCTTAATCCCCATGACCCACTCCCAACCAAAGTATGAAAAAAATTTCCCTTGCCCTCTACATAGGGTATGTATGCAGCTCTCTGAGGTTCATGCCCACCGTCCCTCTATTACATCTAATTTTGATTGGTCCACTACTTGTCCCACAAGATTTTTAACTATAGGAAATCTCATAATATGTTGTTTTTGATCCCTATATTTTATAAAGGGTACACATGATGACTTTATGAGGTTCAACCCTAAACATCAGTAAATTTTGATTCCCTATCCAAGGGATGCACCCTCCATATGTTATATCTTCCTTCTATGTGATCCATCACTAGTATCCACGTATTTATGGTGTTACGATTCACTCAGGTATCTAACCATTCATAATCCCCACAACCAATACATAATACTCATACCAAGAGTGTCCCTCTCATGATGGACCACTATCTAGATTTAATCCCAAGCATGTCTCCATGTCATTTTCCTTTCTATACATCCCAATTCTACGTCCCATATCAAGAACTATATGGAATTTGATTCCATTCTATAGGGATAAATTGAAAAGTCCATGAAGTTATAGGACATCACTCATGCCCCATCCTAGTCTTCCCCTAGATCATTATTGTTTTAGGGAGATAATGACTCACCTCAAGGTTCCACTTCCACTAGGTCTCATCCATCTGTTCATTCTCTTGTGCTGCCTCCTAATGTGAATTCTTGACCCATAACACTATATAGACATTGATCATTTCCATATTTCAATTAAGGTGTTTAGGAAGCGTCCATGATGTTCATGCCCAAAACCATAATTCCCACCCTTGTTCCCTTCACACCTACTCCATCCCCATTCATTCCACCCTTCAACACTTCATCAATATCCTTCATGATTTTACCTGGACTGACACATCCTGGTGAAATAATTCCATCAATATAGTCACATATCCATGTGTAAGACCCATTCATTTCATTTCTCTTTGTATCACCCGAGCCGCTAACCAAACGTAAGCCCCAACATGTCTTCGGGTAATTATCTATAATGTAAAACTGAATCCTATATATCAACCTTTTGAACTACAAGGGGTTTGATACTTATATTATAGATAGGGTACAGGGAATACCTATATGTGGTTCAATCCCATCCAATGGAAAACATTTTTTTCCCCTTTTATAGGACCCACCATCTTTTAATCCTCTCTTTGTGGTGTCTAGACCATCCTTTGTAGTGTGAAACCTTCCCAATTTGGGACATAGAAAATTGTGTCTATCCTTATTTAGAGTTTCAACCCATTAATCAGGTAAACATTCTAGGTTCTCTTTCCAAGGTACATGGCTATCTAACCACTCCCATCAGTGTTCCAATCTGTCCTATCTATATCCTTTATATGTTAAACATGTTGCATACCATGTGTTAAAAATGAGAAACCAGTAAATACCTCAGATACATGCCTATTACATACAATTACCTACATTCAAAAAGGGATGTTGTTGGTTTCGATGCACATGATAATCCCTATAAAACGGAAATCCAGGGCTTCCAGTGTTTTAGAATCCATTCATGCAAGTGATTCCCTACTAGAATACTCTCTTGACCGAAGGTTGCTGCTCTGACATTACCCTTAGGATTGTTCGGAAAGAAGAAACATAATTAACCGGATTCCACAAGGATATTTTTATGGTATGAGGAGGGTCTTATTCTATACAGGAAACCCAAACTAGGTGAAAAATTACAATTAAGAATACATTGATGGAGTGAGATGTATCCAATTATCTCATTTTGATCCTAGAAAAATCATACATCATGAGATGATTGATGTCTCTTTCCTTTGGATATTGGGAATATATAGAGACAATGAGACCCATTGGAAAAAGCGTCCCACACACAAAGTAAGACGAGGAACACCCCAACAAAAAAAACGCCAGAAACACATAACATAAAACATGATTCAATATGGTGTGGAAATATGATTCAAAAAACATGATACATAAGATTGTAATATAAGCAATCGAAACAACATTATGATATAGAAGTAATATTATTATATGAAATATTACATTCATGAACAATGCCATCAATTCCATTCATTATAACATACCAAAACATACTCAAATAAAATTATCGCATGAGATATTCAATTTTTACTTAAAAATAAGGGGAAGATATAGGACCCCATCTATCATTAATCAATACTTACCTATTTTAGATGAAAATAAATAATTGATCATTTCATAAAAGTCACATGAGAGGATTTTGTGTTTCATTCCCCCTTAAAAAAGAACAAATGGAATGAAAATGGGATTAATTTATCACATTATAAAGATCCCATTGACTAAAAATGGGATTTATATCGTTTGAATATCGATTCACACAAGGAAATAATTCAAATAAATATAAATAATGAAGACTCCATATCAAAGGAATAATAAATTAGTGTCAATATATTTTGATACACATTCTAGATAAATACATTTCAATAAATATTAAGTAATAACTTGGTATTTTCTCTATATTTATAATCATATATGGTAAATATAATAATTTTCCCCAATAAACTGATGTATGAAATATAGGATAATACACATCATTCAAATAAATGGAAAACATTGTATTAACAAATCAATTCCTACCAAAAATAAATGTTATTCCCATTCACGGTGGATGGTATGGAATGAAAATGGACGTGATGAATCATATCTATATTAAAAAAGACCATTCGATATTTAATCTAGAGAATAAAATTTGGATAGTAACATATAAAGAATATCATCAAATAATAATATGATATTGGAAAGGATAATGACATAGATGAGGAACAACATTTATTAGGTTATGAAAAATTCATTGAAAAAAATAAATATCCATGATCTTTTGAAAAATATTTAAATAAATATTTTATGAAAACTAGAGAAAAATAATTTATATATGAAATTATGAAATAAAATAGTAAAATTTTCATATAAAATTACCATGGTGGTTCCATGATTTGATAAGATAGACAAAACATAAAATTTGTCTTTGGAAAACATTTCAATTATTTTCTCAAAAAATGTTACTGGTCATTTTTAAATGAAAAATTTAATATTTTTTGTAAAATAATTGAAAAATTATACTTTTTAAAAATAAACATAAATAATATATCCTGGAAATGATTAAATGGAAGATAAAACATTTTAATTTAATGGATAAGATATATTTCAGATATTTTAAAATATATTTATTGAAAACCCACATCTTAAAAATAGTAAAAATTGTTTTTTAAAATAATATAATAGAAATATTATGGTCACATGAGATAAAAAATAATATAATATCAAATTATCATGTAGTACATCTGTGGTAATGGGAAATAAATACAAGGAGGGGAAACTATTGTTATAGAATATTAGAAATATTCCAAATAATGAAAACCATTTATAGAATGAAATTAAGCTAAATATGATATTTTAATTATAATTTATTTTATTAATAGATAATAAATTATGTAAAATTAAAATTAAATCTTATGATGGATTAAACTGATCAGGGATGAAAGCAGTCAGGGATGATATATTTTAACTCAAAGGATAGTGTTTAGTTAATAAAAACCATATTAATAATTTTTAAAATAACGATCAAATGTTCATGATACAAAGTTACCAATAAATGAACATTAAAAGAATGTGAGGAAATATATTATTTAAAATATAATACAATAGTTTATTTAATATACCCTTAAAATATGGTTTTTATTATTAATCATTTCTAAAAAATAATAAATTTTGAGGAAAAACCCCTAAAAATAAAATGTCATGTCAAAACACCATGAACGATATGATTCAAAATAAAACATTCAATTAAATTAATTTTTATATGATCATGATAAAAAAATAGATGGTGTAGTAGATACAAAATTCCAAAAAAAAAAATCCAGGTCGAAAAGTAAATATGCCTCATATAGTGAAAATTTGAAAAAGAAAACTCATAAATTTTTTCCATGCTTTGTCAAATGCACTATAATCTAGGGTTAAATGAACTTAAATATATTAATTTAAAAATTAGTTACAATATTAATAGAAATAAACTATTACAAACATCAAATTAAATTACTATATACAAGTATATTAGTCAGTTGTTGTCTATTTAAAATATCTTGTGTTAGTTTACTTGATTGATTGTAAGTAGTTTTGTAATAATGGTGATTTTATTAATTAATCTACCAAATTTTATCATTTCATGATATGAAAAGTACAATAATTGATTAAATTTTAATTATTTATTTTATTATAGTTTTATTTCATAATAATTTTAATTTTTATTGAAGATGATGAAGTCAGCGATGTATTCTTTAGTAATTTATAATGATTTTATTTTGAGGTATTAATTAATTAACTAAAGTATTATAATGTGAATAATGAAAAAAAATATATTTATTTAATTATTAATATCAAATTTAGTTTTCCAAAACCTTCTTTGATATAAATTCATATAAATTTTTAAGTAGATGGTTAAGATGGCCTAATAAGAACATTCTAAAATCTAAGTGCGTGTATAGCTATAGAATATATTTTCATTAAAATATAATTATCAAAAAATAATAATTACATTAATTAAATTATATTTAGGTAATTCATCAAAATTGGGTACCATTATAATAATAATGTTAATGATAAATAATATTTCACTTATAAAGATAATCTCATTTCTTTTTAGTATGTTTGAATTAACCATTTAGTTTTATAATAACCATGTATTACTGGTATTATTAATGTATTTCATAATTTCTGTTTACATAATATAAATAATGAAACAAAAAAATTATATATTTAATAAATCCATTTATATAATTATCCCTATATGGTTGTTATAAAAAACAAATTGCATTATTCTTGTAGGCAGTATTCTGCACACGTATGAGTATAACATATTAATTTTCATAGAATGAGAGGGGAATAAATATTGATTACACCATTAATAAAGTAAAATTTCTGAATATTATTCATTTCAACTCCATTATATAATATTATTAAAATGGTTTTGGATGATGTTGAATTAGAAGGATAAAAAGGAAGTAAAAGGGAAAATATTACTACTCTTCAGATTTGGGATTTTGTATCTTTAGAAATGAAGGATTGAGAAACATTGTTGAGGATATTGGATAAAAAAATATATTGGGATATTGAAGATTATAATTTTGATTCTTTAGTTTGGTATTTTTAACTAGATTTATTTCATGATGTGGGTGGAATTGAGCTCCCCTTATTTTTTAAAAGAACTAATATTTTGTAATGAATTTTTGGTATGGCATATGAATTGAATTGAATGTGATTTTGGAGGGTTTGGTTTGGAAAATTATGATGATAATATGAGGTATTAATTTAAAACATAACATATGTTTTATATATGGTCTAGGTATCAAATTTTTTTAATAAAATATGATCCACATTTGATTACCTATTTTAACACATATTATTCATGATTAAAAATTTACCATGGTACGTTTCTATCACATAAAATATAAGACGACCCTTCCTTCAGAATTTCTAATTATGGAATATTAATTTTAAATCCTTTGGATCTAATTAAAATATTAAATATTCTAACTGTAATTTTTTAATAAAAATATATCATTTTGTGAAAAAATGTTTTTGTAGAAAAAATGCAGTTTAATAATTAAGTGTTAATAATATTATTTATTACTGATCACCAAATAAATTATTTTGATCTTATTTTTATATTTTAAAAAATTAATATTAGATTATTTATATAAAATATACCAATTTCATCTTAAATAATAATATTTATAAAATTATGATTCCTTTAAAAATAATATTAAAACCACAATAACTAATATTTATCAAGGAAACTTAAATTTATGCCTAAAAATTTCATTGATATCATTTACTATTTAAAAAAATTTTATTTCAAATAATTATATCATTTTAGATGATTCATTTTCTAAAATTGAAAAAACTCCAATTTAAATATAATCGTTTAAATAATATATGAAACATGAATCTTCAATGAATAACATAATTTTTTACTCTCCTAGTAATAACTATGTGATGTTTGTTAAATAATTTTATCATCAATATATTTAGTACATTAAATTTAATACACTATTGAACTATACCAATATTGACCACACATGAAAGGTAAAAAAATTACGAAAAAATTATTTTTTCATGCATGATTTTATTTTTTATTTAGGAATAGTAAAATTATTTTATTAAATAATTATTTTTAAAAATTGATTTTTTTTATTTTATCATAAATTAAATAATTCAGTTAACTCTATGTTTACCACAGAATTCGATAGCCAAATTTCCATGGTTATATAATGTTTAATGGTTATTTTTTGTTCAGTGATGCAAATGACTATATGATATAAACAAAAATATTTTTTAATGAAAATAAATTGTCAAATATTCAGTCGTTACATTGAATCTATATTGGGTAATCCATAGGATTGATGGATGGAGCATTATAAATTCAATAATATTGGGCCTCTTAATGCATTATCATTTTAGAAATAAGGTAGTGTCCATTGGGTTTCTGTGCAATTTCTTTAGTGGATATATCATGTTTTTTATATGTGAAACGATATTAGTATGTTATATAATATTAGGGTCCTACATGGGACTACAATAACCTTTTTTTAGTTTGAGGATAATCCATTAGGATATGTTTTCATTGTATAATATTCAATTGACTCTAAATGATATTTAATTAGGATTTTTTCTAAATATTATATGTTTTCATTTGAAATTTAAGCACATTCACACAGTCTCATGTATTAAACATTAGGTCCACATTGGATTGATACTGTAATTGCACAATATAATACCAAATTTATTGGCTATTAACAAAGTATCAATAAAAACTTATGAATTTGATTTTTTATTTTGATTTCCTTCTTATAATATTCTCCATTATATTAACTTATGTTATTTAAATGCTAAAATAAGTGAACACTTCCTCTATAAATATTGTTGTATAGAGTATTTAATTTTAATGCAAATTCAACACTTAAGGATGAGTTAGAATAATTTTCTACTCATTTTCTAAAAAATAAAATACCCCTACAGACAATTATTATTTATACTAAAAATTCACAATGTAAAACTCAAAAAAGAGATAAATAAAATGAAAAAAATAAGGAAATCAACAATCCCCTAAACATGATAGATTCTATTTCCTCTTGTAATTATTAAAAGAAACTATCAAATTAATGAACAATAAATAGATGGTGATTAGATTATTCTATAAATAAATGAAGTCCATCTTAAAAACACCAACCCTATTAGAATTCTCATACATGAATCTATTTTTCAATTCCCTGATTTAACTTATATAATAATCATATATTTTTTTTCCCATTTTTTATGGATTTTGGTATTTCCATTATATTAAAACTCTATTAAAAAATATGTACATATTTTCAATTTATGTAATTGAATGAAAATATACACATATTTAGTGAGTATGAACTATATATAACTATACCTTCCTTTATATAAATACTCCATATAGACTAATTATAATAGTTATAGTAACGAATTATGATATATTAAGAAATCTCTCATATATCCATTTTATGAATTTTAATTTACATAGTTTTCCACACTCACCTAGTTTTATGTTATTAGAGGAAAATTCTTGTTTCTTCTTAACTAATATTGTTACCAAAATTAATAGTAATTAATGAATTTTTATTATGTTGGCACCCTAATGTTTAGATATTTCATAATAATTAGTTCATGCAATTACATAATAAAGAAATTAATGCAAACATATATCAAAATTGATGAACCAAAAATATATCAATTTCCTCCCCATTAGACTAGTTCTTTCAATGTGTTTTGATGTGTCCATATGATTGTTTATTTATTAAACAGATATTGATATAATTCTTCATACTGCTAACTCACACAGAATTGCAATTAATATATACCCATCACAATACTTTTTTCTGACATTATATAAATTATATACAGAAGTAGGGATACACAATGAATGAAAAAAAATGCAATTAAATTTGAATGTTAGGGACTATGAAAATAATCCCACACAATGTATATACATTAATAAAATTAAATTGAGATACATTTTTTTATCTTGTGACTACTTTCTACACTCATCATTTAAAACCAACAAGCCCCTCAATGTATAGAAATGATAATTAATGAAAATTATTCAAAATAAATTTCCCTAGGTATTTTACAATACATATAATATATTTAATGTGTTTCAATACCATAAAATTTTATTCATAAGATACTATCCCTTGATTTTTTGTTGTGTTTGGATTCAAAAGCTCAAACCACAACAAGTTTGTTCTCCCTAGAGTCCTCATGATTAAAAAAAAGAAACTATGAATGCAATGCTCTATGGATGTAACCCAATTATAAAGTGAAATAAATATCCATTAGTGTTCCCCACTTACAAATTCTAAAATAATTTTTCATCTTATATACTTATAAAAGTAGTTTATCTAACTGATAAGTGGGTGGTATGCTATTTTTTCTTATCTTACTCAAGTTGATGATGATTGATATATCCATATCCCCATAAAACATTGATTCCTAATCATTTTTTATCTTATTATCTTATTCATCATGGGAAACCTATTTTAGTTGTTTAATATATAGTATAGTTTGGTACATCACTTGTAATATAGAGTTTCCCTTATAAATTTAATGATCGATTATTATTATTCTAATAAAATAATGATCTATTATTCTATATTTTCATGTATGTTGGGTAAAAGACCCTAGACATAAACAATATATTATCATCATTTTTATTTCTATAAATATTTATAATTCATTAGGAATATATTTAGGTTTTTTTAAAGAATATTGATTAAACTCATACATAACAAAAACATAAAATACAATGTGGGCACTTTTTTGGTATCTATTTTCCCATTGTAAAAAAACATTTTAAATAAATCATGATTTTTTTCCGTGTAAAATCTCAATGTCCTTTAACATGAATTATTTTATTTTTTTTCACATCCTTTAATCCTGATGAAATAAATTAAATATATATGATTAGAATAATATCTCAGTAAGTGATATAAAAAGAAAGAAACAATTAGTCAAGAAAACCTTGTGTTGTAACATACTTTAAAACATTCATAATCTTTTTTAAACTCATGATATATGTAATTGAGTCTTGATGAAATATATTAGATAAACACTTTGTTGACTTCATATTTATTTATTATGGATACAATGGACATTTTTAAATTTATTGGAGTGTTATAGGGGAGCACCCAATATATATGTTATAAGTTTGCGTGCAAAGTTATTTTTAGTATGGCAGGAATTAATGTTGGTTCGATTGAAAATATGAATCCTACAAGGCCACCAATCTTTGATGGTAATGACTATGAGTACTGGAAAGATCGTATGAAGACATTTGTTATTAATACTGGAGTAGACAACTTTGTCATGCTTACTGGTGATTATAAAATTCCTGACAAGGAATTCAGAACCTTTACTAACCAGGAGAAGCAAGAATATCAACTCAACTATAAGGTACGCAACACTTTACTATGTTCAATGACTAGAAATATATATATCCATATTTCTTTTTGTGAAGCAGCTAATTGTATATGGAAGAAGTTAGAGGTTACACACTTTGGGACTTCTAAGGTGATTGAGACTAGAAGAGCTATGCTTAGAGCTGAATATCATGGCTTCAATTTTCCTTATGGAGAACCTATATGTAAAGTACAACAAAGATTTATGACTATCTTCAATAGTCTACAATCTATGGGAGAGAAAGGTTTAGATGATGAAGCTCTTGTGGACAAGATAATTGACATTATGCCCAATGACTGGGAATCCAAGAGAACAGCTATAGATGAGAACAGGAAGGTCACTCAAATTACTCTTGATGAATTATTTGGAACTCTTCTACAACATGAAACTAGAATGAAGAGAGATGCTGACAACATCAAGGAGAAGAATGGAAATGGTACTGTTGCTTTTACTACAAATTCTAATCAGATGAAAGCTAAGACTCCTGAGAGAGTAACCAGATCCAAGTCTAAGAAAGTTATTTTCCAATCCGAATCTAGTGAGAGTGAAGTTTCAGAAAATGAGATAGCCAATCTTGCTCGAAGGATGAACAAGATAGCTGGACAGAGAAACTTTCAATCCAAGTATAAGAAAAAGGATAGGAAAGATAAGAAATATGGAGAAGTAACTTGTTATGAATGCAAAAGAGCTGGACATATTAGACCAGATTGCCCTATGCTCAAAAAGAAAGAAAGGAAGGAAAGACATTCAGACAGGAACAGGAAGAAGTATTATAAAGCCAAAGCTAAGAATGTTCTGAAAGCTAATGACACCTGGAGTGCCAGTGGTGGTGACTCTTCAGATGAATCTTCTGAATAAGAATCTTCAGGACAAAAGAATCTTGGTCTAATAGCCAGATTACCTATTGGTAATAATTTTCTTATGGCTAAGGTACGAAATGCTGAATCATTGACCAATGTTTCCTTAAATCCTAATGATAATAAGTATTATAACTCTTCTGATGAAGAATCATCTTCTGATGAGGAAAATACTTCACCTACTTATGAATAAGTCTCTAGGTTTGCTGAACTTCTTGAGATTGAGAATTTTCAAACTCAACAAGAAACTTGACAAGGCAAATTCTAGGAATTCTATTCTTACTAAAGAGATATCGGATCTTTCTAAAGATCTTGATAAGAAAAATGCTGATTTTGAAAATATCTCAAAAAATCTTGAGGAAGTAAGTTCTGAGAAGAATAAACTTTCTAAAGAGTTAGAAAAAGTAATTTCTAAGAAAAATGTTTTCGTGCCTAACTCTAGTTCTAAAACTAATGATTTTGAGGAAAAAAACATGGTTGTAAAAATCAAGTCCGAAATTTTTTCCTTAAAGAAGTGTTTATCAAACTTTACCCATGGTAAAGAAAATTTTGATAAGATGTATTCTCAAATACGACCTTTAAGAAATAAATCCGGATTTGGTTATACCCATGCAAAACCTGTTTTCAGTATCAATTATTTTGTTCCTCAAAGTACCCCATTTTTTACTAAATGTCAATGTGGTGGTCACTGGGCAAAGAATTGTTCCTTAAACAAAACCTAATCCTTAGGTTTTCATAAAGCTAATTTTTCTAAGAAAATGTGGGTTCCAAAAATTTTATTGTCTGGAAATCTCGGATCCAAGAAAGTTTGGATTCCGAAAATCTAACTTTGTTCTTAATTTCAGGAAAATAAAGAAAGTACCAGCAACAATATATGGTACATGGATAGTGGATGTTCCCGGCACATGACTGGTAACAAAAGCTTTTTTGAAAAGATTATCAAAAAGAAAGGAGGAAAGGTATCTTTCGGAGACAATGATAAGGGAGAAATTGTTGGTATTGGTAATATAGTTCTTTTGGGTAAAACATTGATTTCAGATGTTCTTTTTGTTAAAGGTCTTAAGCACAACCTCATTAGCATAATTCAGTTATGTGATGAAGGTTACCTTGTGAATTTTAGGAATGATAAATCTTTAGTACACAATTCCAAGGAAAATTTTATTCTCTCAGCCAATAGGCAAGAGAATGTTTACACCTTAAACTTAGAAGACCTAAGAAGCCAAGATTTACCTTGTCTAAGTGCAATGGAAGATCATTCTTGGTTATGTCATAGAAGATTAGGACACTGTAATCTTAGGAACCTATGTAAACTCTCCAAGAAGAAACTTGTTAAGGATCTACCGGAGCGTAGATTTGATTCTTCTAAAGTTTGTGATCCTTGTCAATATGGCAAGCAACATAAATCTAGTTTTAAGTCAATCGGTGAAGTCTCAACAACCGATGCATTACAGTTAGTTCACATGGATCTTTTTGGTCCAACACAAACTGGAAGTATTGGAGGCAAATACTATGTGTTTGTTCTAGTTGATGATTACACTAGATTTACTTGGGTCTATTTTCTAGCAAAGAAATCTGAAGCTTTTTCTTATTTCAAAAGTTTTAGAGCTCATGTTAAAAATGAGAAAAACCTTCCATTGAAAACTATTCATAGTGATCATGGAGGAGAATTTCAAAATTCTGATTTTGAAACTTTTTGTAGTAAGAAAGGTATTACTCACAATTTTTCAGCACCTAGAACTCCTCAACAGAATGGTGTAGTTGAAAGAAGAAATAGAATTCTTCAAGAAATAACTAGAACCATGTTGAGTGAATATTCTATTTCTAGACACTTCTGGGCTGAAGCTGTAAGTACTTCTTGTTATACTATAAATCGAGTTTTGATTAGACCTTTTCTTAATAAAACTCCTTTTGAGTTATGGAATGGTAGAAAACCTAGACTTTCCTACTTCAAGGTTTTTGGTTGCAAAGTATTCATTTTGAATACTAAAGATAACTTACATAAATTCGCACCAAAATCAGATGAAGGGATTTTCTTAGGTTATTCCACAACCTCTAAGGCTTATAGAGTTTTTAATAAAAATACTTGTACTGTTGAGGAAACAGTACATGTAAAATTTGATGAGTCTGATCCTTTTGTTTTTAAAACATCTCAACTTACATCTTCGGATGTGTTTTCAATAACTTATTGTCAACCTTTGATAGAAGAACCTTCTGATAAAGAAATTGTTCAAGAAGACACTTCTGAAACATTTACCCCAGAAGACTTTCTACCCTATGTTGATGAATAGGTTTTACAAAACCCAAATCAGGTGTTTCTTAAGAATCATCCTAGTGATAGTATCATTGGTGATGTAAATCAACCTGTAAGGACTAGAAGTTCCTTAAGAAATGAAATAGAACATCTAGCATTTCTTTCCCAATTAGAACCTAAAAGCACTGACGAAGCTTTAGGTGATGATGATTGGATCAAAGCAATGCAAGATGAACTAAATGAATTCGAAAGGAATAAAGTCTAGACCTTGGTTGAAAGACCTAAGGAAACTTCTGTTATTGGAGTAAAATGGGTTTTCAGAAATAAATGTGATGAAAATGGAATCATTGTTAGAAATAAAGATATACTTGTTGCTAAAGGCTATAATCAGCAAGAAGGAATAGAATATGAAGAAACCTATGCTCCAGTAGCTAGACTTGAATCTATCCGTATTCTACTTGCCTTTGCAGCATTCTTTAATTTCAAACTTTTCCAAATGGATGTGAAATGTGCTTTTCTTAATGGTTATGTTCAAGAGGAAGTTTTTGTTGAACAACCTCCTGGCTTTGAAGATACAAAACATCCAGATCATGTTTTTAGACTTACCAAAGCTTTGTATGGCCTGAAACAAGCCCCACGAGCATGGTATGATAGACTCACTGGATTTTTGCTTCAAAATAACTATGTTAAGGGAAATGCAGATCCAACACTTTTTATAAAGAACGATAAGAAAAATGTCTTGATTGTTCAAATTTATGTTGATGACATTATATTTGGTTCAACTCAGCAATCTTTGACTGACTCTTTTGCTAGTCTAATGAAATCTGAGTTTGAAATGAGTATGATGGGTGAGTTAACATTTTTCCTTGGTTTTCAAATCTCTCAAAAACCAGAAGGAACTTACATATCTCAACATAAGTATATTAAATATATTCTTAAAAAGTATGGTTATGACAACACTAAGAGTATAAGTACTCCTATTGGTACCTCAAACTCTTTAGATCTTGATGAACCTGGGAAACTAGTAGATCAAACATCTTTTAGAGGTATGATTGGAAGTTTACTTTACTTAACAGCTAGTCGACCAGACTTAATGTTTTCAGTATGCTTATGTGCAAGATATCAATCCAATCCTAAGGAATCTCACCTAAAGGCAGTAAAAAGAATTTTTCGCTACCTTAAGGGAACCATGGATCTAGGATTATTTTATACTTCTGGAAATGATTTTGTTCTAAAAAGATTTTCCGATGCTGACTTTGGTGGATGTAGAATGGATAGAAAGAGTACATCCGGAACTTGTCATTTCTTAGGAGATTCATTAGTTTCTTGGTCCTGTAAGAAGCAACATTCAGTTGCAATCTCCACTGCTGAAGCTGAATATGTAGCATCTGGAAGTTGTTGTGCACAAGTGTTGTGGATGCAACACACACTCACAGACTATGGCTTGAGTTTTACTAAAACTCAAATTTTGTGTGATAACACAAGTTCCATTGCCTTAAGTAAAAACCCTGCACATCACTCTCGTGCAAAACACATAGATATTAGGCATCACTTTCTTAGGGATCACACACTCAAAGGAGATATTATTCTTCAGTTTATCGGAACGCAAGATCAACATGCTGATATATTCACAAAATCTTTGCCTTCTGATAGATTTGAATATATTAAACAGAAGTTAGGAATGATAACCGTAAGGTAATCTTTCTTAATTAACTTTCTGTTGAAAAAATCTCCTTACAGTAATAAACTCCTTTTCATAGGGGGAGTACATATGATTGTTTGTTTAACAAAGTTTTTCAAAATTTGTTTTCAAACTTTTCGGAACGAAGATTTCCGGAATGAAAATTTCCGTAATGAAACTTTTCCAGAATGGATATTTTCATACAGAATACTTCTGGAATGGAAGTATTCGTATTGAAAATTTCCGGAATGAAAAACTTTCGTACTGGTATTTTCATAACGGAACATTCGTACTGAATCTTCCATAACAAGTCTTTTATTTACTTTTTCGCATTTAGTTTTTCGTATTAAGTTTTTCGTATTGAGTTTTTCGTATTGATTTTTTCGTATTGAGTTTTTCGTATTGAGTTTTTCATATTTACTTTTTCTTATCGAGTTTTTCGTAGTCATCTTTATATTACCCATTACGAATAACATTCCTAAGCTAATCCAAAAGGTATGATTTCCTTACTGAAGTATTCATAATCATATTTTACTTGCTGGAGGTTTCTTATATTTTGTTTTCAGATTTTAGATTTCTTAATTCTTTGTTTTAATAAAACCTCAAAAAGAGCAGATTCGAGCTCTCAACCATCAGATTTGATCTCAATTCATTCTAAAACGTTAGATCAATCGTGGAAGGTGAACGGTCATCCCATTGCCTATATAAAGGGGACCCAATTTCTTGTCCCACATCGGTTTCAAGCTCTTGCGTCCTGAAGCTCTGACTCTCTGATTTAAGGCCGTTCCGAACCACAGTTTTCTCCGCTCCGAACTTCAGTCTTTTCCGTTCCAAATTTCCCAGAGAACATCAGATCCGAATGTCTGCAGAGTTAGCTTCTCAAGAAATGTCTTCAACCAAGCCTATATCTCAGTGGTTAGTATACAGAGAAAGGTTAGTTCATCCGACTTTCTTCAGCAACTACGATTCTGTCATCTCAAAGAATATCAAGTTAAATGGCTGGGAGGATGTTGCGGTATCTAAAACCGGGAATCAAGATGAAGTTTATTCTGATTTGCTTGTTGAGTTTTATGAGTCAGTTGCTTTCTTCGAGGAAGATAATAGAGAGAAATTTTCGTTCAAATCGTATGGCAAGACATATAAGCTTTCTTACACCAAGGCTGTAATCTTGGTAGGGTTATCTTATGAAGGTGAAGCTGAGTTTATTTCTCACGTATTGCCGGACTCCAAGGGTAGCTTCAACAAGGAAAAAGCCTTAGAAACTCTCGGATTGGATGATGACAAGGCTCCGAAAATTGCAAGTCTATCTACAAACTTCCGGATTCTGGAGTTATGGGTGCAAGGGCTTATTGTACCGAGAAAAGGTGATAAGGATAGCTTGAAGAAGAGTGAGATATATATCTTAGATTTCCTGATAAATCTAAGGAAGTTTAACCTGATGAAGCATATTCTTCTTAATATTGAAAATTTCAAGAAGGGGAATCTGAGAGCTCAGATCGTAATGTACCCAGCAATATTATCAAAGCTCATAGTTCGGTGCCTAGAGTCTTTCAAGGTAGCTTGCAGTTCTAAGCCGAGAGTTTGCAAGATCATTCTGCTTAGTGATGGCACGCTTAAAAGAATGAATATATCTTTTGACAAGAAGTATGGGAAGTTTATTGATCTACCTCCACAAGAAGAAGTAGCTCCGAAATCTGCTGATCCAGAATCATCCAAGCCAGCAAGGAAGAGAAAGCTGAAAGAAGTGTAAGAACAAGGAGAAAATCCCAAGTCAAAGGAAGTCCATTCCGCACCGCCAAAGCCTAAGAAGAAGAAGACCTATCCTGATGAGGTTGTTACAAAGTGGAGAGCTGACAAAGAGAAGAGGAAAGAAGGGGATCCGCAGTTCGGATTGGACCCTGCGGAAGCTAAAGATTTGAAGGAGAAAGCTGCTGATGAGCTTTAGAAACAAGCTAAGGAAAAGAAGCTTAAGAAGAAAATGTCAGAAGCTGAGGCAGTCCAAGCTTTGTTGAAGTTCAATGAAATGGTTTCAGTAACAATTCCAGTTCCGATAACTTTTTCCCTGGAATCTCTACCTGAGACTCCAGGAAGAAATCTTGTTGCTTCGGAAGAGGCTGTTGCCACAAATACTGAGGATGTAGAACAAGTGGAACAAGTTGAAGAGGCTGCTGAAGGAAGTGGTGAGACAGGAGATGTGCTAAAACAGGTAGATGAGTACAAGGGAACTCCTTCGGAACACTTATCACTCCGGACTTCAGAAGCCGAATCTTCGAAGTTACTTACTCCTGCGATGGAAGAAGAGAAAGGAGAAGAAGAAGTTGCCTATCATGGAGAAGAAGAACAACTTTTACATGATATTGCTCAGATGGAAAACGTAGACGTTGGTGTTCAAGAAGTTGCTGATGAGGAAGATTTGGTTGTTCAAGTTTCTGACAGTGAAAAGAAAACTCCGGAACAGGATTCTATTCTGGAAAAAGATAAGGGAAAGAAAATTCTTACCGAGACTCCGAGCTCAGTAGTAAGAAAGTGGAAGGAAGCTGGTAGTTCTTCTAAGAGGAAGTTGGAGCTTATTGAGGAAGAAAATTCTCCTAGCAAGGTTTCGGATTCGGAGTCATCCTCGTTGGGGAATGACTTTGTTGTTCAGTCCTTAAAGAAGTTTGTAGGAACCATTCCAACCTTCTCTAGTATTGACTCTTGATGCCAGATGCTCCAACATGCGTTGAATTAGAAAACCGACTCCGTATCAATGGTTATGGATAAGTGTGTTGAGATTGAACCTCAGTTCAAAACATTCTTTGTTGGTTACTAAGCTCATAAAAGATCTTGTAAGAGGATGACAAGTTGGTCGAAGAAAAATGTGGAAGATATGAGGTTGCTTGATGAGTTTCAAGATAATGTTAAGGATGCCTTTGAAACCGAAGACAAGAAGATTAATGAGCTGACTGCATCCTTCGAAGAGAAATTGACAGAGGAAAAGAACTTTCGGATTCAGGAAGTGAGAGATCTGAATGGAAAGCTCAATTCCGTTAATCAAAGTTGGAAATTTGAAAGGGATTATCGGATCGAGTTTGAAGAAAGGATGAAGGCTTAGGAAGAGAAGATGAAAGCTCAGGAAGAAAAGTTGAAGGCTCAGGAAGAAATAATTGAAGCTCAGTCAGCAAGAATAGACGTCTTAGAGAAGCATGCAGAGGAAGATCACAAAGACTTAAAGAAGATCAAGACGATTCTTAAGGGGCTAATGTCGAAGGAGAAAGATCCGAAATAACCAATCCGATCTTTTTGTTGTTTTTTTTTGTTGTCGAGATTCTAATTTTAATGAAAGTCGTACTTGTTGTTTCTATTGTTGTCTTTATTAATTTTTTCAGGTACTTTGATTAAGTTTTTCCATTCCCTCCAATTCTTTTTGAAAATCACAAAGGGGGAGAAGGAAAAGATCCTTAAGAAAAAGAGGAACTCTAATAAGAGTTTATCAAAGGGGGAGAAAGAAAAATATACAAGGAAAAAGAACTCTAATAAGAGTTTGTTTAAGGGGGATTTTTTCTTAAATAAGACCTTCTTATGAAACATCACTCCGGAAATATGAATACGATCCATATAGTTTCAATGCCTAAGGGGGAGTTAGTCGTATTCATCTATATCCTTAAACCAAGGAAGATAAGCTTTAATGTGTTTCTTTCTTCTTGGAATAGCTTTTTCGTAAGGTTGTTTGTGCTTTCCAAAAAGGGGGAGATTGTTGAGTCAATATGGTTTTCCTTATGACTTTTCCAGTCCTTCTTGTTTTGAAAATCACAAACACCTTATCTTTAAGGAAAATTGCTTTCTTAAGGAAAATTGCTTTTATAAGGAAAATTGCTTTCTTAAGGAAAATCGCTTTTATAAGAAAAATTATCCTTATCATGTTTTCATTCATATTTTTATTAAGTATGAGTTTCAGATTCATTTTCTCGGAATCATTGAAACTTTGATATAAAGAATTCTGTTTTAGGGTTCGGATTCTGGACAAGAACTATAAGGAAGTTTCATTCCGAATTCCGGATATGAACTCTGACTAAGTTCTATTCCAGATTCAGGATACGAAATCTGAAGAAGAATTCTCATTACGAATTCTAATGAAGAAATACCATTCCAAATTCTCATTACGAATTCAGAAGAAAAATTCTCATTACGAATTCCAATGAAGAATTCTCATTACGAATTCCAATGAAGAATTCCCATTATGAATTCCAATGAAGAATTCCCATTACGAATTCCAATGAAGAATTTCCATTACGAATTCTAATGAAGAAATCTCATTCCGAATTCTCATTACGAATTCTAATAAAGAAGTCTCATTACGAATTCTGATGATGAATTCTCATTACAAATTCTGATGATGAATTCTCATTATGAATTCTGATGTTGAATTCTCATTACGAATTCTGATGATGAATTCTCATTACGATTTCTGATGACGAATTCCTATTCCGAATTCTCATTCCGAATTCACCTATTAAACAGAATCTGATTATCATTGTTTTATACACTCTGAATTTATTCATTCCGAACCTTCACTCCGAAGTTTCTATTCCAAACCTTTATGTTAGAGTTTAAAACGATGTCGTACATTCAGTTACACTCACTTTGTTATAAAACGATGTCGTCCATTTTGTTATAAACTAACCGTTGTCTAAGTGACACGTGTACAGGTCCCTCTGATCTTTAAGGAAAATATGACCGTTGGAGAGGAGCCGACCTTACCTATAAATAAGAGCTCATTTGAAAGAGCTCGGTGCTGATGGCTAATAGCTGATTGCTGAAAAAGTGCTTACATGCTGTTGAAGTGATTTCTAGAGAGAGAGTCTCTTATTAACTCTCAAAGCTTCGTGCGACTCCGAATGTTGGTGATTACATTCGAGGGATTCTGGGGATAGGAAGACAGAGGTGCCGACTACCTTAAAGATCGAGGGCTTTCTTGCTGAGAAAGACAGAGGTTGCCAACTACCTTGAAGTTGAGGGCTTGCGGGGATAGCAAGACAGAGACTCCGATCTTCGTATCGAGGGCTTACCCTGGTGTGGGTAAGACAGACTTGCTTGAAAGTATAAATCAAGGGACCTTTATCCAAGGTTGTTGGATACCCTTCACTTTGGGTTAAAAGACTATTATCTTGTTACTAGTAGTTTTACTACTTGTTTTTATTCCGCTGTAATTTGTATCTTAAGGAAAGTATAACTTTCTTATACTTATTTACTTACTCTGATTCATTTAGATTCTATACGCTTTAAGGTAGAATCTCATATTGTAACTTTTGGTAAGTTTCAAATTCCGGAACCATATTTCCGGAACCTATTTTTGGAATCACTTTCCAAGTTCAGTTCGGTGTTAGAGGTGTTGTGAATTTACTTAGTTTAACTTTGTTAAACTTAGCCCTTTCCTTTTATTAAGGAAACTATAGTTTCTTAACTAACTTTAACGGTTCCAAAGGAATTTTTAAAGTATACAATTCACCCCCCTCTTGTATATTGAGCATCTCATATTATATTTCGATCCTATAGGTGGTAGTTCGACGGACAAATGAATGATGATTTCATAAGTAATATTATGGAAGTGTGGGTGTTTTTTATACATTTTTTAAACAAATGAACACATAAATTTTTTTATTATATTAATGTTACTATATAATCAGGGTAATAGGAATAATTTTATGGATTTGGAGTGAATAAAAAATGCACATTGATGAAGGATGCCTCTTTTTCACGGTTTTGATTGATAATTTATTTTGAGAGGTCTGAATAAGTAGGGAGAGTAAATTCCCTATTATAGTGGAGGTGTAGTAGCATTGTTTTAAATACCAAAATATAAACACTATTGGGAGGTCTCCCTTACCTCATGATCCTAAAAAATAAACTAACTTCGTTAAAAATGGTAAATATTATAAAAATGGAAATCCAATAGGGTTTTTACACAATTTATGTCATTTCTAAACATTATCCTTTAAGATTAACCACTAAATAAACATGTTTACACCTTAACCACTATAAGTAATTTTATTTTAATTCAATAATTTTTAATTTGAAAAACAATGTTTACATTACTAGAGATTATATTTCATTGACATTTCAAATATAAAATCCAATTTTTCAAAATTGATCGACATTAGTGGTAAAATCAATTTTTATATTCATCTCATAGTTGTTGCGAGAAAACGGGTTTTCAAGAAGTATTTGGTTAGAAAAAGATAATTATATATAAACTCTACTAATAATAATATAAATTTTAGGAAACTAATATAATAAGTAAGGATATATTTTATATAAATTTCATTTAGAATAATCCCCATTTCAGATTATTTTAATTAATTACAATGGTTAAACATTATAAATATTAAAATAGTTTTTAGAAAAAAACCATCTTTAAATCCCAAAAAAAACTAATATTTTAAATATATATTTCGTCGATTAAAAATTATCTAAATTTCATAAATATATCATAAATATTAATTATGATACTTTATATCATATTCATTTCATATATGATCTCTTAAATTTCTAATTTTATTAAGATAAATGGAATTTTTTAGAATAAAATTTATTTTTCACTATTCAAAGACAAATCAACATTTTCAAAAAATATCACATATCATTCACCCAAATTAAAATTTTATATTCTGAATTAAATATTATTATTATTATAAAAAATATAAAATTTATAAATTACGATTAAAAATAATATTACAATAAAGGTTTATAATTAAAACAATTTTCTTTTAGATTAAATATAAGATTTTATTTTAATAATAATATAACTATATAATTGATATTATTAATTATGAAAATGGTCTATATTAACAGCAACAAAGTAGTTACATCCCTATACCTTTTTATAATTTTTTTCCCCACTATTTTACTCCCTTATTATATAAGTGGGGATGTGATTCCCCAAAGCACTTTAAAATTATCATGTTTCCTCATCACCAATATGGTTTTTCTATAAAACCATATACTAGTGAATCCCATTATTATATAAGTCATTATCACTAATGAAAATAAGATTATATAAAATTTGTTATAAGAAAGATTCTCTTCCAACTAAGCTAATTCATGGATAAAACATGAGATGAATCTGGAACATATTTCCTTGATATTGAAAAAAGAAAAACATTATGCACCTTAGAAAAACTGAAAGGTAAAAAAAATTAATAAAAAAATTTCCCACATTATTCTAGTATTTCATATGTTCTAATTAAATATGTACTCCAATTACTATTATTATATAATTTAATCACACTTCCCCATTAGGAATCGTTGAGAAATATATGATCCACTTCTAAGAAAGAATGTTCATTCCTCTAGTCATTCCAATAAATATTATTTCTATTATTATATGTACTCATGTGCCACAGATCCATCTACATCATCTAATTCATTTTATACAACAAATATTATCCAATCAATTTTCTTTTTCGAACATATTCCCAAAAATCCAGTCATTGACACCACGTTACATATAAATATTGAAATGGTGAATTTGTAAACATAAATTAAAACTATTGTTATAAGAAAACTATGGGAAATAATGATGTCAATCCAACATCATATGTAATATATAGAGAGATAATTAAAAATATATTTCAGGTTCTAAATTTCCTTCATATACTTCTCATCAAATTAAGACTGAACAGCTGAACAAAAATTTAATTTAGTACCCAATTACTTCTGATATCCTTTCGAAAAATAGGGTCTGATCATTGGACCATGATAGTATATAATAGAGATAGACACTCCATATAACCTTACTATCTCCTTTATATATTCTAGAAATATTATATATATTCTTCATATCAAAATCGGGTATGAATGTTTTATATTTAGTTATCTATTAATGATAACCCAAATCAAATTATTATCTTGATAATTTTTCAGCAATCCTATCATGAAATAAATTTATATGTTCTCCCAATTCCACTCTAGAATGGTAAAAGGCTACAACATCCCATTTAGTATTTTTTGTTCATCATTGAACTACCAGAACATTAAATACATCATGTTGAGTTGAATAATTTATCCATTCATTATATCCCACAAGTAATTCTCTATATAGTATATCAATATCTGACTCTTTCATTGATGAATAGAAAATAGAGAAATAAGAGATTCAGTCCACAACTATTTTCTCAATTGGGAATCACACGGGGGACAATTTTTTTTTTCAAAATTGAAAAACAGTAAATAAATCAATATTAATATTAATAAAATAAGCCTTCATAATAATTATTATATTTTCCAACAATGATTTATCCATCTTCTTAGCACTCTTAATTCTTCTTGGTAAATTCGGCAATAATGAAACTGGATAAAATGTAGGATGTCCTACATCACCAGATTCTATACCAAAATTCATTAAATAATTAACCAAAGGGTCACATTAAAAATTTAACGTGGTTAATGCATCATTACGTTTTGGACTCAAATCATCACCCATGTTGTATTATTTCCCAAGATTATAATGAATCGTTAAATAATAATCCTTGATTAGTTCTATACATCTTCCATGTCTGATGTTCATTTCATTCTAATTCAATATATACATCAAATTTATTTTATCAGAATATATTTCACTCTTTACTCCAAATGAATGATGCCACAAAAATTTTAATGAAAATTCTAAAAAAACTAATTCAAAGTCATGTGTAGGGTAATTTAACTCACGAGGATTCATCTTACGTGATCCATAATAAATTACATGGTCATTTTGCATAAGTAAAGAACCATGAATTTTCAATGTATAATAAGTATAGATGAAAAATTCATCATTTTTATATGGTAGTTCTAAAACTAGATCACTCAATAGTATTCTTATTAGTTCTTGAAAATAATAATCACATTTTTTTCAGATCAACTCAACTCAATTTATAGGTTACATAGAAAGTGATCTAGAAAGCTGAGAAAATCATTCAATAAAACTCTATTATTATGTCCCAAATTCAAGAATACTATGAATCTATAAAATAATATTTGGTCTTGTAGATTATTTGAAAACATTCTTTTTTACTTGCTCAATAGTTATGTACTCTTTATAAATAATATTTCCATGGAATGAAGTGTGTCGAAACCAAAAATTACACATTCTATATTTCCCACACTATTTCCTTTTTACATAATATTTATAAATAAAAAACTTAGCTTAGATTCATTTTCCTTTTTAATTTTATAATATATCAAAAAATAATCGATAAATATAACCACAATCATATATATATTAACTCATGGAAACATATATTCATAAGTTTCATAAATATAGTAGGTTCATTAGATCCACCAAATAAAATAAATTAACATTTATTGGGAGAATATCGAGTCCAAATAATTGTCTTTTAAATTTATACATCATTCATTATCAACTGATGGTACCTCAACCTCAGCTTAGCCTTTGAAAGATTTTATGTTCGGAGGATTTGATCAAAAAAATCATAAACATGAGTAAAATTATACTATTTTTAATAGTGATAATTCTTAAGGATATATAATCAATGTTAAGTCTTGTTGAACTGTCATTATTTTTAATAAACCTAACAGAAACACCTCATGCAGATGATCTAGGTTAGAAAAATCCATTATCTAATAACTGTTATAATTTTTTATTCAATTTTACAATATCCACTTGATCAATTTAAAAATGGGGTTTTTGAAGCAGATTTAGACATGGTAAATAATTCCACAATAAACCGTACTTATTTATTATGAATAAAACTAGTTATGTTTGTTTAAAAAACATACATGTATTCATTTACAATTAATACATCACTAATTGGAACTGATTCTTTATTTAAAAAAATCTAATCTTCGTAACTCTCAATTTCATCTCCAATCAATTTATCAATATCTTGTTAAAATACCAATGTCATAAAATTAGAACACCAAACATTCATTGGACTTGTATCTATATTATAATGAAAAACTAAAATCCAGTAAATACCAAGAATGATATCAAACTATATTATGGAAATATTGACTAGATATCTAGGAAACACCATCCTACTAATAACAATATGAAGATTTCTATTAATCTTGCATTCTTCAAAACTTCCATCGAAATTTTTTCCCAAAATTTCTATCTTATATTCATTAGTTTATATTACTAATTTACTGGAAAATTCCAAAAATGTGAAGAATGTGAGGATCTAGAGTAAAATAGGGTATTTAAAAATTAGAATACAAGTGTAACTTAAATATCACCACCAAATTCAAAGGCCCAAAAATAACTTTAGTAGTAGATAATGACATTGATCCACCTATCTATTTCTGATAATGAGTATATATACCATATGATTCTATTATCTCACATGAATTTACATAAAGAAACAAATACTTGAAATTAGAACACGTCACTACTAGATGGTTGTCAATTACCCGATTATATGATTCATCAAGATTTATTTCCATACATTAATAAGCCTTGTCACTAAACCTTCCACTTTGGTAACACATTCCAGATCCTATAAAACAATAATTGAAATGTATTTTTCCTATCGTGAAACATTTTAGTGGTTTACCAAAGGGATTATTAGCTACTTTCATCAACATTTCGTACCACCATGGACTTTTCTTATTGTTTTTATCTTAGGTATCATACATTTCCAAAATACTCATGAAATCTTTCATTGAAAAATGATAAACAATCTAGTAACTTTTAAATTATTGTGCAAAAAATGATCCAAATAAAATTGTTTTCATCACTGAGTAAAATCTATTTAATTTACTATCACATTCCCAACCTAAATTTGGTATATATCTGGCCAATTTATTGATTTTATTCTCACATATATATTGGTTATATTTCTAGGTTAATTTGGGGAATTGTATTTTAACTATAGTTGAAAATTTTATAAAAATATTTAGTAGGTAAAATTTCCTTCAATGTTTCCCATTTCATTGCATAATGATATTTTTTTATTTGGAATTTTTAACCAAATACTGTCATTGATCAAAATTTTGTTAGAAAATTTTAAGGTAAAGAGCTGCCTTTTGGCCTTGAAAACACCCATTAAAATCAAATATCTTCTCCGTATCATTGATACATACATAAGAAAATGTAGGCTCAATTGATGTATTGAATGACGGTGGATGGTATCCAATTAAATTCACTAGAATGTTCAGGATACCTTGTGGTATATGAGGTTCTCCATTATCATGGATACCACCACAATTTATCTCTTTTTTCATCTGATCGATCTGTGAAAAAAACTATTCTTTTCTGATTCCAATCATCATGGGAAGAAAATTAATGAGGATATATTACTCTTAGTTCCTTTCTAATATATTTTCCATGTTTCACCTTTTAAAAACTGTTGAAACCTTTGTGAAATAGTTATTTTAATAATAACAAATCATTTTTTTTGTTTATAATTAAATTTAGTCAACTTTTAATTCAATTCGAAATGTGTTTATATATATTAAATCTTGTTTACATGTGTTTATGTATGATTATTTATGGGTTTCTATTGACTTTGAAGTGTTCTTTTTTGAAAAGACACTCAGTATGCATTTCATGTTTTTGAATCACCGTTAGTAATTTTCGTGAGTCAACAATGAAGAATGGTTGCACAGATGAAGAACGGTGGCACGGATGATGAATTGTCGCAACGATGAAGAACGGTCGCACCGATAAAGAACGATCGCACAGATGAAGAATGGTCACACTAATGAAGAACGGTCGCACCGATGAAGAACGATCGCACCGATAAGAACGGTTGCACTGATGAAGTACACTTGCACAGATGATAACAACCGAAACTGATGTTGATCAAATGACCTACCAAAACCGATACTGATCTAATGAACTACCAAAACCGATGTTGATCTAATGACCTACCGAAACCGATGATGATCTAATGACCTACAGAAACTAATGCTGATCTAAGACCTACCGAAACCGATGCTGATCTAAGGACCTACCGAAACTGATGCTGAACTAATGACCTACCGAAACTGATGATGATCTAATGACCTACCCAAACCGATGCTGATCACAAGACCTATCGATACCAATGAAAATTCAAAATGACTCACAAATCTCATGACTCACTGATAGTCATGAAAATGGTTTGAACTTTCTACTAAACCTTTCAATTCCCACGCTCATATTTGCATAGTTAAATGCACCTTCTATTAGTAAATGTTTCTTATTGGATGTCAGGAAACTATACCTCGTACCTGTAAAAAGTTAATCATTTTTTTTCTAGATCTCAAGGAATAAAAAGGAAAATCTGCAGTAAAAAGAAAGCAGAGCTGAATGAAAAAGAAAAGATATACGAAAGAAGGTGCACGTGTGTGAAGTCCCAGGGAACATAAGGTGAACTCAAAGAACTCCTGTAAAAACCAAAGAGCGTGAAGTAGATATTTCACCTGGAACAAACAAAAGATGAGTAGATTTGCCTTACTGAAAATCATATGTACAAGTCTAAATAGCTGTATCTGAGAAGAAAAATGATACTCTGTTTTGAGTCATCCTCATCAGAAGGGACTTGACTTCCATCTTCAACATCAAAACAAGTCCAGATCATATCTGCAATTACACATAGCTTTCTAAACTCTATAATTTCCTCTGTTTTATCTCTTTTATTAACATTCTGAGATGTGTGTGTGTACATTTGTCTACTCTAGATACACATTATCTCCTTAGCTGAACTGGAGGATATTAAATCCTCACACCAAACTTTCTACACCTTCTTGTATCCCACTGTGAGTTGTGGAAGAGGTCAAGTGTGACCTGGACAGCCCAAGAGCTTTTGATTTTTTTCCCATGTAGAACTGTGGTAGAGGTCTTAGGACCTAAAGAGTCTCTGTACATTGGTTTTCCCCGATCTAGGGTGTGGATAAAATTTATATAAATTTCATTAGAGGTCAACGTATCAGCTTGAGACTGAACCTCTTGGTTATATCTATTATGTATTATAGATTATGTTTAAATTATTTTATATATTTTTCATTCCACTGCTATTTAATTTTAAATACAAATCTATTTTAATGTTACTCTGATAGTTAAATTAGAAAATGTTTGTATCTTTTGTAAATCAGTAGACTAGTATCAAAATCTAATTTACTCCTCAGATTAAATTAACTGAGACCTAATCAATATTTTGATAATCTAATTTATCCTTCATAGTTTTACAAGTTCACTACAGTTTACCTTGTTATTAAATAGGTGGTTTTTAATTATAATATTTTAACATAAATTTTATCTAGAACTCAACTCACCCCCCCCCCCTCTTGAGTATCCACTCAAACCAACAATTGGTATCATAGGTTGTTTTTAAAGGCTTTCGAACACTCTATTTTTCAATGGTTATTTTGGTTGTATCTCAATGATCATAAATTTTTGTTAGTTCTAAATTTTAACTCTTTAAATATATTTTTTAAAATCTAGTTATTGATTATAGACTAGATGGTGCTACTACCAAAATACAACCTTTCTCCAATTGTAAGAATAATTCCCAGTGGAAACATGAAATGAAAATTCACTTAGAGAGTATGTGATTTGATATCTAGATGACTATAGAAACTCAATATAATATTCCATACACTGAGATAACTACTTGGGATGAACCTACTAAAACTGCTTATAATAATAACTGTAAATCTATGAATGCCTTGTATTGTTCTTTAAGAGATGAAGAATTTAACCGCATATCTGCTTGTAAAACTGCTTATGAAATTTGTGATACTTTGGGTGTTTATCATGAGGGAAAAAATAATGTTAAATAAATGAGAATAAACACTTACACTATTAATGATTATAATTTTTAAATGATGTTTGATGAACCTATCTCTGACATGTATCTCAGGTTCAATGAGATTGTAAACACTATGAGCTAACTTGGAAAAGTTGTTCCTGCAAAACAATAGATCATGAGGATGTTATGATGTTTACCAGAAAAATGGAGAGGCACATCTGTTTCAATTATAGAATTTTGTGATATTAGTGGTTTACCTGTTAAGGAATTAATTGGTAAACTTATGATGTATGAAGAAGAACTCAAAGTAAATAATGAAGAAGATGAATAACCAAGGAAGAAGTCAGTAGCCTTCAAGACATCTGCTTCAAAGAGAAAAGATAAAGATAAAGTTCACATACCTACTAAAATATCAATAAGTGAAAGTATAGATTCTAACAGTGATGTGGAAATGGCTCAAATATCCAAGATATTTAACATGTTTTATAGGAGGAATAAATTCTTTATAAAATCAAACTACAAAGTTAAATATGACAATAAATGTCATTAGAAGAAGGACTGGAAAAAGTCTGATAAGGGTGATGAGATTGTCTATTATGAGTAAAAAAAGGAAAGGACACATTAAGGCTGAATATCCAAAGTTAATGTTCAAAAATAAATATTTCTACAAGGACAATAAGTATAATAAAGAAATGAAAGCAACATAGAGTTCTTCTGAAGACACTTAAAGTGATTCTGATTCTACTAAGGATAAAGACTCTCACAAGGCTAACATGTGTTTAATGAAAAACACCTTTGAGGTAAAACTGGACACTCCTGCTTTAAATTCATATTATTCTGGTGTTGATTCTGATTCTGAATCTGAAAAAATGGCAAGTGAAGAGTTGTTTGAATATTGAAATATACGAGAAGAATCTTTTAATTAATTTAAGGACAAGTATAAGAACTTAATGAAATAGTATAATTTAACCAGCTCTGTTGAATCTGCCCTTGATATTGAGAAAGAAAAGAATACTCAATTACATAAGGAAAATACTGAACTGAAAATGTCTAATGACAAAATGAAGAAGGAAAAAAGAAAAGCTCTCTAATTGAAAAGATTCACTTACACAAATGTTAGGTAAAAAAGTGTCACCAAAATATACCACTAGAATTGGATATCAGGCTGGATAGATACAGATTACTAAAAAGAGATTTATTCCTAAATCTGGATAGAATGCTGCTAGTTTGAGTTCTGGAAATTCATATTCTTCAACTTGTTATTCACATTGTTATAGATCAAATAAAGTTTATCTTTCAAAATCCATTGATTCTATAGATTATATGAGACCAATGAGACAAATATGGGTACCTGAGGCTTTTCTTGCTAACCTATCTTCACAAAAGAAAATGTGGGTACCAAAATCATTTTCTTTTTAAACCGGTTTTGTAGGAAATTTTCTTGAAAAGATCCCATAAAAAGTTATTGTACTTGGATAGTGGATGTTCAAGACACATTATGAGAGATTACTCATGCTTCAAGAGTTTCATCACGGTTGATGGAGGCCATATCACCTTTGGTGATAATTCAAAAGGAAAAATCACCAGCTTAGGTAAGATTGGTATCACTAATTCAGTTTTAATTTCAGAAGTATTATTTGTTTATGGAATTAAATATAATCTTTTAAGTATTTCTTAGTTATGTGATGCTGATTTCAATGTTAAATTTGAAAATATTTCTTTTAATTTTTTTAATTCTAAAAATATTTTAGTATTTTTTTCCTTGAGAAATGAAAATGGTTATGCTATTTATTTGAATTCTTTATCGGAACAAAATGTTATTTCCTTGAATTAATTTCATAAATAGTCTTGGATTTTGTATAGAATATTTGGACACTACAACATTAATTCACTAAGAAAACTGACAAGGAACAACTTAGTTATATACGTACCCAAACATGAATTCCCAACTAATAAAGTTTGTAATCCTTGTCAATAGGGAAAGAAACATAATGTTTCATTCAAATTAAAGAAGGAAGTTTCAACTTCCCAACCTCTCAAGTTGGTTCACATGGACCTGTTTGGACCTTCAAGAGTTTATTGTTTAAATGGGAAGCACAATGTATATGTCTTAGTAGATGACTTTTCTAGATATAATTGGGTATACTTCTTAGCTCACAAAAGTGAATCTTGTTCTTATTTTGTTAAATACTCCACGTCTATAGAGAACCTTATCAGACTTAAGATTAAGACGCTGAGAATTGATCATGGTCATGAGTATTAAAATCATGAGTTTGAATCTTAATTCTCACACAATGGCTATAATCACAACTTTTCTGCCCCTAGGACACCTCAGCAGAATGGTGTAGTAGAAAGAATAAATAGAACCCTTCAAGATATTCCAAGAACTATGCTAAATGAATATGACCTAACTATTTATTTTTGGGCTGGAGTTGTAAATACTGCTTGTTACATTATCAATAGAGTCTTGATCAGACCTATTCTTAAGAAGACCACTTATGAACTGTGGAATAATGGGAAACCTAAAGTTAGTTACTTTATAGTCTTTGGTTGCAAATTCTTTATTCTTAACATTAAGGATAATGTAGAAAAATTTTCATCCATCAGCGATGAATGAATTTTTTTAGGATATTCAATTACTAGAAAATCCTATAGAGTCTTTAATAAGAGAACCAATTGTGTGGAAGAATCTATTCACATCAAATTTGATGAAAATGATCTGCATGAAGCTAATCCTTCTCTTAAAAATATTGAAGAAGATTTGTCTCTTCTGAACCTCAATGGAAAAAATAGTGACCATGTTGTTAATTCAACCAGCTCTGGAAATGTTCCAGAACCTCCTTCTGATGAATATGAACCTAGAGAAAAACATGAAATTTCTATTCCCACCTTTACTAGATAAACAAGGAATCTAAAGAATCATATTTTAGATGATATTGTTGGTAATCTAGATAGAGGGACACAAACTAGAGCATCTCTAAGAAATCAGGTTGAACATCAAGACTTTCTATCACAGTTAAAATCTAAAAATATCAATGATGTAATCAATGATGAAGTTTGGGTGATGGATATGCAAGAAGGGTTAAATCAATTTGAAGAAAAAAAAGCCTAATAATTAGCAGGAATACCTAAGGACACCTTGACCATTGGCCCTAAATGGGTTTTTAGAAATAAAGTTTATGAATCAATAAATATAGTTAGAAACAATGCACGGATAGTTGCACAAATGTATAGTCAAGAGGAAGGAATAGACTATGAAGAAACCATTTCACCTTTAGCTAGATTAGAAGCTATTAGGATTCTACTTGCCTATGCTGCTCATATGAATTTCAAGTTAAATCAAATTGATGTTAAAAGTGATTTTCTGAATGGTTTTTTAATTTAATATGTTTTTGTTGAACAACCACCTGGTTTTACAAACCCCCATTTTCAAAATTGTGTTTTATGCATTCTAAAGCATTGTATGGTTTAAAATAGGATCCAAGCGATTGGTATGATAGACTTAAAAATTTTCTTATTTCTAAAGGTTTTACTAAAAGAATTTCCGATCCCACTCTTTGTATTAAAAGAATTTCAGAAGATATTTTTATTGTACAAATCTATGTTGATGATATTATATTTGGATCTTCTAAAAATTCTTTATGTACTAACCTTTCAAGAATTTTGAAAATTGAATTTTAAATTAGTTTAAAGGGAGAACTCAAGTATTTTCATGGTTTTCAATTTTTTCAAAAGAATGATGGTATTATTTTAAATCACAGTAAATATACAAAGGATCTTTTAAAACGTTTTGGTTTGGATAGTAATAAGGGATGTGACACACCTATGTGTACCACCTGTATGTTGGATGATGATTAAACTGGGATACTAGTTGATCAAACCATTTATAGAGGTATGATTGGATGTTCACTTTACCTTACTGCTAGTTGACCAGATATCATGTTTAGTGTATGAATGTGAGAAAGATTTCAAGCTAATCCCAAAGAAGCGCATTTACTTGGTGTTAAAAGTATTTTAAAATATCTTAAACATACTACCAATTTAGGTTTGTTTTATCCAAAATGAAAATCCTTTAATTTAATGAGTTATTAAGATGCTGACTTTTCCGGTTTCAAATTAGATAGGAATAGCATATCTGGAACATGTCATATTTTAGGAAAGTCCCCGGTATCTTGGTGTAGTAAGAAATAGAACACTGTTGCATTGTCTACTGCTGAAAAAAATATATTGCTGCAGGTAGCTATTGTGCCTCGATTTTGTGGATGAAACACACCCTGTTGGACTATGGTTATCAATTTAGACATGTGTCTATAAATTTTGATAACACTAGTTCAATTAGCATCTCTAAGAATCATGTGTCTCACTCTAGGACAAAACACATTGATGTCAGACATCACTTCTTGAGATATCATTATCAAAAAGGTGATATTTCTCTAAAATTTATTGACTCTGAATATCAATTAGCTGATATCATCACAAAACCCTTTATCATAGAAATGATAAATTTTATTAAGAAAGAATTTGGTATGATCGATCCATGAAACCGATCAGTGAAACTGATCAGTGAAACCGATCAGTGAAACCAATCAGTGAAACTGATCAGTGAAACCATTTTTTTCTACCGTTTATGTCTTACGGTGTTTAACACATTAACTGTTTATAAAAGCAATGATTTTTTACATAATCAATATTATATCTAGTATTTTAACCCATAATGATAAATTTAATGACCTGCAACTATTTCTTTTCCCCAGAATTGTGACTTTCCATCTCCCACCACATCTTACTTTTTTTAAAACGTGAACCTCTTGAACCTCTCGAACCTTTTTAAATCCTTCAAACATTTCAAACCATTCCAACCTCTGAATGGAAAAGCAAAATTGAAAATGAAAGGAATCTAAAGGTTCCGCTCATGTGAAACGCCAATGAGAAGAATCGAGGAGCACGACTCAAAGGTTAGTGAACCTGGAGTTGGAAACTCGAGTGGTTACCATGGAAAAGGAGGTGTGTTATGAAAGGGTGTTAACAGGTAAGTCTACTCTTTTAAAAGAAATGGATATGCAAGGATGGAATGATTGGTTCTGTGATAATAACCAAGTCTACTACCCAGTGCTTGTGCATGAGTTCTATCTGAACTTCACTATTGTATTAGATAGAGCAGAAGCTGCAAGATTATCTTATGTAGTCAAAGGGAAAAAGATATATTTTTCTTCAAAGTAATGGGTTGAGTGTTTCGGAGTAACTCATAAAGGTAGATATGAACACTATTCTGGTAATATTCCTCCTACCACTTGTCACAAACCGACCCAACCCGATATCGAGCCACAAATACCCCAAGCCCGACTCCATAAGACAGGGGCTGGCGACCAGTGCCGAAGTCACAATAACTTGGGGAGGCCTTTGCCTAAGTACCTGTACACACACATGCATCACACTCAATGAAAAAGTGAAGAGAAAAAAGAATAGCAAAGGAAAACTGCTATAAATAACCACAAGAGTTCATCGACCTCTAAACAGTACAATGTACAAGTTGAAGGTAAACTGAAAAGAAAAATGGGTAAAAAAATGCGCCCAAACAAAAAGTGCCACAACCCATAAAAAGGTAAACAAAAAGAAATAGCTGACGGGTCTCCCACCTGGAACCCGGCTACGACCACCACACGTTGTCCAAGCTCTCGAACTCCTATGCTCCACTGAGGTCACGACCAACCTGTCCGTCATCTGCAAGGGCACACCAAGTGCGGGAAAAGCCCAAGCAGGGTTGAGTATAAAAATACTCAGTAGGATACCCCGAAGGCTCTAGGGAGAATCAAAAGAGGTACCGAAGGGTGAGCAGTGGAGCGAACAGGAAAAGTAAAGGATTACAACAGAGAGTACAGTAAAGAGTCCAGCTCAACCCAACAAGAGGAAAGAAGGGAGACTCGTCCAGGCACAAGGAGCTGGAAACCTGAGATGATGAACTTCCCATCGAGTCTTCGCAAGCTATAGTAGGAAAATAGACTCATCCAACCACGAGAAGCTAGACACGGAAAGCACGTGGCATACCCCGCACGTCTTCACCTATCCTGGAAGGGGAGTAACCAAACCCAAGAAGTGGGTACCAGAAACAATGTATATACATATCTGTATGCTCAATAAGAAACCCAAACAAGCTTGTAAGGGGATCTCCATACCATAACTCAGCCCAAGAAAAGAGTTTCCAATAGTCCCAGAAGAAAACACCATCGATGCCCAGCATCACACACGTCTTCCCCGAACTACAAGTCAAGGTGCTCAAACCACCACACCTCGACACTATCCAATTTCGGCGGAACTGACTCACCCACATGATTTTATGTCACTTCACAAGTACGTGTCTCGATGGGGGAAAAGTACCCCTCGTACTTTAGAGTTCTGGGGGAACGTCAAACCATACCACATCACTACCCCACAGTCGAGAGGTATGCTCAAAGTCGACAGGCGACCCCCTACCCAGCCTCGTTGGAAGGTCCCTAGAAATCAATGGGTTCCCACTATAGCGAGACCCGGAAAGTCGATGGGTGCCACACTGCCCAGTCCCGTAACAGGGTAATCCACTGGAGGGCGACCTGGCTAATGTCGGTGATGGGACCAATACCCAGCCCTGTTGGAGGTAAGCCCGGCATCAGGGACCACTGTCTAGCCCTGATTGAGGTATCCACGGCATCGGGGACCACTACCCAGCCCAGCTGGAGGTATGCCCGGCATCAGGGACCACTGCCCAGACCAGCTAGAGGTAAGCCCGACATCGTGGACCACTGCCCATCCCCGCCGGAAGTAAGCCCGGAACTGCTTTGGCCATCCCTGCTAGATGGTAACCCACTGGTGATCCCTTCTCGAAACAACCTCATCCCTGCTAGAATCATCCTCAGTCCTACAGGAAACAACCTCATACCTACAGGTAAAAACCTCTTGGGGAGAGGATTGGTGCCCGCATAAAGTGTTGGTCAGAACGAATCCACAAGAACTCTTCCAGGGAAACACAGAGTGACGAGAGAAACTCCCCAGGCCTCACAAGGCGATCCCGCTCCAATCCGCTGAGTCACTGTCAAAGAGGACCGAGAAAAATCATCCTTGAAAGTGTGAAAACACCCACCTTGTATGAACACCCGTAGTGGAAAATAGTGTCACAGTCCAATGAATCATTTATATCACTCTCCCATGAGTGTGCGATCACACGCCAAGGGTCCGCTACAAAAAAGGTAGGAAGAACCACCACCAGAGCACCGTTCATGCTCCACATTTAATAAGATCTTGCAAGAGGCTCCACACAGTCAAAAGGATCATACCGTTGTAATCCTCAAGAAAAAACACACGAGATCGACTACTTACTTGCCTCAAACAGATATTTGACAGAAAAGTCACCAACATCACCTCACGCCCAAACGACGTCCCATGATCCCGAGCCTCGGCCCTGAAAATTGTCGGGCGCATCGCCCCATTGTGATACCCTCGGGAAAACACGTCAAAAGAACTACTCACTTGAGTGAAATGGATATCCGGAGAAAAAGATGTATTCCGGCGCACCGTACATGAGCGTTGCTTCTTGGGACCTGCATCCCGGTCCAGAAACTCAACGAACGGATCGCACCGTTGCGATCCTCTCGAAAAATTACATGAAATAGACTAAACACTTGTCCAAAACGTACACCCAGTGATAAAGATGGAAAATCATCGTCAACACCCAAACGACCCTTGCGGGGCCCGCACCATCGTGCGGAATTACAGCAGGAAGACTGTGCCAATGCAATGCCCTCAAAAAAACACCCAACATCAACTGCTCGCACGCCCTAAATTGATGTCCGATGAAAAAGTCGCTAAAACGCTACATGCAGATCGAAAGATGGGTCGTTGGGCCCACGCCTCAACTGCAGCCTTAGCGCCTGAAACCACCCTGGAAAGCTCTACCATGGTGCCAGGGTCCCAACGCCATTGAAAGCCCTTAAATTGGACATCGGACACGTCTGGGCCGTCCAAAAAAGAACCCCCGAGATGACGTCAATCCCATCGACGTACGTGTTGCGCCGCCGAGGCCCCTCTTTTCGGGAATTAAAAATTCTCGAAACCATCTCAAAATGTCCACCTTGACACGGGCTACGCGCTGCCACAGACGGCGCGCAATACGGACGCCCTACAGATGATTTATAATTTTTCATAATAATAATAATAATATTATTATTATTATTACTATAAAACATTTTTTTTAAAGCCAGACCGGCCGAGAGGCCGGTCTTCTTCTCCCAACAGGACCCGAAAAAGGCGGGTCCTGGTTAGCCAGCCGGGGCCCGTAAACCCCGGTCTCCTCTCGCTGTAGGCCAACTAGCCGCCTACGCAGTGGCCTCCTCTATTGCACACCGACCGTCCGCCTGCACGGCGCCCTCCTCCGCTCGCTGCCGCCCCGCTGAGGTAGCCCGCGCCTCCGCCTGGCTCTCGCTCGCCGCCCGCGAGCCCCGGCCGAAGCCGCCGCCAGCCCTCAGAGAAACCCGCCGCTGAACACCTGTGATGCCCACTGCCAGTCGGAAGCCGCCGCCGCTGTCCAGGCCTCCGCTGCTGCTCCGCCACGCCGACTCTCCGGACCGCCGCGCTAGACGGCCCGAACACCCAAAACCGGCCAGAAAACCTCAAAAACCTGCTGTTTTCGGCGAACGACTTCGAGTGTGTCGGCACTCGGATTTTAAAACCGAAATATGAGACGGATAGAGCATAAAATCTACTACAATATTATGGGTGTTTTTTGAAGATAGATCAACATATTGATGCATATAATCAAACTCAAAGTAGGTGCAGTAATAAAATTGAAACCGCAACAAATCCTACCTCGTGGGTGTTTCCCGGAGCTTCCCCGCCGAACCGCCGCCTTGCCGGAGCTTCCGTGCCGGAGTGGAGGAGGAGGAGGGGAGGTTGAGGGAGAGTCGTCACCATGGGGTGCAAAATGGAAGAGGGGTGGGGTGAGTTGGGCTAAATAAAATTAAATTAATTAAATTTTAATTAATTTAATCCTCAATTTTGACCCGCACCCAAAACGCCCGACGTGGTCGAGGTTAAGCCTCCCCTAGGGTAAACATCACCTCCTGAGAACAACTGCAGTCTTGGAATTTGATTCCGAGCTACCGTTTGGAAGATATAAAATTTTACTTCTGAAGCTACTAAATTACGAAAACGCCCCTGAGGCCATTTTTCACAGGCGGGCCGCGCCCGCAAAACATACACCCCTCCTAGGGTAAAAGGCACGCTCTGAACTCTACAGTGCCCTCAGTTTCCCAATCCAAGCCACGAATTAAGAGATACCTATGTTTCAACAGTAAACGAATAAATTAATTATTTAATTTAATCCGTTTAATGTTCCAGAAGCGGGCGAGGGGTCCAAAAATCCAGCGCTGACATGATTTATGTCGTTTCTAGGGTAAACACCCCATTCTGGACCCATTTGTACACTCAGATCTCTCATCTAAAACACCGTTTAGGATTTATCGTATTTATTTGGCATTTCAAGTGTGAATGCACTGCAAATTTAATTCCGGCCACTCCGGGACACGGAATCGCACGCCGTCTGAGGGCACTGCACTACAATATCATCAAGAATAATCCAAGCTCTTCCGCAGCAAAAACTAGGTTCTTAAATCATTCCATCCTTCAATATTTTCATCCGTGAAAAGCAAAACTATGGAGCGACATAGGGTACTAAGCCCACACCTGGCATTCCCATACCCAGAAAAACCCACGCACAGCTCTGTGTCGCCGCACACATACCAAAGGATTGATCCGTTCACGCGAAGTCGAACCTTGCCGATGTCGTGCACCCACTCTAGACTTTGGGGTTAGGGAAAGGCGGCATGGTACCTCACCATCCCTTTTCACGGTCTCAAATGGCCTGAAGGCCCTCTGGGGTAGCTCACCTCCCCGAACAAACCCTTACGTCGCACGTCGTGACTAGAACCACTGCCCGCACCTGGACAAGGCTCGGTGATTCCCTCCATCATAATATCTATATGGTGAAACACCCAAGGATATCTGGTCACACAAGGTTCCACAGTCGATGTATATCAAACAAGACTCTCTAACACACTCGAAAAGGCGAAGGAGTCGACCCCATCGACTAGAGAAAAAGGTCCCACACCTTTTATCATACCAACACAACGTTACATCGATGCCCCGCGCCACCCTAGTAACACCTCAAATAAGGAGCAGGGAGGAATGCATTCCACATGAAGAGTCTAAAAATTCTACTGAAAAAAGGTAGAATATCAATTGAGCGTACCACTTATCACCTCATGCTCTGCAGGGTCGTAGACACCCAAGGCTCGCGGCTGTCCGTGGTCCCATCTGTCAGCTCCCAGAGCCTAACGTGGACCACTTGATGGTGACGGGAAGACCTTGTAATGTCCTCCCCCCACCTCCAGCTCCTCGTACTCCTCTGATAGCTCCACCTCTGAAGGCACTACCCCGATCACAATGCTACCTCTTCCGTGGTGGTGCGCCTACTGCCTGCCCTATGCTCTCAGCAACTTGGGCCGGGTAGTCTCGTGCCAAGTGACCTCGCATGTCACAAGCATAGCACCGACTCTCTGAGCTGTCCTAGTGCCCTCCGGTGCCACTGTGGTGTGCTCCCACGACCCAGATCCTACTCACAGAAGGGCACCCTCGGCTGAGGCCCTTCAATTTTCCGCCACAATGGTAAACGACCACGTCTCCAGAACCAGCAGTGGAAAGGCCACCTGCGTCGAGGTCCTGCTTGTCGACGCCCACTAGCTACGACAGACGTCTCGGCTCCAACGTGCCTGCTACCACCACCAACTCTAGAACATTACATCAATCCCTCTCTTACCAGTGCCTACTCTAGCACCCCAGAATATGTTGAAATACCCAAGGGTACTATGACAGCACAAATCTCTCGGCAGAGACCCTGCTCAAACTTCTGTGCTCAAAGGTTGTCATCATGGACCAAGTCCGGGTAAAAGCGTGAACAGTCTGCGAAACTTTCCGCGTACTCAGCCACCATCATCTCTCCCTGCTGAAACTACATGAGCTCTTGAATCCGAATGGAGAACAAGAAGGAGGGAAAAAACTTCTCATGAAATAACAACTAAATTTCACCCCATGAAAGCGACGACTCGTCAAGAATCTGAGTCACTAGACTCCACCAACGCCAAGATGCTCCACGAAAAAGGATGGCTGCCAAAGCCTCTCTCGGATCTGCCGACGTCTACACAAGCCTGAAAAGGTGAACCACTGCCTCTAGCCAAAACTCTGCTACCTGAGGGTCTGGCTCACCACTGAACCTCAACAGTCTCTACCGCTGGAACTCACGGAACGCGCTCAATATGCGATCAAGCTCAGACTGCTCTACTGAAACTGCCTGCTACTCAATAGGTTGGGGTGCTGCTACCGGCACACTTGGAGAAGAGGCTCGCATGATGGGTCCTGAACTATGGACTCGTAGCTCACAGGGTCATCTTCACAAACCAAAGCTGGTATCTTGGATGGATTTCTTCGCGAAGACAACCTGAATATTTTCTAGGAGTGTCATGGTCAGATGAACATATATGTATATACCTATAACAACAACGATGGGGAGATTACTCAAGAAGGACATTCAAAGACTCAATCCTATGTGATTCACAAACAAATTATCCCTGCAACAAGTGTCTTAGCATGCCGAGTCGACAAGCGGGTTATCAGGGTCCTGGTGAATGGATACATTGGCCGTCGCACCATCACTGGACTCCCTGGCCTGAGAGCTGCTCTTGAGACACGTTAACACTATTGTCCTAAATCCCAACCAATTCCTTTTATTTTAGGGACGTCCGAACAACGTCCCAAGGAACGAACCACCTTTGATACCACTTTGTCAAGACCTGAACCTACCCGGGATCGAGCCGCAACTACCCCAAGCCCGCCTCCACAGGCCAGGGGCTGCAGACCAGTGCCGAAGGCACAATAACGTGTGGAGGCCTTTGCCTAAGTACATGTACACACACACGCAGCACACTCAATGCAAAATTGTAGAGTAAAAAGTAATGAAAATGGAAACTTCTATAAATAACCACAAGAGTGAATCGACCTCTAAGCAGTACATAGAACAAGATGAAGGTAAACTGAAAAGAAAAAGGGGAAAAACACGTGCCCAACCAAAAAGTACCAAAACCCGGCAACAAGTAAACAAAAAGAAACAGCTGACGTGTCTCCCACCTGGAACCCGGCTACGACCACCACATGCGGTCCATGCTCCCGAACTCCTATGCTCCACTAAGGTCACGACCAACCTGTCTGTCGTCTGCAAGGGCACACCAAGTGCGGGCAAAGCCCAAGAAGGTGTGAGTATAAAAATACTCAGTAGGATACCACGAAGGCCCGAGGGAGCAACATAGGAGGTACTGAAGGGTGAGCAGTGGAGTGAATAGGAAAAGTAAAGGAGTACAACCGAGTGTGCAGTAAAGAGTCCAACTCATCCCAACAAGAGGAAAGAAGGTAGACTCGTCCAGACACATGGAGCTGGAAACAGTGAGAAGATGAACTTCCCGTCGAGTCTTCGCTACCTATAGCAGGAATGTAGGCTCGTCCAACTATGAGAAGCTAGAAATGGAAAGAAAATGGAATACCCCGCGAGTCATTGCCTCTCCTGGAAGGAGAGTAACCAAATCCAAGAAGTGGGTACCAGAAACAAGGTATATACATATCTGTATTCTCAACAAGAAACCCGAACAAGCTCGTAAGGGGTTCTCCATCCCATAGCTCAGCCCAAGAAAAGAGTCGCCAAAAGTCCCAGAAGAAAACACCATCGATTCCCAGCATCCCGCACATCTGCCCCGGACTACAAGTCAAGGGGCTCAAACCTCCACACCCCGACACTATCCTCTTTGGGCGACACTTCCTTGCCCGCACGGTTTTAGGTCGCATCACAAGGATGCATCTCGGTGGGGGAAAAGAGCCCCTCGTACTTGAGAGTTCCGGGGGACCGTCAAACCACACCACGTCACTGCCCCACAGTCGAGAGGTCTGCTCAAAGTCGACAAGAGACCCCCTGCCCAACCCCAGTGGAGGGTCCCGGGAATTCGATGGGTTCCCACTATAGGGAGACTCGGAAATTCGACAGGTGCCACACTGCCCAGTCCCGTAACAGGGTAATCCACTGGAGGGAAACCCGGCTAAAGTCGATGATGAGACCACTGCCCAGCCCAGCTTGAGGTAACCCGGCATCGGGGAACACTGCCCTGCCCGGATGGAGGTAAGATTGACATCAGGGACCACTGCCCAGCCCAGCTGGAGGTAAGCCCGGCATAGGGGAGCACTGCCCAGCCCAGCTGGAGGTAAGCCCGGCATCGAGGACCACTGCCCAGCCCAGCTAGAGGTAAGCCGGGCATCGGGGACCACTGCCCTGCCCTGCCGAAGGTAACCCGGAACTGCTCTGGCTATCCCTGCTGGATGGTAACCCCCTGGAGAGCCCTGCTCAAAACAACCTCAGCCCTACTGGAAACAACCTCAGCCCTGCTGGTATCAACCTTCTGGGTAGAGGATCGGTACCCGCGTAAAGTGTTGGTCACACTGAATCCAAAAAAACTCTATCATGGAAACACGGAGTGATGGGAGAAACTCCCCATGCCTCACAAGGCAATCTCGCTCCAATCCGATGAGTCACTATTGAATCGGACTGAGAAAACTCATCCCAAAATGTGGGAAAACACCCACATTGTACGAACAACCGTAGTCGCAAACGGTGTCGTATTCCAGTGATAGGGGCACGGTACTGAAACCCCTCATAGCTGAAGAAACAGAGGAACCAAACCATCTCTGTCGGCCAAACCATCGAGAACAAGACCAGGGGAAAACCCAACCCTGTTGGTCATCAAACAAGAATAATGGACCCTCTACATCACGAGAGGTCAAAAGTACGCAAAGTAGAACACGACAAGAACGTGGGGCCCACACGATGTGTGGCCCCATCGCAACCCCAACCAAGTGAACAAACATTCTCATGTACAAACCACACGTACCTCCAAGCGCTCTCGTATACTCCCATAGTATACCACATCTCCACCCCTAAGGCTATCGTGCACATGGCACCCAACGTCAACGCGAAGTCATGATATAACAACTCCAACCTAAGACCTCAAAGGCCCAGGCACGGCCAACCACATCTTGTGAATCATTTATATCACTCTCCCAAGAGTGCGTGATCACATGCCAAGGGTCTGCTACAAACAAGGTAGGACGAACCACCACCGGAGCAACTTTCATTCTCCACATTTAATAAGATCACGCAAGAGGCTCCGCACAGTCAAACGGATCTTACCGTTGTAATCCTCACAGAAAATGACGCGTGATTGACTACTTACTCGCCTCAAATGGATATCCGACGGAAAAGTCCCCAACACCGCCTCACGCTCGAACGACGTCCCGTGATCCCGATCCTCGGCCCCAAAAACAGTCGGGCGCATCGCACCATTGTGATCCCCTCAGGAAAACACGTCAAAAGTACTAATCACTTGAGTGCAACGGATATAAGGGAGAAAAATTTGCATTCCAGTGCACCGCACACGAGCGGTGCTTCATGGGACCTGCATCCCGGTCATGAAACTCAACGAACGGTTCACACCGTTGCGATACTCTCGAAAAAGTACAAGAAATGGACTAAACAGTTGTCCAAAACGGACACCCGGAGATAAAGATGGAAAATCACCATCAACACCCAAACGGCCCTTGCGGGGCCAACACCATCATGCTGAATTACAGCGGGAAGACTGCGCCAATGCGATGCCCTCGGAAAAACACCCAACATCGACTGCTCGCATGCCCCGAACGGACATCCGTTAAAAAAGTTTCTAAAATGCTCATGAAGCTCAAAAACGGGTCATGGGGTCCGCGCCTCAACTGCGGCCTTAGCACCTGAAACCACCCTGAAAAGCACTGCTTCAGTGTCGGGTTCCCAATGCCACTGACGGCGCTTAAATCCAACGTCGGATGCATCTGTGCCGTTCAAAACCAGAACCCCCTGGGATGACGTCAATCCCCGCGACGTATGTGTTGCGCCACCGAGGCCCCTCGTTTCGGGAATTAAAAATTTCTGAAACCATCTAAAAAAGTCGGCCTTGACACGGGCTCCACACTGCCGTAGACGGCGCACAATACGGAGGCCTTGCAGTGATTTATCATTTTTCATAATAATAATAATAATAATAATATTATTATTATTATAAAACATTTTTTTTAAAAGAGATACCGGCCAAGAGGCCGGTCTTCTTCACCCAACAGGACCCGAAAAAGGCCGGTCCTGGTAGGCCATCTATGGTTGGTAGACCCCAGTCTCCTCTCACTACACGCCGACCGGCTGCCTGCGCAGTGGCCTCCTCGGTTTCACGCTGACCGGCTGCCTGCGTGGCGGCCTCCTCCGCTCGCTGTCGCCCCGCTGAGGGAGCTCGCGCCTCCACCTGGCTCTCGCTCGCTGCCCGCGAGCTCTGACCGAAGGTGCCTCCTGCTGTCAGAGGAACCCACCGCTGAACACCTGCGCCGCCCACTGCCTGTTGGAAGCCGCCACTACTGTCCCCGTCTCCGCTGCTGCTCCGCCCCGCCGACTCGCGGGACTGCCATGCTAGACATCCGGAACACCCAAAACCGGCCAATAAACATCAAAAACCCGCTGTTTTCGGCGGACGACTGTGAGATCATCGAGACTCGGATTTTGAAACCGAAATATGCGACAGATAGAGAAAAAAATATACTACAAGATTATGGGCTTTGTTAGAGGATCGATAAAAAATTTATGCATATAATCGAACTCAAAGTAGTTGTGGGAATAAAATTGACACCGCAACAAATCCTACGTCGTGGGCATTTCCCAGAGCTTCGTCACCGAACCGCCATCTTGCCGGAGCTTCCTCGCCGGAGTAGAGGAGGATGAGGGGAGGTTGAGGCAGAGGTGTCACCAGGGGGTGAAAAATGGTATAGGGGTGGGGTGAGTTGGGCATAAAAAGAAAATTAAATTAATTAAATTTTAATTAATTTAATCCTCAATTTTGACCCGCACCCGAAACATTCGACGGGGTCGAGGTTATGCCTCCCCTATGGTAAAAACCACCTCCTGAGCACAACTATGGTCTCAAAATTTGATTCTGAGCTTTAGTTTGGATGTTATAAAAGATAACATCCGGAGACGCTAAATTACAAAAGCGCCCCTGGCCCATTTTTCACAGGCGGGCCATGCTCGCAAAACATACACCCCTCCTAGGGTGAGCAGCATGCTCTGAACTCAACGGTGCCCTCGGTTTCCCAATCCGAGCCACAGTTTAAGAGATACCTACATTTCAAAATTAAAGGAATAAATTAATTATTTAATTTAATCTGTTTAACGTTATAGAAGCGGGCGAGGGGTCCAAACAGCCCGCGCTGACATGTTTTATGTCGTTCCTAGGGTAAACACCCCATTCCGGACCCATCCGTACACTCAGATCTCTCATCTGAAACACCGTGTAGGAGTTATCAAATTTATTTGGCGTTTCTAGTGTGAACGCACTGAAAATTTAATTCCGGCAACTACGGGGCTCAGAATCGCACGCCGTCTGAGGGCGCTGCACTGAAATATCATATAGAATATTCCAAAGTCTTCGGTTGAAAAAATTGGGTTCTTATACCACAAAATATTTTCCATATGAGCTTGCTATGGATATGCTAACTGGATGTTCTGAAACCAGAAGAATTACAGCTGCTGAGTTAGATGGTGAATGTAGAATTTTGTTTATGTTTATTCAGCACAAAATCTATCCCAGAAAGGGTGATTTTTCTACTGTGAAGTATCAGGATGCTTTCCTGTTGTATTTATTGCTAAAAGATTATAAGATCAACCTGTGTAGATATATTACTATACATATTTCTGAGATGGTGAAGCCTTCAAAGAGAAATACAACCGTGTTCTACTCTAATAAAATCTCTGCTATGTTAATGTTTTGGTCTATTTTGAAGATGGAGATGAGTGTATCTCATCCAGTAGTAGTTTTTTTATTAACAAGGTCATCTTAAAAAGAATGAAAATCAACTGGAATCCATGGAAGAAGGCATGGGATGCTGATGAAGATAAGTTGTATGACTCCTTTAATCCTTCTAACCATCCAATGAGACCAAAGAGGTTTAGAGATCCTAGTTTAAATCCTAATGAAGATGTTGTTTATTCTAATGAAGAAGAGGAGACAAAATTTCCTAAGGAAACAGGAGAGTCAAGTAATAAAGGATCAGGGGAAGCTAAGGGTGATGATGATGTGGATAATAAAAAATATCATGAGTCACCTCCTGATGACAGGAGTGATCCTGATACAGTAAGTCCATAGAAAAGAAGAATGGAATTTGGACCAGCTAGTCCACCTCTGAAGTTTCCAGAGTTAGAACCTCTTCTAGGTGATGAAGAAGAATCTAAAACCGATGATTCAAATTTTGAGGAGTATGAATACAGTATCAAGGATAGTATCGATGAAACTTCAGTAAATAATAATGGAAATGAAAATGGTGATGATGATGATGGGAATAATGATGATGGCAATGATGATGATGGAAATAATGATGATGCTACTACTCAACCTGTAGATGGTCAAAATGTGATCCAAGATGATCCAAAACCACAACAAGTTAAAGAAGAAGCTGTTCCTAAGTCTGAAAGAACAATGCAGATAGAAATTGATTTATGTGAAGAAATCTCTTATGAAAATTATGGAAAAGCTTATTTTGTAAATCTCTAGTATACATCTTTTAAAGATACATTGGAGGAATACCCAGGTTGTGTTATTCTTGGTTTGGATTATTCAGAGGGAAAAGATGAAGGGGTGCACAATGTAAGGTAAATCCTCTCCGTTAAGGCTAGAATAGTTGCTGAGAATGAGAATGTGAGAGAAGAAAGACATGGTCCTTCAGTTTATCAATCGTATTTAGTCAAATTTAAAGATGAGTTTCTCCATGCAGTTAGAGATACAATGAAAGTGGAATTCTCTCATGCTCCTGATCCTACTCATGTGAATTTATCTGAGGCTGCTATAGATGCTACAGCTCAAAGAGTAGTAAGTTTTATCAAGATAGACCTGTGCAATACTAGGGAATTTATTGGCAGACACATTACCTCTCTAAATCAAGCACTCAATGTTTTAGGATATGACTTAGTTTCTCTATTAGGAGAATTTAGATCAACCATCACTAGTATGATGGATGTTCTGAGAAATTTAATAGAACAACTGAAGAAGTCAGATTTGAGAAAGTTAAAGGCTGAGATTACTCAGATTATTTATCAAGATAGCTCTTCAAAAGTGACCAAGATTACTGGTTATGAGATCAATTCTTTAACAGATTTCATAAAATAAGAGTTAGATGCACTTAGAAAGATTTTTGATTTAGACTCATTGAATAATTTGAAAAAAATAGTGATCATATTCACAAGATGGTGTAGATTTATTCGGCTAATGCTACACATGATCAGAAAGAGATCAATGAAATGGTGGATCACTATTTCTTTAAAATCTATACGAAGCATGAGTCGAACCATTAGTTTAATGTCTTGGATAACAATTTGAGGATTCCAAAAGTACCTCAAGACTTTAAGGCTCTGGAACAGCAGTTTAAAGATTTCACTCATACTCTCGAATGTTTTATGCAGAAAAAAAGATGATTTTGGGAAGGACATGACATATGGTGGTGAAGTCATTCAAGATTTTATCAATATGTTCAAACCCTATCTTCTTGTGAAAGCTATGGAAATTGTTTTTCCAACTAATGAGCCTCTTAGTCCATCCGGTGTCACTCCTTGTCAGTTATCATTTTATCAAGATCTCTCTAATATTAAGCCAGTCATTCAGCAGCTGCCTTCAGGAAGATATTCTACTCAACCACAAGTCACTTCAGCCCCCACTCTGCTTCAAGCCAGAGTTGTCCTACCACCTCTCTCCATCCGGCCAGATCAACCTTCCACCAAGACACCCTCTGGCCCATTCATTCCTCCATTGGCTAATGGAAAAGACCCTATTCATCCAAATAAGTATCCATTCCTGTCATTTTTGATAGGGTGTCGTTTATGTGTTTCCTTTTCTTGTAACATTTTCAGTGGTTATTTGACTTGAACTTTATTCTTATTTCTCTCTCTTCTCTATTTTTATTTTTTTATAATACCAAAGGGGGAGAACATGCATAATAGGCATACAGTCAGACTATATGAAGTAAGGGGGAGAAATGGTGGCTGCTTAAATGACGACTACTTATAAATCTGTAAATAGATGCTATGTTTATATAGTCTTACTTTGTTTATGATCGGGTGCATTCATTGATGATATTTTTATCTTTGGTTATATATTTTTTTAACATAGGGGGAGGATATTGAATGTTACATCCTTTCCTCTCTTTTTTTATTCCATTGATTTGTGATTATCAAAAAGGGGGAGATTGTTGAACACTTTGGGAAATAGTTCTTTTAATAATCACAAATAATTTTTATTTCTGTTTATTAGTAAATTTAGTCAACTATTAATTATTTTCCAAATGTGTTCATATATGATAAATCAGTATTAAAAATGATTATATATGATTATTTATGGTTTTCTATTGACCTAGAAGTGATCTGGTTTGAACATACACTTGGTGTGTATTTCATGTTTTGGACTCACCGTTAGTTATTTTCTTGAGTCACCAATGAAGAATGGCCACACCGATGATGAATGGATGCACCGATGAAGAACGGACGCACCGATGAAGAATGACCGCACTGATGAAGAATGGTCCCACTGATGAAGAATGGTCACACTGTTGAAGAATGATCGCACTGATAAGAACAGTCGCTCCGTTGAATATCGGTCGCACTGATGATAACTACTGAAACTGATGCTGATCAAATGACATACCAAAACCGATTCTGTTCTAATGACCTACCAAAACCAACGCTGATCTAATGACCTAACGAAACCGATGATGATATAATGACCTACCGAAACTAATGTTGATCTAATAACCTACTAGAAAACATTGATGATCTATTGACCTACCAAAACCGGTGTGGATCTAATGACCTACCGAAACTGATGCTGATAACATGACCCACCGATACCGATGAAAATTCAAAATGACTCACTGATCTCCTGAATCACTGATAGTCATGAAAACTGTTTGGACATTCTATAAAACATTTTAATTCTAACGGTCATATTTTCTTAGTTAAATGCACCTGATATTAATTAATGTCGTCTGTTGGATGTCAGGAAACCGTAACTCATAACTGTTGAAAGGTAATCATTCTTTTTTCCAGATCTCAAGGAATAAAAAGGAAGATCTGTAGTAAAAATAAAACAGAGCTGAACGAAAAAGACAAGATATATGATTGAAGGTACACATGTGTGAAGTCCCAGAGAACAGAAGGTGAACTCGAAGAACTCCCGTAAAAACAAGAGAGAGGGAAGATGATATTTTACCTGGATCCAACAAAATATGAGTAGTTGTGCCTTAATAAAAAATCATATCAATAAGTATAAATAGATATAGCTGAGAAGAACAACAATACTCACTTTTGAGTCATCCTCACCAGAAAGGACTTGACTTCCATCTGCAACATCAAAACGAGTCCAGAGCATATCTGCAAATACATAGAGCTTTCTAAACTCTATAATTTCCTCTGTTATATCTCTTTGTTTAACATTCTGGGTAGTTTGTCTGTGCATCTGTCTACTCTAGATACACATTATCTCATAAGCTGAACTAGAGGATATTAAATCCTCTCACCAAACTTTCTACACCTTATTTTATCCCACTCTGAGTTGTGGAAGAGGTCAAGTGTGACCTGGAAAGCCCGAGAGCTATTGCTTTTTTTCCACGTATAACTATGGTAGAGGTCATAGGACCTGAACAGTCTACATACTGTTTTCTCCCCGTTCCAGGGTGAGGATCAAATTTATATAAATTTCTTGAGAGGACTAAGTCACAGATTGATACTTAACCTATTGGTTATATCTATTATGCGTCTTATATTATGTTTAAATTATATTATATATTTCACATTCTGCTTCTATTTACTTTGAAATACATATCTATTTTAATGTTACACTGATAGTTAAATTAGAAAGTGTTCAAAACTTTTGTAAATTAGTAGATTCATTTCAAAAGCTAATTTAATCCTCTGATTATATTAACTGATACTTAATCAATATTTGGAGAATCTAATTAAACCTTCACTGTTTTACAAATTCACTACAGTTTAACTTGTTTTTAAATTGGGGGATATTAAAAGAAATATTTTAACCGGAATTTTACATGGAAATCAATTCACCCTCCCTCTTGAGTATCAACTCCGAACAAAAAAAACTATTCTGAAGATAAATATTTTAGGTGAATAAATATTTTGATCTTCAAATAAGAGAAAATTTTTACTTGAACGTAAGTTAAAATAATCCAATGGTGTTATATTATCATTATCCTGACATGATTGTTTTCTAAACCATCATTTTCTTCCCACTTATGTCCTTATCCATTAATATTATATTATCTTGATTTAAAATTCAATAATTTATTCTATTTTATTTTAGGATCCTTTTAGTCATGGATGTTTATAGAATTACTCAATAAATCATATATAATAATGGAATTAAATTAAAAGTGTACACTTACAATATGTATTCATTTTTTCAATAATATAAATCATTTAAAATAAATCATGATTTATTTTCATTCAATATCTTCATGTCTTTCAAATTAACTTATTCATTTCCCATACAAATCATAATGTCCCATGATAACCAATTAAATGGTGAAATGAGCACAAAATCTCATAAATTGATACAAAAAAATGAAATCATTAATCCAGTGAACACTTGAAAACCCATATAATTCATACCTATATCATAAATGTTCATTTAGAATATGAAATAATAAAATTCAGTAGAAAAAATGAATACATTTTAGTAAAAGATAATCATTAGATCAAATATAAATCTATTAGAAACCATTTTAGTTAGTTTTTTGTAGAAAGTTTATAAACCAAAATAAACCCTTGTAATTAATAACTATAGACGAGAAAAATATATAGGATAAAACCCCTTTGGAATCTCTAACAATCTTTCTGATTAAGACATGGTATATTACACAATGAATTTGAGTGCTATCTGGGATCACCTGTCATATAAGATGTAATAGATTCACCTAGCATTATCTGTTTCACAATATAATTTAATTCTGAAGAACCATGTCATAAATGAATAATTTCTATACTGTTAATTTTCCATTCTAATACATTTTAAAAACTCTTTTAAAATCACAGGAAAAACTAAATTATTTTTTTAATACCACACATTCAATATAAAAATAACATTTTGTTTTGAATCCATGTTTTCAATATCTGAATACACATGTAAAATGAAAAAGTGTTTTTCATTAAGTAGATCATGAATTTTTTTTAAAGAATTCAAAAATAAAATAATTTTATTGGTTGTGGAAAAGTCATTATTCATGTGTTAGTTAATATTAAATCATTTCATTATTTCAAATCAATCTATATAGTACATGTGAAAATATTAAATTTAAATATAATATAATATAAATAATTTTATTTGGTTTATAAATATACTATTTCCATTTAAAATCGGTTAAATGAATATAAATGGAAGAGAATGAGAGTTTTTGGGAAAAACTAAAAGAGGATATCGTTAAATGATATGCCCATTAATATTTTGGACACACATTAACAAAAAAACCTAATAATGAATAACAATAAAAAAATTACATAATATTATAGTAGATAAATTAATGATATATAATTTTAAATGGTTTTTACTTAGATATTTTAAAATAATAAGGTCTATAACATAATGATATGTCTCAACGAAAGGTCTTTGAGATTATGCCACTTACCATGAGTCAGATGCATCATGTGTGTATTTATCTTCTTAAATAATAAAATTATGTTAATTATATAATTTATTGAGAACTATTTTCAATATTATATTAAAAATTATTTCACTTTTTATTATGTTATATAAAATTACTTAATTAATTAATTTTATGATGGGTTTTTGGACTATATTTTATTTATGTGTAAAAATATAATTTTGTGGGTCGACTGTGGTAAAAGGGGTCCTTATTTAAATATATAAAGAATAATCATCATCATATTAATTCATCAATTATTATTTTAAAACCAATAATGGAATATATTAAATAAATAATATCCACTATTACAATCATGAATATAGTATACAGTATATATTCCTGAGTAATGTTACAATTTATTAATGATCACAATCAAATATAGGTATGAAAAATTTGTATTTCCAAAATTATAATTATATAATAAATAAATTTTTTTGAATTACATATATTTATATATTTTATTCTATAGATATAGTGATTTAAAAATAATCAAAATTTCACTTCAAGGAAGTGGTCGTTGACATGTCCATGAACAAAGTTATCAACTTTTCAATGTGTCAAACGGTAAGATAAAATTAATATATTATATTAATAGAAAGTTAATTATGTTATAAAAATTATAATAATTTAATTTATATCATATATTTTGATTATATTTTTCCTCATTATATTTCATGTGACATGTGAGTGAAAATTAATTACATCACTTCATGAGGATGTGGCTTGTCGTACACAAAATTAACATTATTATATCTCTTAATGAATGAAAAGGAAAAAGTGTGTTTGTGATATAATGACTGTAGAGGAATTATTTGTTTATAAATATCCAAAAAATAAAATTTAAATAGTATTTAAATAATTATTCCAATAATGAGAGATAGTAATTGAAAAACAAATGACCTTATTACATGAGGTGGTAGTCTTCCGTACACATGAATGATAATTTTGTAACCATTTTGATTGAATTATATCGATTTTAATGTTTTACCATTTACATAAAAACATATATGTATATTTATTATTAAGATATTATTATATAATCATGTTATAATAATAATTTAATGGGGTGTAGAAGAAAGAAGAACAAAAATACAGCTTTAGGATCGATGCCACTTGTTTGGGTAACTTCTTTTGGTTATATTCAAAGGTCTTGGGTGGAAATAATTTTTTCCAACGTGACGATTATATTATTAAATAATTAAATGAGGAAGTGATGTTATTAGCTTTTGGTCAATCCAAATTTATTATTTTGTGTGAATATGCGGGGATAGTGAAATCTGTTTTATAGTGGATGAGGATTGGCATTCATGAATATACCAATATGTAAAACCTATTAGGTTGTCTCTATGAATTATTTTCATTAAAAAAATTAATATTGTATATATATTTCTAGAAAATATTTCTCTGAAATGTTTTTTCATTTCCACATCTTATCTTTTAATATTAGCCTCTAATATAACTTGTTTTAACTTTATGCACAACACATAATTTTAATTTCATTCCCTAATATTATTGTTTAAAAAATATTTTGACCATTATAATAAATTAAAAATTATTCTAAATCCAAATCTTTAATCCTATTCTCTAAAATAAATCTGCATAAGTGGAAAATGAAATTTTAATATTAATCAAATAGTTTATGCGAGACTGGTAGTTTTCAAGAAGTGTATTTGTTTTTTAAAAATATGATACAATATTTAATCTTTGACTAATAATAATTATTGTATTAAAATGAAATAATTTTTACCAATATATATTCTATTAATTTAATTTAAAACAATACCAATTATGTATAATTTAAATTAATTAAAATATAGAAACAATATGCATTTCAAAACAACTTTTTGAAAACAACAATTTAGACCAAAAGGAAACAATATATTAAAAAGAATAATTTTTAATAAAAAGTAATTAAGTGGATTAAAGTTATCATAAATAGTACATAGGAAACATTAAATCATATTTAAAACATATTAGGACTCATAAACTATATACTTTTTAAATGTAATGAGTTTTTTTACAAAAAAAAGGTATTTTTCACTCATCACTAAAAATTAAATATTTTAAAAATAACCAAAAAAATTACCCTAAATAAATTGTTATATGATGAATTAAATAATTATATTCATTATATAAAATTATAAATCTATGATTAATAAATTATTCACTTAAAAAAATATTATATATAAAGTGTTTAATTTTAACAATTTCATTTTGATGTTAGAAAAGCTTTTTAATATTTTCATAACTATATAACTATCTTATTTATATAGTTAGAACCTCTATGATATAGTTTTTTTCATAATAAAAAGTCATGTAAATCTGAAGATTCTATTATTTCATAAAATTTAATATATCTAAGTAAATTACTTATGACTTAATTTACAATACATTTCAATCTGTAAACAAACTCTGAATTTTTATTCGTAAATATGATTACAATTGTATTTTTAAATGAATATAAGAATGACACTTAGTCTAGTAGGGTTATTGTGCAAGAAAAACACTTTATATGTTTGTTAGAATCACAATCACTGATGAAAAAGTCACTGATGAACATGTCACCAACAGACAAGTCACTGATAGACAAGTAATTGATTGATGAGTCACCGATGAAAAAATCACTAATTCAAAATTCACCAATGAACGAGTTACCAATGAACAATTCACTAATGAAAAATTCATCACTGGACACATCACTGATAGATGATTCATTGATGGATGAGTCACTATTTAACAAGTCCCTGATGGATGAGTCAGTGATGGGTGAGTTACCGTAGGATGAGTCACTGATGATAAAGTCATCGATGGAAAAGTCACTGATGGATGAGTCACCGAGGAGCAACAGACAAATTGTTCATAATGAGACATAGATGTTGACTCACTGATATCTGGATAAACTGATTTCACAAAAGACTCATCAATACAACGAGACCCAATACTGATGGAAATGAATCATTAATACTCGTGGTCACGTATACTGACTCACCAACGCTGAGTCAACGATGATGACAAACCACTACAACGAATCACTGATACTTATGGCTCACCGATAGTCATATAATCTATATTTAAATTTATTAATTCAAATTTATTTATAACAGTAATATTTAGACAAATTAATGTCTCTGACATTATTTAATGATGTTTTTAGGGCAATCTGTAGATAGTACGAAGTACATGAACGTGGGGTGATCATCGTTCATGCTGGACATTGAAGTATAAAAGGATTATAAGATGGATCTTTCCATAATTGTGACATCCAGGGGGAATGCGCTAAAAAATGAAAAACTATAGATGATCTTAAACACTTACAACTCTCTACGATGTCATCAAAATCACAATAACTCAATAATAGAGTACACAAGGAGATCAATTTGAATAGAATGAACCTGATGAATTTCATTGAACATCCTAACATCAAAGAGATGAACATTCGAATCCTAGAAACTAGAGTATAGAGGCTATGATACTGTATTATGAAGCCAACATCCAAAAGGGGACACCAATATCATTTTTAAAACATCAATATAGTCCAGAGATTCACTACATAACCCACTGAAATTTCTAAACTCTATTCTACATTTATAACATTTTTTTTCTCTTGTAATTACATTTTTAGTAGTGTTTGTATCTGTCTATTATACAAACCATGTCTCCAATTCATAATTGTAGGATACTCAATATCCTTATAATCACTCTCCATTTTACTCTTGTATCCCATGTAGAATACTGAAAGATGTCAAGTGTGAAATGTTTGTTTTTTTTCAATTAATAATTGTGGTAGAGTCAAGATTGACATGGAAAACCTTGTGTGATCTTGTAAACCCTGATCCAAGGTGTGGATAAAAAATTTTACTAATAAAGAATTCATGGTGGAAGGTGATCCCCACATAGAGAGGAATAAGTCTCATCATGAGACTGAACCAATTTTTTATCAGATGAGCCTTTACCATTAGTTTAATTTTATGTTTATTATATCTTACCTAAAAACAAATTTCAACATTAGTAGTTTTTCTACTATGTGTTTATAACTATTTTAAACCAGTATTTTATTTTGAAAAGTTATATTAGTATTCAGATTAGTATAGTTGAAAAATAATTGATCATCTATGAAATTAATTTACTATTCAAGACTTTTATATATTCACTATAGAATAATATTAGTTATATTTTAATTGAGATATATTTCTATAAAAAATATTTTTAACAGAAACTGTCACAGATACTCAATTCACCCCCTTCTTGTGAAATATACTCCTACAAATATTTGGTATCAATGGAATAAAAAATTTAATTTAATTTTTATTGTAATTGTTTTGCAAAGGTCATAAAAGTTTTCTTATTTCTAAAATTTTTTATCGCTTTGAAATACATTCACAATATATATCATGGATAATATACTAGAAGGAGCTGCTAATAGTAGACCACCTTTCATTAATAGAAACAATTATTCTAAGTTAATTCATAAAATGATAATACAACTAGAAAGTATGGGATTTAAAATCTATACTGCTATTGAATTTAAATATACAATTCCTAAAACTACTAAAAATACTTACGATGAACCTACCAAGACTGAATATAACAATAATTGTAATGAAATTAAATATCTATATTGTGAACATGTATATAATGAGTTTTATCATATTTCTAGTTCTAAAATTACACATGTGTTTTGGGACACTTTTTCTGTTTCACATGAGGGGACATATTACGTGAAAGAAATGAGATTAAATAATTATACTATTACATATACTAATTTTTTAATAAAGCATGATAAATCCATTTCTGATATGTATCTTAGGTTCAATAATATTTTTAATACCATGCTTTCATTGGGATGAGAAGTTATATCCAAAGAGAAGATTATGAGGATTCTACGATGCTTACCAGAGAGATGGCGAGGGACATCTCTATCTATTAGAGAATCGTGTGATATTGAGAAGATGACAGTGAAGGAATTGACTGGAATGTTAATTAGTTATGAAGAGGGACTCAAAGTAAATCATGAATAGAATTAACCAAAACAAGTTGTCTCTAGGTTTCAAAACTACTACCTCTAAAGGTAAGGTAAAAGAGAAAGTTCACACAATTTTTAAAAGTTCAAGTAGTAAAGAATCAGCCTCAGATAGTGATAAAAAATGGATCATCTAGCCAAGAAATTATAGAAATTTAATTGGAAATAAAGGTTTTTGAAAAGCCCAATTACTAAGGAAATTATGTTAATTAGGTTCATTGGAAACGGTATTAGAAGGGAAATGATAAATTAGAAGAGATAATTTTCTATGAATGTAAAAGGAAAAGACATGACAAGGCTGATTATCCATAGTAGAAATACCAAAAGAAGTTTGAGAATAATGATAGAAAGTATAATAAATCAGCGAAAGACACCTATAGTGTCTCTGAGGACTGCTCCAATGAATCCATTTCTTCTCATAATGAGAATGATAATATGGCTAACATGTGTTTCATGACAAAAAAAACTGAGGTAACCTTGGAATATTCATCACATAATTCATATTATTCTAAAAATGAAAGTGAGTCTTTGTGTATGAAAAATGATGAATTATTTGAATATTTCAACATTCTATAAGAAAACTGAAATGAGTTAATAGAAAATTATAAATATTTAAAGAAACAACTTGCTCTAAATGTAACTGCTGAATCTAATCTTACAACTGAAATTGAGGAAAATTCTGAACTGCTAAAGGAATACAATGTGTTAAAAGTGTATACTAAGCAATTAAATAATGACATATAAAAGATTACAAATTGGAAACAGACCATACCAAAATTCATGGTAAATATATATATCCATTGTACACTTCTGGATAAGATACCAACCTAGTCAAATGAATTTATCCAAAACACATTTTTTAACCAAATCTGAAAAATCTGATTTTTTTATCAAAAAACAGAATTATACTGCAAGTTCCAATTCCAAAAATTATTTTAATGCATATAGATATTCATGACCAAAAATATTTTATTTTCAAAACACTCTATATTCTATATATAGTAATCCCATAAAAAATTGTGGGTTACTAAGGCTTTTATCAGTAATGTTTTTGGACCCAGATAAATATGTGTACCAAAATCATTTTTTGGATAAACTGTTTTGTAGGATAACTTCATAAAGTTCTCCTGTTGAAATTTGTGGTACATGAAAAATGTGTTTTCAAGACACATGATAGGGTAATACCCAAGAATTAAAAATATTATCAAAATTGATTGTTGACATGTCACATTTGGTGACAATGGTAAAGGAAAATCACATGCCTATGCCAGATTGGTTACCCAAACTCTATTTCAATTTCTAATATACTTAATGTTGATAGACTAAAGTATAACCTTATTATCATGTATCAATTTTTTGATGATGGATTTAATGTATAATTTAAAAATTATTCATGGCAAGTTTTTGATGCCAAGGATAACATGGTCTTTACTGCTCTTAGAAAAGAGAATGTAAATGCTATACATTTAGACAATTCTTCCTCATAAAATGTTTCATATCTAAGATCCTTTCACAATGATTCATGGATATGGAACAGAGAACTAAGACATTGAATTATATCATATATTAATAATTTAACTAGAAATAGTTTAGTTAATGACATACTCCAATTAGAGTTTCCAGATAATAAGGTGTGCAATCCTTGTCAAAATAGAAAGGAATATAAAATATCGTTAAAACCAATGAAATAAGTGACTACTTATAAACCTCTTGAGTTGGTTCACATGTATTTATTTGGATCATCATAGGTTTGAAGTCTCAATGGGTAGTACTATGTTTATGTTCTTTTCGATCAATTCTCTAAGTATAACTGAACCTTTTTTTAGCATACAAGAGTGAAGCTTTCTATAACTTTAACAAGTATTCTTAGGCTGTAGAAAATTTAAGTGGACTTAAAATTTAATCCATCAGATGTGATCATGACCGTGAGTATGAAAATTATGTAGTTGAATATTTTTTTCTTCACAATGGCTATAATCATAACTTCTATGCCCCTCAGACACCACAATAAAATGGTGTATTAGAATTAATAAATAGAATCATACAATAAATTTTCCAAATTACGCTTAATGAATATGTCCAAGCAATTTATTTCCGAGTTGAAGCTATTAATACAGCTTTTTCCATGATAAATAGAGTCTTTATATGACCAATTCTGAAGAAAACTCTTTATGATTTTTGGAATAATAGTAAACCAAATGTGAGTTATTTTAAGGTGTTTGGATGTAAAGTCTATATTTTGAACAGTAAAGTAATTTTAGATAAATTTTTCTCTAAAAGTGATGAAGGAATATTCCATGAGTATTATACATCAAGAATACCCTATTGAGTATTTAATAAGAACACCATATGTATTAAAGAATCTGCACATTTCATGTTTGATGAAACAGATCCACATGAGTATAAGACCTCACTAGAAAACATCGAAGATTATATTTCAAATATGATCATTAATGCTAAAATCTCTAATCAACCTGTGAATGAATCTGTGAAAAAATCTAGTTCTAGAAATTCCCTAGATTCTATCCATAAATAACCATATCAAAATGATGAACCATAAATAACTAGTCCTACCATTACTAGAACAACTAGTACCCTTTAAACCCATCCCTTCGACGATGTTGTTGGAGATTTTTATAGATTAACACAAACATGAGATTTTCTAAGAAAATAATTTGATCATAAAAAATTATTGCCACAACATGAACCTAAAAATATCAATGATGCAATCAATGATGAATTTTGGGTGATGGCTATGTAAGAAGAACATAACAAGTTTGAAATAAATAATGTTTGGAAACATGTAGATATACCAAAGCATACTTTGACCATAGAATCAAAAATGATTATTTTGAGATAAATTTGATGAAGTTGGAAATAAAATTAGAAACAAATCTAGGTTAGTTGCACGAGGATATTATCAAGAGGAAGGGATTGATTATGAAGAGACCTTTGTAGCCGTAGATAGGATTGAAGCCATTAGAATCTCACTTTCCAATGCAGAACACATATATTTTTAAAATTATTAAAAGGATGTTAAAAGTTCATTCATAAATGGTTATATAATTGCAGATGATTTTGTTTCAAAACCCCAGTATTTTCAAATCCAAATTTTCGAAATCATGTTTTCATGTTATTTAAGGAAATATATGGTTTGAAACATGCTCCAATATCTTGGTATGGATGATTGAGTAATTTTTTTATTTCTATTGGTTTTAATAATGGAGTTTCATATCTTAATATGTTAATAAAAATTATTTCAAAATATGTTTTAATTGCTTAAATATATATAGATGATATTGTTTTTAGATCTTCTAAAAAGTAATAATGTAATGATTTCAAAAAAATGAGGCAATTTTAATTTGAGATGAGTTTGATAGGTGATCATAAATATTTTCTTGGATTTCAAATATTTCAACATAAAGAAGGTATTATTATAAATAGATGTAATTATAATAATGATCTATTAAAAATATATGGATTTGATGGTATTTAAAGTAGCTAAACCCCTATGATATCCACATGTAAGTTAGATATTGATTAAAATGGGAAGTCTATTGATTAAACTACATACAGAGGAATGACTGGGAGGATGCTGTACATAACTCCTAGTAGGCCATATTTTAGGTTCAATTTGTGTTTGTGTGTAGGATTTCAAGAAAACCCAAAACAATCACATTTTAATGCTTTTAAAATAGTTTTTAAATGCCTCAATTATAAAAATAATTTAGTATTGTTATACTATAGAAGACAACATTATGATTTAGATAGTTACACAGATGCAAAAATTGGTGGCTTTATTTTAGAAAGAAATAGTACCTCTAGAACATGTCACTTTTTGGGAATGACTCTACTATCATGGTGTAGTAAAAAAAAATTAGTTGCATTATCAACTACTAAAGTAGAGTACATAGCTGCTAGTAGTTGATGTTAAATAATTTAGTGAATGAAACACACATTATTATACTATGAATTTTATTTCAGACATATCTCCATAAACAATGAAAAAAAAGTGCTACTAACATGTCAAAAAATTCAATTTCTCATTCTCGAAAAATATATTAAAGTAAGAAATCACCTATTGATATATCATTATAAAAAATCTGATATAACTCTAGAGTTTACTGGGAATTAACATCAACTTGATGACATATTCACCACACACTTAAACCTAGAGAGAATAAACTATATCAGACATGAACTAGATATGATAAATCACTAATGACCAAGAAAAAACATTCCCCTTAGGAAATATCTGTTAGTATTTGTTATTTGTATAGGTCAAACCGATCTGGTGAAACTGATCTATGAACCTGATCGTGTAAAACTGATCTATCAAACTGATTAGGTGAAACCCATCTTTAAAACTAATCTAGTGAAATAGATCTGTCAAACCGATCAGGTGAAACCGATATATCAAACCGATCAGGTGAAACCAATCATTCAAACCAATCCGGTGAAACCGATCTATGATAAATTTTTTTTGAAACCAATCACTTGAAACAGATTTTGTACTACTGATTGAATGAAACTTATGCCTATATGGACCTTTTTGTAACTATACACATTTTAATTAAAACAACATTGTTTTGTTTTTCTCTTCACATTTTACATTTTTTATGTATTTACGATTTACAATCAATAAATGATATAATGAATTCAATGCACTTTGACTTTTCAACTCACCATCTGAATTTGAACCATATTCTCTTTGAAACTCTACTTCTCTACCCATGATCTTTCGACTCCATTCAAATATAAACCCACTAAAAGACAGAGACAAAGTGCTTGATGGATGAGCCAAATGAATATCCATCAGCTAAGCCTTAGAAGGGTGATTATTCTGGTACTGCAAATCTAGGATTGGGAAGCCGATTTATTATAGTTGAAAAAGGAGTATCTCCAAAATGGATTGTATCAAGCATGTAAATTTTGTAAAGAGTTATGGAATCTCATGGCTGGGAATGTTGGTTCTTGAACAATGAAATAATTTTTTAGCCCCAGCATGTTCATGAGTTATATATCAAGTTTGAGATATCGCTAGATAGAGATGATGAAGCAAGGATGATGTCTGATGTAAAGGAAAAATACATAACTTCTTCATAAAATAATTAGGCTAAATTCTTGGAAGATCCTCATGAAGGTCCTTATGATGATTATATGGGTACAATACTCCTTCCTCGGAATTCTTTTTATATGAAAATACTATAAATGATATCACTGGAAGTGAAGAATCAAAGATAGATACTTCTAGTGATCTATATATAGTGGAAAGTTTTCTCTTTATATTCATTCAGTATTGGATCTTCCAAAGGAAGGGATATTTCATTTTTGGGAAGTATCAGGATGTATTCATAATTTACCTATTAAAAAATGGGATAATGGTGAATCTGAATTGGTACATAATAGTTCATAAATAAAATTTGATAAAAACCTCCATGAAATCAACAAATTTATACTATACTTGGATGATCTCTTCAATATTAATGAAGTTGTGATGTGTGTAATATTGACAAGAAATTATTAGTGTAAATAGTGGTTTCTACCTTCAAAAAGAGATTTTAAAGAGGATGGAAATTTTATGGATATCGTGGAAGAAATTATGTGTAGTAGATGATGAATGGTTGTATGAATATTAAAATCCAATTTACCATCCTACCAGACCAATAAATCATGATTATCCATGCCTAAAACCAGGAGAGGATTCTGTCTATTCGAATGAGGAAAGTTGAGGCTGAGCTACCAAGAGAAGAAGGAACTCTTATTGATAACTGGAGTGATGTTGGTATTGTTGAAATCCCAAAAGCGATGTCATATGGACATGCTAGTCCACTGTTGAATTTAACCTCTAGAGAACCTATGTTAGGTGATGAGGATAAAGAAATACATATTTAACTTATCAAGAAGGCGATGTATGTAAGTCAGATGAAGAGTCTGATGATGATTGGGAATATGATGAAGAGTGAAATGAAGAGAATTTTAGTGATTCTTTGAATGTGGGTCAACCAGTAGTTGAAAAATCCAGTGAGGAATTTGTACATGGAGTTGCTGATAGAGCTAATTCATAGGGTGGTGCTGATCCTATTGAGAAGGAGGCTGGTGATCAAGGAAATAATAATAATGAGGTTAGAAATTACTATCCTAAGGTTGAAATACTGAAATCATTCTAGAGTTGAATTAAATTATGTCTGGATTCGATGAAAAAGAGGCTAAAGATCAAGTTGTAGAGATTCCTTACATGGAGGATGTTTTGGGAGAAGCTGAAGTGGCTTTAGTACATGTAGAACCTTATGTTTAACTATTACCAGTGCTTATAATTTATTTTGTTTCGGTGTGAGATTAGAAAGAATAATAATATTAAGCTGTGATTGTACCTAAGCCTTGTGGAAGAAGGGTCAGGAATGACAATGTAGAGTCAGAGACAATACATTTATTATTGAGTGTAACAGAAAACTAGGACTCAATCTTGTTGGGCCATATTATGATTCTGTGGAAGAGACGGTGCCTCCTCCTCCACCTTCCCCACAAGAAAAAGATTGAACAGAACCCATTGAACATACTTCACCAATTACAACTGCTTCAGTCCAGACTGTAGCACATCTAGTACCTAGTGACTATGTCACTAAGGTTGAAATAGAGATATTCAATACAAATATTTGTGAGTCAGTGAGATCCTTGATTTAAGCCAGAAGTAATTCCTCTACTTCCATGAGTATTTCAGACATTGAAACTGTAAAAAAATTACAAGGATTATCATCCATGTGATTCAACCTAATCCCATTACCAATTATAAAACAATCATTAGACATAATTTGTTTCTATAAGAATAAATGATTTAGATGAGAAACGAGTAAAATTTTATAACCATTGATTTGAAGACCTCTTTTGGTGGAGGGATGGAAGTTCATAATAACTTAGTGAAACATATACTAATTTATGATTAGATGAAATTGATATAGGATACTGGAAAGATGATTCCAAATCCTTATATTTATAGTGGAGGGAGAGTTGTGGTTGCTAATTTAGAGTCTCTCTGGTATGTTCTGAGAGAATAATTCATGAATACTCAGAATGATTCATACAAAGAAACTCTAGAAAAGGTGCATATAAATACCAATCTTGTTTACAATATGGTGAGGTATTTCAATTATGAATCCTTTTCTCCCCAAAAGGAAATTATGGATAAATAAGATAAGTATTTTTCCATTTTTTATACCAAATATGATCTGATCAACAACTTCAAGTACAAATATGAAAATTTCAAGATTCCTCATGTAACAGAAGACATCAAGAAGAAAGTGGAGCAATTAAAGGTATTTACCCCTATTTTGGATAAATTTAGGGTGAACCAAGATGATTTATGTATGGATATGAAATATGGTGGTGAAATAATTAATGATTTCATCAAACTTCTCAAGACGTACTTGCATGCTCAAGCTGAAGTAATTATGGTTCTTCATGATGCTTCTATTAGAAGTACCTTTCATCCTCCTACTCCTCTAAATGTATCTCAGGCTCTTCCTGAAATTCAAAAAGAAATTATACAGTATCCTTTGAGTTATGTGTTTCCTGAAAGAAGATCTAGCCATTAAGAAAATGTCTCTATATGTGTTGCCTCCCCTTGTGTTTCTATAAGACTGCCTTTACCTACAGCCAAACCAACACCTTCAGATCATACTCCTAATCCATCAGATAAAGGCAAAGCACCTCAAAATCGAAACCCATAGTATTGGATAGTTTATTTGAGAGGGATTTGTCCCTTTTATTTTACGGATTTTACTATTAGGATACACAATGAGAATCCATTTTTTCTTCACTATGTTTCTTTATGATTTCATTCTGTTATTTCTCGTTCTTATTTCTCCTTCTCCAAACCGTTTTAATAATCCCAAAATGGGGGGACATGCATACATTCTTAATCTTAGGGGATGAAACTCTGGCACATGTCACATGGAATATACTCAGTAGATTATACATCTATATCTCATCATTGATACAACCATCCCTTTGATATAAATTAACCTTTTATGTATATTTTATTTGATACAATAATTGAAGGGATAATTGTTTAAAAACAATAACAAGGGAATGTATTCATTATATTTAGTGAGTTATGCTATTTCAAGTAATAATTATTCATTAACATCATATTTATTCCATAATTTCTGATTTGTAATAAGGGGGAGGTTGTTGGAACATCCACGATATAGTTGTTTTCATAATAAAAAATCATTTCAATCAACATAATATATTATTTAATGACATTTAATATCTCTATGTAAATCAATTTTTTCATACTATATAATGCATTTCAATGAGACCAAAAATCAAATATTTATGCCTCAAGATGTTTAGAAGGGTTTATTTAAATTTATTTATTAACATGACTTAATATAGTAGTGTTCTGTATGAAAATCACTTTATATGTATTTTAGTGTCCCTGTCATCGGTGAAAAGGTCACCGATGAACATATCATCGATTGCAAAGTCACCGATCGAAGAGTCCCAGATAGAGGAGTCACTGATGGATGGGTCATCGATGAACTTGTCACCAAGGAACAAGTCACCGATGAATGAGTCACCAATGGAAATATCACAGATGAAAAAGTTATCGATGGACAAGTCACTGAGGGATGAGACAATAATGGATGAGTCACCGATAGACGAGTCATAGATGAACAAGTAGTAGAACAAAAGTCATAAATGGATGGGTCACCAATGGGAGAGTCACTGATAAACAATTAACTGATGAATAAGTCACCAATTGACAAGTCCCTAATGAATGATTTACCAATCAATGACACAGACATAGTTCAAAATGAGTCACTGATGTCGACTCACCGATACCTGGACGGACTGATAGCACAAAAGAATTACTAATACAATGAGTCGCCAATACAGATGGAAAGGAATCACCAATAATCAGTGTCACCGATATTGACTCACCAATGCTGAGTCACCGATGCCGATAGACCGATATTATGAGTCACCGATACATATGACTCACCGATAGTCATAAAAATTTGATTAAATTTATATGTTCAAATTTTTATCTAATGGTTATATTTATACAAATTAATGAATCTGACATTATTTAATGTTTTCAATTGGAGTATCAATAGATAGTATGAGGTACATGCATCTGGGGAGATTTTTATCCTTGTTGGACCCTGATGTATAAAAGTATTACAAGATGGTTCATTCCACATGTGAGATAGACTAGGGGAATGTGATAAAAAAGTGAAAACTAGTAGAAGAACTGAAATATAATACAAATCATGATTTTTTCATCAAAATCTAGAGAACTCGATGCAAGATTACCCAAGGAGATCAATAAGACAAGAAAGAACCTAATGAATTTCTCTGAACATCATAAAATCAAAGAGACAATCCTTTCACACCTGGAAGATATAGTACAAAGGCTGTGATACTCGGTTCTGAAGCCATCATCCAATAGAGGGCTAAGATATCATTTCCACTACTTTAATCTCTACCAAATCATTGCTGCATAACACAAAGATATTTCTAAAATATATTCTACATTTATAACTCTATTGTGTTATTCTGTTTACAATTTCAAGCAACATGTGTATCTGACTGTTACACACACCATGTCTCATGTTCATAACTAAAGAATACCCAATATCCTCATACTCACTCTGTATATTATTATTTTATCCAATATAGAAAAGTGTAACTGGTCATGTGTGACTTGTTTTTGTTTTTACCACGAATAACTGTTATAGAGGTCATCTGTGACTTGGAAAACCAAGTCTACTGTTGTGAACCCAGATCCAGTGTGTGGATCAAAAAGTTTATTAATATAAACTACTTGGTGGAAGGTGATCACCTAGTGGAGGGGGCTAAGTCTCATATTGATTATGAACATCTTGTTTATATGATCTTCCATTACCTTTAGTTTTATTTTATGTTTATTATATATTACAAATAACTAAATGGATCTTTTTTAGTAAGTCTAGAAAGTGTATATAACTATTTTTGAACTAGTAGGTTAGTTTCAAAAGTTATATTAATCCTTAGATTTTCATAGATGAGAACTAGTCGATATTCTAATAAATTAATTGAACATTTAAGAAATTTATAAATTCACTACAGACTGACGTTGATTATATTATAATTGGGGGATATTTTACAATGCTCCATTTTTTAACATAAATTTTCATAGTTACCCAATTCAACCCCATCCCCTATTGATGAATCTACTCCGACCAACACGTATTAACCAATATGAAAAAAAATATTATTAATTTTTTGCATGATTCAATGGGGGCCAAATTTTCTAGTTGATATTATCCTTTTTTAGAACCAATTTATTACTAATATTTTATTTAGAATCTGTTTTTAGTTCATGATTTAATCCCATTATACGCCTCTTCATTTTTTTGGGGTTTACCTAACCGAAATCTAGTTTTAAACCATAATGGATATCTAAGGTACCCATAAATTCCATATTATTCTTCGTACTAAAATATCTGCAAAAACTGGTTTTTGTTTATATAAAATTTCAATCAATATATATAATTTTGTTAATTTAGTAAGAGACAATATAAAAGAAATTAAAACAATCTATAAGAGTGTAAAAAGGATACGATAGTTTGAAAAATATTGTTTTAGTATTGTCAAGTTTATAATTTGTATGGAATTTTATTATTTATATTTTTCCTCAATAACACTTGTAACTCTAGAACATATAAAAAATGGTTCCAAAAGTTCATGCAGTTATTTCATGACTAATTATAAGAACAGATCTATATTTTTTTTTAAAAAATAATAATGTTTTATTATTTTTTAACCATTGGAAAATTTATTATAAATTCATATAAAAAATGAAAATTCTATATAATTGTCAATTAAAATGTTTATTTTCTAACTATACACTCCCCATATAGAGAACATCATCATCATGTCATAGTCCTATTTTATACCATGTCACTTATATTTACATTCATATAAGGGAAATTAGATGATTTCCTTGTTATATTTAATAAAGAATATTTTTAATGTGTTTCTGATACTGTGTTAATTTGGAAGATATTTAATAATGAAGAATTTTTTTCCTATGATGGATATAAAACTAAGGATTAAATTTATTGTGCTGTTGAAAAAAAGTGAGGGAAAAGAAATAAAAAAAATCCCCATATTTTCCCACAGATCATGCCATTGTGATTAGAAACCACCACTGGTTAACATGGAATATATTTTTGTGAAATCATAAGCCATCTCTAATGGATTCAGAAGTCCCCATGTGGTTCCATATCACCCCACAACCAAAGGAAAAAATAATGCATCCTTTATATGATTTTATTACCAGCACCCCTCCCCAACAACCATTACCCAGTTTGGGTATGTAGTTCTGTTTTCTAAATTTATAATGATGCGGTCTTCAATATTAGTATATTGGTGTCACTACTGATCTAATACTCTCCAAGTAATAAATGATTTATCATTTTTGATATATATTTTCCTAAGAATAACTTTTTATTATTTGACCTCAATCTATAATAAAAATTAATATTCATAAGTTTTTAATATGTAAAATTTCTCTTATGTGTTGAATCACTCAAGAAAGTATTCATTCACTCCCATTAACTATGTAATATGATCAATGAATATATTTAATCAGAAATATTATTATGTTAGGTTGGTAGAATAAATTCTATCCCTTTTTTAAATGGAATTTTTAACTGATTTTCACACCCACACTCATTTTGATTCAATATATCCATACTAAAAAAAGAGGAAGATAACAAGTAAAATTCTAGAAATATGTTAAAAAGTATGATAGTTAAGAAGATGGTAGGTCAGGCTCACCATAATATTTTTAGGGGAATAATTTCTTACTCTGGGACTCACATTTATATTGAATACATGATTATGAAACATACCCCCTAATGTAAATAAAATTAATGAGTACCCATAATAAGTATCATCTATTAACTAAAAAAATTATATATTTGTTTTAATCCTCTTTATGAGGACACTAATATTGGGAATTAGAGCATGTACATTTTTTTACTTAATAGGACACATAATATATTTTAAGGTTTCATTTATATGACCAATATATACAGTGTAACCACATTAATTAAGAAAATCTAGGTGGAAGGTACAATTAAATGTTTGGTGGGTGAAATATGTATGATAAACCCTTTTTGGTTAAGCTCAAAGGGAATAATGTAATGGGATGGTAGGTTTCCACCAGCAGTTTCACCTAAGTAGAATGAGTTGATATGTCCAAGATGGAATTTTTCCCTCTTAGCGGGGTAATTATTTTATTGATAATATTTTTCACAAAGGACGATAATTGAATGATGATTATGGGTTTAATCCCCATAGTGGAATTATATAGATCATGTAGAGATTTGAATAAAATCCAACATAGTTTGAGTGCCCCAGTTTAAGGTCATGTGATGTAATCATATCATGTAGCTTAATATCATATGGTAGGGATGATTGTCATGATGTTTAACATCATATGTCATTGAAATATGTGTCATAAAAGTGTAAAATAAGTTATATTGGGATGAACATATGGAAACAGGGCTTCCCAAGTAAGACAAGATGGTGTTTACACTAAATATGATTCTTCTAACGTAAGTGGGTGATTTTTAGTGAAATTATTATGATGTAATTATGGACCTCATGTCTAATTTTGTAATTTATAGGTGTATGATATGGATATATTCTGGATATAGTTCTCAATCTAGGAGAAGTAGTACCATGAATCACATGTTTAGTAGGAATCAGTGTCCATATATCTCATGTTGTTCATCTGGAATATGTCCCTTTTATAGAATATAAGCTATAAGTAGGAGTTGTACTTTTGGAGGATGCCCGTATAAAAAATGTATGTTAATAAATATAGGAATTTCCCATATATATAATCTCATGTGAGCCATTCTTTTTAAGAGTAACAAGTTCCAATGGATGGTCATTTTCATTTTATAGAAGCATGATGTTGGATTTGAATAGGGATTACTCACATAAATCTACCCATGATGAATCTACTCGCATCATACTGGTGGATGAGGGAGGTGATATAGGGGATTGTGGGTATATTTACTCTAAAAACAAATACTAGCGGATTACACTGTTTGGGGTTCCCTTATTTATTCTGTTACTGATCAACCTTCTTTTGTTTAAGCATATGATTTGGGGTTATACATAATATTATTCAAAATGAAATGTTGTAGATGCTACCATTCCCATTTCATGTTTTATGAATTATGAAAGAAAAATTTTCAAAAAAAAAGCCAAAAATATTTCAAAATAGTGTCCCTACGATTGGGTCCTTCATTACCATGGGAAAGCATGATTGAAAAAAAAACAGGGAACCAATTAATTTGTGAGGGAATGTCGGGGAAAAATATAACATGTAAATTTATAATTCAGTTGGATAATGATAGTGTGACCTATTCCATGATCAGTCCTTCAATTGGCTATATGGGAGGCCCTATGTTTTCATGTAATTGATATTGAATATTGACAATTATGGACATTGTCATACTACAAACAACCAAAATTTGTAAGAAGCATATCATTTTAGAAGACACCTTGATGGGGAGGGAAGTATCATCCAAGGGGAGGTTCCAAAATAAGGAATATATGAATGGGTGTTGACTATAAGAAATCTATAGAATAGTTTGATATCATTTAGACCCCATAGGCCGATAATTACTCGATCACATGATGTATATTAATATTACACATGAAAAAACACTCAGATCGCATAGACCATCTCACATGGATCTATTATCATTGTAATAGATAAAATGTTCTTCTAATAAGGAAAAATTGATTTTATGGGGTTATTTTTTATGATAGAAAATGGGTATACCTGTGAATTTATCCCCTTTTAGTACAAATATTTTCCAGCATTCTTTATCAATGTCAATTTTCATTTCTATTTTTAGATGTTTCCCTCCATTATTTATAGGTACATCCATGAGATGTGGAATGGTCACCAGATCAAACATGTGGTGTCCACCTATAGACCCATCCATGAGACAGCTAAGATGTATAACTCCTATGTTAATAAATTCATGAATGATAGTGAAGGTTTCAAATCATTGATCCAAAAATGGGAATATAATATCATGGCTACACGATGGTTCCCACAAAAGGTGATGAAATATCATGGTCATGTTATGCTTCTACCACTAATTTATAAAATGTAATATATTTGTATCACATATTTATATGTTTTTACATGTTCAACTAAGATTTTAGATTCATTAGTTTAATGGTGTATATAAGTTCCCCACTCTAAAATTTTGATTGATCATAAAGTGAAAAACCCAATTCTGATGTGTTTGAAAGAATGATGGTATTCTTGTTGTAAATTCTTGTTAAATCATTATAAATACTGGGACAATGGTGCCTCGTAACTATTTTTCTCTATTGGAATAAATATTTGAGATCAATAGTTTTTGGAAAGATATCATACCCATAAGATATTGGTGCGATTGAACCAAAAGAAAGAAATAGTAAATGAAGAATATCATTAAAAGAACATTATAATTTGAGCTTTATTATCAAAAATAAGAAGTTAAATCCATATAAATAGAAAAATATAACACTAAAAGGTTAATTACATATCTATCTTGGTATGTATATTTTATTTCTAAACAATCACTTGTGTAATGTTTATATGGAATTACTATTTATCCTTTTGGGATTATGAATACCATATGATGATCATGTACGGATATTATTAGTGTCAATTTATTTATTTTAAACATATATTTTCCATTTTTAAATAGAATGGATAAAAATAATGATGGTCATGTAATATTGGATTGGTGGATGGAAATGGAAAAAGGTGTATCACTTGGTCAACAAGAGTATATTCAATGGGTACACATCATCCATTTGAACCTTCTAGAAAAAAAATAAATATTACCCACCATAAAATTGTATTCAATTCTATAGATTAAGTCTTATGAATTTTTCCAAGTCCCCCAAGATGTGAATCACCCCCCCCAATATTAGCAGGAATTGGAAAGTTATTTGTGTCAACATATCACTAGTTGGTTGGTTAATTAGGGGAGACATGAATATATATGGCATCATCCTGGGGTACTCACTACTAATATATGATAAAGATACAATTATAACTAAGCTAATACTAATGACTACTTATTATTCATTTATAATCCATCACATAATATGATCTTTGGATGGTTGAGAAATAGTAATTTAAAATTTGGATGAGATTTTGACAGGGATGGAGGATCACTTTTTAGTTCAATAAAATTTTCATAAATTAGAATCCAAACAGAATGTATGAGATATTTATGTGGACATATAGATTTGACAAACTATCTCTTATTTATATACGTTAATTATCCCAATCTCATTACATGTTGGAGCCTTTACAAAAACACATTCAATATAATTCTAGGGGAATTCATAGTGAGCCTCCGGGATGTTTATATGATCATTGGGGAACCAAAAATAGGTGAAATATATGATAATTGATTCTATTTGGTCAATTTTTTGTGATATTTTGAGCAATGAAATTTGATCAGGAAGGACCTAGTAGTGATGGAAATGAAAGTTTAATGAAGATACATCCACCCAAGGTCTAATGTCATCGTCATAACATGGTTGTACCGTTTTATAAAAATGAAAAAAAGGAACCATATATGAAGAGGCCCAAAGTTTATATAACCCACAAATATCATGTGTTTGAGGATTTGTACTATCTCGCCATTGGGGAAGCCTGGTACAATTGTTGGGGATGTTAGATCACTTCTGAAACTAATAATTTTGTCCTAGAGGTAGATTTTTTATAAGTATTTCTATTTGAATATATTCTATAAATTCATGAATCTAAAACAGTGTTAATGATTATTAAATTTTTATGGTGGTGAAAATGTCTATTGGTTGAAAAATAAGTTCCCTTATAATTTTTCTTGAAAATTTATATCATTAAATGATCCTTATTTTCAATGAAAAATAATTATTCCTTGTTTTTGGTTCCTTTTATGTTATGTAGGTTTGGATGGAAGCACAAATTCATGGATTCGAATTTATCAATTTTCACGATATTCTATATTTTGGTTCTATCCATTTCATCAAATTAGTAGGGGAGTTGAACTGAACATTGTATGTGCATTTAACAAAATGAGTAAGCTGAATAAGTATGCCTTTATTCATTATTCCTAATGGGTTCCATACTATTAGTTTTTATAACAACACAATCAAAATTGAGGAATCACATTCTATTTGATATCCATCTAGTGTGACATCCAAAAAACTAGGAAAAATAGAATTATTTTCGATGAGATCAATATTCCCTACAAATTTGGGATACAATCCAAGTGAATCCAAAATAAATTCTTATATCGTTTTGAGATTTAATTAATTGAGAGACACCCCATGGTAGTACATCAATAATTTTCAATTGTAATGTGGGAGGAGATGATAATTCAAGTGAGTATACCATGATCATATGTTTCTATGGACTTAAATTAGATTATAAAGACAGTAAGATCCATTGATATATTAGTGGGTAGTTTTCTAAACTTGTGAGAGAAGATGAGAGTGACTTGGTTCCATGGAAATTAAAAGAGGCATTGAGGCCTCAAAATTGAAATCATCAAATGAAGAAACTATTAATAGACATTATAATAAAATTGATATGGTGTGTGGACATGACCCCATCAACCAAGGCATCACTTTCATCTCTAAATTTTTTATCACAGTAATATCATATGTAGTGGGATACATGGATGAACATCCCTTTTATAGAACAAACATAGAATATAAACTCCTAAACAGAAATTTATTTTTCAGATTTTAGGATGTCACTTCCCTTGAAAAAATTTCCTCACCATTGTATCCTAGTGAAGTGGGGATTTATCGTGAAAATATTAGTAAACATATTCACTCTTACAAGGGGAAAATTTATTCATTACACCAGTTCATATATATACAATGGTTAATGGGAGACGAAACTGATTCTGACGAGGAATTATGGAATTCTAGTTTAATTTTTTCTTTAATCGTTATTATGATCTTTACCAATTGAAAACTATTAAAGGAGGACATATATGAAAAAAATCAATTTCGTACCAATATATTTCTATGGGGAACATCAATCGAGGTGGATACTTGTAAAAATTGATTTTGGGAATAATGTTATGCCACCATAATATAACACATACAGTTTTGGATGAATGATCTTCAGAGAGAATTCCTACCAATACTGCAATTGGTAATTCCTTCCAAAGAGTTATACATGTAGTAAATCACTTAGTGGTGACATGAAAAGATGCTAAAAATACACGTTCACACTATTCTGGGTTGAGGATTCACAACTCCAAGGCAGTTGGGGTCATGTGATGATCTGTCTCCTTTGATCAATTCCCTTTTGGAGTTGTCATCCTTGGTTGTGACGATGGGTGGGCCACATTGAACATTATCATCCCATATGATCAAATGGTCTCCAAATATATTGAGGGTAGAGGGGTCTAGAGAAGAATTATATGTTGATGAGGTGGAAAATAAGAATGTTGGATTGTCCTTTAATATGAATTTAATATATATTATTCTTTCCCATTAAAGGTTGGTACATAATTTCATGGTAGATGATGACAAAAATGATAATACTATCCTCAATATAGATATTGTTTAATAATTTATTAAATAAGGTTTTTCTCCATTGATTTTTTTTTTCATTATTCATGTTTTTATTTTATTTTTAAATTCGATAAATCTCCTAAAATATCATAGAGAACTCTCAATAATGGTGGGACATACATGCGTGAATCAAGGGTGAAAATTAATCCAATATTTTTAATAGATGAGGGTGATATTTCAATGAGGGATGGAAAAATTAGTCCACAACTATAGTAATGGTACCATTTGGCATAGTGATAGAATTTACACAAGGGGACCAAAATCATAGACCAAATATAGAGGAACAAAATGTTTCCTCAATAAAGAGTAAGGATTAAAATTTTAAACATATTTAATTATGTACATTCCACTAACAAGCACTAGATGTATTTTTTAAAAAAATTTACATAAACTATGGATTTTGGTGATGTGGCTCCCCCAATATCTCAGTGGGAAGAGGTTATCGATACATTGATAAGAATTAAGAATGTTTCAAAAAGTGAATCCACACCGAGACATTGAAATTGAGTAATAATTTTTAAGTATGTATACACTTCATTTAAGGGATTTGAGACACATATTGAGGAACATTTTTGTATCATATCACCCATTATTTTTATTGGATGGATATATAAAATCAAGACTTAGATAACCCATTTGACGAATTTCCCTAATAAATAAACAATTTATATATGATATTCCAAATGATGGGATATTCTATATTTTAATACCACGCCATCCATTCAAATATATGTGAAATAATTTGATATAGATAAAAATAGAATATTTTAAAACATTTTATCATCAAAGCGGTATAATGAATTTAATTTGAAAATCTTGAGACACTGTTTTATTAGGAATAGTATCATTATAATAAGGTGCTAAAATTACTTAAACTTAAAATTAATGAGGAATACCATTGAAATATTCATCTTTAAAAATAATTTGATGTGACCAAAGAGAAAATTGTAGTATTCTATTGGTTTCTTAAAGCATCCCATACTCGAGGAAATAGTGTTGTTTTTCTTTTATCACATAATCTTCACCATGATAAATTGGATGGGGACATTAGAAAATTTGGTATTTTATTTTATTTTTATGTATATCAAAAATCAATTCATCTATGAAAATGATATTTAGAAAATTCTGTCTAATTTATTTAAACATATTCATACTTTTTTCTATAGTGAGTCTTCTTCAAATTTTTATAATAATTGAAAAATAATTGTTTTTAAATACTTGTTGAGCCTCTTTTTTTTCATTACCAATATATCCATTCTTCCAAAATAAATCAAATTTTTGAAAGGGTTTTATTTGATACTTCACACTTTTCTTTAGTATTTTTTGTTACATAATTTCTGAAACATCATCCTAGGATTCATATTGGTGAATCTGAGTGGGTTGGTACTCATGTTGTTATTAGGTCTCCCTATTAGAGATTTTATCTTAACAATTACTATTAAAATTTTACTAATAGATTAATTTATTATAATATGGAACCATAAATAGAAATTTTTTAATCCATCTAAAGAAAATAATGAATCATGAAAGAATGCCAGAAGGCCCAAAAAGGTCATTTTTAGTATGTTTTATCTCGTAGGAGTCTGTACAAAAAGTACAAGTTCTTGATTCTCATAGTAACGGACTATGTGGTGTCTGTTAATGTTATGTTGGTAAAAGTATTCAAGACTGATATATCATAATATTTTCTTGAATTTTATTATGATGAACGAAGTTGTATCATCGAGGATGTCAAACACATTTTAATAGTTGGATTATGGGTGGTCTAAATCATATTATAATGATTTTGGGAAAATGATGATGTAAAGGGTAAAATGCATGATGGCCAACCACCGATAAAATTCCCATGATGGTCACAATTTTTATATTTTTATGTCACATGGAGGTTGGACCACCACCCACCCAAACTCCAAATATTATGTTTTTTGGTTTAATTGTTTAAATAGGGTACATGTGGTAGTTCATATAGAGAAATATAAATATATTAAAAAAAGTTTCCCCTGAGATGAGAATCACACTACTAAAATAAGTATAATTTTATGGAAATTATTGAATCTAATTTTTTTTTCAAATAGATGGTAATTGTATTATAAATTCTAACATATATTATTGAGGTTATACTAAAACATAAAATAATGAGTGGAACTGAATGATGGTTTGTTCCTTTGATTATAGTGTATCATTTAGTCATTTCTAAATATCCTAAATTGATACTGGATCAAGACTCATGTAATTAAAAAAATTTAATTCTCCAAAAAAATCATGAACTTTTTTAGGGTGGAAAATTTTATAGGGTTGTAAATTGTGATTGGGACTGGGAATGAGGTATGGAAATCCCTGCATATAACAAACAAACATTAATGGGTGCACACATAGTTCCTGAAATGGATTTCCCTTAAATAGAAGTTGTTTTTATTCTAGGGGAAGGATATTTTTTTAATATTTTTCAATGCTTGTTATAGGAGTTCTAGGAACCTCTATATATCCTTCAATAACAAGAATTAATCCACATGCAATTTTACTTAAAGGATGATTCTCCACTTATATTTGTCCCATATACCTAGTTTAGGGGAATTAGTTTTTTTGAGGCAAAATTTGATTATTTATTTCTTAATTCAACATAGATTATGGTCACATATAGGGGGGAATGATGTTTTATGGGATTTGTGACATTGATTAGATAAGATTCATAGTGTGTAGTATTGTAAATTTTACTTTTCTATCATTTGGTGAGTATTATGACAATGTAGATTAATTTCATGTATCCATGATATGGGTTTAGTGTAGTTTAATTTTTTGACATTGGAAATTTGAGGAATTTTCAACCATTAAGGATTAAATTGGGTAGGTTAATCCGGTTTTATTTGTAGATTGGAAGGGCTTCATATCAAATATAACCCATGGTTTGTTCTAGGATAAGTGATCCTAGTTTTCACAACAGATCCTACATGGAGAGGAATCAAACCACATGTATATATTATATAGATACCCTATGTATATCTAGCTCAAATGTAGTGAAGGGTGGTTTCTAGTCATTGTTAGAGTAAAAAATGACATTCTGTCGGTCAGTATACCCGTAACCAATGTATTTCCATAAAAGGAATGAGATTCTTATATTGAATGATCCCTTTTATTCGGGAAGAACATTTCAATATATTATCCAATAATGGGGATGAAAAATAGAATCTGACTAGTTTATACATAGGGTATAGGATCCTGGTTTTTGTATGAATAGAGAGTCAATAACATCATGGATTTATTGATAGGGTTCATGTCCCACAAAACCATATATGGGGCTACTTATCCTATGGGAAATTAATCTCAAAATCTTTCCCACTCTAGTCTGTTTTTGTTCATTAAGGTTGGATTAGAGGTTTATTATTTTGATATAATTTACTAAATACTATAACATGTAGTTTTCTATCATGTATCCATGATATTGGTGTGTTTAATTAAAATTATTTTCAATGGGACATTTTTTAGTGTGATTCTTCATGTGAATTACTTATCGAGAAACCTCACATTGGTTGTTGGAGTTACACACTCAACATACATGGTGATCATGCTATAGTCATCAATTGGATAGAATATTTATTTCTTGTGTCGACCATCTATATTTGGCTCCAATTTTTATGGATTATTCCATAGTATCCTTGGGGTTCTGATACCATACATGATATCACCCTATATGGATTGACAGAGGAATGATATATTATAAAAAGAGCAGATGGATTAGTTTTGATATATTTATAGATGGTGCAACGTATATATCCTATTTCCATAAAGGTACTCAAATGAATCCAACCTTTTTGAGGATATATCATCTTTAGTCAACTAGTATTATATAAATTTACACACTGAAGAAAGATATACCATAGTGTTTGGGCCTTTCGATATCCTATATACAAAATAATATGATGTTGATTTCTAAGAAATGTTGGCCATGGGGTGATATGCCCATAAAATCATGCACATACATACCTGGCTAGGATTTTTTATTTTAGTGAAATTATCTTGATAATATTATATATCAAAATTTTGTAGGATTATATAACAAAAAATTTTGTTTTATGGTATCATAAGGATTGGTTGGACTATATGATAAATTGGTGATATAATCATATTGTTGGCGCCAAAATATTGCATGAAAGGGAGGAACGAAAAAAGAAGGTTGGCACGTTGCCTCGCGAAGCACCGCCGCGAAGCACCGTCGCGAAGGACCGACGTGAAGGACCCCGATCATCTCGGCCTCGCGAAGCTCCATAGGCGGTAATCCTCCGCGAACGCATTTGACGTTCGTGAGCCCGCCGCGAAGCTCCAGAGGCGGTAAGCCTCCGCGAACGATTTGACGTTCGCGAGCCCGCCGCGAAGCTCCAGAGGCGGTAACCCTCCGCGGACGACGTTGACGTTTGCGAGCGCGCCGCGAAGCACCTGAGGAGGCGCGCGAGTGCTGCTTCGCGGCGCCCCTTCCCTATAAATACTGGACTCCCCCTGAGTCCCGAGGAGGGATTGTAACACCCTGAGATTTTATGAAAAATATTCTTTTAATTTCATTAATGTCTTGTGTTGTATTCTACACCAAGATTACTTTGCGCTATACGCAACACCGTATTATCTTGTAGTATACGCAACACTATTCTTGGATCGTGTTAAACACAATTTTGATAATAGGTATTCTACGCAACATTGAATATATATATATATATTCAATGTATAAATGAAATATGGTTGGATTCTGTTATACGAAACAACGAAGGATTCTTTCACAACATGCAACCCTGACTTGGCTTTCATTACACGCAATCACGACCTTCCTCGAGAGCGTGTGTTGTACGCAATACCGAGTTTTAATAAACAACGATATATTATTATAATATTGTCATGAACTAGCCGTTATGAATAATATTAACTAAATTTTGAATTTTATAACATAATTATTCATCTTACACATTTTATAGAACATGGTATAAGAACAAAATATTTTGTTTTTGGTAAAATATGTATTTTTCAAAAAATGCAGTTTTGCCGCCTTTTGATGGCGCACCCGCTTTAAATCTAGTTTTTGACATGTTTATATGTTAAATTTGTAAAAATAAAATTCTTCTTTTTAATCAAGATATAAAAATCTACATTAGATAAAGTTTTGATATTTTTCCGATAACTTTCATATTTTAATGAATAGTAAAAACACGCAATATTTTAATTAAAAACAACTTTTTTCATCGTAATATCTTATGTGGTTAAATTATAATATATAATGGTTTTAAAGTATAAATAGAATATATTTTTACCATTTAATATAATGTATGTCATTAGCATTGATTTTACCTTGAATTCATAGGTTAAATAAATTCAATCTTTTGCAATGTTTTAAAGAAAAACTCATTTTCTTTCGACAACGGGATTAATTTTAATTTCTGCATCTTTTGTGTATTGAATTTGGAAAAATGGATTCCATATTTGGAATCAGTGGGTCCAAATTATGTTAATAAGCTACTTTTTATTTTTGGGCATTCTGAATAGTAACTACGGTAAATTTTATTTACTATAGTTAAAGGTAAATCGGGTAATTAAGGGTAAATATAAGATTATAAAATTACCATAACACTTGGAAAAATACTATTGGATGGATAACAGTAGATCCATATAACCTAAGGGTCAGATTAGATTCATTTTATGGACTTTTTTCCATGAAAATATTTTAATTATTATTAAAACCAAAGAATGTGACAACTTTTCACTTTCTTAAATCTTATAAGTATAATAATTTTAATTTAGTTATAAACATCATGAAACTTAGAACATGAATAATCTACAGAAATATAATACAAGTATCTACATCATATGAATTTATTTAGAATTTTTAGGGATTAAATAATTATCATTTATTATGACACAAAGATGATGCAGTAATTGTCTTATTAATGAAATATTGACATAATTGATGTTATAAATGCCCAAATAAATGTAATTTGAGACTTTTTTTGACTTACATTAATTTTATAGGTTAATATGACATGTTATTGTTGATATAAGTAACTTGGTTCTAACTTATCATTCTGTTATGAATTTCATAAAAATCATGTACCAAAACGTGTCAAAATTGACATAAATTAGTTTTTAAAACAAATATTATATTATTAATTGTTATATAATTCCTAAAAATATAAGGTTCGGCCAAATGACTTATATAAGATTATATATATTAATAATAAACAACTTGGTGTTCGTTTGGCTTGTTATGGTATGTTTATTAAACATATAGTGTAAGAAAACAAAAAGACACGGTAAAAGTTAAATTATTTAACTTAGAGTTAAATCTAATTGATAAGGTTATAATAATAACCTAAACTTGTCTAAATCCTATTGTATGAGAGGATTTAGACCCATCCCCACCTTAGATTCGAAATAAATCAATTTGGAGCTATTTAAAACCGAATTTGACTTTATAATAAAATAATAGTTTTAGTTATTCCAAAGGTACCCCTCTCCTCCCTTATAAAAGGGAACCTCCTTCCCCTCTTCCTCACACCACTTTGATCCTTAAAGCTCGGCCAACCCCTGCCAAAATCTCCTATCCAATTCCCTAGTATCATCCTATAGGTCCTGTTCTTCTTCAAAGACCATCCTTAGTTCTTTAAGTGGAGGTTAAGTAAAGGCGCGTCAAAAAGAGGTAATATCCATTACCGATCTTTTTCAATTTCTTTCTTCTTCAACTTCTTCTTATTTAGTTGTTTCATGATAAAGTAATAACATCAGTATTTCTTATATACTTATACTTTATTATAAATATGAAACAACTCTAATTAACCTTCTATCCATCCTACGGAAAAAGGAAATCACCGCGCGTGCGTACGTACGGAATACCGTCTCCACGCCGTGGTGTAATCTATTTTCTGCCACCACCTTAATTGGATGGGTATAATGGTGTAATGAGTAACTATATATGATTATTATAAAGTTATATTAATACTGAAATAGTATACATACACTTCAACACAATTCCATGACCATGGGAACGATATCATCGCTCGTGCGTTCGTACGGACTATCGTCTCCACGACGCGATGAGATTCATTATCCATGTTAACCATTACAGAATGATTATAAATTATATATAATGAATAATAATTAAATATATGACATGTTAAATCTACTGATTTATGTATATATGTATGTCATCTACTTAATTCCATTCAAGACAATAAGGAAAGGAAAACAGTGTTCATGCGTAAGTACGGACTACCGTCTCCATGAACGGTGTGTTTCATTTCATTTATCTATCTATTATATATATATATACTTAATATATATGATATATAAATCATGTTTTATATTCTGGAATTATGTAAATCATGATATAAGTAATAATAATTTCAAGAACAACAAGTCCAAACTCCTACGATAAATGAAACGATTTTACCCAAAACGCTTCTTTAACATGGAATTTACAAAAGAACGGGTAATATAAAGTCATAAGTGAACCATATATGATATCATAACAATGAATATGAATCTTTAATAAGTTAATGACATTATTTAAATCAGTATACAGGAGGTTCGGATACGTACAAATCATATCGGACATAAGGTAAGGGAAATATCACAATCTCATTTTTATCCGAGATTATTTATACTTTGGTATTTACTGGGGTGTATTTTATCATAAAAATCCTTGTTTCCTCAATATGTAATATTATTTCCATCCACCTACAATTTTTTTTAAATCAAATTTTACACTTCGGTGAGTTTTTAGTAAAAGATATGAAAGGAATCTTTTGTCGTTTTTCGTACGAGGTACTTTTTGACTTTTCCGACAAAAGTACGAGACGAATGTTTTTTTAACTTATACGACATAAATGAATTTTTAAAACATTATTTCCAAGAAGAATCCTTTACAAGTTTTCATGTTTATTTTTAATCAACTTATTTTAGTTTACATTTGTATGACATGTTAAGAAAGGAAAAATGTTTTTGAAGAAGAAAGGATATTTTCCTTAAGAATGGAGTTCAAGTGTTTTTTCAAAATTATTTTCCATCTAAGATAATAAAGGGTTCTGTTTTTATCGCTATTATTACATTGATTTGATTATGTTGTGATGGAATTATTTTTATGAATTCATTTATCTTATATGAATTGTTTTATGATTTCATGATGTTTAAGATTCCCATTTGTATTACATGGGTTATGCAATGATGTATGATTTATGATTTTGTGGCACACATAAGAATGGTATCATTATGAGATGGGTGGGACCTATATCTCCCTCCAATGAATTGGGTAATGATTTTATATCTCATGAGATAGACATGGCTGGAACGGTAGGTTATACCGGTTCAGTGAAACAGGACTGAAACGAGGGTGACTCGGTTCAGAAAGGGACTTTGTCCACTAAGATAGTCTTGGAAATGAGTCTTTACTAACAAGAAATGATTATCTATGATTATGTCTGTATGCCACAATGTTTCATGTTTTATGTTATGATTATTGTGATTACATTTCACTGCCATGATTTATCCCATGATATGAAATTATGCTCTCTTTTGCAGGTTAAGATTTTCAAAATGTTATATTCTTATGATGTGATTGATATTTCTTTTGTTTACCCTTACTGAGCATTTGAGCTCACCATTTTATGTTTTCTTTTACCCAGGATATAAAGAAAGGTTTTAGGTATAAAAAAAGGAAGATCTTTATGGGAGATGTTGAAGATATTTCACTAGGATTAGAAGATTATATTCTGAGTTTCCAAATACACTAAACTATTACGATCCTTGTGTGTGTGTTTATGTTATGTACTAAGTATTCCGAAAATGTAATGTAATGTCAATGTACGTCATGCTTCGGGTCTCTACAGTTGGTATCAGAGGAAAGGTTTAGTCAACCATTGGAAACTAGGATGCAAAAACGTTAGTGAGATCCCTAGAGATATTTCTAAGGAATGTCTAGTGATGTCTCTAAGGATAAGTATACGTATAGGATATAGTCCTAGAAATATGGTAACGATATTATATTAAACCAAAGATGTTAGATATTGAAGTTACTCCCCCTTTATTATGATTTTTTCCTCTCACACTATTCTTTTCGGGTTTTAGAAAATGGCTGGAAACAAGATGATTCACGATAATGGAGGATATGATGGACAATGGAATGATAATCTTCATGAGAAACCAAATGAAATAGGATTTGGAAGTCCAAACATCATTATTATGCCGAATCAGCAATCTCATAATATGATCAATAAAGTAAAATTTGGTAAGTTTCCTGACACGACTAATAAGAGAAAGATGGAGTTTCATGATGATCATAGAGGAAAGAAAGTTCAATTTCCCCTATGTAAATCATGTGGGAAGAGGCATCAAGGAGAATGTTTCAAAGGAAATAGAAGATGCTCTGGGTGTGGAAAAAAAGGACATAAAGCCAATAAGTGCTAAGCAAAAGGTTCAGTTAACACCATGGATGAGGATAATGGTATTGCTACGACATCAACAATGGTTAAATGTTTTAAATGTGGAATGTACGGGAATTATGCAAACCAATGCACTAAGGGAAATTCTCATGAAGAGAATCAGTATGGTCATATGGGTAGTATTTATGTTGATGATGATGAAGAGACTACAAATGATATGTGAGATGAAATAATTGTTGAAGCTCGGTCAATGGTTTAAAAAGGTAGTGGATTGATTACATGTTTATCAAGTGTAATGTTGTATGAGTAATCTCGTGGTACTATGGAATAAAGAGACATCTAAGGATTGTTACACTGTTGTCATTCCTTGAGTTTTGAAAGTGTATGATTAATGGTACCAGTATCCTTGAAAGGTTATTCAGATATTTTTGGAATGTAGATGATATGCACATAATGAAGGGATAAGGAGAAAATTAAATGTTTGATAGTATTCATGAGCTCATGACTGATATAAGGATAAGGTTATATCATGGTTTGAGTATATAGAATTTCCGGATTTTGGTATGTGGAAAGTGTTAACTTTTAACTGCATTCATGTTTTCACTCAGGTTCAATGGATATTCATTCTTCAAGAGAATACATGATTAAGGTATTCACATATTTGTAATTTGACCAACAAGATATATCTTATGATATATGGGGGATAAACGATGGCATTCACGTGATCATTTTCTTTATACTATGACCTTGGACCGAAGTATTTTAGATAAGCCTAAATATTGGAATGGATTATGTTGGACATATCTTAAGTATTGTTTAAGGATAGAACTTTTTTCGATATTACTGATGGGATTTTATAGTAATGTAATTTTAGAAAAAGGACAACCTACAAGACGGGCGATAGCCCATCCCGTCGGACAAGGCCGTGGGAATCGAACCCTCAACCGAAGTGCGACTGGCCTTTATCGCCTACCACTAGCCTACAAGAAGTCCCTGTTTAGTAGAAACTAGTTTTATTATATTAAGCGGTATGATATATGAAGTATAAGTCCATCTTAGGAACCATATATGATTAATCTCACTATAGATGGACTTATGTATTTTTTTATAACTTTTCTAACCTTTTTTTGAGACAGATGGAATGACCCATAATTCTATCACATGATCTGCTAACACATCACAAATAACAAATTCAACTTCATTTCTTTAAGGGATGAAGTTGAAATTGTTCTATTCACGAACAATAGTGAGATTGTACCAAAATCGTGCAAGTATTTCTTTTAATTCATCAACTTTAGGGAAATGATATTGAAAATAAAAATTTTTGTCCTAGTTCCCTTATATCCGATGAATCATATGGTACCCTTGATCATCACAAATTTATGGCTTTGCGATTTTTGGCTTTTTCATAGCCATGTTCTCTACCACTCTCCATCAGAACTTGATGGTTATATTTTTCTTCCATATCCATATTTTCACCTATGTTCTCCTACGTGGAAACCCAGTGATGAGTAAATTTGGGTAACCGTTACATTTCATACTTTATTTTTTAAAGCCATATTTTGTTATATCTTTTTACGATGTGGGTTTCTGTTAAACAAACTTTCGAGTAGTAAACCATTTATAACCCCGACGAATTTCGAGGGCGAAATTAATTTTAAGGGGGGTAGAATGTAACACCACGAGATTTTATGAAAAATATTCTATTAATTTCATTAATTTCTTGTGTTGTATTCTACACCAAGATTACTTTGTGTTATACGCAACACCGTATTAGCTTGCAGTATACGCAACACTATTCTTGGATCGTGTTACACACAATTTTGATAATAGGTAATCTACACAACATTGAGTATATATATATATATATATATATATATATTCAATGTATAAATGAAATATGGTTGGATTCTGTTATACGAAATAGCGAAAGATTCTTTCACAACATGCAACCCTGACTTGGCTTTCATTACACGCAATCGCGACCTTCCTCGATAGCGTGTGTTGTACGCAATACCGGGTTTTAATAAACAACGATATATTGTTATAATATTGTCATGAACTAGCCGTTATAAATAGTATTAAATAAATTTTGAATTTTATAACATTATTATTCATCATACACATTTTATAGAACATGATATAAGAACAAAATAAATATTTCGTTTAAAATAAGTATTTATCAAAAAATGAAGTTTTGCCGCCTTTTGATGGCGCACACACTTTAAATCTAGTTTTTGACATCTTTATATGTTCAATTTGACAAAATAAAATTCTTATTTTGAATTAGGATATAAAAATTTACATTACATAAAGTTTTGATATTTTTCCGATAACTTTCATATTTTAATGAATAGTAAAAACACGCTATATTTTAATTAAAAACAACTTTTTTCATCGTAATATCTTATGTGGTTAAATTATAATATTTAATGGTTTTAAAGTATAAATATAATATATTTTTACCATTTAATATAATGTATGTCATTAGCATTGATTTTACCTTGAATTCATAGGTTAAATCAATTCAATCTTTTGCAATGTTTTAATGAAAAACCTGTTTTCTTTCGACAACGGGATTAATTTTAATTTCTAAATATTTTGTGTATTGAATTTGGAAAAATGGATTCCATATTTGTAATCAGTGGGTCCAAATTATGTTAATAAGCTACTTTTTATTTTTGGGCATTGTGAATAGTAACTACGGTAAATTTTATTTACTATAGTTAAAGGTAAATCGGGTAATTAAGGGTAAATATAAGATTGTAAAATTAGCATAACACTTGGAAAAATCCTATTGGATGGCTAAAAGTAGATCTATATAACCTAAGGGTCTGATTAGAGTCATTTTATGGACTTTGTTCCATGAAAATAATTTAATTATTATTAAAACCAAAGAATGTGACAACTTGTCACTTTCTTAAATCTTATAAGTATAATAATTTTAATTTACTGATAAACTTCATGAAACATCGAAAATGAATAATATCCAGAAATATAATACAAGTATCTACATCATAGAAATTTATTTACAATTTTTAGGGATTAAATAATAATCATTTATTATGACACAAAGATGATGCAGTAATTGTCTTATTAATGAAATATTGACATAATGGATGTTATAAATGCCCAAATAAATGTAATTTGAGACTTTTTATGACACAGATTAATTTTATAGGTTAATATGACATCTTATTGTTGATATAAGTAACTTGGTTAGAACTTATCATTCTTTTATGAATTTCATAAAAATCATGTACCAAATAGTGTCAAAATTGACATAAATTAGTTTTTAAAACAAATATTATATTATTAATGTTATTTAATTCCTAAAAATATAAGGGTCGGCCAAATGACTTAGATAAGGTTATATATATTAATAATAAACAACTTGGGGTTTGTTTGGCTTGTTATGGTAAGTTTATTAAACATATAGTGTAAGAAAACAAAAACACACGGTAAAAGTTAAATTATTTAACTTAGAGTTAAATCTAATTGATAAGGTTAAAATAATAACCTAAACTTATCTAAATCATATTGGAAGAGAGGATTTCGACCCATCCCCACCTTAGCTTAGAAATAAATCAATTTGGAGCTATTTGAAACCGAATTTGACTTTATAATAAAATAATAGTTTTAGTTATTCCAAAGGTGCCCCTCTCCTCCCTTATAAAAGGGAACCTCCTTCCCCTCTCCCTCACACCACATTGATCCTTAAAGATCGGCCAACCCCTACCAAAATCTCTTATCCACTTCACTAGTATCATCCTAGAAGTCCTGGTCTTATTCAAAGACCATCCTTAGTTCTTTAAGTGGAGGTTAAGTGAAGGCGCGTCAAAAAGAGGTAATATCCATTACCGATCTTTTTCAATTTCATTCTTCCTCAACTTATTCTTCTTTAGCTGTTTCATGATAAAGTAATAACATCAGTATTTCTTATATACTGATATGTTATTATAAATTTGAAACAACTATAATTAACCTTCTATCCATCCTACAGAAAAAGGAAATCACTGAGCGTGCGTACGTACGGAATACCGTCTCCACGCCGTGGTGTAATCTATTTTCCGCCACAACCTTAATTATATGGGTATAATGGTGTAATGAGTAACTATATATGATTATTATAAAGTGATATTAATACTGAAATAGTATACATACACTTCACCACAATTCCATGACCATGGGAACGATATCATCGCTTGTGCGTACGTACAGACTACCGTCTCCACGACGCGATGAGATTCATTATCCATGTTAACCATTCCAGAATGATTATAAAGTATATATAATGAATTATAATGAAATATATGACATGTTAAATATACTGATTTATGTATATATGTATTTCATCTACTTAATTCCATTCAAGACAATAAGGAAAGGAAAACAGTGTTCATGCGTACGTACGGACTACCGTCTCCATGAACGGTGTGTTTCATTTCATTTATCTATCTATTATATATATATACTGAATATATATGATATATAAATCATGTTTTATATTATGGAATTAAGTAAATTATGATATAAGTAATAATAATTTCAAGAACAACGAGTCCAAACACCTACGATAAATGAAACGATTTTACCCAAAAAGCTTCTTTAACATGGAATTTACAAAAGAACGGGTAATATAAAGTCATAAGTGAACCATATATGATATAATAACAATGAATATGATTCTGTAATAAGTTAATGAAATTATTTAAATCATTATACAGGAGGTTTGGATACGTACAAAGCATATCGTACATAAGGTAAGGGAAATATCACAATCTCATTTTTATCTGAGATTGTTTATACTTTGGTATTTACTGGGGTGTATTTTATCATACAAATCCATGTTTCCTAAATATGTAATATTATTTCCATCCACCTAGATTTTTTTTAAATCAAATTTTACCATTCGGTGAGTTTTTAGTAAAAGATATTAAAGGAATCTTTTGTCGTTTTTCGTACGAGGTACTTTTTGACTTTTCCGACAAAAGTACGAGAAGAATGTTTTTTTTAACTTATATGACATGAATGGATTTTTAAAACATTATTTCAAAGAAGAATCATTTACAAGTTTTCAAGTTTATTTTTAATCAACTACTTTTAGTTTAATTTTGTATGACATGTTAAGAAAGGAAAAATGTTTTTGAAGAAGAAAGGATATTTTCCTCAAGAATGGAGTTCAAGTGTTTTATAAAAATTATTTTCCATCTAAGATAATAAAGGGTTATGTTTTTATCCCTATTATTACATTGATTTGATTATGTTGTGATGGAATTATTTTTATGAATTCCTTTATCTTATATGAATTGTTTTATGATGTCATGATGTTTATGATTCCCATTTGTATTACATGGTTTATGCAATGATGTATGATTTATGATTTTGTGGCACACATAAGAATTGTATCATTATGAGATAGGTGGGACCTATATCTCCCTCCAATGCATTGGGTAAAGATTTTATATCTCATGAGATAGACATGGTTGGAACGATAGGTTATACCGGTTCAGTGATACAGGACTGAAACGAGGGTGACTCGGTTCAGAAAGGGACATTGTCCACTAAGATAGTCTTGGCAATGAGTCCTCACTAACAAGAAATCATTCTCTATGATTATGTGTGTATGCCACAATGATTCATGTTTTATGTTATGATTATTGTGATTACATTTCACTTCCATGATTTATCCCATGTTATGAAATTATGCTCTCTTTTGCAGGTTAAGATTTTCAAAATGTTATGTTCTTATGATGTGATTGATATTTCTTTTGTTTACCCTTACTGAGAATTTGAGCTCACCCTTTTATGTTTTCTTTTCCCCAGGATATAAAGAAAGGTTTTAGGTATAAAAAAAGGAAGATCTTTATGGGGGATGTTGAAGATCTTTCACCAGGATTAGAAGATTATATTCTGAGTTTCCAAAGACACTAAACTATTATGATCCTTGTGTGTGTGTTTATGTTATGTACTAAGTATTCCGCAAATGTATGTAATTTCAATGTACGTCAAGCTTCGGGTCTCTACATGGACAATCCGACCTTTTGGCTTCTCCTCTCCCGAATCGTGAAACACTCTTTGCCCCGGGAGTCATGAGCTCCGCGAGGTACTTCTACTTCGCGAGACGCCTTTGCTTTGTCTCGTTTTGAGCCCCTCTTCCGAGAGGGATTCCCTTCGCGAAGCTCAAGGGAATTCGCGAAGGAAGGGGATTCCCAAGGGTACCCGGGCAGCCGCGGAGCGTTTATGCTTCGCGAAACCCCCAACTTGTACTAGTGATCCCTATGCTAAGGAAGGATTGCTACACATCGCGAATCACACTGCTTCATAGGACCCTGCTTCGCGAGGCATCTCTTCTCCGCGAGGCAGTGCTCCGCGAACACTATTCCACTTCGTGAAGCACCTTCCACTCACACCTATACCCCATGCTAAGGCCAAGGCACTCCACTTCTTGAATCACACTCCTATTCGAAGAAATTCCTCTTCCCGTGCGACCCTCCAGGTTTGCACGATGTGATTTCAATGTCCCACAGACAATACCACCCGTAGCGTTGTTTCGCCTAATGCTTCTTCGCATAGGCACGTTAACGGCTATTTCATCTTCGCATAGCCACTCTAACATGGACCCCTTGATGGTTCGTTCCACAACCCCCCTTGACCATGGCCTTACTGGTACCTTCCCTTCCCCAAGGACCAGAGGGTACCGGTTATGTAATTCCTAGGGGTGCGGAGTGAACCCACCTCATCCGAGCTGCAGGACGTTAAACTGCCAAGCACCACGTCCTCAACACATGACGTTAAACTGTGACCCGACCTCGTGCCTCTCACGAAGGGTCCCCCCAGCTCGAACATTCTTTACAACACTTGTCTCCACAGGAATGGAATCACCCATCCACAAGGGGTGATATCCTCCTTATTGGAGTGGCGTATGTTCATATGAGAAGGTCAACCCTAGTTCCCCAACGGATGGCTGCACCTCTGCATCTCCATACTTCCCCACTAACAAGGTCAGTGGAGGGCGTGATAGGGAACGAGGCACCACCCATCAGTGGTCCCGAACCCCTCTTTCGCAGCGCTTTGTCGCACTATGGGCCTCCATCCTGGAGTAAGTCCCACCACCATGGGCCACCTAACGCGTAAGCCCCTCTTCGCTTCTCACGGACGCATCCTTCACGACGTGATCGTCAGGTCCTTGCAACCTATTCTTTCTCACACCGAGCATGACTCATGTGGGCTTAGAGTGAGAACCGAACCTGACCCCCACCCATAGCGAACTACACGGACTTTGATCCATGTCAAGGCATGGTACATAGGAAGCCTCCATGAGGTTCAATCCATATTTCTCAGTCGTTCTTTCACGTCGAGTTTTGCCCTCGTCCAACATGACATTAAACTGTATGCCCCCTTCTCTCGCATGACATTAAACTGCACACCCAGTCCCACCTGAACTATGAGGTCTTTGATCCATGTCAAGGCATGGTACGTAGGAAGCCTTCCAGAGGTTCAAGCCCACCACTCGTTGGACCAAGGTACACCTTCACGTCGGTTCGCCGATAAAGCCCCATATGAACTACGAGGTCTTTGATCCATGTCAAGGCATGGTACGTAGGAATCCTACCTGAGGTAAAGCTCACCCATCATCATTCACGTCGAGATCCACCTTCGTCCAGCATGACTTTAAACTGCATTCTAGTCCGACGACAAGCCGTTGTGACTAACCTGAACTACGAGGTCTTTGATCCATGTCAAGGCGTGGTACGTAAGAAGCCTCTATCAGGTTCAAACCCACCATCCGGTCATTCCAACCTCATTTACGTTGGTTCACCTCTGTCCCGCATGATGTTAAACTGTACTCCACAACCCGAACTATGAGGTCTTTGATCCGTGTCAAGGCATGGTATGCAGGAAGCCTCCCCGAGGTTCAATCCCTACAATAATTGGCCCATACCGTCTCCTTTTCGGTGTTCCAAGCCCCTCATTTTCAACCTGAACTATGAGGACTTTGATCTGTGTCAAGGCATGGTACGTAGGAATACTCCCTGAGGTTCAAGCCCATCTTCCATCAGACCATGGTCCCTCATTTACGTCGGTTCACCGACACCCACCGCCCGTCATTTACTCACGTCAGGGCTCACTATCGTCCCACATGACGTTAAACTGTATTCCATCAATCCTTTGAGCTACGATGTCTTTGATCCATGTCAAGGCATGGTACGTAGGAAGCCTCCCCGAGGTTCAAGCCCATCTGTCATCGGACCAAGGTCCACCTTCACGTCGGTACGCTAACGATGCCCATCGGATAAAGGTCCACCTTCACGTTGGTTCTCTGACAACATTCATCGGGCCAAGGTCCACCTTCATGTCGGTTTACCGGCACCATTCCGAACTACGCGGATTTTGATCCACGTCAAGGAATGGTACCTAGGAAGCCTCTTCAAGGCTCAAGCCCAACTTCACCATTGCCCCTACGATTGTCCAATTTCACTATCCCTCCACTCCATTCATCCACCTATCACCCATCCTGATTCTCGCCCAGACCGTCATATCTCGGTGTGACCATGTCGGTATGCTCCTCTTCACAGCCTCCCATGGGCTGGCCCCGGTATCGGCATCCCTTCAAGGGAAATCCCTCAATCCGATCTATCCTAGATAATGCTCTGATCGGGTTGATCCGTCTTCGCTAGACGTTAAACTCGCGGCGTACCCTGTGTTAAACACGGGAAGCTGAGGAAAACCTCAGATATGTGTCTATGGAAAATAATTCCCCGCGTTCGATGTTGGATTCCTCGGGCATCCACGCCCTCAAGAAGCCCTATGACCAGGGATAACAGACAGACATGCCAGGTTCCCAAGCATCCAGACACGATACTGATGTCTCAAGGTGACTACTCCCCCGACTGAAGGTTTTTGTCCTAACTGGTCCCTTTGGAATGTCCCGACAGAATCAGTGTAATTAACCGGCGTCCATGGAAACATGGCACTGGGAAGAGTTTCACAAACTACGTATTAAATCTATGAGGGAGACCCGGACTAGGTGACGAGTTCTGAGGAGGAATCCACAGAAGGAAGAACCGACATCCCATCATCCGGTTTCGATCAAGGAGAAGACGTCCCTGAATAAGGAGCGAAGGCCGCCCACCTTTGGAAAGAGGGAATGCGGGGCAACAAGCGCCACGTGTCCTCCTCTGCGGACGAATGGATGCGCGCGCCCCGACGAAAGCGTCGGAAACAGAAATGGTGAACCCGACGTGAAATTCTTCTCCTCAATATGGAGATTCATAGTGTTCGAGACACCAGTAGATTGATGTGTCACCGGATCCAAATATTAGGCTCCTGGTCCCGCCAAGCAAATAGCGGGCCTATCGTGAAACTCACTGGACGTCGGGGTAGTAGAACGTGGGGCACTCCGTTCTGCAGCGTGTTGGCGTGGATCCTTCTTACAGACGTGGAGAATGGAAGGACACTGGGGCACTGGCTGTCAATCGTTTTCCTCTCAGTGCTGATGAGTTGATCCCTTCGTTTCTCAGGAACCAGGTTGTTGTTATAGAGACGCGATCACCGCCCGCTCCTCGCCTACGCAGGGGCAGGGGAAACGCCGCCACAGCCACCCCACAAGGCGCCACTACCGCCACGACAGCTGCCACATCACGGAATACGGGGCACCCACGTCCCCTTTCCCCATCAGAGGTCATCCAGAGAAGGGTGATCAATAACCTCGTGCGCAGGTACGAGGAGGAAGGGGTCATCCCAACTAGGGATATGGCCCGCTTGGACCTGGAGGCATCCAGGCCCCGCCGTCAACGCCGCCCTAACAGGCTGCGCAGGGAGCCCCTGCTTCCCACCCCAACATTCAACCGTTTCGGGAGCCTATCCCCAGAATGCCTTGACGAATCCCCGCCTTACGCTGAAGAGGCGGGCGCCGTCCAGCTCAGCCCGCTCAGGGTCCCGACCCAAGGGCTCCAGGAGAGAGCTCCCGTCCGGCTGCATCAGCGCCGCCGTCCGACTCCGCAGGGAGAGCAGGCAGGCCATGCCCCTGCACCAGCTCGCCTGACCCGACGTCAGCGTCGGGCCCGGGCTGAGGACGCTCACCCAGGCGCGTCGACGTCGACAGCTACAGTGGCCCGAGCCACCGCCGACGTGCATCATGAAGCCCCTGCATACACTGAGAAGGGTCACTCCTTCACCCAACCAGGATTGAGACCCCAACCGCCCCACGAGCTGGCTGGGTTGACTCTCTAGGTGGTGGGCCTGAGTGGTGATCGCCGCGAACTAACCCACGGTGATGTCACCCCGTACGGAGGCCCTCCCCATGCCACTACTTCAAAGAGCGTGGGCCTTCCCCGCTCCGACATTCGTCATGGAGGTATGCCTCACGCTACCCCCATCCCAAAGGAAGACCTCTCCCACGGCAGTGACGCTCAGCGCAGAAACCTTTCCTGCACCCACCTCACAGGGTATGGAGTCCATGCTCCTGCCCCGACCGCCGATATGAAGGTACTGCCCATCTAGTCCTTCTTCAACGTGGGGGTCCTCCCTACATCCTCTCTTCGACCGGCGAAGGTCCTCCTCACCCCAGCAACTCGAGGAGTGAAGGTCAGCCTCGCTCCGCTCGCATCGACCATGGAGGTCCTCCCCATGCTCTTGCCGATTCCAACAGAGGCTCCGCCCACATGGGTGATGTTCATGGAGGTCCTCCCCATGTACCCTTCGACATTTTCCACGGTGCCCCTCACACCCCGGCTGTCTCGAGTGGGGGCCCTCTCCACCACGGCGCCAGTGCCGCCCCGAGACTGCCTGATAGAGATCAACCCTGTCCCGAAGAGCCACCCCGGGGCCGGAGAGCGGGTTGTCGCCACCACAAGAAGAATCCTCGGAAGGCCCTGTTGGAGATCAAACATGCCCGCTTCTCCGACTCGGAGGCAGAATGCAACTCGGCCATGGAACCTTCTCCCTGCTCCTCTGTATCAAGGACTGGGGCAGGAACCAGACGTGTTAGCCTCATTCTCCAGGAATATGATGTCCACCAGATTCACATCTCTCTCCGCAGGTACATCCAGGTGGAACAAATCTTGGGAATTCCGCAGGTCTCGACCACGCAATCATCGCCATCATCACCAGAAGCTCCCTCTACCTCTACCAGAGATCACAGAGAGTTATTTTGGGGGCCAACGGAGGTAGAGCGACAATAAGACCTGTCGCCGGTAGCCGCGACTCCTGTTCCGGAAGCTGTGGCTATCAGCCCATCGTATCATGACATCGTGGCCAGGTCACCTTGCTCTTCGGAGGATGGCCCGAAATTCGGCGGCCAGTCAGGTCGTTCGCTGTATTCTCCGCCACCGAGTTTACTTTCCCAGAGGTCCGCCTTGGTACCTCTACCGGTTCCTCAACCACCCCTAGTTGACGAGTGGGGCAACACAGGGCCAGACCCTGAGTTGGAGCCCAGGAGCTTCTAGAGAATTCTTGCAGCGGATTACTTCCCGGAGAAGTTCTGGCCGACGGCGATGCTGAATTTTTGCGTACCATAGTCTCTTACCCCTGAAGAAGTGGGGTGCTTTAGTCTAACCCTATGGGCGACACAGTTCCTCCTTATTTACGAATGGGTGGTGTACCCCAGAAGTCGAGAGCACATCGAAGAAATCGGCGAGCAGTGCCGCCTGATCGATGCGGCCGCACTTCTTGTGGCCTAGCACCCTGAGTCGCCAGGCCGCCAGGGCACCCTTCAACGGAAATGCGTCAAGAGTTTCAAAGTACTCCGCAGGATCGTCAGGGAAGCCACCCCCCATGTGCAAGTCCGTGGTTGGGGACACTATGCCGCTCTCCTCTTCGACCCTATCAGACGGCAGCCCGATTCATTTTGTGACATCGAGGACATGCCCTCAAGAGGGGTCGCCGTCCACATAGCTGACGTTGTGGACAAGGAAGATGATCTTGAATTCCTTGATGGAGACATACCCCCCGAGGGCGTACCGCCACTGTTGGACCCATCAGGGAGGGTTACCCGTCAGCCGAGGAACCTGCTAGGCCTCCCCGTACCCACTAAGTCGCTGGTACTCGATCGAAACACAGGCAAGGGTCAGGAGAATGTCGGAACTGTCAAGCACTCCGACCCGTCCACCTCTGTGCAGAAAACGGACGAAGATCCCGAGAAGGCCATGTTACGCCAGCAGCTTGCTGAGCAGAAAAGGCTGGTTGACGAACTCTTGGCTGAGCGCGCCGCAGAGCGGCGACCCGACTATGGTAATCCCAGGCCAGGGCAGCAGGGGCAAGAACAATGCCCCCACGATGAGATGCCTCCGGGCAACCCTGATCATGCTACTGCCGCAGCCAGGGCAGAAGCTGGAACGTATGGAAAGAGGGCGTGATACGTCTCGCCAAACCCCCCCAAATGACGGGGCAATCTGAAGAATCCAGTCTGGGTTCCCCCGGTCGACCCGCAGGTCGTTCCACCGGTTGATCCACGAGCTGCCGAAGCAATCTACCATGCTGAGGAACCTACCGATGCACTTGTGGTTAGGGATCCCCGTCAAGACAGGGACCCCCACCCGGATGATCTTATTGCGGCGCTCACAGCCCGCCTCGAAGCGTTGCAAACGCAGCAGGTTGCGGTCCCAACGGATGGCAAGCCTTATCCCGCGTGGGTGGATGATATGCCCGCACCTCCGGGTGTTGGGAACCCCACTTTCTCGCCTTTCAACTGGACAGGGGACCCGCCGTAGCACTTGGCTCATTTTTCTTCCAGGTGTGGCCCCATGCTGGGGACCCTGGCTCAGCAAGAAGCTGCCAAGCTCCGATGTTTCGTACAGACATTGGAAGGTCTGACATTCGTCTGGTACAGCCAGCTCCCTATCGGATCAGTGACCAGTTGGGAGGATCTTCGCCGGCAGTTCTTATACCAGTTCAGCTCCACCACGTGCAAGAACAGCATTGCGGACCTCTTCAACTGCAAGCAAAGGCCTGATGAGCGAGTGACAGATTTCATCGCCCGGTGGAAGGGACTTATGTATTCCCTCGATATGCCACTGACTCAGGAGAAATTACTGACGATGTGTGTGGGTAATGTCACGAAAGAGCTGGTACCCTCCCTAATTACTCAGTACTACCCTGGAGAGTTCAGATATTTTTTAGATAAGGCTCAGCGCCTTGAGGAAGCCCTACAACAGGATAGTCTGGCACGTTTGTTGCCCCTATGATCCCAGCTAGGAGGACCGCCAGGGCTGCACCCGCCGTGGTGGCCCAAGTAGAAACCCCTAAGAAGCTGGAATTACTGCCGGCATCACCATCCCTGCAACCCCGCAGAGGCCCTCCACCTCAAGCACATGTTCCTGCCCAGCAGCGACCGCCTCAGAACCGACAGGTTCCCCCATGCAATGCGCCATCTCCACCTAGGTGAGACAATCAGGTGCCGCCTCCTCGTCAGGCCCCTCCGGCCCCTCGTCAGGTCCAGGCCCCCAGGGCCCCCTATCCGGAAGGAAGGCACCAGACTTATTCGTTCAACGAAAATCAGGTCCCTGGCTACTTCCGAAGTGCTTTAGAGCAAGGGATTGTGCACCTGCCTGAGTGCAGAAGGCCGACAGAGGTGAATCTCACCGATCACCCCAACTACTGCCCTTATCATCGGATTCTGGGGCACACCCTCAAGCAATGCTATGTGTTTAATGACTGGCTTCAAGACCAGGTCAACAACATCATAGTTAAGTTGGGCCCAGGACCAGCGCCAGTGGTGGGTGTCTTTGTAGGGTCAGAGATCGGTAGCGACAGTGAAGGCAAGTGGCAGTAGGTCCCCAGCTGTGGATCCCGGAAATACGATGACTGGATGGCTCGAAAAACCATCGTCAGTGCCCATGGTATCATCCGAGCGCGCCTGAAGCAGCCAGAACCTTCAGAATAAGTAGCTGGTGCCTCCGCATTGTCTTCACAGTCGACCTCTTCCCAAAAGGGCAAGCAGCGGCGACGCAAGAAGAAGAAACGCGCACCGTCGGTACCGTCTTCATCCCGTACTCTCGGCAACTTTATGACCCCTGAAATGAGGATTTCTCCCAGAATCCGCCCAGCGGTGGATGACTCCTCGAGCGACAGCCATGGGTACACTTCGGTTAACACCATGGAGCTGGTAAAGCCCTATATGACTCCCGATGAGGGGGAGCACCAGGTGAACCTCCCCAACGTTTCCAGCCGACGTCAACGTCATCGGAATCGCAACCGCGCCGGTCGTAGAGGTACGCCAGCAGGCACTTTTGGCCAAGCCGTGCATGCTACTAAGACCAGACAGTAGGCTCAGCGCAGAGCTCAGCACGCGCAACCCCGTCTAACGCCCTCGGCTCTACCACCACCACCGTTCGTGCTACTAGATCAGAGAGAGATGCCTCGTTCATGCTATAGTCAGTCTTTCCCGGCTATAGGCCAGCCTCCGCTATTCGATCCTAGTCCGGCGACTACACTCCAGGATTCTACTAGTAGGCAGCAAGATGTACCCAGTACTAGCCGATTTCCGGTTCAACCAGCAGGACCGGCTATGCCTCCAATTGCTGAATGACCTCCTGCAAGCAGATGTTCGCGTTTGGAACGAAAGTATGATGTCCTGAAGCCCCTGGCCAGCATTCTGGCGAGGCTTTCTACCCTTGAGGCCCTTCTCCTGTCATCCGAAATTTGTGAGGCACTTGTTGAGGCCCTAAGGAACCCCCTCCAGTTTGAGACGGAGGTAGCAGCTGCAGAAGCCTTCCAAATCGAGACGATTGAAAACGCCGAATGTCAGGTGGTTATCTCGTTCTCCGGTGAAGATGAGGACCGTCCTATACAGTGGCACATTCGCCCGCTGTACATCACTTTCCACTTCAATGGCGTGGAAGTCCGCCACTGCCTCATTGACACGGGTTCCAGAATCAATCTAATTCCGACTCAGACGTTGAGAAAGTTGGGTCTGTCTGAAGGTGATTTAACTCCCTCTGACCTCAGGATCTAGGGGTATGACAGTACCGAGCAAACCCCGGTCGGCAAGATCCGGCTGAAGATTCAGTTCGGTGGCTTAATTTCCAGCACCGAGTTCATGGTCGTCTCTCATGACACCGCCTACAATGCATTGATGGGTTGGCCATGGCTCCATCTGCATGTAGCAGTCCCTTCGTCGTATCACCAGTGCCTCAAGTACTCTCTCAACGGTCGAGTAGGCGTGCTCCAAGGAGACGTGTCCCCTTTCGCTTCTTGTGAGCCCCGCTATCTGAATGCGGGTTATTACAAAAGTTAGGATAAACAAATCCTAGTAAGTGAGGATGAACCCGCCCCGCTCACAAGTGATCCCTGGGCAAGCATGGATGACGCCTACGTCCTCCCGATCCACCGGTGGGAGGCCACGAACCCCGACATGGGGCAATGCTTTGTTGTTTCGGGTACGCAGGGAAGGCATGTTCCCGTGTCCAAGCGACGGCAGAAAATCACCTCGTACTCCTACATCAACTAGGCTTAGGTGATCTCGGAACCTCCTACCCCTGTACGGTACCGGGATGTCAAGCTTATGACAACTGCGGTGCACCATACGTGTCTCTTCTGCCGGGCTGGAATCAACCGACTCAGGTTGACATGTCACCACTGCTTTGATATTATCAAACGTGGCCCCTTAGGCCGAAGGCCAAATGGGATAGGATCGACTTCCTTCATTGCTATGGTCTCAATGGCGAGTGAGTCTGCCGATATGATGACCACTGCTGCCCGAGCCGGCACCAGCTACCCCTCAGGCTTTGATAGCCCAGAAGAACCTCCTGTCGTGGGAAATCCCCCCACGGGTGGAGAGGAGGACCTGGAGGATGCTCCCCCCGCCTTTGAAGAAGGCGTCTCTACCACGGTTGATGAACTGGTACAGGTGAACCTTGGTAGCGAGGCAGATCTGAATCCCACATTGATCAGTGCATCCATGTCCCCCGAGGAGTGGCAGTAGTACGTAGACCTCCTCAAACAACACAGTGACGTGTTTGCCTGGAGTTACAACGAGATGCCAGGACTAGATCCCCAGGTAGACGTTCACCGTCTGGGCCTCCCGGCAGAACATCATGGGTTTAAGCAGCCTCCCAGGAAGATGCAACCTTCTCATGGTGCTACGGTTGAGGCCGAAGGTGACAAGCTAATCAAAGCCAACTTCGTCAGGGAAGTCCAGTACCCCATGTGGCTTGCCAACATCGTGCCTGTCAGGAAGAAGAATTGGTAGATCAGAGTCTGCATCGACTTCCATGATCTTAATAGCCACTGCCCAAAGGATTACTTCCCACTCCTGGTGACGGAGTTATTGATTGACGCCACGACTGGGTTCCAAGCCCTCTCTTTCATGTATGGGTATTCCGGGTACAACCATATCCGGATGGCCCCTGAAGACGAGGAGTCCACTTCCTTTAGGGCTCCCCAAGGTACCTTTTTCTAACAGGTTATGCCATTTGGTTTGAAAAATGAAAGTGCCACTTACCAGAGGGCCATGAATCGCATATTCAAGCCGATTCTCGTGACATTGGTTGAATTCTACGTGGATGACCTCATAGTCAAATCATGTCAGTGCCAGGACCATCTCAAAGACCTCGAGAAAGTGTTAGGTTTCCTCCGTTCCCGTCACCTTAAGATGAACTCGTTGAGGTGTGCCTTCGGGGTCACCTACGGGAAGTTTCTAGGCTTTGTTGTCAGATACTGAGGTATCGAGATCGACCCGGAGAAGATCAAGGCCATCAGCTAAATGCCTTCCTCAAGCAATATTTGGGAGCTTCGAGGCCTTCAAGGCCACTTAGCCTATATACGTCGGTTCATCACGAATCTGTCCGGCAAGTGTAAGCCCTTTTCTTGGCTCATGAAGAAGGGTGCTGCCTACGAATGGGATGAGGAGTGTCGGACCGCCTTCGAGGAAATCAAGCAGTATCTGCTCCAACCTCCAGTCTTGATGCCACATGTCTCCGGAAAGCCATTGGTCCTTTACATGTCCACCCTAGAAAGATCCCTCGGTGCACTGCTCACCCAGAAGAATAACAAGGGTACTGAGAACAATTTCTACTATCTCAGTCGCATGCTTCTCGATACGGAGCTTAGATACTCCCCTTTCAAAAAGAGATTCCTTGCGCTCCTCTTCGCCGTGCAGAAGTTGCGACATTACCTGCAGCACCATGAGGTGCAATTGGTCTCCCAGGTAGACCCACTAAAGTACATCTTGAACCGCCCCATGCTGACTGGACGACTAGCATGGTGGGAAGTGATTCTCCAGCAGTTTGATATCAGGTTCGTACCTCCAAAATCCATTATGGGACAGGCGTTGGCAGACTTTTTAGTTGCCCATCCAACCTCGGCGGATCAATCCCTGGACCTGGATTTCCCTGATGAGACGATCCTCTCAGTAGATCATGATGTCCCTTGTTGGCAAATTCATTTCGACGGCGCCTCCCGGAGCCCCACCGGTAGGAGGCTCAACGATCCGAAGCTCAATAGAGTGGGCCTGGGTATTGTCTTCATTACCCCGGCGCAAAGCTGTCCTGCCATACTCGTTCCTGTTGTCAGAAGGCTGTACGAACAACGAGGCAGAGTACCAGGCTCTCATCATCGGCCTCGAGTTGGCCCTTGAAATCCATGTGCCCCATCTACATTTGAAGGGAGATTCTGAGCGGGTAATCAAATAGGTTAATGGCGACTACATCGTCAGGAAGCCGGAGCGTGTACCGTTTCTGGAGTACACCTTCCGCCTAATGGTCCAATTCTCTTCTCGACCAGAGGTTACCCATGTCCCACGGTCATAGAATGGTCAAGAAGACACCTTGGCTGGCTTGGCCGCTTCGCTTGCAGAACCCGAGCAAGATGATTTGATCATACATGTGGAACACCGGAGAGTCATTTCCCCCGTCACCCAAGAGGACAATGATGGCCTGCGGGTAAGTCATCTCACTGCCGGACCCTCCATGATAGGGGTCCCGTGTTCGTCAGACGCAATGGTTGAAGCCACTCCCGACTGGAGGGCGCCTTTTGTCGAGTACCTCCAAAATGGTTGCCTCCTGGACGACGGGGCCGAGCGTGAGCGAATTCGATGACGCACACTGAAATTTACCCTCCCGAGCGGCCCCAGTCTTGAACAAATCCTTTATAAGTGGAGTTTCGATGGTGTACTCCTCCGTTGCATCCAAGGAGTGGAGATAAATCAAGTTATTCAAGAGGTTTACGCCAGTTCCTGTGGCTCCCATCAAGCTGGGCCAAAGTTGTCCCATCAAATCCGGAGGTTGGGGTACTTTTGGCCCTCGATGATCCATGATTGTATTGGGTATGCAAAGAGATGCCACGCGTTCCATGTTCATGCCATCTTCTTGCATCAGCCGCCGGAGCCTCTCCACCCCACCAAGTACTCTTGGCCATTTGCGGTAGGGGGACTTGATGTAGTGGGACCATATCCACCAGCAACAGCCCGCCAGTGTAGGTTCATCCTGACAGCTACAGATTTCTTCTCCAAGTGGGAAGAGGCAGTTCCAATCATAGAGGTCAAGGCCCATTCTATCATTGACTTTGTGAGCTCCAACATTATCCACCGGTTTGGAGTCCATCACACCGTCCTCACCGATAACGGCACCAACTTCTGAGCAGCTGAATTAAAGAAATTTTACGCCAACTACGACATCCGGTCGAACCATACCTCCCGCTACCACACGCAGGCGAATGGACAGATCGAGGCGTTCAACAAGACCCTCTCTAGCATTCTGCACACTACTGGAAAAATGATTTTTCCCAACGCTTCTATACCAACAGTTTGTAAAAACCGTTGGTATAGGTACCCTTTCCCAATGGTTTGGCCATACCATTGGGAAAGGATGAATTCTGGACACCCTTTCCCAATGGTTTGGCCAAACCGTTGGGGAAGGCTGAATTTTGGACACCCTTTCCCAATGGTTTGGCCAAACCGTTGGAAAGGGTTTCCTATCCCTACGGTTTTCCCAAACCGTTGGGAAAGGGTGTCCACAATTCAACCTTCGTCCAGAATACCCAAAGAAAAGCAAGACCTTTCCCAATGGTTTGCAAAACCGTTGGGAAAGGTCCTTTGATTTTTTTGGAATCTACGTATGGAGAACATTATATAAATCAAAATTTAGAATAAGTAGAACAATACATATATATATTTATGAAATTATGTTAACAAAAGTCATGTTAGGTTAGTGGTTAAGTCATTTCGTTATAAACCAGAGGTCCTGGGATCAAATCCCACCGGATGTTTCTTTTTTGAAATACATATAACAATGGTTTTGAGAACCGTTGGTATAGATTTTCTAATTACTTATACCAACGGTTTTCCGAACCGTTGGTATAGACCCTATACCAACGGTTTTCCCAAAACCGTTGGTATAGACCTATTGTCACGGCTTACTTGCCAATGGTCCTCCAAACCGTTGGTATATCCTATACCAATGGTTTTGGGACCTATACCAACGGTTACAAACCGTTGGTTTAGGGTATTTTTCCAGTAGTGGCAGAAGATGTTTCGTCATAACAAGAAAAGTTGGCCGGACAAGCCCCCCAATGCCCTTTGGGCTTACCGGACGACGACTCGCAACTCTACCCAGGTGACCCCATATTCCCTGGTGTATGGAGCAGAGGCCATCCTACCCATTGAGATCCATCTGTCGTCGTTACGCACTGCAGTTTATGATCACCAAACATCATATGAGGTAGTCGAGATCCGTCTAGCTGAATTAGAAGCACTGGAAGAGAACCGGCTTCGTGCCCTGCACAATCTGGAAAGGCATCAGGATAAGATAGTGAGGGCCTTCAACAAGAAGGTTCGTCTCCGCTCTTTTCTACAGGGCAACCTGGTACAGGCCCTTCGAGTGCCAATGATTCCCGGTAGGAAACCGCCCAAATTAGAACCCAAATGGGAAGGCATTATATCATCCATAAGGTTTACCCCAATGGATCATAATCCTTGGTAACCACGGATGGAGAGCGTATAACCCCTCCCACCAATACCAATTTCCTCAAGAGATACTCTGCCTAGGGCGAAAGGGTCATGCACGACCCTATACTGCAAGATTGGTCCCGCACGACCTTAAACTACATCTTCGTCCTGCAAGACGATAAACTGTGAAACGGTCCCGCATGACCTTAAACTACACATTAGGGTCCTGCACGACCCTAAACTGCAAGATTGGTCCCCGCACGACCTTAAACTACATCTTCGTCATGCAAGACGATAAACTGTGAAATGGTCCCGCGTGACCTTAAACTGCACATTAGGGTCCTGCACGACCCTAAGCTGCGAGATGGTCCCGCACGACCTTAAACTGCACCCCCCGTCCTCACTGCAAGACATTAAACTGCAAGCCAGTCAGGCCTTCCTGACCGCGGATCAGCCTCAAGCCCCTTGGCCTCCTCGGGCCCCTGCCCCCCCGTCCTTACTGCAAGACATTAAAATGCAAGCCAGTTAGGCCTTCCTGTTTCCTGACCGAGGCTCAGCCTCAGGCACCATGGCCTCCTTGGGCCCATGGCCCCCATCTTCACCGCGAGATGTTAAACCGCAAGTTTTTTTCCCCGACTTACCCTCATACGACATTGTACGGTATGGTGTGGGACTACGTCCTCATTAACGTCGGATTTCTTGTCGTACCTTAAATATCCCCAAATGAGATGCTCCTCGTCCCGCATGATGTTAAACTGCATTTCAAGAACTACGTATGGCTTGATTCTCATCCTCATGAGATACATAGGAACGCCTGGACATTTTGTCCATTGGCCCAGCCCAAAAGCCAAAATCTTCCCATCGGGTCAAGACATGGAAGGGTGCACACTTTTTCCCCAACTCACACCAAGCAAGCCTCGACCCGGCTGCACATCCCCCCAGGAGATGTTTTCCTCTTTTGTGGATGGATACAGCTATGCTTCACCCACTCCTTGACTGGGATTCCATCATTTTTCACAACTAGAGGGACCCCCAAGAACGGCCTGTATACAATGCCCAAGGGCTCTCCTACCATTACGGGCCAACGCCCCCGAGGGTTTTCAAGAAACAAGCCGATACAAGTCCAGCGTTGCGAGTTTGGTCAGCGGTCGATGCTCATTTGTTGCTCCCACATCAGGTTACCATAGGAATGTTGTGTTTCAAACATGGTCAACAGTGTCCTAGATCTTCGGGTCCACCCCGAGATGTCCGAGACACCGAGTGCAGTGATTCGTTCTGCCCCATCCCGAGGTGACAAACATCCACCGGGTGGTGCTAGCGATCGGGCCCACGACCCCGATTCCCCATAGGGGTGTACGGTGTGGTGTAGGACTACGTCCTCATTCACGTCGGGATCTTGTACCATGCCATACGACTTCCCTTACGAGGCCCATCCTCAGGCCCCTTGGCCTCCTCGGGTCCCCGACCCCCGTCCTCATGTAAGATGTTAAACTGCAGACCCGTTATGCCTTCCTGACTGATACCTGACCTTAGGCCCCTTGGCCTTCTCGGGCCCCTCCGCCCAACCTCTTACCCGGAGTGTACGGTGTGGTGTAGGACTACATCCTCATTCACATCGGGATCATGTACCATGTCGTACAACTTCCCTTATGAGGCCCAGCCTCAGGCCCCTTGGCCTCCTCGGGTCCCTGAACCTCGTCCTCATTGCAAGACATTAAACTACAAGCAGGTCAGGCCTTCCTGACCAAATCCTAACCATTAGGCCCCTTGGCCTTTCCGGGCCATGACCCAGGTCCTCTCTTATAGGAGTGTACGGTGTGGTGTGGGACTACGTCCTCATTCACGTAGGCTTCTTCGCCATACTGCACACCTCCCTTGTTTAGGGGTATATTACTCCCCTTCTCGTCCCGTATGAAGTTAAATTACATTTAGAGAATTACGTGTGGCTTCATTCTCATCCTCATGGGATATGTAGGACCACCTGAATGTCCAGGATTCGGGTCCAGCCTCATCTCTCAGGTATCTTCATCCCATCTTGGCCCCTTGGTGTATCCTTCCTCCATGAGGGGATTATATGGTGTGGTGTGGCACTATGTCCTCATTCACATCGATCCCGTAATGACCACTCCATGTACCTCTCACTATTGAGCTATTTCGTCGATCCCTTATCTGTGGTTCACCAATGTGCCTAAGAGTACTCTGGTTTATTACCTGGAATGTCAAGCTTTACTCGAACACATCCGCACCCGCTTTCCAGGCTTCGTGTATCCCTGCATCAGGGCTTCCATCATCTTTCACACCCAGAGGGACCCCCAAGAATGTCTTGGATACTACGGCCAAGGGCTCTCCTACCATTATGGGCCAACGCCCCCGAGGGTTTCGGACAACAAATCGATAAAATCCCGCGTTGCGGATATGGTCAGTGGTCGATGCTCGTTTGTTGTTCCCACCTTAGGCTAACGTGATATGGGCGCAGTGTTTCCACCATGGTTAACGGTTTTCCTCTATCGCCCCGCCAAACCATTAGGCCCAAAATGTCGGGTGCACAATTCACACCCTTCATCACTTCACTGTGTCTGAATGAAGTCTCGAAACTTTTAGTACTTTTCCTCCGTGCACGTCTGCGCATTGGGGGAACAAGCCGTGTCAATGGTGTCCTTAGGGACTCTAACAACTCCTGTTCGACTCGCCCCAAGTATTGTAATGAGGATACCCCCTTGTTTCCCACACTGAGTTTAACTCACATGGGCTTATGGATCGGGTTGACATCTGTGCTTACTCGGGAAGTTGTCACCATCCACGGTCCGAGCTCTAAGACCATAAACTAAGATTCTCATCTGGAACTACGTTCAGCTTGATTCCTATCTTGATAGGATACGGAGGAATGCCCAGAACCCTTGTCTTTGGGTCCGGATTGATTTCAGCAAGTCCACCACTCTGGTCCTGCCTTCAGGACCCCGACTACGGGACCGCGTGGCGTAGTGCGGGATTATATCCTCATTCACATCGGGTTTGCAATGGCAGAACCACGCACACCCCCGTTCTGAGATTTAGCCCTCCTATTCCTTGTCCAGCATGACATTAAAAGTCACCCATCAGAACTATGTGTGGCTTGATTCCCATCTTCATGGGATACGTTGGACCGCCCGGACACCCTGTCTTTGGGAACAGCCCATTTGGGAAGCCCGTCTCTCCCCCTGTTTAACCTCTTACCTCTATATAAGCCCCTGGGCCTAAGGTCTCCCTCTACAAATGGTGTACAATGTGATGTGGGATCATGTCTCCATCAATTGTGTTTTACAACACTATGCACGTTCCCCGCCTAGCATCGTCTCTACTACCTCTGCGCTGCATGACGATAAAATGCATGTTTGGTCCTATCATACGACCTTAAACTATGACATTATCGTCCTGGCCACACGATGAAAAACAGCACTGTATTGTGGTGACCTCGTTGTAGAGGACATCACATTGGGTATTGGTCACGTGCCATGCCATTTGTCAATGCCTGTCACGGCTTGATCCTTGTGGCGACATCACGACCTACTATTCTAGGCCTGTCGCTTCACAAAAAAAACCATTCACCTTAAAGAACAAACAAGATACATCAAATTCCGCTCCTTTTAGTGCAAGGGACACGCTCGCACTCCCCTTTTCCCCTGGCACTGGTACCATACCATGTCACCATTCAGAACTACATATGGATTGATTCTCATTCTTATGAGATACGTAGGGGCACCCGGGAACTTCCGCGTGGGCCCAGCCTAACCATTGTGTTCGGTCCCTCGACTCAAGCATTTCCTCAGAGAACGCATGGTAAGTAGGGCTTAGGTCCTCCTTCATGTCGGGACTTGATTCCATGCATCCCCTGCTCCTTTTACCCATTTATGGTCTAAGTCCCATCAAGAACTACGTGAGGCTTGATTATCATCCTTATGAGATACGTAAAAGTGACCTGGCACTTCTCCCCAGGCCCAGCCTAACTTTCTCTTTCGGTCCCTTGACCAAAAACCTCTCCTAAGGGGGTCAGGCGGCATGATATGGGCTTATGTCCTCATTCGCGTCAGGTTGATTGTCGCACCATACACACCCCCTGTTCCCATTCATGCCAGGTGTTTGGGTTACTCTACCATGTGCCTCTTATGTCTCTTCCCATCCATGGTCCGAATTCTACGACCCTAAACTAAGATCTCCCCATGGGAAAGGAATATGCTCCCTCTATCTAATACGTCTCGTTGTCGTATTTAGATGTGTTTTAACAAAGATCCTGAAGTGTGGGATTTTCACAGGGACATTCCCCTCGTCCCATGACCAAGCTTCGTGAGCTCGCTATTTGGATCCTCGTCCTCTTCCACATCCAAAAGGACCCTCGGACGACATGGATGCTAGGCTTAAGGGCTCTCTATGAATGCTGGACCTAAGGGCCCTCCAATCGTTTCGGGCCAACGTCCCTACGGATATTTGACAACATTTGTGACATGGTCCCGTGTTTCGAACATGGTCAACGTTCAACCCTCATTTGTCTGTCCCCATTCTACGCTAACACGACAGGATGCTGTGTTGCGAACACGGTCAGCAGTTATCCTCCACCGTCACGCCGCCATCATCGTGATCTGAATCTCGAGCACCATGATCCACACACTTCCACTTCCTCATGTCCAAGTGGAATTCCACCATACTCGGAACTTTCTCTTCGCGCATCTAGGTGCGCTAAATGATCGTGTTAGTGTCATTGGGCCGATATTCACCATGCGTCCCTTTTCCCTAACCTGCCCCTTTTTGTGTCGGGAAATTCCCACCACTACTACTTGTTTCCCACACTGAGCATGACTCACGTGGGCTTAGTATTTTTGGCAGGATGTGTACCAACACAGTCGGGCTTCTCCTCGCCCCGCATGACGTTAAAATGCGCTTTCAGAACTACACATGGCTTGATTCCCATCCTCATGGGGTACGTAGGAATGCCCAACCACTCTAATTCGGGCCCAGCCTAATCCTCCCTCTTTGTCCCTCGACCTGATGAGTTTCCTCCATGGGTATGTGGTATGATTTGGACTCCAAGTCCTCATTCACGTCGGTTTCATATCTATCGTGCCACACACTCCATGGTATCTTCCCTTTTATTCCACGTCCTATCGTATGACGTTAAACTACAGGAGTCCATGTGTCCTCAACGCATGACACTAAACTGCGGTTCTACCCTGAACAAGTTCAGGATGCCCCAAGATCCCATTGGGAAGTGACAGATCCCCTCGCCAGAGAGGCCCTGTCTGAAAGAAGGAATGATACATGATCAAACTGATGCGCCCATCTGGCGTACTCCCACCACGGTGGTGTAACTACCTAATTGTTGGATTCTATTTGGAAAAACTATCACTCCATATTCCACGCTTTGTGTGCCCCTTATTCAGACCCTCGTCCCCTTTCATGTCTCACGGGACCCCCTAACGGCCTGGTCTCATGCCACATCGGCTCACCTACCGTCCTGGGCCAACGTTCCAGAAGACGGGTCGTGTCTGGAAGGACCCCCTAACATTAGGGATTTTTGACCTATGGTCCGCCAACTGTATTGGGCCAACGTCCCGAAGGATTGATCGACAACACTTGTCACATGGTCCCATGTTATGAACATGGTCAACGATCGACCCTCATTTTTTGTCCCCATTAAAGGCTAACGCAGTATGGATACCGCTTCTCCTCCAAGGTTAACGGTTGTCCCTTATTGTCATGCCATCCCCACAGTGTTCCGAATCTTGGGTATCGTGGTCCACGCTTCCTATTTTCATATGTTTGGACCGGCTTCAACGCCCCTGGCATTGCCCCGTTCGTGCATAAGAGAACGCTAAAGAAACGGTAATACGGCTATCCTGAAAGTTCCTTCTCTGATCAAGCCTCTCCCGTCTTTCAGAAATCCGGACTGGTAATCTGAATCCCAGATGCCCGGAGCATGATCCCCACTCCTATGTTAGGTGGGATGAGAGGGAAACTATGTCATGTTTCTCACATCGGCGTCGACCCACGTGGGCTTGGAGAATCATCACCAAACGTCCCGCAAACATTGTAGTGATGTAACAAGGCCATTCAAACAGTGGAAATCATGCGCGATACGACATTCAAAGCAAAGAAGAAAAAATTGAAGCGCAGAAGTATGAGTAAAAGGTTTTTTGGGTTTGTTACAATACACGGGGGTCGACTCCCCCCATGGACGGGTTGACCCCATCAAAAGAGCGTTGAAGCTCCGCCACCCATTGGCTTGTGGCATCCAAGGCTTGCTGCCGCTGATTTAGCTCCCGCTCCTCCTCAGCAGCGGCGGGGCGCAGTTCGTCAGTCCTGGCTTTGGCCCTCTCTACGTCAGCATGAACGGTAGCCATCTTTCCAGAGGTCTGCCTCATATGCTCTTCTGCCTCTGCCAGTTGGGCCTTCAACCGTGAGACCAGCTTAGATTGTGCATCAAGGGAGCCCGAAAGATCGTCTGCCCGGGTCTGCATCCGTTGGACCTCGCCTTCAGCCTCATGGAGCTTTTTGATGTCGGTTGCCTTCCTCCGCTGCCAGCCCATGCTGAGACCGCGATCATGCTCCCTGATCATCTTAGCCATAAGATCTTGGATGAGGGCGTGAGGACGTCGGGCATCCACTCCCCCTGCACAAAGTTCGTGCAACCGCAAGCGGAGTCTATCCCTTTCGGCCAGCCATTGCTCTTGGGGGTGTCCTTGATAAAGAGCGTGATCAGCTTCCACGACCGGCGGTGGACTATGCTGCTATCTTCATCGTCGGAGGTCGTTTCGTTCCAGTCTGCGCGATTGACAGGCTCGTACGTGGGATACGTCCGCAGGAAATCCCCGGCAGGATCTATATCTGGTGTTGAATCCAGTTTGGCACCTTGCGCCGAAGCAGGCATGACAGGACTGGGACCGACCGGTTGATCCTCTTCCTCCAGGGGACATAAACATTAGTTGACATGGTCTATATGTGACAACGAGGAGACCGATAGAGTAGAATTACGGAGATCGACCTCCTGGTGCTGCTCTTGAGCAGGTACTGACGGGACCCCGAGACAAGGCCCTCCGTATACTGTTGGAAGGTCTGGAGATTCCGGAGGAGCCACCTCGGGTGCTTTGGTCCCACCAGACACGAAACTGGACGCAGCCATAGGCGCAGGCTCTGAAGGTCCCGCATCATCACCCACCAAGGAGTGAGAACGAGGCCTGCGAACAAGTTCCTCATGCATGGCTCAAGCGTCAGTGAGAAGTCCATAGTGACCCAAGAACATATCGTATGGAAAGAAGTTCGGAATGGTACCTCAAGAGCCTCCGTGAAATTGTCGAAATTTGAACCCTGATATCCAACCTCGCCCTCCTCCAACGGGCTCCCTCCTCCAGCCTCATCCTCCCGAGAGGAGTCCTCTGATTCTTCCGGTAGGGGGAACCACTCCCTCAAATCGGCAGCCGATAACTGTGGGGGGACCGTCTGACTCAACAGTACCCTCACCCAGTCTGTCATTGGGCGTGGGACACCACTGGAGTGGAAGTAATCCTCCAGCTCGTCCAGGTACTGTTCTTCCTCCACCGGGGACACCATGAATCCAGCCCGAATTGGGCCTATGCCCGGTAATTCCATCCCGAGGCGATTCAGGTGGGCCCATATCTCGGGTGGGATGAGGAATTGCCAGATGACATCCCAAATGTCCCAAGCTTCAGGGAAGACGATATCCTCTGCCATGTCGATATGACGCAGGCGCTTCCCCTGAGCCTGAGTAGATATCCTACGAAACCCCCTCGGTGGCCGCCTCTCTGGATGGCCCTGCTCTTCCGGAATCACCGGATCCACCGCTGTTGCCATACCCTCAGCCGGTGCGGGTCTCGCAGCCATGGCATCCCCGCTACCGTGAGCGGCCCTAGCTGCCCTCCGGCCCCGACCTCAAGATAGAGGAGGCCCACCGTCACCAACCCGAATAGTTGGTTGCTTTAGCATCTCCCCTGGGTAAGCAGCCTCCCAACTGATGGTGTACTCCCTCACCAATCCGAAAGCGGCGGTGGATGGAGGCAATGCAATCCGCATATTCCCATCTTCCCCTGTGAACATGAGCCATAGCTGCCTCATCACACACGGGTGCTCCTCGTGACGTACCTCCCAGTAGACCTGTGGGGTCAGCCGCTGGAGGCACTGGAACAGCCTCGCAAACCGATGTGGGGTGTACGGTTCGCAGAGTGGCTCACGATCTATCTGTGCCACCAAAACTCCATCTCTAAAGGCCAGGAGGTAAGCCCGATGTTCTTCCATCCCCCTCCCGTCATCAGTAAATATCCCAGTCGACAATGGGAAGGGGTGTAAATTAAACTCATCCTCAATCCACACCCGATTAAATACCATCGGAACGGCTAGTTTGAACGGGAAGCTCCCGACCGTGTTCAGGATGGAGGGGCGAAAGTTCGATCACGGCAGAGAAATGGGGTTTGGATACTCGTAAATCCCCCTGATATGTGCTGCGATCCACCCATACAGGAGATGGAAGGGCCCGCATATCCTTGGAGGCTTCTTTCCCTCGCTAATATGCCGCATCATTCTGTACAGTCTTGTGAGAATCGGAATCCCCTGATTGATCCGCTACCCCATGGCCAACATCGACGTCATAATAAACGAGCTGGGCCGCACCCCCATGCTTGTATCCCTCACCGGTAAGATCCAACCAAAGATGAGAGCCGCGATGAATGATGCCAGCCTGACTATCAGCTGTTCTTCAGTGATGACACTGAAACCCCAAGTCTTCCATTGGCTGTCCTCCACGACCCACCCATACGAGTTCCCCTTGCCCCATTGGGCCGCCCTTGGACAAGTTCGAGGCCTTGTAGGGAACTCTCGATTCTCTGGGAAATTCAGGAAAAATTTAAACCATTTCTTAAAGTGGACATCCATCACTGCCTTTTTGTCCTCTCCAGGGACAAGTGCCATCAGCGCTGACACCAGTCGCGGCATTTTCTCTGTATCCTCCCACGCACTGATGACGGGGAGGAACTCGTCATACATGACCCCCAAGACCGGGACCCCAGAAATCTGGTGGACATCCCACAGGCTGATGCCTACCTCCCCGTGATGCAGGTGAAAGGTATTGGTCCTAGATGACCATCTTCTTAGTAATTCCGGCATCAGTTGCTTTGGTTGGTAAATGTGGAATTGGGAGGCCCAGGCTGCCTCATACAACCCCACTCTCCTCAGCTCGGCCCCAAACTCCTCGCATGAGGCGCCGACCCAGTAGGCCCAGGCCCAGTCATCAGTGAAGTTGCCACCCTGGCACAGGTCCCACTCTTCAGACCATCCCTTCGTCGAATCCTGCAAAGCCGCCTTCAGCATGGTATAGTAGAGAGGAGGGGATGTCTCCGGTTGCAGTGGCCTCCCATAAATATCGTTCACATGGTTGTAGAGACAGTCAGCGGTGATGGGTGTGAAGTTCTCTTGTACAGACCATCGGCCGCCCTGAACCATTGGTGCTAGCATGGTATGCTCCTGAACTAGCAAGCTGGTTCGTCCCTACTCGCCTTAGGGATGAAGACGTCATCCCTCAACCCGAAGCCGTACAATGGCAGCTTCTTCCACTACAGATAATACTTCTGACCCTCCGATAGAAGACCTATCAAAGAAGTGTGGTCCGAGTGACTTTGGACCATCTCCCCCAGGCCTGGACAGTTGGCCATCTCATCCCGACGAGCAGCATCTGCAAGCACCCCCAATACAGCCTCTTGACAGGCCATTTCGATTCTGGCCCTCAGAAAAGAATTTTTCGGCTGGATCCCGAATCTCGACCGCGAAGCTGAATCGCGAAGCCGGATCATGACGATCGGTCGCGAGACCAAGCCGCGATGTCAGGGCAAGGCCGAAAAGCAGAAGTTCACTTGGCGCGGACGTGGATTCGGAGACCCGCGGTTCGCCGCGAAGCTCGATTCGTGGAGGGCTGTCACGGAGTACGCGGAGCTTCGCGAAGTCGAGAGCGCAAAAAGACAAGAAAGTCACATGAAGACAAAAGAGGTCGCCCCCCTATTTATAGGTGGCGACCCCGGAGCATCGCGGCGTGCCTCACCTGCACGGAGCATCGCGGCGTATCCGGATCCGTGGCCCCGGGCAGCACCGCGGGCCCCCCTTTCCGAAGCCGCATCGCGAACCGCCGACAATTTTGGCAATTTTCCGTCCGAATTCGACCCTTCTCCCTCCACAACTCCATGTCTGAGGGGGGGTATTTGTTGGCGCCAAAATATTTCTCGAAAGGGAGGAACGAAAAAGAAGGCTGGAATGTTGCCTCGCGACGCACCGCCGCGAAGCACCATCACGAATGACCGACGCGAAGGACCCCGATCATCGCGGCCTCGCAAAGCTCCAGAGGCGGTAATCCTCCGCGAACGGATTTGACATTCGCGAGCCCTCCGCGAAGCTCTAGAGGCGGTAAGCCTCCGTGAACGCATTTGACGTTCGCGAGCCCGCCGCGAAGCTCCGGAGGCGGTAACCCTCCGCGGACGACGTTGATGTTCGCGAGCGCGCCGGGAGGCACCTGAGGCGGCGCGCGAGTGCTGCTTCGCGGCGCCCCTTCCCTATAAATACTGGACTTCCCCTGACTCCCGAGGACGGACAATCCGACCTTTCAGCTTCTCCTCTCCCAAATCCCGATGCACTCTTTGCCCCGGGAATCATGAGCTCTGCGAGGTACTTCTACTTCGTGAGACGCCTTTGCTTTCTCTCATTTTGAGCCCCTCTTCCGAGAGGGATGCCCTTCGCGAAGCTCAAGGTCGTTCGCAAAGGAAGGGGATTCCCAAGGGAACCCAGGCATCCGCGGAGCGTTTATGCTTCCCGAAACCCCCAACCTGTACTAGTGATCCCTATGCTAAGGCAGGATCGCTACACATCGTGAAGAACACTGCTTCGCAGGACCCTGCTTCGCGAGGCACCTCTTCTCTGCGAGGCAGTGCTCCGTGAACACTGTCCCACTTCGCGAAGCACCTTCAACTCACACCTATTCCCCATGCTAAGGACAAAGCACTCCACTTCGCGAAGCACACTCCTTTGCTTAGAAATTCCTCTTCCCGTGCGACCCTCCAGGTTTGCACGATGTGATTTCAAAGTCCCACAGACAATACCACCCGTAGCGTTGCTTCGCCTAATGCTTCTTCGCATAGGCACGTTAACGGCTATTTCTTCTTCGCATAGCCATGCTAACGTGGACCCCTTTATGGTTCGTTCCACAACCCCCCTTGACCATGGCCTTACTGGTACCTTCCCTTCCCCAAGGACCAGAGGGTACCGGTTATGTAAGTCCTAGGGGTGTGGAGTGAACCCACCTCGTCCGAGCTATAGGATCTTAAACTGCCAAGCAACACATCCTAAACACATGACATTAAACTGTGACCCGACCTCGTGCCTCTCATGAAGGGTCCCCCAGCTCGAACATTCTTTACACCACTCATCTCCACAGGAATAGAATCACCCATCCACAAGGGGTGATATCCTCCTTATTAGAGTGTCGTATGTTCATAGGAGAATGGCGACCCTTGTTCCCCAACGGATGGCTGCACCTCTGCATCTCCGTACTTCTTCACTACCGAGGTCAGTGGAGGGCGTGATAGGGAACGGGGCACCTCCCATCAGTGGTCCCGAACCCCTCTTTTGCTGTGCTTTATTGCACTATGGGCCTCCATCCTGGAGTAAGTCCCAGCACCATGGGCCGCCTAACGCGTAAGCCCCTCTTCGCTTCTCACGGACGCATCCTTCGCGGCGTGATCGTCAGGTCCTTGCTACCACTTGTTTCTCACACCAAGCATGACTCACGTGGGCTTAGAGTGAGCACCGACCCTGACCCCCACCCATAGAAAAATACGAGGACTTTGATCCATGTCAAGGCATGGTACGTAGGAAGCCTCCATGAGGTTCAAGCCACATTGCTCGTTTGTTCATTGACGTCGAGTTTCGCCCTCGTCCAGCATGACGTTAAACTATATTCCTCCCTTGTCCCGCATGACATTAAACTGCACACCCATTCCCACCTGAACTACGTGGTCTTTGATCCATGTCAAGCCATGGTACGTAGGAAGCCTTCCAGCGGTTCAACCCCACCACTCGTTAGACCAAGGTCCACCTTCACGTCGGTTCGCCGACAAAGCCCCATATGAACTACGAGGCCTTTGATCCATGTAAAGGCATGGTATGTAGGAAGCCTACCTGAGGTTCAAGCCCACCCATCATCATTCATGTCGGGATCCACCTTCGTCCAACATGACATTAAACTGCATTCTAGTCCGACGGCAAGCCGTTGTGACTAACCCAAACTACAAGGTCTTTGATCCATGTCAAGGCGTGGTACGTCGGAAGCCTCTATGAGGTTCAAAACCACCATCCGGTCGTTCCGACCTCATTTACATCTGTTCACCTCCGTCCCTCATGACATTAAACTGTACTCCACAACCCAAACTACGAGGTCTTTTCTCCGTCTCAAGGCATGGTACGTAGTAAGCCTCCCCGAGGTTCAAGCCCAACAATCATTGGCCCAGACTGTCTCCTTGTCGGTGTTCCAAGCCCCCCATTTTCAACCCGAACTACGAGTATTTTGATCCGTGTCAAGGCATGGTATGTAAGAATCCTCCCAGAGGATCAAGCCCATCTCCCATCGGACCAAGGTCCCTCATTTACGTCGGTTCACCGACACCCACCGCCTGTCGTTTACTCAGGTCAGGGCTCACTATCGTCCAACATGATGTTAAACTGTATTCCATCAATCCATTGAACAACAAAGTCTTTGATCCATGTCAAGGCATGGTACGTAGGAAGCCTCCCCAAGGTTCAAGCCCATCTCTCATCGGACCAAGGTCCACCTTCACGTCGGTACGCTGACGATGCCCATAAGATCAAGGTCCACCTTTACATTGGTTTGATGACAACATTCATTGGGCAAAGGTCCACCTTCACGTCGGTTTACCGGCACCATTCCGAACTACGCAGATTTTGATCCATGTCAGGGCATGGTACGTAGGAAACCTCTTCAAGGCTCAAGCCCAACTTCACCGTCACCCCTGCGATGGTCCCATTTCACTCCACCTCCACTCCATTCATCCACCTATCACCCATCCTGATTCTTTCCCGGACGGTCATATCTCGGTGTGACCATGTCGGTACGCTCCTCTTCATAGCCGCCCATGGGCTAGCCCCGGTATCGGCATCCCTTCAAGGGAAATCCCTCAATCTGATCTATCCTAACTAATTCTCTGATCGGGTTGATCCGTCTCCGCTAGACGTTAAACTCGCAGCGTACCCTGTGTTAAACACGGGAAGCATAGGAAAACCTTAGATATGTGTCTATGGAATATAATTCCCCGCGTTCGATGTGGGATGCCTCGGGCATCCATGCCCTCGAGAAGCCCTGTGACCAGGGATAACAGACACACAGGCCAGGTTCCCCAGCATCCAGACATGCTACTGATGCCTCAACGTGACTACTCCCCCGACTGAAGGTTGCTGCCCTAACTGGACCCTTTGGAATGTCCCGACAGAAGCAGTGTAATTAACCGGCTTCCATGGAAACATGGCACTGGGAAGAGTTTCACGAAATACGTATTAAATCTATGAGGGAGACCCGGACTAGGTGGCGAGTTCTGAGGAGGAATCCATAGAAGGAAGAATCGACATCCCATCATCCCGTTTCGATCAAGGAGCACACGTCCCTGAATAAGGAGCGAAGGCCGCCCGACTTTGGAAAGTGGGAATGCAGGGCAACAAGCGCCGCATGTCCTCCTCCGCGGACGGAAGGATGCGCGCGCCCCGATGAAAGCGTCGGAAACACCTATCAACTCAAAATAAAAAAATTTGTTAAATGGATTCATAAAGTCATGTGTGGATAAATAAACATTATAACAATATTTGACATTACATAGTTGATGAAAACCTTTTCACTAACATCTTTGAGAAGTATTTTCTTGGCCTATTTGAAGATGAAGTCAGTGGTTGTAAGGATATATTTATTGTAACTTATAATATATAGTGAGGATAGACAAAAGAAATCCATACCACATTTGAAAAAATTACATGAATATTTGGATGTATAAATCCACTATTGGTGATGATGGATGATTTGAGCATATACCTGACACTTTTGGCATTTTCAGTGAACATAATATAATCTTGTGTCTTTATTTTCTAGAAATATATAAGACTCCTAATCTAATGGTGGATAATTGTTCCTTGTTAATGAATATTTCATGATATCATAATAAATATTAGCATCATAACATGTATTTTTAATCGTTCAATGAATATGAGGAGTACTATGTCATATCATCATTTATAGAGGTCTTATTGTACATTTTGTGGTAATCGTGAAAGATATTTTCCACCTGAATTCAAAAATATTATTTATTGGATCGATCTAAAAGATATAAATCACTTATCATATTGTATAATTTTGAGGACATCCATCTAGAGAAAGAATCAATTGACATGTTCGTTAGCTCATATTGATCTAGAACATTTCTAATATAATTGACTTCTTCCATGTTATATCTAATGGCTTGAGATATTTCCCTGTAAAGCATGATGGGAATAATGTCCGTTATTTGTAAATATATTCTAGAACTATTGGGAAGAATTTATATGTGACCATTCTAATCATTTTTTTGTTATGATACTTTTATTAGAGTCATTTACATTGAGAAAATCTCCATTATGTAATGAAATATATTGGATTGATGGTTCATATTATTCATTTTAATGGCGTATTCACCTATAACATTCTTACTCTTTATCTCAGATTCATCTTCAATGTAAATACAAATTTTTTTAAAATTGAAAATGTATCTATAATAAATTGATCAGGTTTTCATAATCTTCTATATTATTATTGATTGATTCTAATATTAAAATGTCATATGAAAGGAGTGCCTTAACTGCGGAGATGAACTTGATACTCAAACTGACATGATTTTCATACAGTAATTTCATAGTTGTAACACCTAATATTATATTTTTAAAACTAAAACATTTATTTTAAAAAACTATTGTAAAATTCATTTTTTATATTTTAAGGTAGAAACATTCAAATTTGATTGGAAGAATAATTATTTTTAACCTACTATGTCAAAATTATATAGGAAGGTGTTTTTGAATTTTTACCTTAGAAGTAACATTTTATGAATAATTGAATAATTGAATATTAATATTATTTATAATATAGATAACTAAATTTTATAATATATATAATTAACCATTCCTTGAATAATATTTTTTTTAATAAAGATTATATCATTTTGAAAATATATATTTTTAGATTTTTATTAAAAAATTAAAAATGTATTTTCATCTTAGTTAATTCCAATATTAATCTATAATGAAATATTTTAATGAAGTGATTAATTTATATAATTAGGTATAAGAATTTAAATCCTTATAATGAATATTTCTTGTCTCATAGTTAATGTTGTTTCATCTTATTCAGAGGAAATGCATTTCCCGAAAATCATTTTTCATCAAATGTTATGAGATTATTTTTAAATTATATTCTCCAACTTATATGAATTGAATTGAATAAAATGGATTATATAATAATAAATTAAATATGAAATTTTTTTACAGGGCCACTTTATTTTTTTCTATAAGGAATGGTAAACTTAGAAAAAATTCTATGCACTTATGGTAAAACAATATTTATTAGGTGTTAACCAAAAAAGATATTGATTAAAATGATCAAAACAATTATTGGAATTCAATTTTTAAATTGGATTTTTTTACAATAGTAACAATAATATATGAGTCATTTTGAGAAATTTTCAATGAAAGATAGTTATTTATATTTTATTACATTGAAATATCCCAAGTGTGTTACTCACCTCATTAATAAAATGTCACCTCCTACCAACACATTCTCAAAATTTTTGATCCCTGAAGATAAAAAACCATCCAAATATCTACCCACAATCCTTATAATTTTTATAAATGTTTTTTTATTCCATCAAGGAGAACCCATGATTTTATAATAAGTTAGACCATTGACATTTTTCTATCTAAATGTAATCTTCTTCACCAAGCTATTTCAATTTACTCCTTTTACAACAAGAAAATTTTCTAAAAAATTAAAATATAAGAAAAATTATCACCCATATAGTAGGATGTTATTATATTAATGGAATAATACTTACCCATCACCTTATCCAAAATATTTGAAATAAAACCATCACCCGTGTGTATGGAGGACTATGGCCTCACGAACCGATGTAATATGTTTTCCATCACCGACTCGCTTGAATTTCCATCATAATAGAATCAATAATATATATAATACATATAAAATTATATCTATTATATAAAATTAATATATCATCCATTATCTTCCCTTTAACCTATTATGGAGACTATAATGTCGCTCATGCATTAGTATAGAATATCATCACTATGAAGCAATGAAATTATGTTTCCATTAAAACAATAAAATAATTTTTATAAAAATGTATCAAATGAATAAATACGATATTTAAAATATTAATATAATATTTATAATATGTAACAATATTTATTAAAAATTTATTTAAGCCTTAAGGAAGAAAAATTAATAAGAAAATGATGATGATAACACATGAAACAATAGAAATAATGAAATATGTTTAACGTTCGAGTGATAAGAAGTTATAAGAGGTTAATATGAGATATAATAAATATAAATATGGTTCTCAAAAAAATTAAAAATTGTTAAAAACTATTGTAAAATATGTTAAATTGAATTCATCTAACGGGGTGTGTGAATTAATGGATTTCATCTTAATTTCCATTCCATTAGATCGTATTTGATATTCTACACTTTCTCTCTTTTATGTGGTCTATATAATAAAACTTTGATAAATTCAAATTAGATAAATATTTATTCATTATGATTAATTTTTCAATAAATGATTATTCTTTCATGGTATTATAATTTAAAATTTAGTAAACAAGTATGAATTTATTGAAAAATATCATTTTGTATGATTTATTTTATTTTCATTGTAGGAAAATTATAATTTATTATTTAAAAAAAATATATATTTTATTATCCTATTGATATTGAATGATATTACTTATTCTTTTCGAACTATTCTTCTATTTGGGACATGATTCATCTAAGAAACTTATTTAAATTAAAACTGATCATTTTCATCTTTTTTAAAAATATATTTTTATTTCATGTCCAAATTTTTTAAAAATATATATTTTTTATTATAAAAAAAATCCCTAAAAATATTTTATTTCACCCTGAAATTATTAAAACTGTTTAAAGGAATGTATCTAATATATTTTCAAAGGGTAATTTTATTACATTATAAATAACATTGAAATTGCAATATTTTTTTAAAATATATAATGATAACGTATATTCCCAATTACATAACCATTTTATTCCATTTTTCATTTTTATATAAGATCTAAAACGTATTCAATGAAAATAATTTTATTAAGAAATGGTTTTTAATGTTTCACTTTCATTTTAATGAAACTTTCTCATTCTTATGATCATTGGAAAATATATTTCTCTTTAATATCCATATTCATTATATCATGGATAGGATTTTTGTATAAACTATTTAAAATTCCAGTATATGTTATTTTACTCTGAAGCATATTGGATTTACATGTGTTATATTTATACCCTATAATCATAACTCAATATGGAGTTATTTATAAGTAATTTTCTTATAAATTACATTTATAATTTAATATATGAGGAATGTAATGAACATAAAATAACATGTGAGGACTATAATTATATAACCTTCAATGCATCTACATGTCTCTTCAGAAATATACATTAGCCAATTTAAATTGGTTTTTGGTGTATTCCTATCCCTCAATTAAAATTTCTTTGAACATTGTATTGATGGTAAATATAACAAGATTTTTAAGATCATGAAGTATATATTTTTGCACATCCTTCATTTCGAATTCTATTATTATTATGTAAGGAATTATTTCACTAATATTATTTATAAATTCATTTTTCCAATGTTATTGATTAAATGGATATTGTTTTGGATTATATACCAATTATACTGATTATCAATTATTTTCTTCTGATATAATTTATTGTACATAATTCTAACTGAACATCTTAGATCTCCCTTTATTCTTCATCCATTATCCAAGATATGAAAATAAATATTATTATTATATCATAGATGGAAGAGTTTATAATATCCTATTTATTTTATATTTCAAACGCAATATGGTAATTTTGTTTGTATATTATTCTTTAGGGCCATTAGATTGATCGGTCCCTTGAGTTGAGAAACCTTGTTCCGTTTTCAAATGTAATAAATTAGACACTATTTTTGGGTTACTGCTCTATTTCTTGAAAATATATTAGCAAACGATGTTTAGTAGAATACATTGGAACTAGATTTTATAAAATAAAAATTAGGGAACATAGTCCTAGGATAGAATGTGAGGAATTGTGAAATTATAGGATAATATCATAAATATAATTGTGAGGAAAATAAAGTTTCTTTTCATAAAAATATTTCCCTCTTTGGATAATGTAAATGAATATTGGTTTACCATATATTCATCCAGATGTAATAACCCAAAACGGTTTTGTTAATTATAACTTGTACAAAATTATAGTTCCAAATGAATGGTCCTTTACTATCAACCTGGTTGGGCACTCATGTTTTTAAGATAATTTAAATTATATTTAAAAATAAATATGATGTATTTGAAAATATTTTTGTTATTTAAGGATATTACAATGTAAGAAATGTTTATAATTATGAGATTAACAATATATAAATATTAAATTTCTATTTAGTGTTATATTAGATTTAGAATAACGTACTAGGATTTAAAGTTAATAATTATTTGAGCTAATATAGTGTATTCCATTGTTTAGAAATGGCTACAAATATAATTATTGGTATCAATTCTCATGGAAAATGTAAAACTTTTTCCACTAATAAATCCAATACAAATGGTGTTTCAGAAAACCGTATCATGTATATATTAGGGAATTTGGCCTAGGTATTGAATAATTAACTTAAATGTAATGACCCGCATTTTGAACTGGACTAAAACCTGAAGGAATCTGAACTTTTCGTTTACTGAACCGGTTGTTTTGAAGATCGAGCTTTAGAACAAGGTTCCAAAGGTTGGAACCCTTCATTTTAATGTTTTTGGGCATGGGTGAAGACCTGTTAGGTTTCTCCAGTGGCCCGAGGCATTTCCAAAGCACCAGACCCTCGTTCTTAATGAGATGCAGAGGGCGCATGATTGGTGCATGTTTTGGCTAATTGTGTGGCCTAAACCATGCGGCCTTAGTTTAAGAGACCATGGATTGTGCACGGGCTGCACACGTTTTCCCAAACCGTGCCCCTAGCCCGTGCGAGAGATCTCTTGGATGCAGAAGAAACTACACGGTTTGCGCATGGTTTGGAAAACCGTGCAGGTCAAACCGTGTGCTTGTGTGAGTTTAGGTTTTTGTTCAAAATTAAAATAAATGAAAATTAAATAAATAAAAACCTAATGTAATCTATCCCTCACCCCCACTCGACCCACACGAAGCCAAGGGACTCTCCCCTATGAGCTGCGTGATGCCCATCTCTCGACCTCATCTCGATCGAGCTCCTCCCTCCGATTTCCTATCGTTTCTTCATCGAATCTCCACGGTAAGCTCCCCTATATCTTCTCCTCTCTCTTCATGGCTTTGTATCGTACTATTCGTCGCCCGTTGAGAATCGGATGAACTCCCTTGGTTTTAGGGTGATGTGTTTTTTTTGTTTCCTTTGATTCTAGGTTATGCGGAAGGTCCGATGGGACTCCTAGGTGCACGTTCCGGAAACTGCCACCGAAGGCGAAGCGGTTCAGGTAGTTTCAGATTGTCGAGTTGGTTTCAGGGTAAGGTTTTTACCTCATGCTTTGTTTTTCACTTGTGGAATTTGTGGATTTTGATGTTTATGAGTTCCTAGCACGTTTTTTATAGTGTGTTTGAGGTTATAGTGTGATTTCGAGTCGCCAAAGACTAAAAGACTCTCATGTGACTCTTAGTTAGAAAACAACAAGAGCCGGAGTGGACATATGGATCCACCTTGAGGTAGGTTCCCTCTCCTAGCCCTTTTATTTTAAGTAGTGTTATAGTGATTTTAATATTCCACTACCTTAGAATTTTAATTATGCATGTTTAGTTCCGATTGAATGCTTCTGTGCAAATCGTGTGAATTGCAGGAATGAGATAAAAGATGTTTTATGGTGACTAAACTAACGATTTAATAATAAAACCCCTCGAACAGAGGTGCACTGTCTTCAATATAAAAAGTACTGATAGACTTTTTATGCTTTCGGGTTGGATTGTTGTGGCGCCTCTTTGATGCTTTTTATGTGAACTTGCTTTGTTGAGGCTAAGGAAATGAAATGTCTGTGATTCACGTATTTTGGTCAATTTTCCATGTTTAGGAAAATTGAGTAAGATGATAACCATGGTGGGATGACTTAACACTAAATTACATGTTACCTCTAGAGGGTATCAAAGGGTTAAGGAATAATAAACATCTCCTTTAAGATGTAGTGGTAAAACTAGAAATGAATGGACTGGGGTGGTATGACCACGCCATCAGATAATGTTTTGAGCACGAATTATATTGGTAGAATGAATGTCGGAATGTCTTGTTTTAGATACTTAAGATGGGTTGCCTTAAGTATGAACGTGAATTTGTTCGCTTATGTGTTTGTGATATGATTCATTGAATGCTTATGAGGTAATTCCATAAGGAATATACTATAGACATGTTTGTAGTGTGAGTGCGCACATGTTGATGCCACCTAATTATTGATTACATGAAATGTATAAGAGGTAATTCCCTATGAATTATAATATAATGCTGATAATGAATATATACAATTATGGATGGGAGGCATTCATACCCCATTCCATCTACTGTGTATGATTATTGACGGGAGGCATGCATACCCCATGCCATTGTGATAGTACATGTCTGAAAGGGAGGAATTCTTACCCCTTTCATGTTGACTTCAGTTAATGATTACATGTCTCAAAGGGAGGCATTCTTACCCCTTTCCACTTGACTCTGTTGATGATTACGTGTCCAGATGGGAGGCAATTATACCCCATGCTTGTAGTATGAATTTGACAGATGGGAAGCAGTTATACCCCATAATAGTTGAATGAATGTGATGGAAGGGAGGCATTATTACCCCTTTCTATTTGGCTTATAGGGAAAAGAGGAATTCTTACCACGTACCCGTTATTCTCTGTACCTGTACGGAAGGGAGGCATTCTTACCCCTTTCCAGTGGACCTATAGGGACGAGAGGCATTCATACCTCATGCCCACTAATCTCAATTAATGGGTGGTAGGAATTTTTAACCCACTCCATCTATGATATAAATGCATATATATATATATATATGGTGAAATGATTAGGTTTCCTTACCGGCAATGAGCCGAAGCAAGTATAATTTTTAGGTGTCCCTTGGGAACCTAGATGGGTGTTATGTACTTATGTAATTCTGGTTACACATTTCTCCATAACTGATCACTATTTAATTATTATACACTGTCTGGATTGGGTTAGACACCATTGGTGCCGGCCTATAGAGATTTATATCTCACACCTTACTCGGGCCGCCATTGCACTAGGGTACCCGAGTAGACCTTCATTCTTACAGGACCTAGGATGTGTGTTGTGCTGGTTATACCTGAGGAGTTAGGGGAAAAGAACCAAGCGGGAGCTTGGGATACTCAGGGTATTGTCATCGGGATTTGCTGTCTTTTGTTTTTTCATTTTTTGTAAAGCATTTTGTATTGTTTCCTACTTTCTTAACTGTATCGTCATCTGTACATGAATGCACTATAAATTGTGTTTTTCCACCTTCTATAAAATAGATATTATTACCTGTCTATCACTGTTGTCTTTCAGTTGCCTACTGCTTCCACTATTGATTGTTATTTACTCTAATAATATCGGTGTGTTACTATGATATGAGGGTATAGTCTCCCCACTATCAACTCCCGAGACCCTCGCTGCAAGTCGACAGCCTCTGACATACGGGGAGACCATATTGAGGCCATGTGACCCACCGGTCTGGCCACCGGTTCTATGGTTGGCCGGGCCGAGACCTTACATGAAAATAAAGATAAAAATGATGTTATAGGTAGGATGCACCTATGTTTAATCATTTCATGTGAAACAAGTCTCCATATTTTAGTGAAACTAATAATCAAGTTGTATTTGGGTAATAAATTATGTCCCTTCAAATGTTATTTTTGGACATGGGTTCTGATAAAAAATAATGGGTTTTATTGGAAGTATAGTTTCTTAAATGAATTTATGATCAATGGAGATAATTTATCTACAATACATTGGATTAAGTATAAATAAATCAATGTAATTGAGATCCTTCAATGTAATATTCTTTGAAAAAAAATTTCATCATGATCTTTAATATTAAATAAAGAAGAACTTTGTCATCATAAATAAAATGGAATAAAGATGTTTTATATGGTATGATAATTATTTTACAAGAGTATTTATGGATTCTACAGATCACATATATAATTTGGAAGTTATGATTGAAAATTTATTTAAAGGACTTATTCCATGTCCCTGAAGGGAACTAGTTTCCCAAACATCTTTATCAAATGATGAAATAATAATATATTCTATCGAAAAAGAAGTTGATTTTTAAATATATTATATGTTAAAGGGAAAAAATGAAACAAGTGGTCATTTTAACACTATTTAAAATAGAATACATTAATAAATAAGAATAAAATGGATAAATTATAATAATTTAAAAAGTGAAGAATGAAACATCTTGTAAAATGAATGATGATCATAGGAGATTATCAGAAGTGTGAAGTTAGGGGTCATATGGATAATAAATGTAAGTAGAAGAATGAGAAATCTATTAAACAATGTAATGAATTTTACTATATGAGGAATTATACAATGTAATTTCCCAAGCATCATGGGAACATACCGCATAATTACATTAGGTGATAAGGCCTAGATTATACAATCACTATAGCTGATGTTGATGTTCCTAATTATATTTTTGTATGTAAATTAATCGAATCCTCAAATTTAGAGAATTCATTATTTAATTTTAGATCTTTTAACTCTATTGAATATTCTATATCTTCTAATAAGGTGTTTTATTTCCTATAACCTTAAGAAATGAATTCCCTATCAAGACTCCTAGTGATAATTTTAATGTAATATTGATTCTTCACGAAGAACCCATTATGGAAGATAAATTTTTCTATTTTATAGTAATTATTATTACACTTATTGGATACATTTTTTTAATCATTGTTATATATTGAATTGAAAAATATAATTCAATTTTTATTAATAAAATTAATGAAATTTGGATTCATGATGAATATGATTATTTCATTTTCATTTGAGGGATGATGTCATCATCATGGTCATGTCTTGATCAGAACCATATAGCTCTTGTGAATTATATTCCTAGAAAATAACAAGATAAAAATGCTATAGATGAAGAAGGAAATCCAAAAATTGAGGATGTACCAGCATCATAGGAATAAAAAATTAAATTTCTTGACGAATTACCTAGACATAAAAAATATCTTGATTTTGAGTTTTTATTCGACTTAATCTCTACTAAAAACCCTACATTGAAAAATTATAATAGAATAGACACTTTAAAATTAGTTAAATTAAATATAAAATTCGATTATCTATGTGATACTTTATTTATAATGGCCTGTGATTCACTATGGGGATTCTCTATTCTATTTGTTGAGAATAAAGATGGATCTATGTAGCACTTCATTGATTTTAGTGAATTCATTGTGGTTATGATAATGATCTAGTATACACTACCTCGCATTAATGACTTATTCAATCAACTTCACAAGGCTCAATATTTTTATAATATTAAACTTTATATTGGTTATCAATAATTTTGATTAAATAATAAATGGTTTTATAAAGTAAATATTTCATATGAGGTATATAATTTACGATATTTTATAAGTACCTTTTAGATTTATAAATTAAACGTTTGTTTTATAGATCTAATGAGAAAAATATTAAATGGAGTTTTTGATATTTTTTGGTGGTATTTATTAATGATATCATGGTGTAATATAGAAGGTATTTGGTATAATATAATTAGTTTTAAATCACCAATAAGTCTCATAGAAAAAAGTGATATAAAATAAATTTAACAACTCTAAATTTTTCCTCTATAAACATTATTTTCCTAGACCTATTTTCATTAAATTAGGAATCTCAGATGATATTATGAAAATAAATGCATTAAATGTATAGACTACACAAATGTACATAATAGATTTATATATTTTAATTGGTTTTATCGGTTAAAATTTATGATATGTTAAAAAAATAATATTGGACATCCCATTAATCATGCTTGTGCGTAATGGGGTAAAGGTCATAGAGAAAAAAAGGAATGTGGAATATTTTTTGATGAATTGAAAAGAATATTATTCAATGACCTAACAACTACTCTACCAAGATGAAATTATATATGTTAATATATAGTGATTCATTGAAGATATGAATTGGTAATTTCATAATGGATTGAATCTGGAAATTTATTGAATAATGAACAAAACTATCCAACACAAGACATTAGTTTTCTATCATAATATTTACATTGATGATATTGATACATAGTCCCTTTAGTAAAAAATTGTATATATACCTAGATTAAAATAGTTTGAAATGCATATTTTAATATAAATATCTCAACTATAGTAAAATGAGATCTCATGATATAATAAAGGATTGTTATTTCCAAATAAACTCCCACGGTCTAATTGAAAATAATGTAATGCATGAATTGAGTAGAAAATAACAAGGAGTTCTAATAAAAATAAGGATTGAATGATATACTTTGTTCATAGATTTAGTGAAGAAACATATGTATATTATTGTATAATTGAATACATCATTCCATTCTCAAATAATTACCATTACATTATTACTAGAAAAGATAAATAGTTCTCTACTTAATGATGATAATTTTCAATAGAATATAGCAATGATTAATGATGAAAAATCTGTAGACCCCTTGTATCAATATGTAATTATGAAATTTTGTAATATTTTATTAGTTCCATTTATACCTATTATGAAATTACATTATTGGATGATTCACATTGATCAAATTTATCTATACAACAAGTTTTAATGAAGTTGTAAATGGATTTATGGTACATTTTCGTAAGACCATTTAATGTAGGAAATTTATAATTCTGAACCTTGGTTCTAGGTTTTTATGTTAGATAATAATGAGATAACATATCCTTGAAGAGTCGTGAAAACTCTATATATTACTATGTGTAAATGGGTTGAAATTATGGTGGATTGTTTCACATGATTTCCATATACACTTAGCTTAACTGTTGTAATATGTTTAATTGTTGATATCCTATCCAAAAATAAACATTTCAATTAAATAATAGAAAATTTAATACTTTTTATCCATACATTAATCAATATTAATAATGGCATAAGACATTATGGTGACCCTCCTTTAATTCTCCCTAATCATGATACCCAATTTATATTGAAATTCTGGAAATGTCTTCACGGGGATCATGATTTGATGTTCCATTTGAGCAACATGAATCATTATCAGATTGATGGATAGTATGAAAGGACTATTGAATCATTGAAAAACTTTTTGATCCCATTATCACTTGATGATAATGGTATATAGGTCTTTCATTTGTCGTTTTTAGATTTCTTCAATAAAAATACCATCCAATAAATTATTTAAGTGGAATAATATGATGAATTATATTGGAATATATGTTTTATACCAACTTGTTGGTCTAAAATTGGTGAAAGTAATCTTATTGTCCTTTAACCTTATGAGGAGATAATAAAATGTTTATGTAATATAAATAATCATCTTAAAACATCTCAATGAAGGAAAATGAGTTGTGTCAATATCCAGAGGAGTGATTGGGAATCTCTAGCCATATAAACAATTTTTTTTGTATATCCATGTTATCTAATTATATGGATTAGAAATAAAATAAAATTTAAACTGATGTAAATTAGATATATTTATTTTCTATAAAAAAATTGGAGATGTTTTTAGACCGTTACAAATTCTGTTGATCCACTATAATGTATAGGTTGTGTTATAGATATCATTGTTAATGAAGTATATTACTTATCTAATGAATGATATTACCTCTAATGAAATATAATTTGAACAAGATATATCAAAATGTTATGATCATATCTCTATTATTAAAAGTATGAAGAAATTATTGAGTAATTGGATTAATCAATAGGTAATGGTACTTGGGAGAAATCGTAAAATAATAGAAGAAATATGGGAAATTGATGATGTTATAAAGAAGAACCACCCAAAATATTTAGAAAGTGAAACTCATGAAACATTTATGGAAGTAATTTATTTAGGGTGAGATAATTTATGACCTAAGACTGTATTATAGTAAGGAGAATTTTTATATTAATAAACCCATAATATAAAGAACCTAATGATATTTCATGGAATAAAAATCTAATTTGATAACAAACTATGTAAAAATTAGACAATAATGAATTTTAAAATATTAACATAGAAATAATATTTCATACATGATTTTTAATGTAATATTTAAGTACATTTCTTTTTTTTTATAATGAAATTTTATAATTTTAATATATAACAATGTAATGGTTAACAATTTTATAGAAATAAAGATAATATCACATGGAAAAATGGATTTTTTTTAGAATTTTTGGTAACTGCATGTGTACCATTCGTTTTTTATAATTGATATTATATTTAATAATTAATTACATAAATTAATGTTATATAATATATATATTTATATATTTATTTTTGTCTATATAAATATTATTAATATTCACTTAGTTAATGTGTGATAATATTATTCTAGAAAATTTCATTTCATGAAAAGTTGTTTTGTATCAAACATTGTTTGTTTGTTTTTAAATTATATTTTCCCACTTCTATGAATTGAATTTGTTAAAACAGATTCAATATTTGGAATCAACATTGAAAATTTTGGTAAATATTAAACATTCATTTTTTAAAATATAAATTTCTAAAATATTTATAATTTATCATCGTTGTTAAGGTTATAACCGTTTTACTAGGGGTTATCAAAAAAAAAGCATTAAAATTACAGTAAACAATTATTAATCCCCATTGCATTATTAGATTTTTAAATTTACATTATCACTTTAGAGAATGAGTCATTTTGGAACCATTTTTCAAGGAAATACAAATAATAATATTTTAAAATTTTGAAAAATTAGAATTGTGTCACTCACCACAACTATTAAAGAGAATATCCTCCCCTAAATTCCACACACCTCAAGATCCACTTATCTCATAAACAAACATCTAAATATATCCCTAACATCCATACCCACTTAATATATTTTCCTTTCTTTCCAATATTTTTACCCTATTGTCCTTAATAAGATATAAAAAAGAGGTGTTTCTATGCAATGGTAATTATCATCACCATGCTCTTTCATTTTCGTCTATATTTCACCACAATAAATTATGGTTCAAAAATTCCAATATAATAACCCTCTTATATCCCATAAAATATTATATCATTATATTAATGGAATAATATTTATCAATCTCCATCTCCATATCTACCTAATTGGAAACAAAACTATTTCTCGTGTGTACAACCGACTACAATCTCAGGAACTGATATAATCATTTTGCCATCACTAAATCTAATGGATAGTTATAATGATGGAACTAATGTTTATATATGAGGAATATGAGTTATTATTTATTTTTTATAATTAATAAATCATCTAATTCATTACTATTTCAGGTATTAATAAAATGATATCATTTCTCATGCATAAATATGGCCTACCGTGTCCACAAAATGATGTTATTCATTTTCCACATCAAAATTCCAATAAGGATTAAAAAAATTAATATAGTTGATATATATGATTTTTATAAAAAAAATTAAATATTTATATGATATAACTATATCCTATGTAGATGAATATGAATATATGTGAAAAATAATTCTTTGGAATGTGGAGGAGTTAACAATTAAAAAATGACACTAGTAAATTATTCTTGACCAGTGGGTGATATGAATTTATATAAAGATCATATATGATATTATACATATGAATATGGTGTTATAGTTAATTAATAAAGTTTTAAAAACAAATCTATATGATTCTACATCACATTAAACTAAAGAGAAGTGGGATATAAAATATTTTGTATCGATTTTGAATCTATTGAGACATATTTGATATTAGGAACCAATTTATATATATATAGTGTCCATGAATCCCATTTAATAAATTTAACCTGAATAACTATTTATTATTTTTGATTAAATTTATAATTAATGTTTAATCATTTAAGGGTTAATAATTGATGTTATACCAATGTTGTAAGGGTTTTCATTTCTATTACATTTTTTGGATTGACTTCTAATTCATTGGATGAATTATATAATATGTTATTCAAAAACTATATCTTTTTTTATACTACATATAATTATTTTGTGTCCAAACATTCATCCAACATTTCGACACCATTCCAGCAGAATCAAGAAATGAAATGTTCAAAATATAGACTAATATCATTGGTCTTTTGACCAAACTGATTTTTCATCAATGGCCATGTTTTTTTAAAAAAATTGAAAAGTAATTTTTTAAAATAATTTATTAAATAAATATTTTCAAATACATTCCTTTTAAAAATAATTAATGGAGTAATTTTTATGTAATCTAACATAGCCAAAAAAATTCACTATAAAAATCAAAAAATAATTTTTGTTTTAATGTATATAGTGTTAACATATTTTCCCACTACATGTACTATTAACCCCATATATCTTTATCTATTATATTTCAATACTTTTCAAAGAAAAATGTTTTTTTAAAAAAATATTTTAAATAATTTATATCAATTTATTCTATTAATTAAAATTAATAATTTTATATGAAATATTCATTTTTATATAATAATATCCATCTTGATTATGTTGATTCATTTTTTATTAAATAATTTTCCAATAAATCCTCCAATTTCTCAATATCATTGTAAATTAAATTTATTTTACATATCTATATTTTTATATCTTATATATGATTATTTCTATACCCACATACAATTTTACTTTTTATTTTTAATTTCTATTTTTATTCCTTTATTTTTGAAATATTTTTATTCCATATTAATTACTCAATATGAAAATGTATTGATAAACCATTTTGGGTTTCAATTAAATTTTCATTAAATATATATGTAATTAATTTGATATGTAGGGATGGGTGGTTCCCAGAATTATATATCCCCACGATGTATTGAAAAGCTTAATGAGAAAAATTAGAAGGCTAAATTAAATGTTTTTTGGTGTATAGATACCAATTAGATTAATATTCCCTAGAAAATAGACTTGGTTGTAAATATATCTTGATGTCTAAGATTTTGAAATCTAAAATTATGTATTTATTTCATTTATAATTCAAAATTTAATATCCAAGAAATTATTACATTGATATTTTCCATGGAAATGCCTTTTTCTATTGTAATAGATTAAATAACATGTGTTTTCAGTTATGTTCGTTGACATAATGATTATAAATTATTTCCACATAATAGGCTTCGTTGTACATAACTATTATTAATACTATGAGCCTTCCTGTTATTTTTTATTTTCATAATTTCGTAATAAATATGTTATGGTTAATATTAATGATTGAATAAAATATATTATTATAAAAATTTTATGTTTCCATTTTAATATGGGAATCATGTACGTATAATGTTATTCTAGAGGAAAACACGAATTGATCTTTGAGGATGAGATACATTATATATCAAAAAAATGTATTATGGAAGACATCAAGTCTAGGTTACTGGAGTTGGTTTTGTTACACTAGTGGGGATCCTATAAACTTCTTCAAGGTACATATCCCATGTTTAACAGGGATGTTGGATGAGAAAACATTTCCCCACATAATCCCATATCTATTGAAATATATTTTAGAAGTTGATATGCAATGTGAAAATATATTAATTCTTGTAAAATTACTATTTTTTGAGTTAAATATTTCATATTAAATTACCCTATTATAACATCACAATGATCCAATTATCGTGTTAGCCTTGGGTGATTGAGGATATAGTTGAGTAAGAAGATATGGGACACCATATAGTCTTTATGGTGCTGCAAATACTTAATGAGAATATACACAACAATGATAAAACCATGTATATTTTTATTTACATCATTATATTAGGTTATTTCTCTAATAATTGTCCTGTAATGATTTGAAATTATATTTTTCATTCCTAGAACATTTTTCCCATGAAGGATTATTGAAAGGTATCACTCTCGAGCTTCGATATATTGGTTAAGTGGGTTCTCATAAATTGTTGGAATCCAAATATGTGGTCGATTTAAGAACTTATTAGGTCTCTTGATGACTTTTTAACAACCTTCAAACAACTTATTGGGGATTACCCTCCTCATCCTTCATGTGAAGGGAAAACATTTTCCAGAAAAATGAGAAATGAACATTTGATATAGGAAATACATCATTATAATCTTATCAAAAAATTATTTTTTCAAGGATGGAGAATATTTGGTATTTAAAATATTTTCTTGATTTTAATAGTGATTCCACAATGTTGTGCAATGGAAGCGTGTAATTTTTTTCTTGTTACCCTGAATAAATATTTTAAAAGGATCAATTTCAAATAGAATAGGAATATCCTTAGGAAAAATATTTCAATCTTTTAATTATGATCACATTTCTTATAAGACATGATCACTAGATCTCCTAAATCAAAAAACACAATCTCTCCCAAAATAATATTTAATATTTGGTTAGTGGTCCATTGTTATGTGCCACCTACATTTTTAAAATCAAAATAAATTCTACATTAGTAGTAAAACCCTTGAGGAGATCTAAAATAAGTGTCCACCTTATCATTATGGATGTTTTTTATTTGATTATAACCAAATTATCCATCTGAGAGGGAATATTATTGGAATCTATTAGTTGTGTCAATAAAATGTTTTGTGACTTAGAGGAGGAAATCATATTTTGGAAAATATTAGTTCAGATCCCTTACATAAAACTAGTCCTAACACTGCATATTCTTTTTCATTACCAGGGTAACATTATCTATCCAAATTATACATTATATATCCTTAATGAGGTTATCCTTGATGATATTATCTACCTAATATTATAAAATCTATGTTAGGGTTGGGTTAATTCTTTTTGAAATATTCCTGTAACGATAGTGATTTTCTAGTATACCTAGAGGATTAGTGGATACCTCAAGGTCAATTTTATGAATTTCAATATAATTATAGAGAATCACTCCATGAATTATCTTCAAAAAGGAAATATATTACCTTTTTTCGTTAAGAGTCATTATTAAATAAATCGAACAGGATAGTATGTATTAATTTGTTCTTAAGATTACATATTTTCAATCTTTTACAGTGGTAGAGACATATTTTCCAAATATTGTTGGGGAATCGTCAATATTTTTTCTACTTTTACTCATATTCCAATTAGGATAAGAAAGAGGGATACAATGTTTATATATTCATGACATTATCATTACCATATGTGGAGTGTAATCCAACACTTTATAATGCAATAATTGGCATTGGTTAATTACCATTGGAATATCTATCATTCATGGAGAAACTATTGATGGGTTTCCCATGTTCTCCCACTATAACGACCCAATGTTTTTTAATGGAAATTACCTTATTATATTTATGTCATTAAATAACATGAAATCACAAAATAATGAACAACTATGTGATATGTGACCTTTAAACAAAAGTTTTGTCGCATCTGTGATCGGAATTCTGAAAATCTGACATACACAGTTGTGTTCAAGATGATTTTTTGAGTGTAATGAAACAAATTCTTTTGTAGAATAGTGACCTACCCTTATGAATAGTATCATAACCTTTTGAATAGTAATATTACCCTTATGAATAGTAAACTATCCAACATAATAGTAACATTTCCTATGAATAACTAAATAAAATTTAGATATCTTAGAAAGCGACAATTTTACCTTAGTAAACGTTTTGGTATTTTGTAAGTAATAAATAATTAATTATAATTTATTTATTTATTTAAAAGAATATTTATTTTTAAAAAAATTATTCATAAATTATTTAATCAATGTCTTATATTTTATAGATAATTTTATAAGACCCTACATAATTTTTGAAAGCACTATAAAATCTATTTTAATCTTAAAAACTGTTTTTTAAGTAAATTATAATTTAAATTAAATATTAAATCAATTTTATTTAGCAAATTATTTTAGAAAAACGGAATTCATTTTTGGATTCTACACATTGAAAAATGGTTGGGGTAATGTTTTTGGTTTTTTAGAGATACATGAATTTCTTATTAGTAGTATAATCCGATAATTTACAATAAATGCTAAATAATGGATTAATTGAGTCATTGATGATTATATACTAATGTAAGACCACTTGGTTCAGGATCACATGATAAAATTATAATTCCTGGTCATTCAAGACTCACTATTCATTGTCTTAGGGTAAATTAATAAACTAATGAATTTTATATTAAGAAAACCCCTCTCCCCACCATTATAAAAGCCACCCTTCACACCCGCATTTTCTCACACCTCTCAAGCTCCAAGACTTCTCTAAAATCTACCCAAACACCTTCCCTAGCCCCTCCCTAATGTCCAAGAGCCTCTTTTCTCAGAAAAATACCAATATTAGGCCCTTACAGAGGTTCTCAAGAGGACGATTCTAGAGGTGATTTCCCTCCCTCTTCTCCTTTAATTTCCTTTCATGTTCAAGTTCATTTCTTGATCTCTCCCCAGCTATATTAATAAAAATTTCATTATAACTCTAGTATTATACATATATTTTAATTTACGATTCTAATGGGATATTATATCCTCCAACCCACTTTCCATCTTCCTTTTATTTTATTAAAGAGAACGTTGTTCGTGAGGTTTTAATTTATCACCTTCAAGAACGACATGCTTTCTTCTTCCATTTCTACCACCATATCTGGTCATGAAACCATATTTATGGTTGAACCAAAATATTTTATATGTATTATGTTATATTTAAAGTTGTGGAAAAAAACCTCTGGCCATATTACTAAGTGATATGTTAAAACAAGTTCATTGTGATCCAAAAACCACCCTAATTGACCAAAATAACCATCATTTAATTATTATCTAATTATTCATCCACATGGATCTAATATAATTCATTATAAGATCATCAAAACTAATATAATATCATTAATTACCTGTAATATCATTTCTATATGTTTACTCATGTTCTACCTAAACATCAATTTAAGAATACAAGTGAACCACCCAAGAAAAAACCATAAAAACGAACATTCCCGAACAATGCTTCTAAACTTTATAACTCATTCAAAGGAACATAAAATTACATAATGAAACAAGAATGAACCATATTAATGTATAAAAGGTTCTTTAATTTCAAAATAATTAATATAATGTCATTATAAAGAACATTAAAGAGAAGGAAGCATTCAGATACAAGGTAAGGGGAAATATCGAACTCAATTTTCTTCCTTCGGGTTCTCCTTCTTTCACACCATTTTGATATGGATACTCCTTAAAGATCATATAATCATAATTATATTACCTTTTATGGGATATACATGTCTTCTAATTAATTTTATGTCTAACCAATTGTTTTCCAAAAGAACACTTCTTTTAAGAACTCAACTTTTACCTCTCATTCATGGTTGATGGTTCTTGTATCAAGTATGTTGTTCCCTCTTTCTTTTGGGATCCCAAAGCTTATTAATGTATTATTATGTGATGAAACCCATTTATTTACATGGTTTAGTTATTTTCACTTTTGGTATGAGTTATATGTGGCAATCATGATAATGATAATGTTATGATGTGACGGGTGCATTCAGAATTATATAGCTCAATATGAATGTTTCCAGGTGACAGGTGCACCCGGAATTATACGGTTCTCCAATGCATTGGGAAAAGTGATGAATCTCGTGAGTATATGTGAAATGATGTGTGAATGAGATTCTATCTTTTTTCACAAGTATGTGTGGGAGTTAACCACTAAAACATGATGTTTCATTTTTATGCATTGCCACATTTCAAGTCTTTTATTTATGCTCCTCTCATGTTCATGATCTTTTTCCTATGTTATGATTATGCTCCCTCATTTATATATTATCCTTATCTATCCTCTTACTAGGCATCTAGATCACCCCATTTTATGTATATCCTTAGATGGATACATGTTCTACGGAGAGGAAAAGTGCCAATAAGAAGCTAGAGAAGAAAAAATTAATAAATTTTTATGCTTAATTTGTAATTGTTATGAACGGTCCTAGTTTTCCAAGACACGAAACCTTTGGATCCTCTATGTGTAATACTATTATGTTGTTTTTCATTAAAATGATGTAATATTAATGTAAGAAAATACTGGGATGCTATAGTTGGTATCAGAGGAAATTTTTAGTTAATTTTGGAATTAGGTTTAGTAAACCCTAGAGAAAACCTCTAGTATGAGATTAAGTACAAATATGCACACATGAATATTTACATAGGGATCCCATATGTCATGCGTTTAGTATAAATTGTTCAAATGAATAATTTATGTATTTATAACTTGTTTACTTACGTTTTGTTCTAACCTTTTTTATTTTAGAAAATGGTGGGAACCTTGAGAAATCAGGCCAATAACTCTTGTGTGGGCCAATGCAATGATTTCTCGAATGACATATCCAATGATTTGGGAGGTGGAGTTCAAAAATTCCTAGAGATTCTTACACAATTATCTCAGGTTATGAATAATAACTATAATAATTGGGAACGTCCTCCTTCTACAAAGAGGGAGTAACTGACTATCTAATGTTTTATGTGCAACGACCACTGACGTTTACTGGATCTTCTGGTCCCATAGTTGTGGAACCGTGGTTTAACTCCATGGAGAAGATCTTTTCTATTCTTCACTATTCTATGATAGAGAAGGTGACACTAGCTGTTTATCATTTAGATGGATAATCTTATCAATTGTGGGATTTGATTACTAACACCAATCCAAGGGATGAAATTAAAGAGATGGAATGAGAAGAATTTAAGAAAATGTTTCTTAATAATTATTTCCCACGAACTCTGTATACGAATATGGAGAGAGAATTTATAATGATCAATAAAAAATAAGTAGAATCTATCATAACCAATGAAGTGAATTTCACAAGTCTTTCAAGGAACGCTTTGGGATTTGTTATCAACAATGATAGAAAAATTGATAGATTCTTTAGTGGATTAAAACCACACCTTCGAAAGGCTCTTGCAATTCGAGAAATTGGGAGTTATGAAGAAGGTGTTCGATGTGCTCTCAAAGTGGATATGGAGTTTGGATAATGGTCACATGGCTACAGTGATAAGAAAATAACGATGGATTTTCAAGCTAGTGGATGTAATGACAAAGGTGGGAAGAAAAATCAATGACCCACATGCCAAAAATGTGGAATGTTTCACCATGAGAACTACCTCAAAGGGATGGGGAAATGCTTAAAGTGTGGGAAAGAAAGACATAATTCCCAAGAGTATCAAAAAGACACAAAAAGGACGGAGAATGTATCCGATGAAAGGAGAGAACCATTCATGGTTCAATGCTACAACTATAGGGAGCTAGTGCACTATGCAAACCAGTGCTCTAAACCTCGAGTTCTTGAGGGTACTCAACGTCAGCTACCACCAAAGCCAAAGTATCAATGTAAGGCTTATTCCATCATTATTGTGGAGGTGGAGCGTAATAATGAAGTCGTACAAGGTACACTTCATATTAACTCATGAATGGAAAAAGTCTTATTTGAGTCTAGTTCTCGGTATTCCTTTATATCTTTCAAGTTTTCTAGAACTATAGAATCGAAGCCCCGAATCCTTGAAGTAGAGATATCTGTAAATACACCAGGTGGTGCAATCATTGCAACCCAAGTGTTTGACTCTTCTCATATTAGCTTATGTGGGGAGATTATTCCGGAAAATATCTAAATGCTTCCCTTGGTGGAATTTGATGCTATAATCGGAATGGATTGGCTCTCGTTATATAGAGTACATATCAACTGTCAGGAAAAGGAAATATCTTTTCATATTCAGAACCATCCCAGGCTCTTCAAAAAATGCAAGGAAGATCATGAATCTCCTTTAAAAAATCCTTCAATGGTGTGGGTGTTGATTCCCTTTGAGGAAGCATAACTCACCCAAATGCTTGAGTTAAAGGAAAGTTCCAACCATGAGGAGATGCCCATAGTGAGGGAATACAGTGATGTATTTCCTAAAGAGTTACCTGGAATTCCCCCGGATGGTGAGTTAGAGATCTCAATTGAACTCATTCCTAGAGCTACTCTTATCTCGAAGTGTTTCTATATGATGGAACCTATCAAACTGGCGTAGTTAAAAAAAGTAGCTGCAAGAGCATCTGGACAAAGGGTTCATATGCCCAAGTGCATCGCCTTGGGGTGCGCAAGTGCTATTTGTGAAGAAGAAGGATGGAACAATGTGGCTATGTATCAATTATCAGGAACTAAACAAGATCACAATAATGAAGAAGTATCCTATCCCAAGGTGTTATGACTTGTTTGACTAGTTATGTGGAGATAAGAACATCTGAATGATGGATCTTAATTTTGGATATCATCATGTAAAGGTGAAGAAGGATGATATTCAGAAGATTGCATTCCGTACAAGGTATGTGCACTATGAGTTTTTGGTGATGCCCTTCGGACTTACTAATGCCCCTACAATCTTCCTAGATTTGATGAATAGAGACTTTAGACATTACCTCAACAAATTTGTGGTACTGTTTATCGATGATATCCTCATCTACTCCAAGAGAATGGTGCAACATTAAGAACATCTTAGAATTGTGTTGGTGACATTGAGAAATGAGAAGTTGAATGCCATGTTCAGAAATTGTGAATTTTGGATGAATAAAGTCACGTTCTTGGGACATGTTATCACAATTGAGGGAATTTTTGTGGATCCTTCAAATAAAAAGTTGATTGAGGAATGGACCAGACCCTCTATTGTCACAAAAATACATAGTTTTATTGGATTAGCTGGGTACTACCGATGTTTTGTGAGAAACTTCTCACGATTGTCAAGCCCGCAAACTAAGTTAACAAGGAAAGGGGTAAAGTATGTCTAGATAGAAGAATGTGAGGGAAGTTTCAAGTAGCTAAAGATAAGGCTGATCACTACACCTGTACTCACACTACCGAAAAGTGGAGAATTTTTTGTGATATACAGTGGTTCTTCAAAGAAATTCATGGGTTGTGTACTCATGAAAAATGATAATGTGATATCTTACACCTCAGGACAGTTGATGATCCATGAGTAGAAGTACCCGACGCAAGATCTAGAGCAGGAAGCCAGGATTTTTTCCTTGAAAATCCGGCGGCACTACCTTTATGGTGAGAAGTGTGACATATACACCGACCACAAGAGCCTAATGTATATATTCACACAATATGAGATCAACATGTGTCAAAGGAGATGGATAAAGCTAATCAAGGATTACAATTGCTCTATTCGCCATCATCCTATAAAGGCGAACAAGGTAGCTGATGCTCTATATAGAAAAGAACATGCTACTCTATCCATGTTGTGGATTGAGAAAGACCCTATCTTCCTGGATATGAAAATAATGGATTTGGAAATCATAAGGGTAGGGGATATATCCAACCTTGCCCAAATTAATGCACAACCATCAATCTAAGAGATGATTAAGTAAGCATAAAGGGATGATGTGGAGATTCAAAAGAGGGTGAATGCAGTAAAAGAATGGAAGCTGTAAGAGATCCATATCGACGATGATGGTGTGATTATGTTTGGTATACAGCTTTGTGTGCCTTCATCATCCCGGGACAAAGAAGGAGCTATTGGACAATGCTCATAGCTCTACTTTCTCAATCCATCAGGGGAGTACCAAGATATACCGTGATCTACGAGAACACTTCTGGTGGGAAAACATGAAGAAGGATATTGCAGAATATGTATTAAGGTGCTTGGTATGTCAGCAAGTTAATGCTGAGTGAAAAAATTCCAAGGGTATAATGCAGCTATTGCCTATACCCATGTAGAAATGGGAAAACGTTACTATGGACTTTTTCATGGGTCTCCCTAAGATGTCAAAGGGAAATAATGCGATATGGGTTATGGTTGACAGACTCACCAAGACTGCCCATTTTATCACTATTCGGGAAGATCACTCACTTGATCAACTTACAAAGATATATGTGAAGGAAGCGGTGATATTACACGAGGCTACACTCTCAATTGCATATGACTGTGATCCAAGGTTCACATATATGTTTGGGAGGAGCCTTCAACATGGATTGAGTGCTGAATTAAATTTCAGCACGACCTATCACCCCCAAACTGATGGCCAGTCTGAAATAACTATTCAGATGCTTGAAGATATGCTCAGATCCTGCTCTCTTGAATTCAAAGGTGGTTGGGATCCAAATATCCCATTGTTTGAGTTATCATACAACAATAACATCCACTAGAGTATTCATATGTCTCAGTATGAAGCTTTTTATGGGAAGCGATGTAGAACTCCAACCTGTTGTGATGAAATTGGAGAAAGAAAGCTACTTGGGCCCTATCTTGTTCAAGAGATGATAGAGAAGGTTCAAGTCATCCAGAAACACATCGAAGCTGCTCAAAGTCAGAAAAAGAGATATGCTAACAACCATCGAAGGGACTTGGAGTTCGACGTTTGAGATAAAGTCTTCCTTCGAATATCTCCATGGAAGAGAGTCATGTGATTTGGGAAGAAAGGGATGCTAATCCCAATGTACATTTGCCCCTTTGAGATCCATGACCGCATAGAAGCTGTGGCCTATCATCATTCAAATCCACGGAATATTTCTCATGTTCATGATGTGTTTCATTTATCACTACTGAGGAAGTACATACCGAACCCCTCACATGTACTAAACTCAGAGGTGGTGCAGCTGGAAGATGATCTCTCCTATGAGGAGCAGCCAGTATAGATTATGGATCGGAGAGATAATGTTTTATGCAACAAGACAACCCATCTTGTCAATGTGTTTTGGAGGAACCATAAGTTTGAGGATGCAACTTGGGAACCAGAAGAGGCAATGAAGGAGAAACACCCTCACCTGTTTATGTAAAGTGAAATTTCGGGGGTGAAATTTAACAAGGGGGGAAGAACGTAACGACCCAAAGTTTTTCAATGGAAATTAACTTCTTATATTTATGTCATAAAATAACATTAAATCACATAATAATGAACTACTACGTGATAAGTGTCTTTTAAACATAATTTTGTCACTTCTGTGTTTGGAATTTTGAAAATCTGACATACACGGCTGTGTTCAAGATGATTTTTTGAGTCTAATGAATCAAAAATAATTTTTAGTGAATAGTAACCTACCCTTATTAATAGTAACATACCCTTATGATGAGTAACATGACCCTTATGAATAATAAATCATCCATCATAAGTGTAACATTACCTATGAATAATTAAATAAAATTTAGACATCTTAGAAAGTGAAAATTTGACTATAGTAAAAGTTTTGGTATTTTGTAAGTCATAAAGAATTAATTAAAATTAATTAATTAATTTAAAACAATATTTATTTCCATAAAATTTATTCATAATTTATTCAATCAATTTCTTATAGGATTTATATAATTTTATAAGACCCTAGGTAATTTTTGAAAGCACTCTAAAATCATTTTTAATCTTAAAAATAGTTTTTTAAGTAAATTTTGATTCTAATTAAATATTAAATTATTAATACTTAGAAAATTATTCTTGAAATTGGAATTCATTTTTGAATTACACATTTCCTTAATTGTTTGGGGTAATTTTATGGGGTTTTTCTTAGATACGTGAATTTTTTATGAATAGTAGAATATGATAATTTTAAATAAATGATAAATAATGAATTAATTGAGTCACCGATGATTCTCTACTGATGTAATCCCACTTGTTTCGGGATCACAGGATTAAATTACTATTCTTGTTCATTCAGGACTCACTATTCCTTGTCTTTGGGAAATTAATAAACTAATGAATTTTATATTAAGGAAACCCCTCTCCCCTCCACTATAAAAGCCACCCTTCACACCGTCATTTCCTCACACCTCTCAAGCTCCAAGACTTCTATAATCCCTTTCCAAACTCCTTCCCTATCCCCTCCCCCACGTCCAAGATCTTATGGTCTCATCAAAATACCATGCTTAGGCTCTTAAGTAGGTTCTCAAGAGGAGGATTCTAGAGCAAATTCCCCTCCCCCTTCTCCTTTAATTTTCTTTCAAGTTCAAGTTCATTTCTTGATCTCTCCCCACATATCTTCATCCAAATTGTATTGAAACTCTAGTATTATAAATATAATGATATTTTATGATTCTAATGGAATGTTATATCATCCAACCACATTTCCATCTTCCTTTTATTTTATTAAAGAGAACGTTGTTTGTGAGGTGTTAATTTATCACCTTCAAGAACGACATGATTTCTTCTTCCATTTCTTCCTTTACAAATGGTAATGAAACCATTTTCACGGTTGAACTAAAATATTTTATATTTATTATGTTCTATTTAATGTTATGGAAATTACCTATGGCCATATTACTAAGTGATAAGTTAAAACAAGTTCGTTGTGATCCAAAAACCGTCGAAATTGACCCAAGTAAACATCATTTAATTCGTATCTAATGATTCATCCACATAGATCTAATATAATTCATTATAAGAACATTAAAACTCCTGTAATATCATTTATTACATGTAATATCATTTCTATATGTTTACTCATGTTCTACAAAAAAATCAATTTAAAAATACTAGTGAACCACCCAAGAAAAAACCATAAAAATGAACATATCCAAACAATGTTTCTAAACTCTATAAATCATTCAAAGGAACATAAAATTACATAATGAAACCATAATTAACAATATTAATGTATAAAAGGTTCTATAATTTCAAATTAATGAGTATAATGTCATTATACAGTTCATTAAAGAGAAGACAGCATTCAGATACAAGGTAAGAAGAAATCTCGAACTCATTTTTCTTCCTTTGGGTTATCCTTCTTTCACTCCATTTTGATATGGTTACTACTTAAAGATTATTTAATCATAATTATCTTTTATTTTTTGGGATATACATGTTTTATAATTATGTTTATGTCTAACCAAATTTTTTCCAAAATTACTCTTCTTTTTAGAACTCAACTTTTACCTCTCATTCATGGTTGTTGGTTCTTGTATAAAATATGTTGTTCCTTATTTATTTTGGGAACCCAAAGCTTATAAATGTATTCCTATGAGATTATACCCATTACTTTACATGTTCTATTTATTTTCACTTTTGATATGAGTTCTATGTGGCAATCATGATAATGATAATGTAATAATGTGACGGGTGCACCCGGAATTATATAGCGCAATATGAATGTATCAAGGTGACAGGTGCACCTGGAATTATACATCGCTCCAATGCATTGGGTAAAGTAATGAATCTCATTATTATATGTAAAATGATGTGTGAAAAAGATTCTAGCTTGGTTCACATGTATGTGTGGTAGTTAACCACTAAAACATGATGTTTCATTCTTATTCATTGCCACATTTCATGTGTTTTATTTATGCTCCTGTCCTGTTCATGATCTTTTTCCTATGTTATGATTATGCTCAACCCATGCTATATTGTCCTTATAAATCCTCTCACTGGGCATCTAGATCGCCCCTTTTGATGTATTTCCTTAGGTGGCTACATGCACTAAGGAGAGGACAAGTGCCAATAAGAAGCTAGAGAAGATGAAATTAATAAATTTTTATGCGTGATGTTGTAAATGTTAGGTACGATCCTAGTTTTCCCAAGACACTAATCCTTTGGATCCTCTATATGTAATACTATTATGTTTTTTATCTTTAAAAGAATGTAATAGTAATGTATGAAATGGTCAAGATTATATACCAACATATGGTTGGTATATACTATTTATAATTGTTAATACAACGAATATAAAAAAACTATTGCACTTATACACTTGATCATTAGGGATTGGTCGACATTATATGATTCCAAGATCAGACTCAAGCACTTTTGTTGGTTAATGAGAAACACATAAACATTTACATGAACACTATATGGATTTTGAGGACTATCCATCCTTCCATTTTTGACTGCAACCTTGTTAGAATATCCTATTTCGATATTTGTTCCCAATCATTTATAATATGTTTTTACATATACTAATATTCAAATGCATTGAATGGATATTTTTCAATATAAAAAATATAACATACCCATTATTAATATATTTCGTACATTGATGATATATTTATGGAACAATAACATGTGTTTGAATCCTTTAGCTTCCAAAGAAAAAAATTAATGTTATAACCAAATCAAATACCATGAATTCATGCTTGTAGATAGGCTCACCAATTTGGGACTTCAATATGATTTCTCTAACTTTTATTGTTCACCTTTATTATACACTTGGATGGATAATTTGGATCAGGATAAATCCTTCAATCTATAACCATGGAATCAATGGGTTTATTGAAGAATAAGTGTAATTTATGATCCATTATCCATTAGATACTTGGAAAATATATTTTAGTAATATTTTATTCAATGTGTTAAGGATTAATATTCCCTTTAAGAAACTATTATAAATATTATTCCTTACATGATATGGTTTTGTTGCATCCAACATTATTATTCTCTTTTTTACAACTCTAAAATAGAAACATCATCATAGAATTCCAAATGACTAGAAAGGTAATCAAACAAAAACTCACAATGGTCCATTAAGATTAGAACAGTGAACAGAATTGAGATCTTTATTATAGAATTTTAAAATGTTTCTTGGATATCATATTACTAATCCTATGTAAATAATTTATTCATAGAGAGATACTATTATAATTAAGGATTATAGGCTGATTCATTTTGTGCTAATGATTTTTGAAAATAAATATATATGATTCCATATTTATGATATATTTTCCAAAACTATATGGGTATCAATTATGATGATCAGATATAGGTGGATCTAATAAGAATCCCTCTAAAATGTTATGAAATTTCCAACATCCTGATAGATCATAAACTGATTATTGTTTCTCTTGTTCTCATTAGAGTGTATTCCTATGAGTCTTGACTCATTATATGTCCCTTTGATAACATTGCCCAATTATTTTTATCATAGTCACTTTTCCCATGTCCCAATTATTCTCTATAGCCCCTTATCAATCTCTCTAATCCCTTGTTATGTTTGAGAAATTTTGAATCATATTTATATCAGGTTAATTCTTTGGAAAAGTTATCCACAAAATAAATAACATTTATTAAAACAAATAGATATTAATTTTCTAATTACAATAATATTTTATGCGGTGGATCCTATATTCCATGTGTCAATGGATATAAATCGTTTTGAATTTTAACCGACTTAGGGATTCATTGATGGTTGTCTTATTATTCATGATATTCAATCCCCCTCTTCTATGAATTATGTAATCTAGATAACATGGGATTCAAATCAGATGATATAGTTGATTCTAATGGAATTAGTGTCTTATTTCTCTAATTCAATTATTCCATAACAACGAAATAATCTATGCCCACAATATTCAGAACCATCTAGTCATCCAACTTTTGTGAATGTGTTTAAAGGAAATGTTTCCATGATCATTCCCCCACAAGTAGTATGGTCGAGACACATGCAACAAGATCATGAGTTTTAACTAGTTTATCCACTATACATTCTAAGATATTTGATATTATATAAATATATAATTATAATTATTAAATGTTATTTCAAATGATCTTATGATAAATAGCATAGACTAGGTGTTCAATAAGATAAACCTACTTCGGGTTTTTGATTTCATGAAATTCTATGTATAATGTTTTCATGCAACACAATAAAATATATATGGACTTCTACCTTTCTCAATGATTTATTATTATTCTTTGGATATTTAAAACCTGAAAGGCCACACTCCCTCCTCCCATCCTATTTAGAACACTATAGTTTATATGGTCGATCAGGGTGAGGTGATGAATGAAATTGGGTGGTCTTTTTCACTGGATCTAAAAACAAATTTGAATTGAGTCTAACAGAAGCTATTTTAATCTTATCTAGCATAATTTTCTATTTTTACAACCTTGATTCGACTTTGGACATTTTACAATAGTGATTATCCACCATATATTGAGCCATCAAGGCTAATTCATTGAATAGACCAGGAAAGTTCCCTGATATCTGGGGTGTTTTTATATCATCATGCATATTATTTATGAATAATTATACCAAAAATCTATTTTAATAGATATATATCTATAGAATATGTGATCTTATTTCATTAAAAAATAAAATCTACTACCCTTTTATTATATATTTTTTTCAATTTTAATGGATGTTAATTATTTGACACTTCATTATGGAAGTGAATTTAATCATTAAATGATTGTACATATCTTCCAAATTATTAATTTTATAATTATGGATGTTATTATAAAAAAAGAAACCATCCAATGTTTTCATAAGGTAGTTGATTTTTCCCACATTGTTTTCAAATTTGTTTCATTCTTTGGAAATATAAGGGTACAAAATGTGTCAGATATTATTCTAGATTATTTGTATCATTAATATTTGCTAATGTGGGACTCCAAAATTTTGGATGGGGAAGGGTCTCATGCACCCATTTATGTTAAGGATTTCTCGCTTATGTTACTAGATCTTCCACCAATATAGGGAGTCTATGCGAGGGATGAAGGTACAGATAGATTGAAATAACAAAAGTGATATATCCAAATTAGGATCATAATTATTATTTTATACAAATGAATCTTGATATAGTATACATTATTATTCATGTTGTTTCAACCAAATTTTTTTTGGTCTATAATGATAAAGTGATGTAACAAAGTGTTTCGTAGTATGAAAATCCTATTAAACCATAATTATTGGATTTAGGGGAAATTTTGGGTGATGTTTGAAATTTATAGGGTGAACGTATACCCCTCAAAATTTTGGAGTATGTGTTTCTAGAAGAATCACTCCCACTAATATGGATATATTGGTTCCCATTGAACGATTTTGTTTTATGGAAATATTACCTGAAAGCCGCAGAGTGTTGACAATTCTTAATTATTTTACTGTCATATCTTATGATTTTAGTATATCCTCAATGGAGGGAACATTATCTTCTATAGGATAATCCTGTGATGATGATATCCCATTTCCCTTATCCCTTTCCATCACATAAAACAAGAGAGGTAATCGAGTTCTCGAGGGTTCTATATTATAGGTTTGTCTTCAATTTTGAGAATGGGATCCAACCTAATCACGTATCTTGGACTAAATCCAATGTTTTACTTTCATAATGACATATTATTCTTCTATATTGGTATTATCTTCCTCAAATTTTGCATTTGTGAATTTTACCAAAGAATACATGATTGATAGATTTTTATCATCATCTACATATTATTTATATATAGTTTAGTCACCCCTAACTATTTTGAATAATATAGCGTACATTATATTTTGGATTTATACATCTTTATGGTTCTTTAGTGGTTAAATATCCGTTAGGATTCGATGATTCTTCAATCCTCTTCCCTATAGAGAGTCCAATATAGGTCATATTTTAAAGATATTATAATATCTCTTAGTGACCATATCACTAATTTTGAAGATATGTTATGTATTGGAAACAGAAGTAGAAATAATTTTTTTGAGGCTTTTTCCAGCATTCTGAAGACATAATTTCATAGTGTTGAAGATCATAGATTTATAAATTCCCCAATCTCTATGTTATGGGGTTCATTTATCTTGGCATCCATGAAAACCATTATTCTCTATGGATTTAATAATCATATTGGATGTTGCAACCATTCATGTAATGTAAATTCCATATCCTTATAGATTGGGATTTTATCTTCATTATAGGTGATGATATTGTTATAAAGGACTCTCCAGTTTCTTAAATCATTTACAGGGGTATTAGAATGGTGATGGTCAGGTTGCATGATACATTCAAAAATGGTATACTCTATTTTGGGTACCCCTCATATCCTAATTTTAATTCCTTTTCATCTTTCGTGTAATCTTTATTAAAAAATATAATTAGGTATCATTCATAGTGATTGAATTATAATTGGGCTTATGTCATGGAATAGCTTCACTGAACTAACCAGTTAGCTTAGGGACCTCTTAGGCATTTGACCTAGACCATGTAAATCATATATCAAGATTCCTATAGTGATATGATCTAAATAGTTGGATGTAAAGTAATATTCATCAATCAATACTTTCCCCTTCCATGGATTTTAATGATGTATTAATCCCTCTCAATTATTAATTGATGTTTCATTAGGATATAAATAATAACCTAAACTATTTTTAAGAAACTTTTTCGACACTGGGTCATGTGTTTTTAAAGAGGTAGCTGGATTGATATGGTTTTTAATATCACATATAATATTAAGATGACCAATCTAACCCTCGCGGGGTATATGTTTCACCCTGATATGTAATTTGTTTCCTTAAGTTAATGAAAATATTGCACACACATGTTTCTCCTATATCTCTATGAATCTCATACTTAATGAATATATGGGATGAAACATGACCGTAATATCACCATCGGTAATATTTTAACAAATATTCATGCTATATTCCACATTATCTAAGGAATATAACTCTATGAAATTGAACCAAAAAGTTAATTTTTTAATGATAATGACGCAAATTATATGGAAATAAGAGATAATAACTATTATCCAAAATTTTCCATTATTCATTATGAACAATTAATAGCTATCGATAGGGAATCATTTTAGTTGACCATAATTTTTCTAGTACATCTCTATATGAATTTACCTTGATAAAGGGGGTCTATCCTTGTTTTTTATGAGATATCAATATGTGCAGGATTTCCATAATGTATTTCATGGTAGGATTCACTATGATCCTTCACTATGTTTCCCTAGCGATGAATTATATGGTTGAACATTTATTTTTTGTTCTGATGAGAACTTTTAGGATCATTGGGCTGCATTTAAATTTTTTATAGGTCATCAATGACACTTGAACATACCATTTTATGGATATCAACATGCTCTTGATCTACATATGAAAACAGATGATTTAATACATTAGACAGTACTCTCTTGATTGACGAGGTCGTATATGGTATGTATGAACCCTTGTGGGTTGGAACATACATTAGAGTTCCCTAAGTCACCATTGGAATGTGTCGATGTTATTATATAGTTTTTGGGGGTATTTTTAAACTATTGTTTTACTACTAGAATATAACATGATTTTCATGTGTTATAGGTAGGGTTATGAGACCAATATTATGTGGTGGTAAATTTTTTATAAAAAACTCTATTTGAATGGTAATATTCACCCATTAATAATTTTATTTCATTCCAATATTTAACAAATGGCCCTACAGAATGGTATAAGGATAATTCTCCCAATCATGTATCACATTTTAGGTATGGTGGTTCTCTCCATCAGTAGTAGGAGTAGAAATATGGTCCTACTTCCATTTGAGAATCGAAATATGTCAATGGTATCATCTATCTTGAATAAATATAATATGTTGGGAACATTTTTGTGTATGGTTAAGAATGTATTCTGAGAATTAATTTTCATTTAGAATATGATTTTTCAAATTGATAGATTTATGAACGGTATCTACATGTATCTCAAGGTAAATTGTTAATGATTCCAAAAAAACATAGTTGAAATAGGGATATTCACTTTCTCATATTCCTCGTCCTTCCACAAATTTTTCCAATGATCTTAATTAATATGAGTAATGGTATGATGTTTATCTAAATTAGATAACCAACTATGTGTATGAACTAATAAAATATTAAGAGTTTGAATTTTTTCCATCCTACTGTGACAATAAAAAAAATCCAATGAGCTCCATTTGGCGATGTCAAAATATGTCAGTAGTCCTATGAAATTTTACATGAATATATGTCTATTTATTTTGATGTTTCTAAAACATGGAATACGATATCGTCTATTGATTATGGAATATGTTCCACTCTTTTCCTCTTTCAGTTGTCAGAGTATACAAAAATTTTTGATATGGGATGAAATAATATACTATTTCCCTTGAGTTGGTTTCATATATGAGTGAGATCCTTATATGGGAATTTTTAATATTAGTTAGATCATGTAAATGCATTATTAAATATGGTTTTACTTTATATGTAGGGAGTGTACTATATGTCATCTCAATATTAATATCTGTGATATTCAAATACGATTTCTCAATGTTAATGTGATAATTGACCCATACCTTTGGTGTTCTAGCACACTTCCCCTGGTGGGGAATCAATGATTACTTAGAATCAGTAGCCAGGGAAGATGTATTGTGAAAAATGATAGATTTGGGATACTAGAGAGAAGTATTTTTGTGGTATTATTAGTGTTAACTAGTATGACATCCATACTATATATATATATGATTTATGTCACCATTTAGTTACTATATATCCCTCATGTATTGGAGGATGACATTAACAAATTCTAGGTAATGACTCCGAAAACAATTGAAAGTGATAATGGGTTCCACCTATTAGATCTTCAGACTCCCTTCATGTGTTGGGTTACTTAATTTTAGGACATATAGACTCACCCATGTGGCCTATAGTGTCATGGGAGTATCATTTTATGGAATTCCAAAACCAAACTACTAATGAACTAATATGATATATTTTGGGTTGTTGATAATGACATCATAGATGAAAACAACTCCATTTTCAGACATTTGAGGTACCTGAATAAGTATTTAATGATAATTCCATGTTTTCTGTATTGAATAATGATATGAAGGATAGACATCAGGCATCAATAGAAAACCATAAATAAGAATAACCCTCAGTGAAACAACATTGATAATGATAATGTCAATTAAATAAGCAGTACCTATTTACAATATCTATGTCATGTTAGGGTCACCATTTTCTAAAATGAATATTCGTAAAAGATGGATAAGTCTATTCTGGATGTGATTAAATAATTTTTCATTAGGGTATAATTTCAATCATCAAACATTCAATGATTTATCTTTCACATTGGTAAGACCATTTTTTAGATGCTATTTTTCATTGAATAGTGAAGCTCATGCCTGATATCATTCCATGATTTATTATTAGAGAAGAAAGATATACCATAAACCATCAATGGGGAAAGATAATCCTCCAGTCAACCAATTAATTTATGATGTATTTCCATGTTCTCAATTATTTTTAATCAAATTAGGATATATTTTCCAGTGTAAGGTGAACACCGAGACTTCACCAGCGACGTATTAGAAAATATGTTCCTCAAGAGGATGGTACAACAATCTCTCCACACATATTTTATGCAATTTATTACCTACTGTGTAACTCTATTATATATATAAGGAATATTCATGCAGCATTCCATGTAATATTAGAAACACTTATTGCTATCATCATGAAATAAAGTTGATTAGCTATGGAATAATTATTTTATTAAATTATTTAATATTTTGGAACTCTAGAATATAAGGTTATGTATAGAGCTTCTTTGTTCACAATGTTTTTTTAGTCTTGTTATATATGTTTTCTAGAATCCCAAATGAAGTGAATTAGAAAACATGTACTCTGATTCAACTTAATGTGGTACATCATACATTTTAAAGTCATGGGTCATGGAATACTATTTTTTTGTTTAACATTATGTGATAAGGATGACATCGTGAATGGTACCTAAAAGTGATTGTTCATTGACTTACACTTGTGTGGAACATTTTAGTTTTAAATATAAGGAATAAATTATTGGGAAGGTATGTTTCTAAATGGGGTATGTCTCGATGAGAATGAGATGATAGTAATCATAACTAATATATATCTCTCTCTATGGGTGCGTGAACTGATGGGAAATATGACTCCAAAAGGATGGGAGTGTTTTAAAGAACTTTTTGATTTAATCATACATATTCTTCCCACAGATTTAGTCGATATTGGAATCAAATACTATGTATTTGGATGGATTGAATTTCGGGTTATGTGATGGAATAATATCATGAAATTTAAATTCTTTTGGTAATGATGTTGTCATAATGTTAATTGTCATTGGAAGAGGATTTTGGGCCTATGAAAGGGAAAAAATGAATATTATGTGGGACTTATTCTTATACAGAAACCATAGAAATATTTGTTGTGGCATAAAAATAATAGGATTCCCCTGACAAATGTTTGAGATATTTAGTGATAATATTAGATTGTATTATGGTCCTCATGGGTAATATATACCTGTGGAGGGATATGATATTGAAATATATTGGAATTTGGGATAAAACCATGAGAAGTAATCAAATTAATCATTTTTATAATATAAATCCGGTTTCATGTAGTTTAGTTTCTTTATTGGGACTACAGCTCTTCAAAGAAAAATAATGTTTGATCTGGACTTATACATAGTTTTTTTTTCAAGCCACAATATCTTGAAGATGGTGGTTACATTATTAAATTTTCATAAGGAACATGAAATATGATCCTGAATAATCAAGTTGTTTTGTAAATTTAGTAATCTAGAAACATACTTTAAATTCAAATTACATTTGAAAAAAAATATCCAAAGAATTTTCATTCAGAATTACATTATTACCCTATTTTTAAACAAACATATCAATGAAAAAATACTTCTGCATATGAGAGAGATTATCAATCAAAATAATGTGAAGATATAAGATCCCTAGTAAGAGTGAGTGTATATATAAATAAATGAATTGGTAGTTCATATTAACTTTTTCCCAGTAAATATCTGAAAAACAGTAGATTCTATAACATACATGAGTATAATATGATTAGAATAAATGAAGACCAAATAATGATATATAAATAGTAACAACAACTTGAAATATTAACGATATATATTCTAAATAATTGAATAATTACATAGAGTAACAATGACATAATTCCTAAGGATAGAATGCACAATGATTTAAATCTAAAATATACTATCGAGGCCTTGTGAAAGAAAATAAATTTCCTCAGGTCCATATTCCAAGACATTAATATAAATGTGTAAGGCATTAGCTAGAACACCATGCAGATTGGATCATTAGTCATAATGATGCATCAAGATGCTATAACATGCTTCTCCCATAAAATAATAAGTATAATTAATTCATCACATGAAAGGGAATAATCTTAATAAATATAAACCTTAATATTAAAAACCTAGTAACATAAATGTTAGTACTCTACCCTATCAATAAACATGACTTTAGATAATCTAGAGGAATATGGTGAATGGTAATAAACTTTTTACATTCTAAATATTCATTATAAAACATACTATGTTTTAATAATGATGATATAAATATAGAATATCACCATTGGATTATATGCTAAATGAATGGTTGATGTCATTGATGATTTCAAATAACATGTAATGTCATTAATTTTTTTAGGAAAATAATGTTTTTAATTTGAATATATCATTATTAAATCCAAAGATCAAAAAATATTTCGAAAATAATTTTATTTGAAAATAATCTATTTATAATTGAAAAATATATCATAATACAAAGAGTGTTCTGGACGTTGGAAAATTATATTCCTGTTTTTCACATTAAAAAAGATCTTTCTTTTAAATTTTTAGTAAAATCCAAATGGGAATTGTTTTTAAGAAAACATCATGTTTTCAAAAATTAATTTTCAGAAAGTAGAAATGGATAAAAATTTGTTTAATAAATTATTTAGAAAATATAAAAATCATTTTTAGAAAACATGGGTTTTGATAAAATTGTATTTTCGATAGAATATAGAAATAAAGATGCATTTAAGAAAAATTATAAATCATTTTAATAACCAATGTGTGGGATTATAATACTGTAACATTAAATATTTCATTAATAACACTATGTGAATAATATTTATTGATTTTGAGATATGTATATCAAATAATTCCCCCATATGAGATGTTACCATAATCAATCTTGAATAACGATCAGATTGTTGAATAAACACTTATCAAATTGGGTTTTCCAAATTGTGTGTCCCATAAAAGAAATGGATTAAAATGAAATAATAAATACAGAAAATATAAATAGTTTGATGATACATCATATATGAGGGTCAGTATATACAAAAAACAAAAGCAATATGGGGTAAATATGGTATGCGTCTCTAGGATGTAACTATGATATGAGGAACAATTACCCTGACTCGAAATCTTCCCATATTCTATTTATCCTCTATAATAATATTAATATTTTAATTATTAACTTTGATAATAAATTTTATAGATATGTTTATTCATTTAATTTCAATTAGATCCTTTTTATGGTTAATTAATTAATTAATCTATTTTATATTATATGACTCAATAATATATTTCTTATGTATCAGAATTACTTTGGTAGGATAAATATGGAAATAGATTTCAATATTTATTGATATAAATAATAATAAGTATTAAATAATTATAATTTTTTTACATAAATTAATATTTTAAAAAAAATCATGAAACATTATTATGAAAAATAAACTATGTTACAATCACAATGATGGTATGTTATATAAACGTATGAGTAACAATTCCATTATTCAACGTACATTAAGTGAAGAAGGTAAGTAATATTTTATCATTAAAATATAATAAAAATAAAAATATACCCTTTAATAATTTTAATATCCTCATATATCACCCATGTGTTGTGTTAGTGAATATAGATTCACATCTCTTCATAAAGGTCATAGTCCACATAAACATGAACAACATTATCATTTTTCTTAAAATGATTGAAAATTATATATTACATATTCCAAATGATACATATATAATTAATATCAAAGATATTTTTTTATGTCTCAAATATTAATTATCATTATCCATAATACCTTCTTTATATATCAATATTGAAAGAAAACACAGATCGTTTCATGAGCTGGTAGTCCACCGTACACATGAGCAACATTATCATATCCCATATGGAATTAACAGAAAAATGTGTTATATATATGAATGAATATATCATTTGTCGTAATTATGTAATAAATAATATAAATATAATTTGGATCCATCATTATACTAATAATTAGCCATTTTAATGGAAAATTTAGTAGCAATAGTTTGAAAGGTGGATGTATGATGTACACACAAATGACGATTTAGAATTCCATTTGATTAATGTAGAGATGGATTATTTAATTCAAATAATAGAAAAACATATAATTAAATTAGAATCCCGGATGAGAGGATAAAATTTTTGTATTTATTTTTCCAGGTATTTTCCAATCCAATATAGTTTGAATGTGTGAATAAGCAAGGAGTTTGGGTGTAATTTTATAAGTGAGTTCAGTCTCACACTTGTAATTTTTGAAATTTATGATGTGTACCCTCATTTTTCACATGACTTAATAGTCAAAAACTAATTTTTATTAATAATTAAACATTATAAATTATATATATATATATATAATCAGAAATATGTTTTGGACATGATTTTGTATCGTTTTAAACCATATCTTTTTAGTTTAACCCCTAATAAACACATTTTTACCAAAAATGTGGTAATTGATTTTTAATTTTATCTCTATTCATTTTGGGAAAAAAATAATTTGAACTTATTAGGTAATATAAATCATTATGAGTCCAAATATGAAAATAATATTTATAAATTCTATTCATATAATTGGTAAATTTTAAATTCAAACTTATACCACATTTTTTACAAGAAAGTAGGTTTTTAAAGAGAAAATTTTCAAAAGTTTCGAATGTTTTTGTACTGAAATTAAATGTGAAAATGATTAAAAAGAAATAAATTTTATTAATATATATATTTTTAACTACTTTTACATTTAACTAATAATAAATTTCAATTTTACATTGTAAATGATTTAAACAAAAAGGTAGTTCCCAATTAAAATTCGGTTCTTTTACTATTCATTCAAAAATTAAACATTTTAAAGATATCCCAAATATTCACCCCATGATAATTTTGACAAATATATTTAAAAAATAATTTTTTTTATCAAATAAATTTACAAAAATTTATAATTATCAATTTTCATTTATGTGTACAATGTGTGGCTAAACATAAATTAAAAAAATTTAGTTTTTTCTAAAAAAAATTTCATTGTATTTTAAATGGTTCTAATTTTCCATAATAAATAAATATATTTTTTTTTATTTAATACATCTAGGAATCATATAATTTTAATAATTTATTTATTAATAATCATACTCTCGAATTTGATGGCTAACTTATTGTGGTATTGTTTAAATGGTTATATTGTAAAAGAGTATGGTGTCTCTATCAAACCTGATGATGAGTGAATTGAAAGTAATCACAATGATTGAATTTCTTTAAGAATAAATATATAAAAATATATTGAGATGTTATATTCAATTATTATATAGTTTTTTTCCTACATTCTATCTAATATGATGTTTATATATTAAAATCCCGTGGTTTTACATACTACACCCTTAAATAAATTGCATCCTCTTAATTTAATATTTTTTAGGTAATCAAGGGTTTTTCATTTAAAAATACATATATTGAAATATAATTTCATGAGAAGGCTTAATAATACACCTATTGATAATATATAATGTTATTTTAATTTTAATATTGAATAATCAGATAAATATATTTCCATGTCGGAGAATATATGTGGGAAATATAAATGTGGGAATAGAAGGGGGTACTAGTGGACAAGGATTAATAAATAATGAAAAATATTATTTATCAGAAGATTGTGGGGGAAATAGAAAAGGTTAAAATAAAAAAAAACATATCTTTTATAATTTAAAAAGATGTTTTTTTACCTTTATATGAATGTAATAGAACTATATTTTTCAAGATCTTTTACCTAATGTTGAAGGCTTATTTAACTATTGTTGAATATAATGTAATATTTTTAATTTATATGTTTCTATTTCATTAGACAAAATTCAATCATTGGTTATTCTTTTATAAAAACTTATTTCGTCAATAACTCCATAAAATGAATGTCCAATTTTTTTCATTATTAATTAATAACTAAAAATTATATTTAATGGATAGTAAGATCCAAAATTTATTGATAATTCATTCATTTCATATTTAGTTATTATTTTTAATATTGAATTTTATTGGTTACCAAACATTCAAAATTTATAACATGTGGAAGTAATTAATTAATCTATAAGAAACCAAATAATCATAAAGATAAAAAATCATAAATAGTAAACCAATTGACCCTTCTAAAATATTATTATCCAAAACATTATTATGAATGTAACTAAATTTATAGAAAAAATATCATTAATCCCCCAAACATCTAGATGGTTCTCTTAATCTTCACATACCAAACATATGAATAGAATCCTCGAGTATTCTCTTAAAACAAGATAACAACATAAATTACATTAAGACCTTTTTCAAAACATTCATGAGTCTTTATTAAATAAAATAGAAATAAATTATTTGATATATTCATAAAATACAAAAAATGTTATTAACTCCATCAATTATTTAATAATCCTCTTTGTCCAAAATACATTAATAAATTCCATGGTAGTTTGTATTATAGAATTTTATTTATCTATATCAATAATCTCATTTATCGAAATTCATTTTATAAACAATAATAACATGTTTGAGGTTATCATTCCCACATTCATGTGTTTTCCAAGAAGATCGTCATGCCAATGAAACAATTTTCTTAGTCATCAGTATTGTTCAATATATGATCACAAATCCTTTAAAAATTGAAATTGAAATACAATAATTATGCATTTCAAAATCATTTTAACCATGATATCATTGATAATATACTCAATCGAAATAATTCTTTAATATAAACACAATTATATTAAACATTCCACTTAAAATTTGAAAATAGAATAAGTTTAATCGTAATGCATTTTCTACTTTTTTGGTATATTCCTTTGATTCTTGGGGTATTAATTTGAATAGTCCCCCCTCTCTTTATAGTTCAATTTTTTTATCATTGGAAACATTTCTATGACCTTTTCAATCTTGAGTGTGTTTAAATTATTTCCACACTTATATAAAAATGACAATCCCCTAATGAAAGTACCGCTGTGTTTCTTTAAAAAATTATCACATGTGGGAAAATCATTCATTCCCTTCAACCCTTCATCTATAATTCCCTATTCATCCTTTTCTTATATTGCATACCATATATGTTATAATAATAATATTATTATTCCTCTACTGTGTTATAAATTGGTAATATATATTCATATTATTAAAACATTTAGGAAACTAGGTACCTTTGATATGCTACTTTAGTCACACCAAAGATATTATCGTCATTAATCATTAAGTTTTGTTCATTAACTCAGTACTCAATAAATCTGTTATATTTCATTTCTAAATGATGGAATACATTAGAATATATCATATAATTTTGAATCAAATTTTATAATCCCAAAACTAGTGAGATAATTAACATAAATTGAAATATTTTTTCATTGCCAATCTTATAATCACAAACATAATTTCCTTAGGGATATAATTATTTTCAAATCCTTTATAATATTTATAAAATAGAAGGTTAATTATTATATGAATATCCCTTAGGTGTTTCCAGTAAGGTTTATATTAAGTCCCATTTTCATTCACCAATTGATGATCATGTAAATCCCAATGCTTTCTTTTCTAAATAAATGCACCAATGTAAATTTATTTTTAAACCACATCCACATGTAGTATCCACACATGGATATATTTTATATGAAAACACATAATAATATTCTCTACCAAAGATTTAGGATGTTCTTATATAATTATCTGAAACTTATATCATTGGTTCGTGTTAACTAATCAATGTTTTCTTAAATTATGTCCCCAAGGTTTCTATTAAACATCTTTGGATACATACAATTTCTCCCTAAACATGAGACCCAAGATCCATTGGTTACATAAATGTATTGGAATAAGAAATAAGTATCAAATCCTGTGGGGATCAAATACCTTAGTAGTATTGGTAAATAATATATGCACATGAAATTAACATTACATTTCAAAATAGAAAATACAAAAAAAAATCATTGATAATGTCAATATTTTCCTTAGTTTATAACATCATATCAATCAAAAACCATTCTTTATATAATGATGAATATAAGACATTAGAAAGAGCTAATATCCAATGTTTAGAAAGGGAAATTATATAATATAAGCTTCAAAAAAATAATTTTTAATCAATATTCAATGATGAATAACTGAAATACATTAAATTTAATAAATAACACCGGAATAATAATGTAATAAAAAATAATGATCCAATAATTCTATATAAAGGAAAAATATGCTAGAAATGTTAACTTTTGATATTCAAACTAATCAAACAATATCATCGATGATCAATAACATAAATTATAATAATATAACGTGTTATGTTAGACATATAAAAATATATTTTAGGGCTTATGATATGAAATATAATATCATGGATGTTTATTAAAATACATATACATTAATGGGCCAGTCTTTGATCAAAACTCTGTATACATTATCACATTAGACCTACCAATGAATCTATGGGATATAACAGGACATTAACATCACATACTAAGGCAAATTCATTCTTTATATGAAAGTAATATATCAAATTAAATATAAAGATTAATACATTCAATCTATTATACAAAATTAAAACATTCCCCCAATCAATAAAAATTATTGTAAACCATATTGACCAATACGGTGAATGGTAATAAAATTGAACATCCATAGTGAAACAGATTTTAAAACATTCAAACAATGAATACACATGATATTAAAACAACATATCCAAATTATATTGTAATTATATAAATGTGTTTATTTCATTGATGAATTTAAATTTTATATAATGTCATTAAATACATTTTAGAGGGAAATTAAATCATCATAATGAAAATATAATTTTAAAAAATAATGTTTAGAAAACAGTTTGAAAATAATTTTATCTAAAAATATCCTTTTAAAATTTTTAAAAAATATATAAAAGCATTAATTGGTCAAGATGGTGGAGATTTTAGTTCATCCCATACACATTCAGATAAATATTTGAATCGCAATTTTGGTGAATTCCATAATGGAATTTTTTTAGAAAATGAGATGATGATCTCATTGAATTTTTTTTTTGGCAAAGTAAAATGGTTTTAAATTTCCTTAATAAATCATTTAATTTTTATTTTAACATTTTATAAATCGTTTTTAAAAAACATTTGTTTTGATGAAAAATGATATCTGACTGAAGAGATACATAAAGCCATATTTTCATAAAAACATTTTCGTAGTCAATATAGTTAACTGGTGTGAAAAAATGGTAATATTATATTAAAACATTTATACATACAAATATTTGAATAAAATATATTTATTACATGTTATAAATATCTATCAATTCCACCATGGTATATGTTTACATAAACTATCCCAGATATGGATGAGATTTTGAAATAAACCATTATCACTCTTGTCATTTAATAATTGTAATACCCCTAAAACATAAAATGTAACATTAAATACCATGAATATATATAGATTCCTGATATTAAAATTTCAATGGGTATTATATACACCACACTATAGAATTAATAAGTGAATATTAAATATATCTAATGGATGTGAAAGTGAGACAGTAATGCCTTACCCGAAGTCAGAAATATCCTATATGATCATTATATTCGTGAATAATAAAATTATGTTAAATATTTAAATTATTAAGGCAATATTTAATTTTTTTATTAATTTTATTTAACTTGTTACAATTTTTAATATGATTAAATAATAATTTCATTTCGCATCAAATGTTTCGATGATATTTTTCCTATGTATCAATAATGAAAATTGTAGGTTGATTGTGGACTAAGAGGTTAATTTTTAAAAATTCACTAGAATAATAATAATGAATTAATTATCATATTTATCCATTAAATAATGAGTTAAATTCAATCATGATGTATGGTTATGGAAAAATTAACTACGTTACAATCATTGAGATGGTGGTTTCTACGTACGCTTGATAAATGTTTCCATTTATTCAATGATCATTTTTTGAAAGAAGTTTAGTAAAATATTACAATTAAATAATGATAATAATATCATATATAACATAAAATTTCTTTAAAAATACTAATATATTATACACATGTTGTGGTGATGAAAAAAAAGTTACATCACTTTGTGAAGGTTGTAGTTCACAAATACATGAACTAGGTAATCATTCTTCTGTGTATGAAATAAAATTTTATATTATGTTCTAATAATTATAAATAATTCAAGAAAAAAAAAATTTATTTAATTTATATAAAATATATTTATTAAAATTATTCTTATTACCATTCATGTAAATTTATATTGAAAGAAGTATCACATTGCTTCGTGAGGTGTCAGTTTTCCATTCACACGAGCGATATTATCGTATCCCCAACATAATGGAATGTAAAAAAAATTATGTATGATATTATAAATACATAGGTATCATTATTTTATGAATATAATATATATATTTCTATCCACAATCATACCAAATTGTGGGAGTTAGTAATAAAAAACCGAATTGCATTGGTCTATACCACGATAGTTCAGCATACAATAGAATGATAATTTCATAACCCATTTGATGATTGTGGAGATGTTTGTAGGTAAATAAAAGTTTATATATGTTATTTATTATTTTATATCATCTTTTTTAATAAAAATTAAAGGTGTAGTTTTATGAAATAAAATTGAAATGATCGTTGAAGAAGGATAACTCTTCTTCAGGTATCCTTCTTTGGGATAAAAAAATGTCTTTCAATATTGGATATATTTCCTCAAAAAGAAATCTAGGATGATATTTTTGACATTAGAATGTTATTTATTAGTTATTGGATGAACCAAAATAATATCATGGTGTGAATAATAGAGTATAGTCGGTGGCCTTTTATAAATGTGGTAAGTGGCACCCTTATAAGTTTTGAAAATAAAAATATTTACTCGTCTCTTCACCTAAAAAAGGTGCGTAAATAAAATATTATTCAGTATTAAACATTTTTATGTCAAAATATGTCCATAAAATATATGTTGGAAAATTTGTTGGTTATTTTAACCAATATTGTTTTCATTTGACCCTAAAACCCATTTTTTTCATATCCTCTATAATTATTATTTTTTGATGGACTAATCATTTTGGTAAAAAATAAATAATACCATTTCATATAATATAAATTATTATGATTAAAAATATGGATTCCATTTTCATATATTCTATTTATATATGTTGAAAATTTTAATTTAAAATTAATTCTGTAAATGTGATGAGAAATCGAGTTTTCAAAGAGTAAAGCTTCAACTATTTACAAATTTTTATATCAATATTAAATATGAAAATTAGTCCAACTAACTAAATTTTAAAATAATTACTAAATTAATATAGTTTTACATTTAAAAAAATATTAACAAATTATCTTTAAAAAAATGTTGTTTTCTATTAAAATTCATCATTTTTCAGTATTCATCAAAAACAAAAACATTTCAAAAAAATCACCAAAAATCACCATAATATTATTTTGACATGTACACATAAAATGTACAATTTATTATGAAAAATAAATTATGTAAAATTGATAATAATTCATTATAAAATATTTGTGCAATCCATGACAAAATATCCTTTTAAGAAAATAATTTAATTTTTTTTTAAAAAAATGGTTCTAAATTTAGCACAAATAAATTGGTATACTAATTTAATTTATACATTTTAAATCCATATGATTTTCATAATTTAGATTTTACTATATATAGCCACCAATTTAACAGATTTTTTTTTTAAATATAAGGTTTAATAAATAAAAGTATAATATGTTATCTTGTTTTGTTCAAGCACAACATTATGTGCATTAAGAGATATTGAAAATATTGAATTTGATTAAAAATAAAATATATCATAAATTTATGTGATGAAATAATCTATTCTAATATTGGTTTTGTATTTCAAACACCGTATCAAATATTATGTTTATATTTTGGAATCATGATTTGTTAATCCTAGAGAGAAGACCTATGTGAAAGGTGTACCGTGAAAATGAAATGATCAACCCAATCCACTCATCCCATGAATACCGTTCATAGATGGAGAAAAATATATATGGTAGGATTGTGTGAATTTAACATGAGCATGATAATTGATTTGGATTGGGATTAAACAAAAGAGGCTGCTCTTGAGGAATCTACCCCCATACCACAGATGAACGAGGTATGAGACATATAAGGATGTGGGATAATTCATCTAGTAAAAAATAATAGGTGATTACTCCAGGATGGATGCACATAATGAAATCCTTCCCTCTATTCCTTATAGTTACGTAAACCTAGATTTTGGGTTATGCATCTTCTGATTGGGAAATAAATGATGAAAATTCATCAAGGATCAGTTTGTTTTTTTAGAAAAAACATATGATGTAAATTAAATAACTTTTGAAAAAAATATTTCCATCATTTCTCCAATATTTGTGCCCTCATGAAAAAGGAGATTAATGATTTTTGAAATCCAGAGGACCTGATTAATTTAGTATGAAAAGTAGAGAAGAACCATTTCTATAGGAATTTATGATCTATGGTGGAAATGATATTATTCCCTATACCTAGATCTTGTAAATATAAGGGTCATGTGGGAAGCCATATTTTTTTGTATTTGGGGTTTTGAACCTGGTAAAGTAATCCCACGTGGGACTTTGAAAATTCTTAATGGGTGAGTCACTCATCATTTTATAATACCAATAGATGGAATAGGTTTTCTCACATGAGAACAAGAGCCAACATAAGAAATCCATAACATGGAAATAATATAGGACCGCTCTGGAATGGGGGGAGATCAAAAAACCACAATGTGATGTCCTAAGGTGAACACAAGATGAATCTATCTATCAGTCATCAAATGACACTCTAATCATTTGGACTATATCACATAGACCTATTATTAGGGGAAGGGATCATATAGTCATCTAATGTAGAAAAATTAACTAATTTGGATTATTAATTTTGTTTGGATCTCAATAAACCTCTTTGAAAGTTCTCTTTCATATCTTAAAAGTTATATTTCATCTCTCGATCTATTTCACTTTCATAGTCATTATTATTATGTTTCATTATTTTTTGAATTGGGCTTCAATATTATTAAGAAATTATCTTTTATGATTAATGTGAACTTGATAAAACACATGTTGGTAGGCTAGAGTCCCATATATGTGATGCATAATGGGGATGACCCATACATCCAGAAAAGAATGATAGACCAATGAATAACCCTTAATTGAGAATAAAAACAAAATTAAAATTACAAATTAAAGTAATGGTTTCTCCATAAGATTTCAGAATATGGCACACACCTGATGATTCCACATATGAAATAAAAAATGGATTATTCTAGGAACACCACCACCACCAAATATTTTTATGAATTTATTAAAATAATGAAATGGATGAAAACCATACCAAAGAAATTATGGAGGTCAGAAAAAATGAAGTCCACGAGCATCGACCCTAACAAAGTGCATTCCTCCGGGGGGAAAAGATCCAGGATGAGAAAAAATAAGAAACTCGTCATGTTGAGAAGCAATAGAATTGAGGAAGTCCACCACCGCATTCCCCTCTTTCCAGGTATGAAGAATATAAGTATGATCATCTAGTATATTCATGAAACATCTAATAAAGTAGATAATGGACTATGGGATTAGACCCTTAACTAAAAGATCATTGAGGAGGTTCATCAAATCAGTCTCAATCTCCAAGAGGCATAAGCTCCATTATTTGCAAAAAATGAGGCCATAAAGCATGTAGAGAGCCACCGCTTGGAGAGAATCACCCTGGCCCAAAAAGACTGAAAAGGCAGCAAACACAGATCTGGAATTGTCTCTAATAACTCCACCCCCTCACATCATGCCCATGCAGCACAAACCATCAGTATTCAATTTAAGCCTCGAGACATGAGCTTTCCATCGAACCCAAGTACCCCTGTCAGGTGAGTCCAAATTGAACATGGAGTGCTGGGGAAGAAGTGAAGAAATAGACGGGATATACTCAAGACTTTTTTCTAACCTGAAAAAATCAATAATGAGGTTTCAAACATTAAATATGACACCCAAATTAGAAGACACCATTTTAGAGTGATGCATGTCATTGTAAGAAGTCCAAAGCAACCAACATTGTAACAGCCCGAGATTTTATGAAAAATAATTTTTTTATTTCACTAATGTCTTGTGTTGTACGCTACACCAAAAGGAGCTTGCACAACACGCATCCTTGACTTGCCTTTCATTACATGCAATCGCGACCTTCCTCGATAGCGTGTGTAGTACGCAATACCGAGTTTCACTAAACAACGATATTCTATTAAAATATTATTATAACTAGCCGTTATGAATAGTAATTACCACATTTTAAAATTTTAGAAATTTTAGCTCTCAAAATGGACTTCATTTTTGGATTTCGGATTATCGAATTTAGCCTAAGGTGAAATTTTGGTACTTTTCGGATAACTTTCATATTCTGATGAATAGTGAAAATTACTAAATTATAATTAAAAACAACTTTTTTAATCAAAATAATTAATAGTGATAAATTATTAATTTGAGTTGTTTTAATGTATATTTAGAATATATTTTTACAATTTAATACAATGTTGGTCATTGAATGTAATTTCAAATTTAACCCAGACATAAACAAGTGTCAATCTTTTGATAGATATTGTTTTTTAAAAACACGCTATTTGTTTTAACAACGGGATTTAATTATAAAATTAATTAATGCAACTTCTATGTTATGAATTTGGTAAAATAGACTTCATTTTTGAATTCGGAATATGAAATATAGCTTAGGATGAAATTTTGGCATTGTTATGAAAAACATCAATTTTTGATGAATAGTGAAACTACTAAGTGGTAGGTTAAAAACTGAATTTTGCATAAAACTGAATTTTACCACTTCTGTGAATGGAATTTCAAAATTCCGAGAGACACGGTTGATGTCAGTAAGTAAAATGTGGTTCAATGAGATGAAAATAATTTTTGGTGAATAGTAACTTTTTACTTTTTTTACCACGGTTAATAGTAAATAGGGTAACTAAGGGTAAATATGATATTACTAATACCCTAACACATGTCCTAATTCTATTGGATAAGTTTAATTCGACCAAAAACAACCTTATTAATATAATATGACCATTTAGGTCCACTTGGATTAGATTATGACATTTAATATTATTTTATTTATTGAATAGTTAAAATAGTTAAAATCAAAGTTTAATAACTAAAACATTTTTAATATGGGGATATACATAAGATAAAATCGACTATAAATATTCATTAGAAAGCTAAAAGGATTTCCTACATAAGGATATTTTATTTATAATTTTTATACTTTAAATAAATTAATTTATTTATGACACAACGATGATGCAGTAATTACCATTTTAAGGAAATATTAACATAATTGATGTTATAAATGCTCAAATGAATGTAATTTGAGACTTTTTATGAATTCCACTAATTTTATAGGTTACTATGATATATTAGTGTTGATTTAATCAACTTGGTTCGAACATATTATTCTGTTATGACTTTCACAAAAAATCATATATCACATAGTGTCAAAATTGACACAAAATAGTTTTTAAACCAAATATTATATTATTAATTGTTATTTTATTCCTAAAAATCAATTATTCGGACCAATGACTTAGATAAGGATATATATATTAATAATAAACAATTTGGGGTTCGTTTGGCATGTTATTGTAAGTGTATTAACCATATAGTGAAAGAAAAAAAAAGACACGGTAAAAGTTAAATTATTTAACTTAGAGTTAAATCTAATTGATAAGGTTAAAATAATACCCTAAACTTGTCTAAATCCTATTGGTTGATAGTATTTCGACCCATCCCCACTTTAGCTTCGAAATAAGACCCTTTGGAACCATTATAAACCTATTTTGACATTAATATAAAATAATATTTTGAGGTATTCCTAAGGTGCCCCTCTCCTCCCTTATAAAAGGACACCTCCTCCCCCTCCTCCTCACACCAATTTGAGCACTCAAGCTCGGCCAAACCCTGACAAAATCTCTTCTCCACTTCCCTAGAATAATACTAGAGGTTCTGGTCTTCCTCAAAGACCAATTTTAGTGCCCTAAGAGGAGGTCTCAAAGAGGCGCTTCAAAGAAGAGGTAATTACCGTTACCAATTCTTTCATCTTTATTTCTTCTTCCACTTCTTCTTCTTAGGTTGTTTAATTATGAAGTAATAACATCAGTATCACTCATATACTGATATGTTATTATAAGTATTAAACAACCCTATTTCACCATCTATCCATCCTACGGAAAAAGAAATCACCGCGCGTGCGTACTTACGGAATACCGTCTCCACGCCGTGGTGTAATCTATTTTCCACCACCACCTTACGTGGATGGGTATAATGGTGTAAAGAATAACTATACATATTTTTTACAACATTATATTGATTCTTATATATTGTATACTCCACTCCAATTCAATTCAATATTTATGGAAATGATATCATCGCTCGTGCGTACGTACGGACTACCGTCTCCACGACGCGATGAGATTCATTCTCCATGTTAACCATTTAAGAATGATTATAAAGTATATATAAGAAATAATAATGAAATATATGACATTATAAAGCTACAGGATTTATGTATATATATATGTATGTCATCTACTTACTTCCATTCAAGAGAATAAGGAAAGGAAAACAGCGTTCATGCGTACGTACGGACTACCGTCTCCATGAACGGTGTTTTTCATTTCATTTATCTATCTATTATATATATATATATACTGAATAAATATGATATATAAATCACATTTTATATTCTGGAAGTAATTAAATCATGATATAAGTAATAATAATGTCAAGAACAACAAGTCAAAACACCTAAGATAAATGAAACGATTTTACCCAAAATGCTTCTTTAACATGGAATTTACAAAACAACGGGTAATATAATGTCATAAGTGAACCATATATGATATCATAACAATGAATATGATTCTGTAATAAGTCAATGACATTATTTAAATCATTATACAGGAGGTTCGGACACATACGAAGCAAATCGAACCTAAGGTATGAGAAATATCACAATCTCATTTTTATCCGAGATTGTTTATTCGTAAGTATTTACTGGGCTGTATTTTATCATCCACATCCTTGTTTCATCAATATGTAATATTATTTCCATCCACCTACAATTGTTTAAATCCATTTTTACCCTTCGGTGAGTTTTTAGTAATATGTATGAAAGGAGTCTTTTGTCGTCTTTCGTACGAGGTACTTTTTGACTTTTCCGACAAAAGTACGAAGAATGTTTTTTTATACGGCATGAATGGATTTTTAAAACATTATTTCCAAGAAAATTCATTTACAAGTTTTCAAGTTTTATTTTTAATCATCTTCTTTTATTTTAAAGTCGTATGACATGTTATGAAAGGAAAAATGTTTTTGAAGTAGAAAGGATATTTTCCTCAAGAATGGAGTTCATGTATTTTATCAAAATTATTTTCCATCTAAGATAATAAAAGGATTCTGTTTTTATCCCTATTATTACATTGGTTTGATTATGTTGTGATGGAAATATTTTTATGAATTCCTTTATCTTATATGAATTGTTTTATGATGTCATGTTGTTTAAGAATCCCATTTTTATTATATGGGTTTACACTATGATGTATGGTTTATGATTATGTGGCACACATAAGAAAGGATTCATTATAAGATGGGTGGGACCTATATCTCCCTCCAATGCATTGGGTAAAGATTTTATATCTCATGAGATAGATAGGGATGGAACGGTAGGTTATACCGGTTCAATGAAACAGGACTGAAATGAGGGTTACTCGATTCAGAAAGGGACTTTTTCCACTAAGATAGTCTTGGCAATGAGTCTTGACAAACAAGAAATTATTCTCTATGATAATGTGTGAATGCCACAAAGTTTCATGTTTTAAGTTATGATTATTGTGATTACATTTCACTGCCATGATTTACCCCATGTTATGAAATTATGATCTCTTTTGCAGGTTAAGATATCCAAAAGTTATGTGCTTATGTATATGATTTGTTTGATATTTCTTTTGTTTACCCTTACTGAGCATTTGAGATCACCCTTTTATGTTTTCTTTTCCCCAGGATATGAAGAATGGTTTTAGTTAAAAAAAAGGAAGATCTTTATGGGAGATTTTGAAGATCTTTCACCACGATTAAAAGATTATATTCCGAGTTTCCAAAGACACTAAACGTTTACGATCCTTGTGTGTGTGTTTTTTGTTATGTACTAAGTATTCCGCAAATGTAATGTAATGTCCATGTACGTCAAGCTTAGGGTCTCTCCAAACATCCTAAAATGAAGATAGATGCCCTTTCCCGTCATTCCGCACAAGGTCTTTCCAGTGTCGAAAACCACTACTGAAGGAAGGAATCAGTTGAGTAAATCTAGTCAGACCAGCCTGTAAAATGGCTGAAGGAACTCCAGATCATTTTAACCCAATCACTATTGAAAAAAAGTGGACAAAAGATTATGATTATGTATCTTTACAGCAGAAGCACTCTGAGGCCAAACAATCACCCAGTCTCTGTATATTTTCATCCGAGGGCGGTGCACCATGTCGGAAATTCCAGACAAGAAAAAGGAATTTGGAAGGCAGCCTTTTGCACCATAGAAGATCACCCCAGCGGTCTGGTTCGGAAGCAGTAGATTTAATTCTATGAAAAACATTGATAGAGAATGTACATGACGTCGATCCTATGAAAACAGGCTTATCATTGTCATTAAAAAGCATGATATTCTTATAGACATTATTTTGAGAATCATCAAGAGTGGTCTGAGTAAGGAGTGGTCTGAATTCTAGGAACACACTGTTGAATACTTTTAAATTATTAAAATAGATTTGATCCACATGAGAAGGAATATCTCACACCGTCTTTAAATGATTCCATTATAATAATACTTTTTTATATTAATTATTATTAATATTAAGACTCAAAATCAATGATAACAATTGAAATTTTAAAGGCACCATTATTCCAAAAACCTGAACTTATTGGAATTAATTTTAATATAAAAAGTGATTCATCATTAACATATACCAGTTGTTTTGTATCATGAGTATAGGGAAAGGAACCATTGTTATATTCTATACTAATGGTTCAAAAATAGATTATATTGTCTGGTGTGGTCATTGAAATAAATTTTTTTTTACATAAATAGTGGGTATATCCCGTATCAATTTCCCAGTACAAATGGTTACACATAACAATTCATATAAATATGAAACAATAGATAGAATAAAATTTATTACATCTTTCCACCATGAGGAAATCAAGTATTCTAATTTTTCACATTTTCCAAACACCTTAGAAATACAAATACACATTTTAAATATGTATTTCAAATTTTATATTTGATTTTTTGATAACTAAAAATCATTCATAACATATATTTTCAATCACATTCAGTCATCAAACATCATGTGCCACAAAAATATGTAAAAATTCCAGGGATCTATTCATCTATCACTAAAACCAGTACCACCACTATCAATATCAAAAATGTATTCATCATCATCATCATTACCATCACCTTTATAATCACCAACATGATCACCAGAAGCATTTTCTTCACCATTATCATCACCATTAGCATCACCAAAACCATCACTATCCCTGATAAATTCAATTACCTAACTACCACTATGATTTTCATAACCAAATACTGAATAATCATATAGAGAATGAGTCATTGAAATAAATATTTAAAAATCATAGTTTTATCTTATCAAAGTGATGAATATTTTTCATTAATTTCATTAATTTATCTTTATACTTTTGTCTTCTTTAATATCCTTTCTTAGTATTTTTTCCAATGATTTCTATGAAGGACTTGTTTCCAACTAGATGATACCAAAAATGATAGAGGACCCTAATTTGAGATAATAAAAATTGGGAACAACATTGTTCCACAGTTTATAAAACTCTCTCCCAAAGTGATCATATCCTAATAACCTGTCTAAATGATCACTTGAAATAAATTTATCAGCTTATTTCTCATAATAGGCATGAAAAAAATATTGATTCTAGTAGAAATGAAATATTTAGTCTAAAAAATATATGAAATTTTAAAATTATGGATGTAAAACAGTCAATATTTTTTTCTCCCTAATCATTTAATGATTTTTCACTTTTTATCATCTTATTAAAAAAATAGTTTTACTCTGGGAACAAAACCTTATGTTTTTAATACTAACCTCTATACTATAATATAATGATACAAATATTTATTCACTAAATTTATATTTTTTTACACAAATTAAATCATTATAATAATAATTTTACTAAAAAAAAGCAATTGAACGAAATTTAAAATAAATATATTGAATTATCCACCTATAAGTGAACCTATAATAAATGAAACTGATATTAACAAATTTGGATTGTTTTATAGAATCTATATTCAATGTATTTTTTATGGTATTGGTTTGAGGAAAATAGATATTGGTTTTACTTTGTTTGTATGAGTTGAATTTGGGAATCAATAAATTATGTATGTTTTGGAATTTTATATGTATTTAATTTTTTTATGGTTAAAAAATATTAATTCTTGTTGAGTAATGGTCAATATGGTAATGTTTAATTATATAAATGTATTTTCAGTATAAATTTAACTAGTTTATTATATTTTGTATTACTAAATTTGTTTTTTTTTTCATTTTGGATTCATTAAATTAATGTTTTACATATTGTATTTTAATTCAATTTAATAAATTATATTGATTTTTTTGTCAATGTTGATAATATCTTGTTTATTTTAGGTTAGATTGTGTATTTTTTGGTTCGTTAAAAAAATTATGTGTTGATGGTTTGATTATGTTAGGATAAATTTATACACATTTGGTTAAATTTTGTTTTACTATGATTAATAAATATTTTGAATGTGAGGATGTTAGTGATTATTTACATTTAGTATCATCATATTCCAACTTATTTTGTTGTATTTTTTATTCTATGATTATATATTTTTATTTTAATTGAATCCCATTATATTTTGAAATTATATTTGGAATTTAAACAATATAAATGTTAATACATACTATAATTTACTTAGATCACATTTCATAAATGGTAAATAATTAAAAGAAGGTAACATGGTGTTTATATGGAATATGAGATTAATTGGTGTTGATTCATTATTAATACATGATTTAAAACTGGTATTTTTGGAGTATTTTGGATTTAATTGTGTATTGTCCATTTCTCTACGTGTTAGGTTTAATTTCAATGAAAATGATTATCTTGGTGGTCTGTTTCTATTTATCGTGATCCTATGGAAAAATTAGATTAATTTAGGAGTCAACGATGTAATGAGAATTTAAGTGGAAGAATCAGACCATTTCTACTGTTTTTAAAAATAAAAAAGAATACATTTCTTGAAACATAGATATTGGGAATGTTATTGGAGTTAGTTTATTTCTTATATCATTTATAAAACAACTATATATTACTTTAATGTTTATTAAAAGTAGTTTTAAAATTATTTTAAAAGTATTTTAAATTAATATATCAACATTTTTTTAAAAAGTATTTTTACCGAGTTTTAAAAAACATTTTAGAATCTATTTTATGAACTAGAATAAATTTGTTTATAAGTATTTTAAAATACCTTTTATAATTATATTGAAGAAGTTTTATAACTATTTAAAAGAAGTTTAAAATATGATTTTAAATTGAATGTATATTGTTTAAAAAAAAATTAAGATAATTATTTGAACCACATTAAATGAAAATATCTAATCAGATATTGAATGATTTTGAGAAATTTCATAAGAATAGTTAAAAATCACCTTACAAGATGGTTACAAATTGTTCTAAATATATAAATAGTTTAGTTTAATTAATATATATTTCTTTTGTGTCATTTTGAAAAACATTTAGTAATAGTATTTATATTTAGAACACTCCATTTGGAACACCCATCAAATTTATTAACCTATGATACTTTTTCATTTGAATTGGTACGTAATCAAATAAAATTGGCCAAGAAAAATACATATTTCCACTCAGGTATCTACAACAATTTTTACCCAATGTGTATAGAAACATCCATTAATACATTTTATATTTATTTTTATTGATTTCAAAAAATTAAAAATTATTATAAATTACAATGTATTAAGGGAAATCGTTTTCAATTTTAATAAAAAAACAAAAAATTTGAATAATAAATTAAATTCATCACACTTCCAATGAGAAATAATTTCCTAATACATTGTAACTTGACACTCATTCAGGATTGGTATACCCTCTAACTGTATTCAAAGACTTGAAACATAGTCATTAATTTATTTTTGTTTATATACACTATATAGATCACTTAATTACATTATTTTGGGATCTCTCACTACTTCACAATTAGAGAAATTAGAATGATTCTACTACTAATTCCATAATTAATTTAAAAAATAATAATAAAATAACTTTAAATATAATAAATTTTCTGAACCATTTAAGGCTTAATCATGATTAAATATTAAATTTTCTATGTGTATTAAGAAACAAGATTCACATGAATGTTGTAATAGTTTTTTTCAAGCATCACCTTAAAAAATTATTTTTCTCATTGTTTTTCAATTAATTTGATTATACTCATTGTACTCAACCATCGACAATGTATGGAGGTTCTAAACATCACACCTGATATTGCACCCATGTTTCCCTGTAGTGATAGATGTAGCTATTAAAGAATAAAATGAAAATATTAAGTTAATGTATATAAAAATTTTAATTAAATTATGGTTATAGAATTTACTACTATTTTATAGATATACCTTAGATTATTTGATCAGTGAGTTTTGATGGATACATGTTCTATAATGTAACAATTACCTATGTATTACCAACGTGGTATAATGAGTACTAGTCATGATAAGTACACATGTGATATTTAGAATGTAATGAAATATAATATAAATGATTATGAAAATGAAACCCCTAATATATTTAATTGGATAGAAAGAAGATAATAAGAAATATCTATAGAAAAATATAATATATATGGGATGTGGGATCCATCATTAGTTAATAAAATATATACGATGTTGATAAAATGTAAATTTTCATGACAGTATAGGTGGTTTAAAAATTCATGGTGCCTCTAATATAAATTTAGGATAAGAAATTATTCACCATGAAATATCATATGAAGGGTATGAGTGTAATTTGGTATAAATATCTTTTTGAGTAGTTCATAGGTAACCACCTCCAATTGATCGGTTTGGAACTGTAGTTACTTGTTTGGTCAGAGAATTGTTGTCTCATTGATGATGGTTCCTGATCAAAATATGAAAATGAATAATGGAATTGAATTATATGTTATTTATACAAAAACACACACACAATCACACATATATATATTATTAATATTTTACTAATAATAAGAATAATAAGAGTAATTACTAACTCTCCCTTATTGTGGTTATTATAAAAAATTCTATTTGATTATTTTGATTCACTTTTTCACATCCTACATTAGAAAAGATTTTTTTAAAATTATAAATTCATAAATATTATATTTTTTTGGGTAAAAAATATTTGACAACACCTAATTATGGGATATAAATATTCAATCCACATAAGGGATATGTAGTGAAATAACATAATCATATCATATTGAGTTGCAATAACATTAAAACATAAAATATGTTTCATAAATATCAAACATAGAAATTATCATGTTAAATGTTGGAATGATATTTTTTTATTCTTCTGTTTTAATTTCGATTCAATGTATTTTAGGTTAGTTCATTTGGTAAATTTTTGAACATCGACTTCGTCATTTTTTTTTGTGTTATGTCATGTGGGTTTTTTATTTTAGTAAGGTTATTTGATTAATATTTTTATTATGTTATTTATTCAATTCATCAGCTTCTTGTTTGGTAATTATGTTAGGTAATATGTTTCATTTGGGTTGGTTATTTGGTTCATTTTTAGGTTAGATCATTTCATTTATTGTGTTCATTTCAATAATTCTGGATAAAGTCAGTTTCATCTGATTGATTTTTATTTCTTGTTTATAATTAGTTTAATATGTTTATGTTCAATTTATTATTATTTTCTTAAATTAGTTAAATTATTATTTTTTGTTTTATGGGTTCTAATAAAGCTATATTTAAAATTACAAAATTAATCTCGAAGATGATTACGACTATATTAAATTTGAAATTCTAAAAATGTCAAGTTGTTTACAAAATTAAAAAAAATAAAATAATCATTAATAGTTCAAACCATAATGACCCAGGTCAGACTAATTTAAATAATTGTGAACCCATAAGTTAGATTCTATTTTTACCTACACAATAGAAGGTTCACAATCAACTCAAAAACATATACTATTATAAAAAGCAGAAGTAATATATTTAAAGAGGGAAATGGGGAAAATGATGATTTCAATTTCATACCCACCGTAATTATTAATAATTCTTGGTATTACATCCATAATTAAACAGAATTCATGTCTCATATAAACATTATCGTAAAAAAATTATCGCATCAATGATTCAGAAATATATTGCTCATCAATAGAAGTGATGAATGGCATATCAAGAACCCTAAATCAAAAAAACTTATTAAATGATTCTTGTATCGTTATTGGAATAACCCAATATCATTATGTCCTAAAAACTCACACATGGGTATAATAATCCAATATTAGATTTTTCTCAACAACATCATTAGATGATATATTTTCATATCAAGGCTTAATGTTGGATATACTATCATAATATTCTATAATTATGTTACTATAATAAGATTATATATTATTCAAATGATAATTGTTCGTTCAGTGATCAAAAATTTGTACATATGAAATGATATTCTTTTACATTCACAAACTGTAGAATTTGAACTCTTAGCCAAAGCTCTAATTTCATGAGAGATACATTTAGTAGGCAAACTATGTAACATATTAGATTTATCCAAAGGTAAAGGCCATTAATTTTTTTATTCACATAATCTTCCCTAATAATGATGACTAAGGTTTGAAGGAGGCCCCAAGTTCTTCCTAATCTCATTTAAATATTGAATCACATGAATGGTTAGAGGTGGACGGGAGAATATGTTTAGAGAAAACTATGCCAACTAGCGAGAACGATTTTCATAAACCTTTTATTAGATGAATGTGTAAACATGGGGCCACACATTTAGTTTATAACAGTGTGGGCCATGGATAATAGAACTGTGTCCCAAGGTGTGCAGTAGTGTGACCTCTATAATTTTTTTGGATATAGTTTTTTAATATTGTTTCTGCATGATTATTCATATTGAGCACCTAACCATTCAAGGTTCCCCTTTACAATTGTAAATGGTGAAGAAGTGGCACATGGTTTTCCCAAACGGATTTTTCCAATTGTACATAGTGTTTTTAGGGTAAAATTACCCCTCTAATATTAATAAATATTTTTATACATTCTTTTATTTCCCACTTCCTTTTATAGTAAGATTATCATCTTCTCATGATATTTCAATATTTTTTCCTCACATCCTTAGGGTATTGACCTATATCCTTCCTCAAGTGTATATTTCCTTAAACTCTTGAAGCACTGGAAGGCCATGTATAACTTCTTCATTCTTCACACTACTATTTCTAGTTTCTTTTTCATATGTGCATGATTTTTGGGCAACATAATTATCCCCTATTTTCATGGAATTTGATATATCATTTCTCTTCATCGATATGAGATTGAATCAAGGCCTGATAACATAATTTTTTAACACTTCTACATCATGGTAGAGTTTCTATGATATTTCTCATCATTTTGACATGTTTTCTATGTCACTCTATTATAACTCCCACCAGAATCTTTTGAAGTGGATTCGTTCTTGTCCATAAATTATGTACAGATAATTTCATTTCCTTGTGTGAGCCTACATTATAGAGAAACCCATTCGACATTCATTCTTCTAATTGTTGGTTGCCCCTTTATGTGTACCCTTCTTGGATGACCTATTTCCTATGCCTTAAATGTTTATTTATGTCATTTGAATTTCATTTTCATTAAATACCTTATATTATAAATTTAATTGAGATAAATGGTTAGCCATGAAATTGTCCCTCAATCATAATTCTTCATAAGTTATATTTAAATTCAAGTTGATTATTTATATTGAATTCTATATTTTTTACATTTAAATTCCAAATTTTATTTTGAATGAATTCTTGATTTTATTTTATATTCATTGCTTACATTATGTTGTTCCACATTCCATGTTTCCTTGCCTCATTTATGTCTTATTTCAGAATATATTTTAATTGTTTGAATGGAATTCCATACTTGGTCATGCGTGACAGATTAATATTTTTATATTTCATTGATGAAATGTGATTGGATGCATGTTAATTACATGATCCTATTCTTTTATTCCATTGCACATGCACAAGGTATATTTTTTTATTGATAGTATCTGATATCGTAGTGTTTAATAACGTTATTGATGTCATATCCCCTTTCATATAGATTTCATTGTGATGTACAAATATATTGTTATCTTTTATCATGAAGTGATTATTTAATGGAATACAGTTATACAAATTCATTACTTTGAGATATTTTCCTTAATGATATGGGTCACTTGTAATGTATCAAGAGATTACAAGTGTCCATAATTAAGGATTACTAGGATAGACTCATCGGCCTTGGTTGGATTTACATGGTACACTATGAGAGATAATTTGTCTTTCATTTATACACTATCTAAGAGGTTTTATATATACTCCTGAGTGATTTCTATTCCCTAGATGAGAAACTGAAGATATACCTTTTTGTTAAGATAGATATTGCATGGCTTGGGTGATACTCAGTCCCTTATGTGAGATTCATGGTATTGGCTTAGAGTCACCATACCTTGAGTGATAAAATAGAAGTTGTATGTGTTGCCTTTGACGAACAAAGTGATATTGGTTATATCGGAAACACCTTTAGAGAACCCTTGTATTTTATTTGTTCTCCTTGGACGGGATAGGTGGTCCATACAAAGATTTTATGTATTGTTTGATTCCTTATGTTTGTTTAATGCATTACATTTATATTTTGAGCTTTTGTATAAGATGATGTGAGATTTTTACTACCATGCTAATGCACTAGATTGGGGTCATTAAATATAAGATTCTTTTTTGAATTCAGATCTTGCATATATATTGTAACTTATACATGTACTTAATTTCATATATCCAACTTAGGGAAAAGTAGGTGGTCTCAGGTGGGTAATAACATTGGAATCTAGACCATGATGTTATCTAATTTAACTGCTTACTACTCATCATATGTTATTGTGGAACACATTTATTTATTTTTTCATGAATATGATCGATCTAGACACTATCAGTGACAACCTTATAAAATTATATCTCATACCATGATCAGGTTCTGTTTGGTGCCAATGCAAATTTCATGATAGAATGTATATATAATGGGAAGTGTGCTACTTCTGATACATTCATTATTTGATTAATAGGAAGGATCATGGGGGAAAATGACTAAGATAATACTCAAGACACTACATAGATGTATTTGGCCTTTTTTGGTGTATAGCATGAAGTAAATTCTTTTTATCCAATATTCCCAAGTAATCCCATTTCTAAATAGAATCAGGGAATGGAACTCATCTTTTGAACATGTTTAATTATTTATCTTTAAGAACATGGATATTTATTATATGTGGGTTGTTCCTTTATTTTTTTTGTATTATGATTGTTGCACTTTTATTATTTATTATTTATCATTTACCGATATGAATTCATAGATCAATGAGAAAATAGTATCCCCATAGACACACCCTAGTCCCTCGCATCTAGTTGGAAGCCTCTGGAATTTGGTGAGGCATGATTGAGGTCTTATAGCCCCCCCCGTCTTGAGGCACAATTCAATTGAATATGGGGAGGGATGCTACAAAGTGGTATCATAGCCTCCTTTATTCTTTTTTCATACATTTTGAAATTATAATAGAGACCTGGAAAATTATTTTTGGAAATTGACACTATTCTTGGATATAGCTAACCCATGTATAGGGGGAACACAAATTACCTTGGATTGGAAATTATAGGTATTGATTATTAAATTAATGTTTCATATAAGTTCACCATTGTGGAAGAAACTTGTTTTCTATCTTTATTATATTTTTATGATTAATGAAATGATTCCAAATATTTCATCTAGTTTAAATGAGGGTATTTTATTTAATGATTCATTCATGTTAAAATATGAACTAATAATCTTGAATTATTCCATTCCATAATTACTATTCAGAATGCATCTTATGTTTTCCTCAGACTGATCTTTGTATCATAGTTGTTGAGCACTATAGTTCCTTTTTAAAAAATTATAGATGTTTTCCAATGAAACTCAGAGGGATAAGTTATGGTTTGGATTAATTATATTCCAATTTCAACTCAAAATGTTTTCATTACCTTATGATTTAGAATGGTTTTTGAATGGCGTAATAGTATTTTATTTTTATTCATTTTCATTAATTCCCCATTTAAAGGGTTAAAGGTGAACACTTACATGGACCATCATATTTGTGAAATTACATGACCCTATGGTATTAGAAAAATTTATATGACCATTGATTACTTTGAACAACCCCTCACTAACATCTTCATAATGATCAACTCTCCACCATCAAATCGTTGGTCAGCTAGCTATCCAGTGTAGAGATGTAGAGGCCTACACGAGATCCTATCTCAGTATGAGAATTACTAAGGTATGTCTGGGTAGACATCGAGATGGATTTATCTGATCAAATATTTTTTCATGTTCTATGATAGGATTGATCCCGATAATTCATTAATGTTAAGTAGGGATCTATGATGATTCTTGAGTATTCAGAATGCATCACTGAGAGACATCATTTTTATCGATCATTAACAGGTCAAAAATTGAAGACTAAGATGAACTTGAATTGTGGTTTTGGGAATGATATCCACTCACTAGTGATTGCATGTCAGTTTAATTCAATTATAATGATAGTAAACTAGGTCCTATATACAGAATTAAATATCATAGAAGAAAATATAATGATCCATGGTGGATTAGTTCTGAAACACTGTGACAGTTCATCTAGAGGTTGAATGGGACATTTTGAAAGTGCACATGAGGGATGTTCAAGCTAGTTGAAACATTATAACAGCTACAAAAAACATCACTTGTGTGAAATTCTATACTATAATAAACCGTAGTGCATGAGGAACCCATTTGAGTTCTCACCTTGTAGCGAGATGAGTCATATTCAATTATTTTATAATTCATTTCACCTCAAATCCAAGTGATTGAGATCTATACTGGCTCTTTTAACAATTATAGGATCCACAAATACATTTGAGTCTATGAGTTGGTCATGTGATATCGAATCATGTTGAGGAAAAAATGGTCATGGTCGTGGTAGTCAGATCCCAGAGCTTTAAGATCATTAGAGTTGATCTTCTCAAGCTAGTCAAGCAGCATCCTAGGAATGAGGATTATGCTATATATATGTTGTGAAATCAGTACCTAAAGAGTAGAGTCTAGTACCATCGGTAGTTATAGGTAATATTCTATTATAGTATACATTAGTTTCTTTCCTTTTTGAAACATGATCTTCACACTCCATCATATCATCTATTGTGGTTGAAATCTTTGATATTTCAATAGAGTCATTCAATAGTTTCATGTATATCAACACTCTATTAAGGGTTATAACCGAGGGAATATATCATTGTCATGTGTTCCCCAATGAGATACGTGGGGGTCATTTCTTCTTGTGTTTCATTAACCTCAAGATGACTGAACTCAATTTCATTCTCAGTATGGACTAGCTCATATCTTTACAAGCCAAATTGAATTTCTATCACCATTGATTTTCCTCCACATCACCCTAGAGAATCATGTATAAATATAAGATATAATTGGATAACCAAGAAGAATGAGAAGGACCTATGTAATATTTTCTAGGATGAGTAACCACTCGGTTGGAATGTCTCTTTACGAGGTCTTATGAAATGCTATTAGTAACGTTACATCTTGATGGAAATTTTTTTATGGAAATGTTCCCAAAATCTTTCTCTAGGATTCCTCATGATAGAGACAATGAGTTCATTTTTGAGCATGTTTTAGTGGTGGTACTAGTATCAATCCATCTATATTTCATGAAACAAAAATATTTATAGAAACTCAAAAGGACTTTTGTAATTATCAAGAATACAGGTTTTATAAACCCCATCAAATCACTATAGGGATCACCTATCCTTTTCACGAAGAAGGTGGAAGTTACTTTAAAGACCTTCACAGATTACAGATGGTTGAACCATATCCGTATGAATAACCATTGTCCACAAACTCATATTGATGACTCCTTTAACCATCATCAAGGAGAAATTTTTCAATCAAGATCGAATTGGGGTCGGTAAATCATCACGTTTAAGTGAGGTCATCAGATATACCACATACAATGTTATGGAGATAGTAAAACATGTATGAATTCTTGAATATGTCATTAGGTATTAAGAACACGTCATAAGTCATCATGTATTTGATAAATTTGTTTTCCACATGTACCTTGATAACTTTTTTTCTCTTTGTAGATGACATATGGGTGTACTCATGCTCCATACACAAATATTTAGACTATCACGAGATCATGATGATTACACTGACGGAGAACCATCTAAAAGTGAATATAAGTAAATTCAACTTTTAAGACATCTAGTTTCACTTATAGGGTCATATCATATTAGAGAAAGGTGTTTTAGTTAACCTAGAGAAGGTTAGAATCGTGGATTCCTGAGAGTAGCCCAAAAATGTGTTTAATAAAATAAAATTCTTAGGGAAATCTTTCTATTATAGTTTATTCATTAAATACTACTCTCGCATAGTAGTTATTCTTCTTCACATGACTAAGAATGTTATAAAATGCCTAATGGTTGAAGATTATGAGATGGGTATTTAGGAGTTAAATGGATGACTCACCTCATCACAGATATAGATTCTTCATAAGCAAACGAAGGAAATACAATTTATTTTGATGTATTCAAAATTGGGATGTGTGTATTTCTGATTCATGGTTATTGAGTTATGGTATATGAGTCCATCCGGATTAGGCAACATGATTGCAATTACCTAACATAGAACTTAGAGTTGGCATATGCGGTTCATGTTCCTTGCTATGGGAGGAACTACACCTTATATGAGTGGTTCATGGTTTACACAGATCATAAAAGTATCTAATACATCTCCCCATAGCGATTCTTGAATCTTAGGTATCATAGATGGAATGAATACCTCCAGTACTTTGTATTTTATCTTTTTTACACACATGGTATGATAAATTCTGTGGCTGATGTCTTGATATAAGAAACTTAGATGCAAAACATCAAGGTGTCTAGTAGTGACTACCATATAATGGATGGGTTTTCTAAATAACATATAGTATTTGAGGAACATCATGAATAACTTGTTCTAGTAGATATATATGTTATGACCTCTAATCTAGAATATTTTTAGATATGTTAGATATTATATCATTAGGGGATTGTTTTTTGGGAGATCGTCATAAGAGAGAACAATCATCGGGGTTGGGTTGATGATTGAAGTGAGACCGTAATCTTCCATAGTCATGTTTGGGTGACTCCGGATTTATAAGAAGAGATAATGAGGGAGCCTCATGATACCATATGGGCATTTCAGAATTTTCATACCAAGATATATTTAGACATGCATCATTGGTACTACTGTCTAGGTATGAAGAGAAAAACAACATGTTTAACCAATCATTGCTCCAGATATCAATAGGTGAAGGAATAAAACCATTGACCATCTAGAATTCATAGCCTCTAACCACAATTTACTGAATATGGAACAACTTCACCATTTATTTTTTGACAATCATTCCATGATTCCTCCATGTATTGATGTAGTGTGGGTTACTATAGGCAGGATTCCCAAAGTCATGCACTTCCTACAATTTTGGGTAACCATATCTGTTGATGAGTTAAAAAGGATTTACATCTCAGAGATAGTGTGACTTCAATGTGTACCTCATTTTATTATATTTGACTGAGACATCCGGTTTAGATCATAGATATATCAAGGGTTGTGGAAGGATTTGGGTTTTCAGTTTATCTTAAGTACTTCATATCACCCTTAGATTGACATGTAGTTTTAGAGTAACATACATCTATTAGATGATATGGTACATGACAGTGTCCGTGATTTTGTATGTTCTTTACAAAAGAATATTTCTCTTGTGTAATTTTACTATAATAAATTAATTATGGAAACATTTTAGTTGGATATGTATAAAGCCCATCTATAGAAGGAAACATTGTTCACCTCGTTGTTTGATAGAGGTTGTTGATGTGGCTCTACAATGTCCATATCTTATTCAGGAGACATTTGAGAATGTCGAGGTGATTTATAAAACTATGTCAACATCATAGTCCATCAAAAATTCTGATATTGGTTATCATCATATAACTCTGGCATTCGAGGTAGGAAATTAGGTATTTTTGAGTTTATCTTCTATATAGGGACATAATAAAATTAGGAGATATATATTGTTATCATCAAAGTATGTCAATTCTTTAGAAGAACTGTTTAGGGTCATTTCAGTAGCCTATTGGTTGATGTAACAAAGGAGGTTAAATTTCATGAATGATGACTTCCACATATCTCATCATAAATATTATATTCCAGACACATCTCATTGTTTTTAACTTGAGGATATCGAGATGAAGAAGGAAACATCCTATGATTTTCATGAAATTTATATCATTTATCATAGAATGATGGATCTCCAAGTGATGTTAATTCACCTAATCTGGGTCATGTGGTATGACATATATGTATAGGATGAGACCTTAGATTATGTTGCTGATGTACATTTTATGTTTCCTGATCTTTTCTCTAATGACATCAAGACACCGTTAGATGGGAATCACAAGGATAATGTTTCTTTTGTAAGGGAGGTTATAATGTCCCAACTTTATAAAAGGTTAGAGATATTATTGTTTTAAATTCCATTAAACAACCCTGATAATAATTCCTAAGGGGTTGAATGAGGGCTTCAGTGTGTCTTGGTCTCATTGGAATCCTAATTCCCCGAAATGATTAGAGTCATCCTAAGACAGATGGATAGAGAATGTCATTAAGATCATCTCAAAAGGATTTCCAAAATCATTTTTTAGCTTATAGTGGAAAAATGGGGGCCTTAATATTAGTGTACAATCATGTGACCAAGGTATCATGTGTCTGTGACCTCGAATAGGTTTTGGAAAGAAAGGATTCTCATGGTTTTCACATGCCATGTAATTCTGTGTGCCTAATAATGTGAGGATCCCCCCATAATGTAGTTAATAGTGAAAATTTGGTTCATGGATAGGCTAAACAGTGTGGCGAAACTGTTCATAGTGTTTTTGTGGGTGTAATTAACCTTTTATCCTTAATGAAATTTTTTTAAGACATTTTTATTTTCCCCTACCTTATCCAATGGGATTTTCCTCCTCCCATGGTTTGTGGAGCTCTAATCTTCACATTCTAACGGGATTTAAGTTATCTTATTCTTCTGGTGTATGTATCCTTTACCATTAAAATCAATATAAATCCCTTAGTATGCTTTTCCTTCCACGCTCTATTATTTTTTTCCCTTCCTTCTGTTGTACTACTTTTGTGTGATTATATTTTTCCCCATTTATGAGTAATTTTAAATATGCATAGATTTTATCCATTTTAGTTTGAATTTAATCTTGATAACCGATGGGGGAGCACTACTACATCAATATTTTGGTTTTTTTCTCTTAAACATGATTTTGGCATGTTTTAAATTTCCCATTTTTGTACCTCTCAAAGAAATATTCTAGTGAGGATTCAATCTTGTAAAATAAATTATTTGAAGTGGGTTTTCATTCATTTTTTTACCTTACTGTACAGTGAAACCCATTATAGGGTCATTAAACTCATCATTGGAATCCTATTTGGGTGTCCCCTCTTTGAATGGCTGATTTTATGTACTTTATATGGTTAATTACCACAAATTATTTTCATTTTGATTAAATTACTTATAATATAAAATGAATTTAGATAAATGGTTGGAAAGGAGATTGTCCCACCATCATGATTCCTCTAACCTTATTTTTAAATGAATGTTGATGATTTACTTATACATCCATATTCCATGAATTTAAATTTCCCATTGCATATTAGATGTATCCCATGATTCATGCCATATGGTTTTCTTATACTATGTTAGGACTCCTTCCATGTACCCTTTCCTTGTTTAGGGGTTACAACTTAATCGATTTTATTGGTTTGAATTGAATTAAATTCATATAAAATATTTAAAGTCTTAGTTATTGATATTTAATTACAAAAATGTTAATTGAGGCATGCTAATACCATATGCATATACCATAATTCCATTTTATATTCTCAATGTATGTATCATCATGACCATATCTGGTATACTAGTGTTTTTCCATGTGCTTAATGCCTTACGAATTTGTATATTGTTTGAATAGTGATACATGGCTATCTTGATGTATTTTGGCATGATATGTATCCCATGATATTATATTTATGATTTTACTTGTTATATGTGAATTGTCACAATGTCTCACTTCTCTACGGTACCAGAAGGAACATGGGTCTTGAATTAAGGATTATATGGATTGACTCATCAATCTCAGTTTGATATTTATGACACACCAGGTGTGATACATTGGATTTATATGTATGGGATCTATGAAATATTTCACATATACACATGAGTGATTTTGGTTCCCTAGTATAAGGCCCCGACCTTAAGCCTTACTTAATATTGAATTAAAATAATAATTCACATTGAGGATCTTTTCAGGTTTAGAGTTATAGAGAATTATGACAAAACTATTATGTCTCAAAAGATTATGAAGTAGACACTTCTACTAAGTTTCGATGGAATAATATCTCTTAAAAGGAAACATGTCTACTTCCATGTTTTATATAGAATGACTTTCCCTCGATCCCATCCTTGACCCTATTCCTCATTATGTCCTGTGAAAACATTTAAAAAAAAATTGGGGTGAGCATAAAAAGCTCAGTAAGGGATACACAAAGAATGAAAACTATTAGTTTATCAAAACAAAAAGTTAACCATGTATTCTTTATCAAAGTAATACTTTTCACCTTTATGAAGTAGTAAAAACTCTTCACTGAATAAAAGATCATTACTTAACCTTTTTTAACCAAAAGATTACCATAAAACCCATATAAATATCACATAACATATAAAGGTAACTTGGAACATAAACAAGCTTAAATGGAATAACCATACGGTCGACTTCCACACATATCACATAATGGAATAGACATACGGCCGACTTCCATACCCAATGAATTGGAGGTTATAACGTAACCACCCATCCTGGTAATCATGGAACCACCCGTCATATGGTTTATCACGTAACCACCCATCAAATTTCCAAGTACCATTATAAAATCATAAGACATAAAACAAATATAATAGAAAGAAAACATTTCCACATTTTGATCACAATATATCAAATAAATATATTGACATAACCAATTCATTTTAAAAACCATTTTCAATACCAAAATACATAAAAGAGTATATGGTATTTATTTCATTTCAAAAACATTATGGCTTGTTGAGGAAGCCAAAGACCAAATAATACTCGCGGTGGTGAAAATGGTCATTGTCACCACGTATGTTAAAAGAAACATTCCTTTTTTATTTTAGTAAAATTCTTCGTAGAAAATGATTCATTTCATATAAAAGTCAAATTCAAAGGGGTTTATACACCGTTTAAAATAATGTTGTGTATACATCAAAATATGCCTCAATGAATGGAGATTGAGATGAAGTCCCTTACAAAGATAATTTTTTAAATAAAATAGATCTATTATGTGTATTAACTATAAGTACACATAAAGAAAGTACAAATACAAGATAGGACATAATAATATCATGAAATAATTTAAAAGTAGGATATTAACCCAAAGAATAGAAATTTGGTCAAGAAGTTCCCTTACATCGGGTCCGACTTGACTCGATCGTTCTTTAACGTCCTGAATAGTAATCTGGAGTTAATTTAAACTTGCTTAAGAACCTTTTTCAAGTTCTTTATTACTTTTATATCACCTATTACCATGTTATAAACATTATGTAATCATTTAAGTTAATAATGTTTGTTTTATCGATATTTGGTTCTTAAGTCAAAAGTGGACTTCTTACAATTTCTTGTTGTTCGTGTGGTCAAAGTTTCATTATATCTAGAATGATATTCATGATTTGGATATCATATATATCATATATATCCAGCATATACATGTAATTATAATATTACATAATCATTTATAGGTATGAAATGAAATGCACCATTCCTAGAGACGGTAAGCCGTACGTACGCTTGAACGCTACTTTCATTTCTATGTCATATTAATGGAATTAAAACTAAATGAGAGGTATGTATTTTTTAGTTCCAGAATTATATTAATCATTTATATGTAACACACATCATATATAATATCTTTAAATCCATCCTTTATACGTCCCACATATGGCATTAACGAATCAAATCACATTGAGGGGGCGGTAGTCCGCATTTCCTAAAATGAAGATATCGCTTATACCCATAATGGAAGCCACAAAGGTATGACATAAATGAAAAATGCAGAAGCTTAAGGAAAACATAAACATATTATATATCATATATAAATATAGTGACATCTTAATGGCCACCTTTGAAGGTGTTAGAAGAATATTGAACAATCATCATTTCGTGAGGCAGAAATTCACCATCCACAGAAACAGTATGTTCTTTAACCATTATATGTAGGTGTGTGTAAGTGTAGCTCTAATGCTTCTTATAAAAACATCCTAGTATTTTGAAGATACTGGAGTTGTTACAAAATAAATAAATAAAAAGAGGTTAGGGGGTTGGAGAAGCAAAATAAAACAAAAGAACACAAGTGAAGACATTACATAAAAATCGGGTAACTCTCTTTGATTTGAGCTCAAAGGCTTCCATGGGAAGACTTCTTCCAAAAGTGAGGATTCTAGGAGTAATAGGGGTATGTGGAGAGACAAAAATAGCATAGCTTGGCCGAACCAAAGGCTTGAACGGTGTGGGTAAGGAGGTAGAGGTGGGGGCCTTTTATAAGAGGAGAGGAGGGGAACTCTTGGAAAAGTATAAAATGTTACTTTATTTTCAAATGAGTTTCGGATTTTAAAGGTACCACATTGATATAATTCAAAGATAAGGTGATAAGGGTTCGAAATATACTCATCCAATAGTTCTTTGACAAGTTTAAGTGTTATATTTTACATTATCTTGTCATTTTATTTAAATCATTAAATAATGAGGTAATCGCTGCATCATCATGATGTCATAAATAATAAAATATATTTAATGCCTAAAAATTATAAAAAAATCATGATATAGGAAATATTTTTATATTTCTAATGAAAATTTATAGTAAAAAATATGACTTGTATATCCTCAATTAAAAATTGTTTTAGTAAAACAACTCATGTTTTTGACATTTTTACTTTAACTTTACATAAAAAAGTATTAATGACATTTTCCTACCAAAGTGGCTCCATGGGGTCCCCATGTTGACCCATGGATTTTCTTGGTCTGCAATGACACATAAAATAAGGTTAGAAAATGTTTCAAGTTCATTTCATACTATTAAAACATTATTTTTACCTTAAACCACTCTAATTACCTCTATTCGCGATTAAAAACTTAAAAGTTACTATTCACCAAAAAATTATTTTAATCCCATTGAACCAAATTTTACTTCTTAATGAAAACCATGTATGTCGTATTTTTGAAGTTAAAATCACAGAGGTGGTAAAATTTCATTTAAAAGAAAAATCAGTTTTTTTATGTACCACTTATGGTTTCACTATTCATCAAAAATTGAAGTTTTTCAGAAAAATACCAAAAATTCACTATAAGCTATATTTGATATTAAGAATTCAAAAATGAAGTCTATTTTACAAAATTCAAAACATATAAGTTGAATTAATTAAATTAATAATTAATTCCCGCTGTCAGAGAAAATAGCGTGTGTTTATGAAACAATAAGTATCAAAAGATAGACACTAGTTTAACTCTGATTTCAAACTGAAATTAATTCCAACGACCGCTATTGGATTAAATGGTAAAAATATATTATAATTTCACTTTAAAACCAATTCAAACTATAATCTAATCATATAAATAAATTAGATTAAAAAGAGTATTTGAATTAAAATAAAACAATTTTCACTGTTCATTAACAAATGAACTTTATCGGAAAAATACCAAAAATTTACACAAAGTAAATTTTGATGTACCGATTCCAAAAAAGAGTTTAATTTGGTCCAATAGATTGTATAAGAGTGACCAAAACTATATTTAATGATGGTTCGCCATCAAAAGGCGATAAATGAACCTTTAGTGAAAATTATGGTATAAATGCCAAAAATTGAATTCTTTTCGTATTTTATGACATTATCTTTTATTGGATAAATGTAAAAACATTTAAAAAACATATATAATCATATTTTATTTATATCTATCCATTCCCGCCAATACGACGGCTATGTGTTAACTACCATTTAAAATAATATTATTTTATTACTAGTGTGCAACGTAAGAGTTCAATGAAACTATTTGTTGCGTATCGGGTACGCTATCGAACATAGAAACCCCTTTAAAGTAAAATTAATATTTAATTCATAAATATTAATAAATATGAAAATGATTTATTCTTTATTTACCTGGGATGTTACATCCTTCCCCCCTTTTGGGTATTGCGTCCTCGCAATTTTATTCACTTATAAAAACAAGTGGGGGAATTCATCCCTCATAGATTTTTAGATTCCCACGTTTCCTCTTCAACCATATGGGTTTTCTATAAAACCTTTACCTGATGAATTACATTATTTCGCAACACTTTCTCTCTTCGTTCAAGAATCTGGACAGGTTGTTCTTCATAAGAGAGATTCTCTTCCAACTAAACTACCTCTGGGCTCAAAACATTAGATGGATCTGGCATATACTTTCTCAACATCAAAACATGAAAACAATTGTGTACCTAGGATAAAATTGGAGGTAAATCCACTCGGTAAGCAACTGATCCAACTTTCTCCAGAATTTCATATGGTCCAATGAACCTTGGACTCAGCATTCCTTTATTACCAAATCGTATCACACTTTTCCACGGTGAAACTTTGAGAAAAACATGATCACCTACCTCAAAAGATAAATCCATCCTCCGGTTATCTGCATAACTCTTCTGCCTGCTTTGATCTATTCTCATGTGTTTCTAAATCAACTAAACATTTTCTGCCATCTCTTCTACCAATTCTGGTCCCATCATCTTCCTTTTAACTACTCCATCCCAAAAAGCTGGAGTTCGACACTGTTTACCATATAATGCTTCAAATGGAGCCATCTGTATACTAGAATGAAAACTGTTATTATATGAAAATTCAACAAAAGAAAGATGTCGGTCCCAAATTCCATGATAATCCATATAGCAAGCACGTATCATATCCTCCAAGGTCGGAATTTTTCGTTCTGACTGCCCATATGATTGCAGATGAAAAGCTGTACTAAAATTTCATTCAGTACCGAATGACTTTTGAAGGCCCTTCCAAAAGATGGAAGTAAACTTGGGATCACGATCAGATATAATGGATAGGGGAACTCCATGCAACCTAACTATCTCTTTATGATACAAATGGGAAAGTTGATATAGTGAAAAAGTATCTCGTATAGCAAGGAAATGATCAGATTTAGTCAAGCGATCTACAATAACCCATATTGCATTATTACCTTGAGATGTCTTTGGTAATCCCACAACAGAGTCCATGGATATATTCTCCCATTTCCACTCTGGCACTGGTAAAGGCTGAAGCATCCCTTTCGGTAACTGCTGAACTTCTTTAAACTGCTGACAAGTCAAACAGTTCACAGTAAAATCAGCAATATCTCTTTTCATTCCATCCCATTAGTAATACTCCCGCAGATCACATTACATCTTAGTACTTCCAGGATGAACTGAAAACGGAGAACTATGAGCTTCACATAACAAATATCTCTTCAACTGTGAATCACAAGGCACACACAGTCTCCTCCCAAATCTCAAAACCGAATCATTATCAATGTTGAATTCAGGAAACTTACCTTTCTGAACGAGCTCTACCTTTTTCTGCAACTCACTGTCTTGCTTCTGTGCTTGCTTAATTCTATCTGATAGAGAAGATATCACTGATACCTAAAACAAAACAGAAGGCCATCATGCACCAACATCTTCTATGGAAAATATCATCAAATCAAAAACCAAAGGATCTCGTTCCAAATGTAGCATGGTTAATGAAGCAGTACTTTTTCAACTCAAAGCAGCATCCACTCTATATGATTTCCCTGGATGGTAATGCATTGTACAATCATAATACATGATTAATTATATCCATATCCTCTGTCTCATGTTCAATTATTTCTGAGTGAATATATACTTTAAACTTTTGTGATCGGTATATATTTCACACTTTACTCCAAAAAAATGATGCCTCCAAATTTTTAAAGCAAAAACAACAGCAGCTAATTCCAAATCATGTGTAGGATAATTTACCTCATGAATTTTCAACTGGCATGAAGCATAAGAAATTACCTGATCATTATACATAAGGACACAACCAAGTCCTTTCAATGAAGCATCACTGTAGATAACAAACTCACCATTCCTAGAAGGATGTTCCAAAACTGGAGCATTCACCAATATTATTTTCAATTCCTAAAAACAATCATCACATTCTTTTGTCCAGATAAACTTAACACCCTTCAGAGTTAGCTTAGTCATTGGACTATATAACCATGAAAAATTTCAAACAAACCTTCAGTAATAGCATGCCAAACCAATGAAACTACGAATCTCAATTACATTTGTGGGTCTTGGCCTTTCTTTAAAAACCATTGTTTTTGCAGGATCAACAGTTATCCCATCTTTAGAAACAATGTGACCAAGGAAAGATATTTGTTGCAACTAAAACTCACTCTTGATGAATTTCCCATACAATTTCTTTTCTTTCAAGGTTTTAAAAATAACCCATAAATTTATTTCATGCTCCTCTTTACTTTTATAAAACACCAAAAAAATCATCAATAAACACAACCACCATTTATCACCTGATTAAACTGAGCCATCAGTGCAGTAAAATGCTCAATTCTGATTCCGACCATCTCTGGTTGCTAATTTGAAAGGTCATTATACTCTATCTTCCTTCCTAGAAAAGATGCTATGTTTCCTCAATGGAAAACCATTCTGAACAAACATGTCTTAGATGAAGCAACATGGTAATCTTCAAGTGCTATATCATTACAAAAAAATATTTTTGGATAATCATTTAATAGAATTCTAACTCCTAAAGTTATATAAACCAACCTTTGATACCAACTATAAGGCCACGGCCTTAAACCTTACTTAATATTTAAATAAAAGAAAAATTAACACTGAGGATCTTTTCAGGATTAGAGTTTTAGAGAATTAAGACATAACTATTACATCTAGAAAGAATACAAAGTAGACACTTATACTATGTTTCCATGGAATAAAAACTCTTAAAAAGAAACATTTCTAGTTCCATGTTTTATATAGAATGAATTTCCATCGATCCCATCCTTGACCCTATTCTACATTATTTCCTGTGAAAACATTTCAAAAAAAACTTGGGGTGAGCATAAAAAGCTCAGTAAGGGATACACAATGAATGAAAACTGTTAGTTTATCAAAACAACAAGTAAACTATGTATATATTATCAAACTAATAATTTTAACCTTTATGAATTATTAAAAACTCTTCACTGAATAAAAGATCATTAGTTACCCTTTTTTAACCAAAACATTACCTGAAAACCCATATAAATATCACATAACATATAATGGGAACTTGGGACATAAAAATACTTAAATGGAATAACCATACGGTCGACATCCACACATATCACTTAATGGAATAGCCATACGGCCGACTTCCATACCAAATGCATTGGAGGTTATAACGTAACCACCCATCCGGGAATTCACGGCTCCACCCGTCATATGGTTTATCATGTAACCACCATTCAAATGTCCATGTACCATTATAAAATCATAAAACATAAAAAAAATATAACGGAACGGAAACATTTCCACACATTGATCACAATATATCACATAAATATACTGACATAACAAATTCATTATAAAAACCATTTTCAATACCAAAATACATAAAATAGTATATGGTATTTATTTCATTTTAAAAACATCACGGCTTGTTGAGGAAGCCAAAGACCAAATAATACTCGCGGTGGAAAAAAGGTCGGTGTCACCGTGTACGTCAAAAGAAACATTCCTTTTTTTCATTTAGTAAAACGATTCGTATAAAAATATTCCTTTCGTATAAAAGTAAAAGTCAAAGGGGTTTGAACACCGTTTAAAAGAAAGTTGTGTATAAAACAAAATATGCCTCAATGAAAGGAGATTGAGACGAAGTCCCTTACAAAGATATTTTTTTAAATAAAATAGATCTATTATGTGTATTCACTATAAGTACACATAAAGAAAGTAAAAAATACAAGATAGGACATAATAATATCATGACATAATTTGAAAGTAGGAGATTAACCCAAATAATAGAAATTGGGTTAAGAAGTTACCTTACCTTGGGTCCGACTTGACTCGATCGTTCTTTAATGTCCTGAATAATAAAATTGAGTTAATTTCTACTAGCATAAGAACCTTTTTCAAGTTCATTATTACATTTATATCACTTATTACCATGTTATAAACATTATGTAATCATTTATGTTAATAATGTTTGTTTTGTCGATATTTGGTTCTTAAGTCAAAAGTGGACTTCTTACAATTACATGTTGTTCGTGTGGTCAAAGGTTCATTATATACAGAATGATATTCATGATTTGGATATCATATATATCATATATATCCAGCATATAAATGTAATTATAATATTACATAATCATTTATTTGTAATAAATGAAATGCACCGTTCATGGAAACGGTAAGCCGTATGTACGCATGAACAGTACTTCCATTTCTATGTCATATTAATGGAATTAAAACTAAATGAGATGTATGTATATTTTAATTCCAGAATTATATTCATCATTTAGATGTAACATACATCATATATAATAACATTAAATCCATCCTTTATACGTCCAACATATTGCATTAACGAATCAAATCACTTTGAGGGGGCGATAGTCCGCACTTCCTAAAATGAAGATATCGCGTATAACCATAATTGAAGCCACAAAGGTAAGACATAAATGAAAAATACCGAAGCTTAAAGAAAAACATAAACATATTATATATCATATATAAATATAGTGACATCTTAATGGCCACCTTTGAAGGTGTTAGAAGAATATTGAACAATCATCGTTTCGTGAGGCATAAATTCACCATCCACAGAAACAGTATGTTCTTTAACCATTAGATGTAGGTGTGTGTAAGTGTAGATTGAATTATTCTTATAAAAACATCATAGTATATTTAAGATACTGTATTTGTTACAAAATAAAGGAATAAAAAGAGTTTAGGGGGTTGGAGAAGCAAAATAAAACAAAAGTACACAAGTGATGACATTACCTAAAAATCGGGTAACTCTCTTAGATTTGAGCTCAAAGGCTTAATTGGGAAGACTTATGCCCAAAGTGAGGCTTATAGGAGTAATAGAGGGATGTGGAGAGACAAAAAGAGCAGATATTGGCCGACGCAAAGGATCGAGAGGTGTGGGTAAGGAGGTAGAGGTGGGGGCCTTTTATAAGAGGAGAGGAGGGGCACTCTTGGAAAGGTATAAAATGTTACATTATTTTCAAAAGAGTTTCGGATTTTAAAGGTCCCCCATTGATATATTTATAGGATAAGGTGATAAGGGATCTAAATATACTCATAAAAAAGGTCTTTGACATGTGTATGTCTTAGATTTTACATTATCTTTACATTTTATTTAAATCGTCAAATAATGAGGTAATCGCTGCATAATCATGATGTCATAAATAATTTAATATATTTAATGTCTAAAAATTATAATAAATTATCATGATTTCAAAAATCTTTTTAAATTTATAATTAATATTTATAGACAAAAATAAGACTTCTATAACCCCACTTAAAAAGTGTTTTAGTAAAACAACTCATGTTTGTGACATATTTACTTTTACTTTAAATAAAAAGGTATTAATGTCATTTTCCTACCAAAGTGGATCCATGGGGTCCCCAAGTTGACCCATGGATTTCTTGGTCGGACATTACACATCCAATAAGGGTTGGACAAGTGTCGCCTTCATTTCATATTATTAAAACATTATTTTTACCTTAAACAACACTAATTACCTCTAATCGCGATAAAAAACTTAAAAGTTACTATTCACCAAAAAAATATTTTAATCCCATTGAACCACATTTTACATCCTAATGACAACCATTTATGTATTATTTTTGAAATTCAAAACACAGCGGTGGTAAAATTTCATTTAAATGAAAAATCAGTTTTTTAAGTAACACTTAGTGGTTTCACTATTCATCAAATATTGAAGTTTTTCAGAAAAATACCAAAAATTCAACCTAAGATATAATTGATATTCAGAATTAAAAAATGAAGTCTATTTTAAAAAATTCAAAACATATAAGTAGCATTAATTAATTTAATAATTAATTCCCGCTGTCAGAGCAAATAGTGTGTTTTTATGAAACAATAAGTATCAAAAGATTGACACTAGTTTTAGTCCGATTTCAAAGTGAAATAAATTCAAACGACCACTATTTGATTAAATGGTAAAAATATATTCTAGTTTCACTTTAAAAACAATTAAAATGATAATGTAATCATATAAATAAATTATATTAAAATGTGGTTTTGAATTAAAATACAACATTTTTTACTATTCATTAAAAAATGATCTTTATCGGAAAAATACAAAAAATTTACACAAAGTAAATTTTAATGTTCTGATTCTAAAAAAGATTTTTATTTGGTCCAATAGAATGTATAAGAGTGAACAAAACTATATTTAATGACGGTTCGTCATCAAAAGGCAATAAGTGAACCCTTAATGAAAATTAGGGTATAAATGCTTAAAATTGAATTCTTTTCGTATTTTAAGCCTTTATATTTTATTGGATAAATGTAAAAACATTTAAAAACATATATAATCATATTTTAGTTATTTCTATCCATTCCCTCCAATACAATGGATATGTGTTAACAACAATTTAAAATAATATTATTTTATTACTAGTGTGCAACGTAAGATTACAATGAAACTCTTTGTTGTGTATCAGGTATGCTATCGAACATAGCAAACCCTTTAAAGAAAAATTAATATTTAATTTTTAAATATTAATAAATATGAAAATTCCTTATTCTTTATTTACCTGGGATGTTACACCTAGTGGAGAAACCAAGGGTGGAATTGTTTGAAATATTTTTATTCCATGTCTCAAGTGATAACTGGTCCCCTATGTAAGATAATTGGCATGGTATCAAAGTCATCATAATATGGGGGATGCATGGTATGTACTATTGTAGATTTGGATGGACTCAAATTTATTGGTTATATTGAAGTCACTCGTATCGACCCTTTAAATTCTTTTGGATCTCTATGGATAGATTGGGGACTCAACCCATTGATTTGATGGATTATTCAATTTCATATATATGTTTGATGTCTTCATTTTATATTATGTGCATGTTTATATGATGAAAACGGATTGTGACCTCCTAATCCATAGCACATTCTTGGGGGTTTCCTGGTTTAGTTTATTTATATACTTTGGATCTTTCTTAAATATTGTTACTTATACGGGTTCCTAATTTTTGGAAATATGACTGATTCCATAATAGGTAATTTCTATTTGATATCCACATTGGAACCCAGAAATTAGTGTTTACTATTTTAAATACTTACTTCACTGTATCTTTTTTTATTAAACAAAACTTTTTATTTATTGAATTAATATGATCATCCTAGACACCGGGGGTGCCATCCTACTTAGATTATATCATGCATGCTAATCGGGTGTCATTTGGTACACATGTAGAATTCATGGTTCTTGGTATAGTTATTGGTAACCATTATTCATTCAATGATTGATTTATATTCTAGTTTTGATGGATCTTGGGTGCATAGGAAATTTTCTATGGTTGAGATTCTATGTGGGTGTTTTTTTCCTTTTGAGTTTATGAATCTAATGAAGTATATTCATTGTATCCAATGTTACACTTTGCCCTAATTTTTGTATATAACCATAACATGGATATCATATTTTTAACACATTAATTTATTAAGCTTCAATTATATGGTTATTGGTTATTCTTGGATTATAATCTTAATATTTTTTTCATCTTCTTATTCTTATTGTTCCATTATTTATTATTTATTTTTTTACCGATGTTCATTATCAGAAATATAAGGGAATAGTCTCCCCGCAATCACAACATAGGCCCTTGATGCTAGTCGGCAGCCTCTGACCATGGGGAGGCGTGCTAGTGGTCTTCTGGACTACGGTTTTAGGGAATAGTTCAATGCAACCTAGGATGAGATCCTACCAAATAATCACCTTAAATATAAATGAATATTGAAATAAAATTAATATTTAACTTTTATTTTAGTACGTTAAATTTTCATACTTTTTATTTCCACCAAATTTAGAATTATTTTATATGTATAATTTCTCTCATTCTCAAACATAATGAATGATGATATCTAATTATAATTATTTTAAGTGTTTTCTATAATAAGATTGAATAATTTTAGCGCATATTAACAACTTAATTAGATGAGATTACATATACAAGTTCAATTTACTAATTTAATGTTTTCATTGAATAAATAATTGTTAAACTGGATTGTGTGATGTGTTATATCCCTCCATTTAAGGATAAAACCCAATGTGTATGATATAATAATTACACCTATTTATGGATGAGATGAAAAATGGGTTCAATTTTATCATACAAATCATCATATTTTCTCAATCGATGATTACATCTGGTGGTCACTTAAGATAAATATATTGATCATTAACCCTAAAATTCTTAAGCCATGTTTCCTATCATAATATAACCATCATGATGAATTCCATTATATAAATAAATCTTCCATGAGTACATATTTCATTCAGTATGATACATCTAATGGAATGACACAGGTCCTTCAATAAGTATTTAAATAAGAATATTGATAGATAAATAATGAATTCATGTGAGAAATAATATAAGGAACTTATTATCTAACTGACATAAGATTAGTAGTTCCACATCATTTAGTTTTTACAAAAAATCAGGGTTCTATTTTTAACACAAATATCCCTATGAATTGTAATTATCATATCATTACCACCCTTACATTTTTGGATAGTAGCTGAATTATTTCTATTAGAATTAGATCATGAAAAAATATGTGATAATCCCGTGTTGTCAAATTTTTTGATTAAAATATCTATTATTATCCATTTATCATATGTTTTTTGAATATCCATCTCAATACATGAATGACTAAAGTGCCTTGTAGAATTTGTTTTTTAAGGTTCCATGACATAATAAGCACACAGAATATAACCTTTGTTTTCACTAATAAACACAAAATGTTGTTTTGAACTAATAACCCTATATTCCAAGACACAATGGTTTCATAAATAATATTGTGTCTTCCCCTAAAAAATTATAATATTTGAAAAAATGTAAAATATATTATTTTCAATTTGAATTATGTATAATTAATGATTTACTAATTTTTTTGACCAATAAAAAAGTAGGTTCATTTATTGTTCTAATTATAATTATATTTATTGAAATGTTTCATTTTCATTTTATATTTCTGCTAACCATTAAAAAATAATAAAATAACATCATTAAATTAATAAAAATTATTTGTTTTATACATTTATCAATCTGAGTTTTTGATCTCAAATGTGTTTTCAAGAATTTTATAATTATTTATAAATGGATAATGCATTACAAATAGTCATTGTTATCCTAAGAAACTACAAATAAAATGATATTAAAATATTATAGATCATATCTTATTTATAAAAATAGTAAAATAATGATTTCCATTCATCATACATCAATACATCATTTCATATACATGGAAAATAATTTACTGTACATATATACTCCACTTGAATATAAAATATGACTTTTAAATAAGAAAAATAAGTTTGAACACACATAGTGTATTGTTTCAATAACTATTTTTATTAATCCTTAATGTAAAAAAATATACATCATCATCATGATCAAAAGCTTCATATATGAGTACACTATTGAAAGAAAATGTTTTCTTATACTCCTCTCTGAATGATGGATATAAATATTAATGAAAATTATCTATTAGTTTTGTGAAGTAGGTATCTATCAATATGAATGAAAAAAAATTAAATTATTGATCAAACCACACATTCCACACCACAAGAATTAATTCAAGATATTGGGTATCATATTTCACCCATTCTACTCCATCTCCATAATTAATGAACTAATCATTATTCTTATTTTCTCAATATTAAATCATTACATTTTTTTGATATTTCATCAAACATGATAATCTTTTGAGCCATTGATTCAATGTAAAATTCCACATTAATTTAGGTGGCACACGAGATGGTGTTCCATCATCATTTATCATATATAGAGATGTTACTAATTATAAAATATCATTTAGGATGAATATTACAACCTAGAATTATTTTTAATATTTTTCCTAAACCTGAATTTCATTAATAAAAAATATATGTTGTTCAATTGACTTCAATGGCATATAATTCAAGGGAATGAATTCATCCTCAAGAAGTAACTACATAATAAAGGTAAGATAATTATTGATGGGTGTGTTATAAATTCCTTACATATATTACCGATGAAATATTCATATTATAAATAATCACTTTTTATTTTTAAATTTGGTGGATTTATTGGAGTCATTGTAGCATCCCTAAATTATTTCACCCCCTCATAATCATCATTTTCATTACATGCATCATGAGTACTCATGTCACTATATTTTTATATTTGAAAACTAAATTTCTCAAGATATTGAATAAATTGAAACATTTAATATAATAATTTCCCATATTCATTTATCTCCTTTATATATGGAACATTATGATATTTAATTTTCTCTCAATTTTGAAACTATAAATAAATAAATAATTATAAAAAATAACATAGTTTATCATGAAAAATAAAATTTGAGATGGGAATATCTATTTCGAAAAAATTCATACAATATATTTATCCCCATATCATTATTTTACACCTATATCCCATTAGATAACATAATTCCATATATAAATATATCAATATTATTGAAATTTAATATATTAATGTGTAAAAACTATACATAAATACACAAAAATGACCACTATTTTTACAATAAAGGTGATTTAATATATAGAAAATATAATTGAATATCATATAATGTCATTCATTGAAAAAATATTATCATAATGGGGTTTTAATCATGTTATGTAAAAAATTAACAATAATTGTGTTCAAACGATTTTTAAACTTTATTAATATGTAATATAAATAAATTTTAGTAATATTTACTTATATAATGAAATGATAATTTATTATGCGAATAAATCCAACTAAATTATGAAACAAAATTTGAAATTATGAGAAACGTAATGTTTTAAAACCCAATAAAAAAAATATCAAATAAATAATTTATTTAAAAGCCAAAAGTGTGAATGAATTTATACTTTCAAAAAAATATATCTATAAATCATGATAAAAAACATTTCCTTATAGATAAATAAATAATAATTTTTATAATAAAATTCAAATAACTCATACATTTTAAATAAAATTACAATAAATTAATCAACCTCTGTTGTAAAAAATTATATTTCAATCATTAATGATAATTCATAATCAATCATGTGAAAAGAAAATATTTTTTTTGGTCCTTTTCAATTTAGGGGATGAAATATAGAAAAAGGATAATTTGTGAGAAAAGGTGAATGGAATCTATATTAGAAGATGATTTAACATAAGAATCATTTTAAGAAGGATTAACCATGGAAAAATCAACTAATAAGGCAAGGAGTTATAATAAGTGATCATATAAAATGAGATAATGTTATGATGGGGAGATCACATATTCCAAATGGAATTTCAGTTTAATAATAATTATTCAACACAGATGGTTTTTTAAAAATGTTGCAATATATTAATAATAAGAAAAATTTACAAATAGTTAATGAAAAGTTTCTATATAGGGGTACCTATACAAATGGTTATAAAGAACCATTGGTATAGGTCCATTTGGATATCTACCATTTCAAATAAGGAATAAAAATATATTCCATATATATAAATATACATATTAAAATCATTTAGTGATATTATACTAAATTATATATAATATAAAAATTAATGAATAGAGGGTTTAAAAATTTCAAAATAGTGTTATTCACTCAGCCTTCTGAATGTGAAAATGATCATCCTATATAGAGATTCCCCCAAGTATTAAAAAATGGGATTTTATAACCTACTTCTATATTTCTTGTATGAATTATTCAAAAAATAAGTGAATTATTCCTGAAGTTTTAATTTTCCTCCTATTAATTAGAAATTTGTTTTAGTATCTATTGTGTGGTAATGATATTTTATTATAAGCTAGTATCATTTATATGTGAGAAGCCATATTCCTTTCATTATTAAGCCTTTATATCTACACTATACCCCAAAAACATTATTGTTACAAACCCTAACTTATCTATCATTAAATGTATTTTTTATTGAGACATTACCAAATTTTATAGGCCTTTTCAATAAATGGATATTTATATTCCTCTATGATTGATTAAATTTCACAAAGAGAGTATATAATATTCATTGAAAAAAAAATTATCTTCTCTAACAATAGATGAATTTCCAATAAGATAACAATTAGGATAGTGAATGAATGATTTTATTGGAATATCAAATAGTTTTATCTAATTTATGTTCAACATAGAGTAAATGTATGTGAAAAAATTGAAATCATTGGTATGTGACTATGTTGAGGTCTATATAGAATCGGAGGCTCTAAAAAACATAATTCTATAAGTATATATTGTAATTATACTGTTTAGGGTATCTATAAGGTTGTATTATCATGGAATCGTTGTATTAGTTTTCTACACGACATATATTTTGGTAGTTTATAGTATTTCAAGTGCTAGAACTAGTGATGTTGTGTCATTAACACGCTACAATGTTTATGAACATGATGGGACATTGGATTAAGAATGTAATCTAAAAATTAAATGATGAGAACACCAAGTTATAAAAATTTTAATTGGACACTATTATAAATCATATATACTGTTATTATTTATTCATTATGACCATAATAATATATTCTCATAGATTATTAAATATCAAAATATTTAAAATATTTTCTATATATTTTTGTCATAAAATTTAGGCTTCATAGTTGAATTCCATAATTTAGACCAATTTTGATGATTATAAAGAATATTTTTTATAATTTAGAAAATATTTATACTCTAATAATATTTAATCAAAAATTAAAAAAATTATTAGTAAAAATAAACCAAAATGTGAAATAATATGGAAAACAAAAACCCCTTTCCCTTATTTCTAAAAGAACAATGATGATTATTCATCAATATGGAGGCATAATATCTTTTACCACTCCCTCATAGTAAGTATGATTTTATGATATATAAACTATTAAATAACCAACTCAACCAACCAATAAACTAATAAATTGAAATTATCTTTTTTATAATTTTTATATATGATATCATTTATGTGATGGTAATTTTTCCAATAATAAAGTCTATTAATATTTATTGTACTATTTTTGTGATGTACCAATATGTTTTTTTATTATACACAATAGGTTTCATTATGGTAAAAATTATATAAGATTATAAATTTTCACACTCAACTCTAGTTTCCTTTAGATTGTGTCTACATTATTTCACAGGCAGTAGACACGAGCGATCACAACCCAAAGGATCGAAGAGTTCTGTAGTCTGGAAGAACCAAATATAAACACGATTCTAATTTTAAATTGGAAATAAAACATAAAATCATAGTTAATGTAAGGTAAATTTTCATCTATATACTCCCAATAATTTATGAAATATTTATTTTTGAAATAAATTTATTTCCATTGATTATTAGTGTTACATGCAACACTGAGTTTAAATGAACAACAATCTATGATTAGAAAATTATTAATATGAGAGTTCTATCCAAGCTATGGGATTTGTGGGTATGAATATGACTAACTAAATTATAAAACACATATTATCTATAGATTTAGAAATTAATTCATTGGTTTACAATTGGTTGGAAATGATAATAAATAATAATTTAAAATAAAAGAAATGTTTTAGGAAATATTTTTTATGCATGAAATCAATTTTTATATTAATTAATAAAATTAGTCAATATTGGTGGATAATATTAATAAAAATTATATATTGTATATTCAATTAAAAAATTCATTCATTTAGATTTTTTTCTAATATTGGGATGAGATTAAATCTAGTTTTTCTATTAAGAACTATATTATTTTAAATGAAATTTTATCATATTTTGGTTACATATCATAAAATTTAAATTTTCCTATTTAATAATAATTATTTTCAAATATTCACATAATTATTTAAATAAATATTTCAAAATTATCTTAGAGTGAATTTTTGGACATTTCCTCAATTGATTAATTTTATTTATGAATAGTGAAAATACTGATTATTATTGAAAACATCCTTTTCATTTCAAAAATATATGAAATTCAATTTTTTTATAAAAAGGTTTAAAAATATAATTAGTTAAAATATATTATTATAAATATAATTTACTTTATAGGAGTAAATTAGATATATAATTTTGATACTAGAACTTTTTATACTTATAAAAAAAATTATTCAGAAAACCACTTTTTCCAAACATATATGGGTTAAATATTAAAATATATTCTTCCAACTATAAGAATATAATTTGATAAAGTTTATTATATATTTTTATTGAGAATAAACTTTTTTTGTTAAACATTGTATCATAAATTTTGGTAATAATAAATCAAAAAAATAATAAAATTTATTTTTCATGATTAAGGTTCAAATGGGTTTACTAGTGGTTAATGAAATTCTAATTATATGTTTTCAAAATAAACATTTCAAAATAATATTTTTTGGAATTATTTTGACCTTATCTTAATTAAATTATAATATATAACCAATTTAATGTAATTTTAATTATAATTTCTTTATCAATTTAAATTTTTTAAGAAAATTTCAAAGTGGGTTCTGTCCCCAACTTATGAAATGACATATCATATACTCTATTATGCACACATTAATAGACCATTGGTTAATCAATGATTGTTAAAAACCAATCCATAAATTTTTACACATTCCCTATTGTCCCTGTTTTTATAATAAAATCATACTTGTATAAAATGTGTTAAAAACCTTTATATGTTCATCAAAGAATCGGCACAATTCTTAGCGATTTTTTTTATTATATTTCTTCCTAGATATCAATAAAATATTCTAAAAATATAATTTAATAATAAAAAATATTATATCAACCTATATATTATTTTTTTAATTTAATAAATTATATTTTTTTAATCATCCATCAAATGAGAAATTATATCATCGATAATGTGTACATCGGACAATTGCCTTACGACCCGATTAAATTTTGTTCCCTCGCCAAATCTAATAGATAGTATTAATTATATATTTAATTCATATAAATGATATTTTTAATAAAATTATACCTATGAAATTTTAATATATCATCTACATTCTGATATCCCAATATGAAAAAAATTATAAAATAACTAATGCATATGTGTGGACTACTACCTCGATTATGTTATGTGATGAACATCTCATTTTATTTTGACATGGATGGTAATATAGATAGATTTAATGAATATATATAATCCTAATTATTTCTATAGATGTTTTATGATTATGATTATTATATGTTCAAAAAACCCATTTCTTTTCCATGGGTTATGATTATGAATCTCATTTCTTATCCATGGGTTCTACTATGAAGAAATGACCATTAAACACATTAACTTTTTATGGTTCATACTATGATGAATGTTCTATTATATTTTCTCAGACATATCTATGATTTTAATTATGTAATGGGTGGTCCCATAATTACATGTTCCTCAAATGAATTTGGAAATGATATATATAATATGAGAAAAATAATATTGGAATGGGGAGGGAACCGATTTTAGTAAGGTATTATTTCAATTATGATAATATTAGGCATAAAATTTGACACAATGATGGTCTTAATTGTGTACCAATTCAACTATGATATCCCTCTCAGTTACCCTTGTACACTAAAAAATTATTTTTATGATTATTTATATTCATAAAAATCCATTTCTTATTTAAATAGATTTCGCTCGAGGATTCTATTATTTGATACCTTTATTATTTTTGTCTTCTATAATTCCCTAATTTATTCCATGACATAGTTTTTTCTCCATGATATGAAATGTATTATTTTAAAAGTTTCTTATCGGTTTCTCATACCCTTATTCTCATATTATGTGGATTTCTCTCATAGTTACCCTAAATAAGCATATAATCTCTCCCTTTCTTATATTTATTTTCCATATCTTATTAAGATATTTATTAATTTTAATATTTATATGTATGATTATAGTTATGAAGATCCAAGGGATTATGTATAAATGTTTTCAAAGGAATGTTAGAAATAAAATTCATTAATTTATTTTTATTTTATGTAATTAATATTAATCTATTAACATGTAATACTTATGAATTATTGGGTCATACTAGCATCATTAAACTCATTGAAATGTTAATACTAATTATCTTGGGAAAAGAGAATATATAATGGTAGTTTCATTTTCTCATTATAGGTAACATATAACGGAAGTTATCATGTGTAAATGAGGAATAATCAATAAGTATTTTTGAATATCTAAAAATTTATTCCAATGAATCAATAAATTGAGAATTAGTGATCATATGCTTGGAAGAAAATATTATCAAGCAATTCCATTTAATTAATCAAATATGTGTGGAAATTATATAGGGATAACATTACAATTCAAACAATAACATTGACATCAATAATTGAATTCATAATTATGAAATTATAATGTTGGCCATATTAGATATACAATACATGCCACTTGTCAAGACATATTATATAAATGTGTGAGGCCTCCACGAAATTCAAAAACGAGTTTTTCTCAATTGATTTAACATTGAATTATGGTGTTATATTTGGACCCACCCATCAAATTATTAGTCAAACACATTCCCTATATAATGAATGATAAATTTAAATCATTAATGGTATTCTTTAACAAAGAATATATATATTAATCAAATAATACAAAATATCATTATTTCCCCTGCCGATTAAATCCCTTCCAAAGTAAAACACTAATTTCTGAAGTGGAATAAATTTGAGGAAATTTGAAAATCTATGATTTAAATAATATATTTATTTAAGGGAAATGTTATTTCCTATGAAATATTATCAAAATAATGTAATTATTTCAAAATATGGTTTACAAAACTAAATCTAATAAGAGCTAAAATATGACTATAAATTATAAACAATATAGGTTATTTTTAATAAATTAATATATTTTAAGAATAAAATATAATGAATGACAAACAATAAAATAATTTTATACATAAGGTATCAACATTAAACATTAATGAATCTTGAATTTTTATTCAAGATGTCATTTTCTAGCATTAGTGAAACATCTCACATTTAGAGTATTAGAGTATTATGTCAAAGCTCATTCATTTAAAATACACACACACACAGACAGATATATATATATATATATAAAGCGGAAACATCTAATCTATATCCATTTAACTCATAATATTTATCATTTAATATAAAACATGACATTTTATTCATTAAAAATAAAAATGACTTTCAACAATAATTATTATATTCTTTTACCCATCCCTAAGCCCTATCAAATATCATTTAAAATGCAGGATTAGTACATTAATCTTATTAATAGAAATGATGAAAAGAAACTAGATATTATATTGAAAAACATGTTAACACAAAAAAAATATGTGTCTTTTATGTCGAAAATGAAATTTTTATTTAAAAATATTATTATATTATTATTTTAGAGTAAAAATTTCCATTAAAACTCATTATTAAGCATAAGAAATTTCTTTTAGGTGTCCTGGGACATCATCATCTTATAACCTATACCAAAAACAAGCAATTGAGATAACCATAGTTCAACATATAATATTAAACATCATAAAATAAAATCATTCCGCAATTCATTAGAGGATTGTCATAGTAAACCCATCATATAATATCTAATTGTCTCACCTTGTGCTATCTTGGGGAACCTCTCATGGTAGATATATCAGGCCACCCAGGATCTATAATGGGATTCATCCCTTTAAAAACTATATCTAAGGACTATATCAATATTAAAACCCATGAAAGGAATTTTTAAATAACTATGTAAAAGATTTAGAATATAAAAATACCCTTTTAGATTAATAACACATTTTCAATACCAGAATGCCCAAAAATTGATAAATCAGCTTTTTTATAGTAGAAAACATTAATGATTATAGAGTAATAGAATCTAAAAATATCAGCGATAATGAAGGGGAAATTTATTTTCACCATATATGGTAAACTAGAACAATAATTAGTTTATTTTTTGCAAATAAATTAAATAAATTTGTTTAATTTTTTCTTTTATTATTTACTTTGAAAAGAGTTAGAAGGGACAAAAATTATGTTTTCTTTATTAACATAAAAACTAGTCACATAATAATTAAACTATATTCCATGAAAAAAACCATGGAATCATATAATTTAAACATCACATCATTAGAATTTCATGAATTCAGAAAATTATATTCATTTTGTATATTTAAAATAATATCACTTTTCACATCAGTAAAAATAATTGTAAGAGTAACTTCATAAGATGATTTATTAAATAAAATTAATAACCATGAGTCTAACTAATAACAGTAATTATTTATCATAGTGAATAATGAACTTATATTGATTTTAAAATTTCTTTGGAACTATTTTAAATTAATATATTCATTTATTTTATTTAATAAAAAATTATATATAGTTTATTTTTCAATTAAATTCACATCATATATTTTGATTATATTCATCTAAAATGTCCAAAATGATTTCTCTATGTCTAAAATGGTCAAACTGTTAATTTTTCATTTATATAAAAAATATTAGTCATTAAAAAATTATAATTTTTATACATGAATTATACTTGTCAATAAAACCCTCAAATAAACTTAGGAAAAATAAACTATGTTATAATCATGGTAATTGTAGGCCATACATATGTATGGGTAATGTTTACAATTTTCCTAAAATCATTATTTAATGATAATTAGTATTATTTGATATTTAAATAATGATAATAATATAATATATATGATATTGTTTTATGAAATATACTTATAAATATCATCCATGTGATGTGGTGATGGAAAATGAATAACATCAGTTTGTGGAGGTGGTAATCCACATGTACGTACGAAATTCATTTTCATTTTCTAGTTTATAGAAATGAATGAAGGGATATGATATAATATATTTTAATAATTTTAAATATTAAATAAATATCATATAAAATTATTAATTCCGTAATTATTAATTATAAGTGAGATTTGGTGTTTAAAATGAATTACATCGATTCTTGAGGTGGTTGTATGTCGTACACACGAACGATGGTTTCGTTTCCCATATGTTTGAAGGGGATATGTTTAAGGGTATTCGTATTAACATAACAACATATATGGTTATTTACTATACTATTATCAATATATAACTTTTTTTGGATAATATATGAAGGTGTTGGAAGAAGGAATAAAAATAGAAATCTATGATTAAAAATGATTCCACATCTTCTAAGAAAAACTTTTTCATAAAAAAAAATAAAAATAATGTTGTTGTAATATCTTAACCAAGACATCTAAAATGCGTTTTGTGATTCTAAAATTGTGTTTCAGTAGTTATTTTATAAAAACAATTGGGTTTTACTTCTGAATAAATGATAATAAGTTGTTCTTTTTTATAAGGGAGTGGATGGGGACTCATGAAGCTCATCGAAATAGTAAATTATGATAAATAATTATTAACTTCTAAATTTTGAAAAAATTATTTATTTATAATTTAGGATGTGTAATGGTAAAAATACTCTAAAAATAATTTTTCTGAGTTTAGTTCAAATTTTAACCCTTTTCATTTGGTTTTGACCATACATTAAACTTATTTACACTTACAGTGAAATCAATGATTTTTATTATTTGAGGGTTAATATAGTCACTATAAATTATAAAACAAAACATAAATTGACAATTTTTAATATTGTAAATAATATCATAATACCCAAGATGAATGAAATATTTTTTTTAAATTTTATATCATTTAATAAAATATTATTTACTAAAAAATATCATAAATATAAATTTTAAGAACAAATCATTACATCGATTTTAATAAGATCCAAAAAAACATGTAAAATTACAAAGAACTAAATTACATTTGAAACATGTAATTTATATATGAATAATTCATGGATGAAATTTATTAACTAAAATATTTTTTTATATATATTTTTAATACCATTTCAATGATTTTTTATTAATTTAACAATTAATGCATAATTGTAGGGTATGAATTTAATAAGACTATTTATTCACTAAAAAAATATAAATTACCATAATAAATATAAATATTTTTTAATTGAAATTATTAATTATAGTTGAACATATAATTTTCTAAACTATTCGTTAAAAATATGAAATTAAAAACGATTGTGAATTTTTTTACTTTTATATAAATAACATATCTTATGGGTTATAATCTCATTCAAATTAAAAAATATTTTATATAACTAAATATGGGGGGATTGTGGATGAAATAGACTCATTCAATTAAATTTACATTGGTGTTATTTTAATTTCATTGTCCTAATGATTTTATTTTTAAATTTAATTTCATAATTTTACTTTTACCAAGGGAACAAAAATTATTTAAATTACTATTCATATTAACCAATAATTAAAGGGGAATATTTTAGTATATTGGAGACACTGAATCCAAAAATTTAATCAATTTTAGAATACTTAAAACACAAAAGTATAATAAAATAATTTAAATTTTGACCGAAATAACACAAGTATAAATGGATTTTCAAAAAAAATCACTTTATATATTAAAATTTTATAACTAACTCATAGAATATAATTAATTTCCAAAAGAAAAATTAGATAATTTTAAATTTAAAGGAATTAATTATATTTTAAAATTTAATAAAAATATAATTTCACTTTATAAATACATTAAAATAAAATATTGTTTCAAAAAAACAATTTTTTCATAATTTATTGAAAAATATAACTTTTTGAGAAAATGGTCAAAATTATCATCTTATGATTATTTTGAAATAATGAATTTAGAAATTTAAATAATTTTATAATATTATAATTCTATAATTTTCAAATCAATATGTCATTTAAAAACATATAATTAAAAAAACGTCATTTAATTAAGAAATATTCCGCTTTTGATTTTTAATGAAAAATTAATTAATTTTCCAATAATGAATATAACCTTATAATATATAACTAATGAATATTTATATGTGAAAATAATTATTTAATCTAACTGTACTTGTGTAGAAATATTACTCACTCGATTTAGAAAATATATCCCCACCACATTATTTACGTATAAAACAAATTGTGGTATCATTCCCTCAAGGAATTTTCAGATTCCCTTGTTGCTTCGTCATCCATATGGTCTCTCCACAAAACCATAATTAGGTGAATTACTCTGTTATATAATAATTTACCTACATGGTCACAATTATGAATATTTTATTCTTCAAAATAATGTGTCTCTTCGATTTGAACAATATCATGGTGGAAAACATTAGATAAATCTGTAACATAATTTATTAACACAAAAATATAAGAATCCTTTTTTATGTAGGATAATCCAAAAGGAAAATTCACTCATTATGAATAAATTTCAAATCTCTATAAGACTTTATATGGTCCAATAATCTATAGAAATTACATCCCCTTTTTGTCAATTTGAATCACACTTTTAGAAGTAGATACATTAATGAAAATATGGTCACCTAAATCTAAATAATTATCTTCCATCTAGTTATATAAAATAAATTTCAAAGGGATATGAGATATCCTCTTATGATTTTTAATTACATTCACCCTCACAATCAGTTTCACAACCAAAACCGATCCAATAAGAATCATTTCTCCTACATTGCCACACATTGTTGAATTATGGAATTTCATTCAATATAAATCCTTAAAATTTTTAATATATATACTAAATGGCAACAACTATTATTAGAAAACTAAAATAAAGGAAAATGTTGATCACATCTTCCCATGTAATCCACAGATCAAGAATGAGATGTGTATTACAGTATGTGACTTATTTTTTACACTATCCATCAGATTGAGGATTAAAATTTGTGCAGAAATTTAATTCATTACCCAATAACTTTAAAAGACCTCTCCAAAAAAATTAAGTGAATTTATGATCATATAAAATATGATATATAGAGGAAATCCATGTTACATTACAATCTCATTGAGATACAATTGAGTAATTTGATTCAAATATGTAGTATCTTGAATCAGAAGGAAATAATTATATATATTTAATTGAAAAATATTGATCCAATTCATATTATTATATTAATATATTTTCTCCAATCCCTCTAACAAATCCATGAATAAATTTTCCCATTATAACTCTCATTCATTAAAATGATTAAGTATCCCTTTTGTAATTGTGGTTTTATTTTATCCAATTGAAAATTCAAATATTTCAAGGTAAATTTATCAATATCTCTTTTTTTATTCCATCCAAATACAAATACTCCATATAATCTCTCTATATCATAGTGTATCTTGTGTGACTGGAAAATAAAGAGCTATAATTTTCCCTTAATAATTCATTCCTCAACTAAAAATTAGAACGAACACATAATATTTTTACAAATCTATAAACATCATCGTTTTTTTGTAAAATTTGGGAAACTATATATTCGTAACTAATTTGTAAATTTCCATTAACTTTCGGTCTTCTACTACGCTTTCGTAATTATATTTGTCAAAGTTGGCTGCACTAAAATTTTAAAAAACATAGAAATTTCAATCACCCAAAAAAATTATTAAAAAATTCTAAAAATAATTATTCATAAGGCCTGGTTTAAAATGTAACATGCTAAATATAACATTACATTTCCAACTGAAAGCATCTATTAATTATTTTTCTATTACAAGATGATAAAAAATCTTGTAGTCATAATCCTAAATCAATTTTAGTTGTTTTATTTGTCTCATTATCATCTCTTTCTGAGTGAATATATACATTGAACATTTAAAAATAGAATATAATTCACACTCATATCCATAAAAATTATCCCTATAAATTTTTAATGTAGAAAACCAGGGATTCTACTTCCAAATCAAGTGTATGAATATTTAACACCTGATATTTTTTGAATTCGTGAAGCATAAGATATTACAAGATCATTATTCATTAGAACACAACCATGTCACTTCAATGATAAAACATTGTATATAAAAAATTCACCTTATCTATATGAGAAGGACAAAAATATATCATTCAATAATATTCTATTTATTTCACAAAAATAATTAGCACAACATTTTTAGTATATGAATTTACCTCCACTTTGAGATAACCATGTCAGTGGGTCAGGTAGCCAATAAATTATTTCAAAAAATGGCCAATAGTATCCTTCTAAACAACAAAAAGAAAAAATCTCTATAAAATCGATATGTATATTCCACTTGTCAATGAATTTCATTTTTGTAAGTTATTAAATTATTCCATATAAGGAAACAATATATCTAGGGAATGATATTTACTATACCCAAATTCATAATATCAAAATATTTTATATACTTCCATTTTAGTTATGGTTTTCAAAATAATCCTTATGTGACATTCGTAAACCACAACAATTTTTGAATACACAAAATAGTCATTAAGAAAATGAAACATAAATCTTATTTAAATTTTAAAAGAATATTTTATTTAATATATCCAAAAATATAGTTAGATCTTTAGGAAAACCAATTATAATAACTAAAAAATTAATGTTCCCATATATTTTATGAAATTTATCCTTCATAATATCTACTACCATTACCTTCAACTAAGAGAACATTGAGCAGAGATCAATCTTTGAAACATATTATTCTCCCAAAAGTTGATCAAGCAAATCATATATACGTGGAAAATGATATATTTTCTTAAAAAAGTTTTTATACAAAGCACTATAATAAATGGGCCACTTCATAGGTCTATATTCATTTAAAAAAATAAAGAACCACCCTAGATGAATTAATTTCATAAAATAAATCCTTTAACTCGAAAATATTTTAATTTTATTTTTAGTTTTATAACTTCTTCTTTAGAAATTCAATAAGGGGGTTTTCAAATTGGTTTTATATCATTTAATAAGTAATCTAAAAACTCAAACTTTAAATTAATATTAACACTAAGTATAAAATTATAAAAATCATACATTCATTCAATATAAGGACATCAGTAAATTTTACCATTTATTTCATTTCCCAAATATTTTCTATGTAATGTTCACTTCCATTTCTAAATATTTTTTTATCCTTATGGAAGGTTATTAAAGGTATGATATAATTAAAAAATAATTATTTACATTATAATATATTGTAGCACGATAAAATGAAATCCAAACCATACCAAAAATAAAAAAACTCTACCATGTGATGATCCCAATGACTTAAATGTAAAACCATTCAACTAATAATAATAGTAATATTTCAATAAATATTCATTTATATAGTATTTCCTATTAGTGGTTTCTCAAAATGTCCAACAATACATCCATGATACAATATTCAATATATTTGTTAAAATTTCAAAATATTTAATAAATCCAGCGATCATGTGTCTAAAAATGGAATTGGATTAAATCTAGTAAACAAGGGACATTCCTTTCACCACAACATTATATCCTCATTCACCAAATATAGTAGAAGAAATCATTTTTCTCAAACTTTTTTACATTCTAATTTAATGAAATATTCCCTGAGAAACTGACATCAGAAACATGTAATCATAATATCTATACTCATTCAAAATAAAAATAATCATGAATGGATTGCTATATGATAACCTATTATTTATGTTTTTTATGTGACAATTTTGTTTTCATCACAATTAATATGACAAATATTTCTCCATGGGTGGCTCATTCAAGTGTTTACCAGAAATTATCCAATATTAATTTTACCACACTTTTCACAATATGTTAAGTTGATTTTCTTACATCTAGATTTCATTGATGAAATTTTTCACATTTTTGGGAATCTAGACCATTTTTTTTGTAGTTTTCAAGGAATACATGATCATTAGAAAAATCCATTTCTACATTTAAGGCATAATGATAATGTTTCTAGAAACATTTGAATTGATGTGAAGATAATTCCATTTGATAACTTGGATTTAACAACAAGTGAAACAAGTTACACTTACTATTAATACCTTGGATGGAATCTTGTACACACCTGTCCATTCATGTAAATGTTTCTTCATACACAGCTAAAAATTTTTCACCTTTTTCCTCAATTCCAAAAATGTTTTATCCATACTGATTCAAAAAACATTTGTGAGACATTTTTCAAGGAATACATCAAAATATGTGTCACATTACATGGAATACTGAACATATCCTTATTTGGAATTTATTAGAAAATTCCACCATTAATTAGCTTCTCTTCAAAATGATAAATCGAAGGGGTTACCATTTGACATTTAAATTAACCTAACAGTTATAATATATTCTCTAAATAATTCATATATCTATTAGCTATAACTGGGTCAGAAGATCTATTTAATACAATATGATTTAGTCTCGTTAAATGACCTAGTATCATCATAATCTTCTATGGTAGATCTGGATTCTCCCTTTATCAGATTCTATATCAATTAATAACTTGCATCAACTAATATGTCATAGTAAAAAACAATGTTCAAATTCTAACAATAATTGGATACTTATTTGAAAGAATAATTTTCTCTTTGTGCATTGATTCTACAACTTCCAAATTTCATATGTGGAAAAACATTTCAAAAAACATAGTTTAGACAATCAAACATGGTGATATAAAAAATATATATCTTTTAAACATAACAATTATGTAAATATTATTTAGGATATTCTATTATAATTAACCTGACACACAATGTTTTCTAAATTATTCTTGGATTCCAAATTTGAGGTCCCAATATAAAACATTATATAATTATAGTGTTTTTTTTTCAATAATTCATTATCTTACATTTTAGAATCTTTTTAGTATTAGAGTTGCTATTAATTAAAAAATAAAACATACATTAAAAATGATATATATATTAATTGGACACTTTTAATCAATATCCATTTACACAATAATAAACAAATTCTTAAATAATACATGATTTTTATTCATGAAAAATTCTCATCTCTTTCTACTTGAAGTCTTATTTTCATTTTACCATCCCTAATACCAATATAAAAAATTTTAAAATGTGGAATGTTAACAAGAATTTCAATAAGTTAAATGAGGAAAATAAACATGTATGTTAAATTAAATACTTGAACACCACTAATAAATATATTTTAAGAAGATACATTTTTATCAAAAAATAATATATTTTTTTCCATATTTTGATAATTATATTACCATTTTAAATAAATTATTTCCCTAAATAGTTATTAGTAAGCATAGAAAACTTGTGTATTTTCATTGGGACATCATTAGCTAAAAACCCATATATAACCATTATAATTAGAATATCCATAATTCTAACATCGAATGTAAATCTATGAGAAAAATAATAATTAACCTATTCATTATAGCGTTATCAGGGTGCACCCCTCATATAGATATATTGGGGTCACTCTAAACTATCTAGGTGCACCCAATGTATAAGATATTTCGGTCTCACTAATGAGATATAATGGGGATCAACCTATTGTCAACAATGTACAAGAACCATATCATCAATTAAATCCTTAAAAACCATTAAAACGTGTCTGTAAAATATTTTGGACATCAGAATACTCTTTATTCATAAAACAAATTTTTCACTACCTAAATACAAAAAAAAAGGGAAAATAAGGGCTTTCATAGAATAAAACATGAATGATTATCGAAAAATAAAAAAAATTATAATTGGCTATGATACAAGGAAAATACAATCTCATCATATTTGATTAAATGATACATTGTTTTTTATTATTTGTAAAGAATTTCATACACTTCACACAAAAAAACCTTAATGGATACATTTTGAATTATTTTAAAGAGATAATATTACACATTTCATTAACAATATAAAAACTAAAAACCTACTAAATAAATCATTTTATATAAAAATGATATTGTAATATTATAAAGGATAAATCAAAGCATTTATTTTTCATTATAGTGGGAAAAATATTTCATTCCAAATATTTAAAAACATAAGCATTTTTATTTTTTTAATAGTGATTGTAATAAGATAATTAAAATAATAATTTTAAAATTATGTATTCTGAATTTAGTATGACTCACCACATACATTCATTATTGATGTTTTGGAAGGAGTTTCACCACTGATAAGGGAGAGTTGAATTAGTGGTGGTTTTCTAAATATTTATTTTTTTTAATTTAACTCTTTTTCAATGTTAGGATCTTATCAACTCTTAAAATAGTTTATCCTTTCCAATATATAAGAAAAGTAAATGGCATATGAATATAATATTTTTACAAATTCCGGTCTCATAATGAACCATATACTATTATTTATTAGTAAAAATATCCCATCCTCTCCCATATCATTGATTCTCCACTGTAATCACAAGTAGTTAATACATACATTTCATTTACAAAATATATTACCACTTTTCCTTATATAGTTCCACTAGAAATATTGTTTCACAGTATCTATTTACAAATATGATTACTCAAAAACACAGTAAAGAACACTTTTGAATATTTAATTTGATTTCAAAAATGTATAATGATATTTTTTTTTGATATTTCATGATTAATAAAATATCATATGCTCACAATTTGTAGAACTCCACTGAATAGTTCATTCCTAATAAAATTATTCATTTTCAGCTATTAGCAATATGAATCTTGTATACTATGTAGATTTATACATAGGTCAATTAAATAGTTATTGAATAATATTTTTTTTGTAAAGCAATCCACAAAAAAATATTCTCCTTCACCAACTGATGTATGAACTCACATACACATCTGCATTCTGACTGGAAATAATTTTTCTACTTGATGAGAATGATATCAAACTAGGAGCAACATCATATTTTATCAAAAAAAAAATTACATTGAATTTCAAGAACACATATCACTTACATATTACATCATTTTTTAGCATTGTTGAACACATAATTTTATTGGAATCAATGTTGAGGTTATCAAACCTGTAATCGTAAAAGATTTTGATAATAATGTGTGGAAGATTTACAATGGTTGAATTTTAGGATTATCATCATCCTCTAGTCATGTACGCACAATAATAAAAAAATATCCTATTTACATATCATTGTTATCTTCAAGGAATGCACGAATATTTACTATTTAATACCTATAATATTTCACAAATTACAAAACACTGACTTGTGGTAACACGCACAATCCTTGTAACTCCCATATTATGGAATCTTTGGATAGTCTCATTTTAAAAATTCAGCTCCGTAATGTGAATAGTTGGATATATTAAAAAAAATCACTCAAAAAGTATCTAAACCTCATATAAAAAATGAGTTTCCCCATGAATCATCCCCACATGTAAAGAAACACCCACAAATAATATCCTTTTTGAGCAATCATGGTAATATTTATCCACCACAAAGTAATGTTCTACGTGGATCAATCTATCAAATCTATAAACTATTTTTACATTTTTCACAACATCTATATCAAACATTTCCCTAGATGAAAAATACATTTATGATATTTGGAACTATATAAGTGATACAGAATATCATACATGCCCATCAACAACTTAATCCTCATCTACGAGAAGTCTTATTCAGATGGGGTTTTTCATTGGAGGATGTAGATAATATTATCAAACATCATAAAACTGATATATAAATTGGTTATTTGATTATACCACTAATGATATTTATTTATTTTTAATTTATTGGTGAACAATACCCATATATAATTGTCCCATATTGAACTCCACATACATCAGGGCAATGGTATAACACACAGGTCACACCATTGATCATCCATATATCTCGACAGCTATCCATCATTCCTCTATATAAGGTTCTTCCATCTATTCTTTAATGCATTATGCATGCTATGTGGGCCCATAATTTGGGTATTCCTAGTTCTTGTGGGAAATCTTCCCCTCATGTGATTTTCTAGGACATTAACCATAGGTTTGGATGACCTTCAGGTTCCATATACTCCCATATTTGAGTATCTTAGGATTTTGTGATTGTTGGTACAATTTTTCAAATAATTCTACATTAAAATATAGGTAGGTAGATTCTATGTATAATGACATAAAATTACAATCCATCTCAAAATATTAAAATTTATTTAAGATATCCTTAAAATATACTCAAATGACATCTTCAAAACATCATACAATTTCATTTTCATGGTATTCGTGCCTTTATTTCAAAATTTTATCGTTTTCATGGACATCAGTTGTGAGAACTCAAGTGAAAATAATAATCACATGTATTTAAGAAAACATGTTGGCATAATTAATCATCAAATTTTAATTCTATGATGAACTATCCAATCATGAAATCCATTGAAATATAATGACGAATTATACAAGTATGACATTGATTTATATAAAATTAATCCATAATATTTATATAATCATTTCCACATCTCCCATTAAAATTTTAGAAGCATGAATAGTTTTTCCAAAATCATTAAACACATATTTACACACTCTGACAACAAATGCAACTCATATGTGCATCAATCTCACATTATTTTATTTTATTGTCAATAACCCATCACATATATCCTACCACATAAAAGTCAATTTTTCGGTATCATTATCAATACTCCCCCTTAATAAAAATTAAATTTAATGGGTATGTGGGGTATTCTAATTTCATCTAACTTCTCAAAAACTCATTCTCTTATTTTCCTAAACAAGGAAATGAAATAAATCAATACTTCCACTGATCATTTAATTAATAACATTGACATCATTTTTTGTGTACCGGGTATTGAAAAGTAGTGGGATATAAAGAATGGTATCTATGAAACATTTAAATATCATGTCACATGAATTAAATATAAAAATTATTAAAGAAGTTAATATATCAATCTCACACTTTATCAATCACAATAAAAATATTTGGTGAAGAATAATAATTTTCCCTTTTCTTATAATTTCATTAGTTAAATACCACCCTTAAATAAATTCAATTCAGAATGTGTTAAGAATGTTAATGTTTCAATCAGACCTTATAAAGGCTCCCCATTTTGAAATTAAACTATTTTAGAAATCATCGAACTAAATGAAATCCATGATGAAAACAATTCTCCTTTAATTCCCAACTCTTTTGGTAGAATACACATAAAATAGCTGGGAATAAAGAAGTACATCTTCATAATATTAATGTGAGTGGAGATATTTGAACATGATGTTCCATCCCTAAATAAAAAACCCTCCCTTTTCGATTTTCCATGGAGAAAATATATAAAACCTCGTCATCAGTATAAATTTATAGAAGATTTATTTTTCCATATGATACATTTTCTTTTATAAAATGATTTCAGATATCAGTATTTATGAATCATGTATATTGAATTGGTTTTTATGAAAAATCAAATACCACATTGATTATCACTCAATATTTTTTGTGGCCTCTCTGTATGAATGTTAAAATCTAAAAACTGTACTTAAATCCAGATAATATGTGTATATACATGTGTAGCTGCAAAATATTCAACCATAGTCAGGTTTAGAGTTACAAAATTATTCTTTTTTCTATACCAACTAACACATCTTTCTACCAAGTTAATGTTTCACCTAAATTTGGCCTCATGTTGGTACAATCACCAACCTAATTAACATCTATAAACCCCAATTGATTCAAAATCATCAATATGTATGTAATGATGGCCATAGTTTAGATTTACTTTCACTTATCATAGAATTATCTTATCTCAATAAAGAGAAACTATTTTGGATCGCTCAAAAATCGATCACATAGAGTCATTGCATATGTTATATATGGAATTGATGGTGTGGGGTAAAGTAAAATTTAAATGATTCTTATAAATTATTTTTGATAAAAAAATTTAATATCTTCATCCATGAATAATATAGTTCTAAATAAAATGTTTATTGAATCTTATTTTTCATTTCCCATTCAAAACATTTTTATTTATTCCCTATCATACATTTCCTATTATGGAATTATAGAATTTAGTTTCTTCTCTAATTGAAATTCAATAAAATTTATCATCTAAGAAAGAAGGTACGTACAAAATTTAATTTAATTTTATCTTAGTATTCTTCATAAAACATTATTTTTACAAGAATATTTTATCACATCCGCATATAAAATGACTGTGAGAGTTAATTTGGACATCCATAAATTTTTCTATCATCATTACCATTTAAAAGCTTCATATCACATATATAACGAACTAATTCAGAATACCATGCTCCATGGACATATTTCAGTCAATAAAAACATTTCCACAATCACAATAACATGATTCCAATATTAACTAATATAAAATTGTCAGGTATTTAAATATATACTTCTTCATTAAGATAAATATTTAGAAAGTTATATTTATGATATATTTGTTAAAATATAAAATATTAGTGTTTTGTTACAAATAAGAAAATTCAACTATTTTATATTATTTCCATTGGTGCAACATTCTATTTAATGTCAATTGATTCTATGTTAGAATATACTTTGAACACCATCCTATATTTTTTTCATGTAACATTACCATAATCATTTTGATTATATTATAAATACCACTTTGTTCCAATAAAATTTTTATTTTTATATCGTGATTCAAGAACCAAGAAATTTTTTTATCGAACTGATTATGCTCTACATTTACTGTTTGTATCCATTCCTCATGAATTTTTTTCCATGATATGATGTTTACATTAATATAAAATTGTTGTTTGACTATAACTTATCATCCCACTTCTTGTTTAAACTGTAAACTATTGATATCAAATGATATTTTCAATCTCAACATGTCTCTTTAATAATTCATATTTGTTGCTCTTATTTTTTTCAACTTCATCTTCATAAATGGTATGTTCAGAATCAAAATGAAAATTGTTTGTCTCCCTATCTAGAACATAATTATTCTTCACATCCATTTTCTTTTAAAAATTAGGTAAACATTCTATATCTTTATAATCCATGGTATCTTATTTTTTATTATTTTCTATAATTTTTACTTAACTATAGTTTGTAACCATATACAAATTTTTTATTACAAAAAATGTAGCCACTTCCATTAGAAAAGTAGCCCATGAAAATTCCCTTCTCTTCTATTTTTTCAGATATTACCATATTTTGGTTCTTGAGATTTTTAGAGTAATGGATTTGTTGACTCTGAAGCGTTTAACAGTGGGTATTTTGTTTTTCCACTTTTCATAAGTAATATTTTTTTATTTTATTGTCACTAGACATCTGTTCTATTTATTTTTATTATTATATAAAACATTTTACCAAAAATAATTTGAGATATTTTGTTTTTCTATATTTGTCATAACCATCTAATCTGGCCTTCTATTATTTCATTCCACAATATATTTTCTTATGGAGTATCTTGTGTTATTCACTGATGTGTAATTCCATTTATGAAATTATAAATTTATTAATCATCAAAATTAATTTCCTTACCAATATATTATCTCAGTTTCTTGATATAGAGACCAATTTTCTTCCTAACCAAGCTTCTATTATTTTGAATATTTTACATTCTTCTAACTTGGTCCAAATAAACCAGACATTAGTTATCTGAGTATGATCATCATTAAATTTAATTAAACACCTATAATATTTGGAAAATATTTTTATCTACGGAACACAAAAATTAATATGAATAATTTCAAGAATCCTAAAAGATAGAATATTCATCCCTTTATGTAAACATTGATCCAATTTTCCTATATGAAAAGTGTCATAGATTTCAACTATTTATCTCTTTATCTTGGGAAAATATCTAACAGTATTGTGCTTCAAAATAATACTTATACACCTTGGTCCAAGTTTTCCATGGATTCTATACTAGTTATTGTTTTCCTATTTGGAAAAATATTTACATGAATTGATATAATCAATAATATTAAGCATATAACCATTTGTTATTTTTTCCCTTCAATGATAATTCTTCAAATAAATGTGATTTTGAGGTTTCATGAATCCTTTTGGATGAAACATCTTTAGAATCATCACAATGTTGGTTGACACTTGAAAATGTTGCTTCATCCCTTTAACAAACCACACATTATTGTACTTCCGTTTTGAGTCTTCAATAATTACTTTTCCAAATCCCTTAATTTTCACTGATTAATAATTTCTCAGGTTTCATTCTCCCACTTAATCATTTTTAATGATTCATAGAATTTTTGTGCCACCAGTCATTTTTGATGACCATATACTATCATGAATCCATTACATGGTTTTTATACTATCTTTTAAATAAAATTCACCGTAGTAAGACTTTTATTCATTAATTTTTTTGAATCTTATTCCTTTCATAATATTATAATTTTTCAAAAGGATAATTATCATTGAAATTTATTAAATATGGACTTATCACATTTTCCAAAGATTTATTCCAAATAGTCAAAATTGTTTTATTTGGTAGATATGATGAATTCATGATAACATATATCTTACTTTGAAATTTTTATATTCTATTCTCATAATATCTCCCCCATGGATTATTTCACATCAATGGTAGGGACATCTTATACCATCTGAAATACTACACAAGAAAAATTATTCTCCAACACCAGAACTATCCTCTGAATATTGATCCTTCCAATTAATAATATCTTTATCTCGAGGATTTTTGTTGTTTTTGTTCATATAATGAGATTTTATCTATTATGGGGAATATTTTATTTGATAATTTCAGTATTACTCTAATTTAGAATATAATTTATCAAATATATTAATATTCCATATTTTTCAAGAATATATTTCTGGACCTCTATTATTATAGATAACAAATTAATATTAAGATTCATATAGTGATGAATTATCTGGCTTAAAAGAACCTTTATTTTCACCAGATTGTGATGATTCCTCCATGAATACAACATAATTTGTAAAATATTCCCTTATCTTTTTAAATCTATTATTTGTTTCAAGAAATTTCAGTTGAGACTTTGATTTCTCTTATTATTTGAGGGAAACATTATCATCAAATCTATTTACCCACATTTCAATTTCATTAACATAAATTTGTGTCTTCTATTTTTATTAAATAAAATAATCACTTTCATCATCACTCTACCTTTTACATTGTAATATTTTCCTCTTCATTGTATAATATACTATTTTATGTATTATGATTTATATTTTTTCATGAATATATTATAACTCATTTTCACCAATTAATTTAGCTATGTATATTAAGATTCATCATCTTCACTTCCAGAGGTATCAATTTTTCTTTAAAATGATACTTTATGTTTGTTTTATCTTCTAATAGGATATTTTGGTTGGATTCAACATCATCTTCCCTTCCCGCTAAACTTATAATAAATATTTTAAAGAATTACTTCATTCATCCATCAAATTTGTTTGTGCCATTTGAGATCATCAATCAATTAATTTTTTTTACTTTTCCATTATCTATCTAGGGATATATAGTATTTATTATAGGAAGATGTATAGGAAAATGTCCAATGTCATTTTACTTATATCACCTCTATGTTTAATTATGATTTCCCCTAAACATTACTTTATCAAATCATTTTTCATAAAATATCCAAAATAATTTTAAAATATCTAACGTAGATTTCATCATTAGATTCACATGATTCTCAAATTTTATCTTATCTTATTTTGAGACATCCCAAGGCTTCAAAATCCATCTCATATTTGATATTTTTCTTGAAAAAAAGCATCTTCCTTGTTTCATATTCAATTAGTATGCTATATAATCCATCAAGATTAAGATCATATATATCATCCAAAGCATCCAATTTAGTATCAATACTATCAGGAATATTTCTAATTAGTTTTTTAAAATAGGTAAATTATCCATCATTTAACCAAATCCCCAAATATTTTTGATAATTTCATTAACTCTTGTGAAGTATTCATCATAATTTTCATCATAACCCATTTTTATATTATTTAATATTCTTCTCCAAATTTTTATTTCATCTTTCATGACATTCAAAATTCCTTCGTTACTTCATTTACAATTTATCACGTATTTTAATTTCATTTTTGAGCCCCATAACATTAATATATTCATTTTCTAAAACATTGAAAAATGGATTTTTTACCATAAACATACATATTTTTCTTTTTTGTAAACTTCTTATGATATTCATCTAAAATATATGTCAAACCAATATTAACAGAATATTGATCTTAATATCATGGAGATATAAAATTGGGAAATATCTAATTCATCCAAAGATGATTGTTCTATCCATATAAAGTAGAAGCCTCCCTACTTTTAAAGGAACTAAAATTATCTATATCCAATTATTAGTGTCTCAATAACGACATAACCTGATTTTATGAGAACAATTGAATTCCCCAAGAATAATTTTCCCCATTATGCAGGGGGTCAAATTAGGGGTGATTATTTCGATATTTCATTCTATTGAAACTAATATCTATTGACCATCAATGATCTGATCCACTCTTAGAATATCATATCTAATTACGAAAGTCTATAAACTAAATTGAATGGGAAAAAAATATTTTTACAAGGTATGGTGATATAATGATCATACTCCTTGTTTTGATTCATTATTCTACCCAATAACATATTTTATAATATAATAACAAGCTATTAGAACATTCATTTCTTCAGTAGAATATAGTTTCATTATACATTCTAGTGTCCCAAAGGAAAAATAGTATCTTACTACCTTTTAATAAAAATTATTACACAATAACACATAAAAGCATGCTTCTAAATGATTATATATTAAACAACTACAATTGATGATAATTGTTTTAACCATTTAATATAAATACAATATCATATAGATACATTCTGAAGAACTCCACTAAAGACATTCTTCGTCAAAAAATACTACCTCTAAAATTCTCAATTATATTATGCTTATATATTCTTCTAATTTACCCATATGTTAATTAAATAATTATTGTATAGAAAATAAATATTTTGGAAAAAATATTTCAATTAAATTTACAACATCATGAATTGATGTCCCCACTCATATAATCTACCCAATACTCATTGGAAATAATTTTATAGCTTTGCGAGCATGATGTAAACATGTCAGTAATGAAATACTTTGTTAGAAAATTATATTTGTTGATCTTCCACACCATATATCATATTTCAATTTCATCATTATTTATACATGAATAAACACATAATTTTATAAGAATCAATGAATTTATTATCAAACTAATTATGATATTAAAATTATGTGATCAGGCAATTCATTTTTAATGGGGTTCAATACCATGATACATAAATATCTAAAAATAATATCCAAATAATACTAAAAAATTTGATATCATCATAGAATTTTTATCTACAAGGAATTCATGGTACCTCACTACATACGATATGTATCATTTATCATATTGTGAATTACAGGTTGTGGCTACCACAAAAGTCCATGTAACCGACATTGTATTGAATCCATAGACGACTAGAAATTCCAAATTCATCTTCATATAGTGAACTAATTAGATGAATAAAATTAAATTCACCCATAATGTAGCAGCACCTAATCCCCAAAGGAGCTTCTCATTGAAGCATCAATGCGAAAAAAAACATCAATGAATAATTTCATTTCTGTTTAATCAAAGAAATATTTACCCATTGTGTAGAAGTGTTATACATGTATCATTTAATGATTCTAAAAAATGTTTTTACAGTGATACAAAAATCACATACCATTCCTAATCATGAAAACAATATTTTTTATTTTTTGGTAATTTATACTTTAAAGAATTTCGAACTCTAAAATTGATATGGAATTTCCCACATGGAATTCTACCACTTAGTGTTTTTCTCTACTATTGTCATCCATGAGGGGGCTCATTTGCAAAGCTATTTATCATGGGAGGTTAAAGATACTTCCTAGAAACATCCAGTCACAGTTATTTAAAAGGGAAATAAGATCATACTGTTAATGAAATTTTTATATTTCTAACATAAAAGTGATCAATACCCATTTAATGTTGTCCCACATAAAACTCCACGTGCATCAGGGTTGCGGTATAAAACAAATGATAATCCTTTATCCAAGCTTAAATCCCAACCCCTTAACATTATGCCTCACCACATAGTGTTTCCTCCCATTCTTCATTGAATTGTGGGCTTCAGGCCCTTCACATGTGCACCTATGGGTGCATGCTCTATGAACACCATACATGGGCACTCCCACTCCTTGTAGGAACTCTAGTGATCATACGATTTTCCATGGCAACTCCCATTGTTGAGGATCACATACATGTACCACATGTTTCATGTGTTTAGTGTCTAATTCTTACATAGGCGTTGGAATAACTTTTAATTAATCTATAATAAAATAAACTCTGATAAATTTGATCTATAATGAAATACCATTCCATGACTTCTAAAAATCATTAAATACATTTATCATGGCCTATATATTTATCCATTAATACCATATTTAAATCATCTTGTAGATTTAGTTCGATTTACTTCATGACTTTCTTTATGTATGCTAACATTTTCATGGACTTTACTTATTATAAACAATATACAAACTTCCTTCCACATGACCACTTCAACAAAGATTAACAAAGAAAACTATAACAAATCCAACTGTCACATTTAAATACCAATAAGAATTGTACCAGTGTGATAAAAAATGAAAAATAAAGAAAACTTATCCAAGAATGACATCCAATTATATAATATATATCCATAATAATTTACATGACATCTCCACATCAACTATAACAATTCCCAAGGGATCACCACTTCAACCTAACACACCAAAAACTTATTGTCACACTCTGATAACAGATGCTCCACATATGTTCCACATTTATCTTCTTTAATAAAAATATTATGACATTTTTCAAATTTACTATAAAAATATTTATATTTTATTAATCTATTATATCATTTAATACAACATTATGTACCATTCACCAATCAATTAAAATCACATTGAAATTTTTTATGATATCCTCGTCATATGTAAAAAATGATTTTGGTAGGTTTAAATTTGTAAAAGATGCTATTATATCATAATATATAGAATAATAATCTTGAAATAATTACTCTTTATATAATTTAATTATACATTTAAATCAAACTACTAACCTTTTTTTAAAAATAAACTACATTACAAACTTAGAGACTATAGAGAGTATGTACGTACGATTAATGTTTCCATTTTAAATGATGATTATCGAAAGATTGTAAGTGTTATTTTATCTAAAAATAATGATCATAATACTATATATATAATATTATTTCATTAAATAGACCTATATATATCGTCAATGTGATGTGGTGGGGATAAACTAATCACATAACATCTTGGTGGTTGTAGTCCACACCCATACACAAACTATGTTATCATTTTCTATTGGATATAATGGTAAGAAGTGGAATGATATATTATCATTTAAAAATGATAAATATTTATTTAATAACATATATAAATATTAATTCAAAAAATACAATCCATCCATGGGAAATAATCCTACAAAACTAATTATATCAATTCAAAAGGCATTAGTCCATCGTACACAATAATGATGGTTTTATTTCCCATTTGATTAAAGTGGATATGGATATAGGTTATACTATTGAAATAATAAAATATAATTATATTTTGGATACTATTTTTACTAGTTTTTCATTGTTTAAAAATATTTAATGTATATGCATAAAGAAATAAAGAATAAATTTTCAATTAAAAGTTATACATCTTCTTCAAAACATTCTCATATACATTACACTCTAAGACCACTATGGTTGATGTTCATCCAAAAACATGTCCTACATTATTAGGGGAGGTATTTTAGAAAGTAGTTTTTAGGTATTGGATTTACTATTTTGGTTATAACATGTGAATAAAAGATAATAATTGGTGTCTTTAATAGGTGAAGGGAGCGCCGCACTTAGAACTCTGTAAAAAAATTATTATAATTTAATATTGAATAAAAATCCAAAATTATTTATTTATGATATTTGAGTGTAAAAGGTTTAAATCATCAAATAAAATAAATTTTTATAGGTTTAGGACACATTTTAACCCTTATCATTTTGTTTTTCCCTTTGTTATCCCATTTCACACATACCTTGAGAACCATAATTTTTACACTTTTAGAGTAATATAGTTCCATGATATTTTATAATAGCCCATAAATGGACCATGGTTCATATTATCTACGACATCATAATTAATGTTTGAATAAATTATTTTTATAAATGTTATATAATTTAATAATATATTATTTATTATAATATATCATAAATGATAATTTTAAAACTATTTCTTAATTTGATTTTATTAAAATCAATACAAAATTAAAATTCAAACAGAAATTTTAATTATATCCCAATATTTTGATTTTCATCATAATTTTTTTGGGCAATACTTCATATCTAAAATTATATTAATTTAATTTTATTAATATCATTGATTATATTTTCCATTAATTAAATAATTACTTCCACAGTGTTCTGTAATCCTTAAAAGAAAATATATCTTAACTAAAAACTAATAATAAATAACCATGAAGAAGATAAATATTTTATATTTTAGAAGGTTTTTTATAACTAAAAATACCCTCTGGTAATATCATAACTTAAAATAAAATAATTAATAAATATAAAAGTAATATTATTTACTTTTCACTAAATATAATTTTGTAATTTTCATCATCTCATAAAAATGGGAAAAAATATATATAACTGAATAAATGATGATTATGGATGATATAGACTCGTCCAAATAAAGTAAGGCATGTTTTAGAGTTATTTTAATTTCCTTATAATATTATTTTTAACCTTAATTACACGATTTTCCCTTTAATACGAATACCAAAATTACATAGGTTATTTTTAATACAGACAAAAAATTTAAATGAACTTCTTAAACAATTTAGACCCAGTTAATGGAAATTTGGAATCAGTTCTATTAAAATTCAAAAAACATAGTTGGAAAATTTTATTTTAAAATTAAACTATCAAAACAAAACAAAAAAATAGTTTTTATGAAACATGTTAGATTTACATTAATTTTTTTTTAACTAAATTCACGTATACAATTCATTTAAAGAAATAATTGGAGTATTTTATATTATAAATTAATAATTATATTTTAATATTGAATAAAATATATTTTTATATTACAAATAATTTTAAAGAAAAAATACACTTCAATATATATCAGTATTTTTAACATTTCATGGAAAAATAATTATTTTCAAAAAATATTCAAAATTTTATCATATGTTTATTTTTACAAGATGAATTGATAAAAAAAATTCAGTATATTGAATTAAGTTTAGATACGGTAAGGTTGGATCGTACATGAATCCAACTGAGCCCCTAGAATTAAAAGGCTAATAACTCACACACCAGGTGTCTGATTGAGGTGTCGCCTATTGCGTTGAAACCTCTATAACGTGGTGGACCTTTGAGATACATATTCGTGGGGCTACGTGACAGTTGGATTATCAACCAGTAGCTCGTGGACAGGATCCTCCTAGAGAGGATCATGCGTAGTGCAGAGACCTAGTGGCTGGCTAAGACCAGAAGACTCATGACCAATTTGACTCGGAATGTTTTGACTAGCACATTAGGGAGCGCCTTGGTGTTTCGGCAGACCCACAGTGGGGAGTGCCTCTATGTGAGCACGGCAGACCCATAGTACTCGATTGGAGGAGAACCTCAACAGGCTACGAGGGGGAGCGCCTCTATGTGAGCGTGACAGACCCACGATACTCAACAAGAGGAGTACCTCAGTAGTCCAATGTTAGTGGGAAGTTCCTCTATGTGATGCGGCATGCCCACTATACTTTCTTGAGCATTAGTTCTCTAGTATCTGTGGTTTTGATAATAAAAATCCTGGTTTGAGATGAGTTAGTAACTTTTTGTTTTTTCCTCGTGATTCAGATGGATTAACTAATAGTTTAGGTATATGTATGGGAAAATGCCTATGTGGGGTTATATGTTGATTTCAAACTTTTTGGTTTATATTTCTTCGATTTTGTGAGACCTTGAGGGTCTCGTGTACCCTACTGAGTATCATTATACCGATCCCTGCACGGGCTATGCTCGCACCTCGTTGTTTTGGTTGTAGATGACGGACAACTCTGACTGAGGATGTGTATACCAGGACTGGGCAGTACACAGAGGTGGACCATAGGACGTGTCGGTATGCGGAGGAGACCGACAGACGTGGAGTGATGAGGAGGAAATTTGGACCTACACATCAGGTGGGATTTGTGGGGAACGATCCAGAAGATTCACTTCACCTTTCAGCTGTTTTGTCCATTTAAAATGTACTTGTTATTAGTTGTACTTTATATTCTTGTTGGGATTATATTCTGGCACCTCAACTTTCAGTACTCTTTATATATAGTTTAAATTAGTGTTTTACTTCCATCTCGTACTCTGTTGTGTGGGTTTTCAAGTTTTAAAGGCAATGCCTTCCCAATATAGGGATTTACACCTTTGGTTCTAGTCGCCAGCCCATGGCCTATTGAAGGCGGGCTTGGGGTATTCATGACATGGGCCCCGGGGGACAGGACATGATAAATTGGTATCAGAGGAGTGGGTTCTACCACAGAACTTGGGAATTTGATCATTATTTTCTATAAAGAAATAATGTTAAGGGTACTGAGGATGGTTTTCAGTTTAGGGACCAGTGTTGTTGTGGCGGCCGACGTATCCTTACACCAGGACCCAGACTACTGATTTCCAACTCGGTGCATGAAAACACCAATTGCGTATGTGTTTTAAAAAGATTTCTTTTTGAGAGCTCAACCAGTTCAGCTCACCAGGTATAATTTTTACTGTGTCGCATCTGTTTCTTTCAGAATTCCTCCCCGCATATGACCAACTAGAGTCTCGAGAGTTGTACGCATAGATATCCAACTGAGTGATGAGGCCTCAGTGTAGGGTCCTTTTCTAGAAGAGGCACCAGTGGTACCACTTATCATTTAGCCACTGATGCCACCAACCACTATAGCAGATGATGCATGCCGCTTGAGTGCATAGAACGAGTTCAAGAACTAGAGGCCACCTAGGTTCCGGGGAGAGATGGACACACAGGCAGCTGGGGATTTTCTTGAGGTTGTGTTGAGAGTTTTCCGACTTGTAGGGACACCATCAAACCTCATTGTGATACATGATGACATACATCTATAGGTAGCATTAGGAAGATGGTGGAGCCTAATGCTCCAGGTGCATGATGAGGTTACACTGCTCTGGGCAGATTTTGAGAGCCAGTTTCTGGACGAGTTTGTCCCAGCCACCCTACGTGTAGTGCGGATACAAGAGCTACTTCATCTGCAGCAAGGCATCATGACAGTGGCACAGAACTCAGTGAGGTTCACCGAACTCTCGCTCTACTCCAAAGATATGGTACGAGACCCGTTCTTCATTGCCCAGAACTTCGATAAGGGGCTCAAGAGAGAGATCAGTGCTTCAATGATCTCCCTCGTCGTCGCAACACAAGCATAGGTGTTAGAGATATCCCTCTTAGTGGAATGCTTCCTTGATGAGCAGACTCCAGCAGTGAGACTCACCACCAGTCGACATGTAGTAGAGAATTTTGTAGCTGTCAGTAGACAGAAGACGCAGAGGTCTCAGAGGACCAAACCCATCGGTGGATGAACGCATGAATTAAGATTAGTAGTGTGGGGCACCCGGAGTGGAGACAGATCTACCAGGAGCGGGAAATATTACTCATGTTGTGGGTAGGGTCAAATGGCTCGTGACTATCTGACCCGCCATTAAGATGATCAACATACAGTCGAAGGACCACCTAGGAAGAGATAGAGATTTGATCAAGGTGGTCCTCATTAAGGAGGATTACATAGAAAAGGAGCTATCTATGCCGCTGGTAGTAGACGACGTTTTGAGTTGTAAATCCCCCCACCACATGGAGGTCATCCCCGACCGTAGGAAGCAGGTGGACAGTGGAGAGATAAGCTCTAGGAAGTTGAGGCCTACAATCAGAACACTCCAGAGATGATACAAGTTATGGTCTATGTCTACTCCACCATAGTTGTAGTTCTTATAGACATAGGTGCTTTGCATTTATTCATTTCCACTACACTCATTCAGATCTCAGAGATTCCGTTGGAGCTGTTGGCTCAAATAATATTCCTAGAGACTCCTACAGGAGAAGACTCGATGATTACACAATAGTATTGGAAGTGTGAGCTTACTCTAAGAGGCATGAGCTTCAGCTGGGATCTCCTTGTAGCGGCGTCGAGTCCTTACATCGTCATCTTGGGTATTGACTAGTTATCTACAGTCCATGCTCAGATCAACTGTATCAGGCACAAAGTGTCATGTGTCCACACATATGGGACTAGATTTAGCTTCACCTACGAGAAGGGAGCCATTTCAGCACATGAAAAACTTACTAAGAAGATGGTGCAACCAATCACTCATTAGTTGTCCTACCTTACCCTTAGAGTAGTTTATGTGGAGTGTCCAAGAATCCTGTAGTGGTGGACGATTACGCGGATGTTTTCCCTGATGATGTTCCAGGTAATTCTCTTTATAGAGTGGTGGACTTTTACATTGACATGTACAAAGGAATGGCACCGATATCTAGACCAGAATATCGGATGGCTCCCGCTGAGCTTCTGAGATTCGGGTACAGCTTGAGGACTTTCTTGAAATGGATTCATCCAGCCTATTGTTTCTTCTTGGGTAGCCCGGATTCTGTTCACCAAGGAGACGGATGGGATCTTGAGGATTTGTGTTTACTACCGTCACCTAAATTAGGAGACCTTGAAGAACAAGTACCCACTCCAGAGGATTGATGACCTCTTTGATCAGCGGAAGGGAGCACAATGGTTCTCGAAGATAGAACTCAAATCAGGCTATCACCAGCTCAGAGTTCGAGATGAGGATGTGCAGAAGACGGCCTTCAGATGTCGGTACAGCCACTACGAGTTCTTGGTTATTCCTTTCGACGTAACCCATGTTCCGACAGTGTTCACGGGACTCACGAACAGGATTTTCCAGCCATACCTTGATCGCTTTGTTGTAGTCTTCATCGATGTCATTATGATCAATTTGACTACTGAGAAGGAGCATGCCTACCAATTGCAGATAGTACTAGACACACTCCAAGAGCACCAGCTTTATGGTAAGCTCCCGAAGTGCCAGTTTTGGATCTGAGAGGTTCACTTTTTGTGAAATATCATCTCAGAGGCTGGATTTGCAGTAGATCCAATGAATATTGAGACGACACTTTCGTGGGAGCCGCCCATGACTGTGTCAGAGGTACGAAGCTTCTTAGGTTAGGAGGGTTACTACCATAGGTTCTTGTTAGAACTTTCCAGAGTTGCAGAACCACTATCATCCTTAATGAGAAGGTAAAACCCTTAGTATGGTCAGATAGATGCCATCAAAGCATTCAGGATCTGAGGTAGAGGCTGACTACTGCCTCTATCTTGAGGCTTCAAAAGGAAGGCATATGGTACGTTTTCTACTGCGATCCATTATGGACCGGACTCAGGTGTGACCTGATGCATGGGTGAGCAGTGATCGTGTATGGTTCTCGGTAGCTGAGGCATCACTACCAGAACTATGCTACCCATGACCTGGAGTTAGCAGTAGTGGTCTTCGTCTTGAAGATGTAGCGACACTATCTAATGGGAGAATGATATACCATATACTCTAATCACAAGAGTCTCAGGTTTATCTTCTCATAGAAGGACCTAAACCTAAGACATCGGTGATGGCTTGAGTTTCTCTAGGACTATGACTTTGAGATAGTCTATACTCCTGGAAAGGGGAATGTTGTAGTAGATGAACTCATTAGGAGATTTGGAATACAACTTCTAGGAGAGGTGACAGAGTAGGTCGCTGCTTTACAGATATCCTTTGTGAATAGAGATGTAGAATCATTTTTTCAGTCCCATACAGTCACTCCCCCACTTCCTCAACAAGGTAGGGAGGTACATCTTGGGGATGATGACTGTGAGACACGATGTGATCAGATATCCATAGGGAAGGCACCTGATAGATTTTTTGAAGGTGGGGAGCTAGTCATCCTCTAAAAGGGATGTACATTGGTGCCAGTTTCACTTCAAGAGGATGTGTTGGGGGAGTTCCACACGTCCAATTTAGCCGTACATCCATGAGTGGCAAAGATGTAACCAGACCTTCGATGCCAGCACTGGTGGTCATGTATGAAAAAGGAAGTAGTGGAGTTTGTCTCTCGATGCCTAAATTCTCAGCAAGTGAAGGCGGAGCACTAGGTACAAGCAGGCTTGGTTCAACCTTTAGAGGTCCCAGAGTGGAAGAGAGATGGGATATCCATGGAATTCATGATAGGACTTCCATGTATATCCAGGGTTCATGACTCGATTTGGGTGATCGTTGACCGACTCAACAAATCGGCCCACTTCCTACAGATCAGAGAGCAGGGTTCAGTAGAGGTCATAGTATGCCTCTATGTGTCGATGATTGTGCGGCTACATTGAGTTCCTTCTTCTATATTATCTAATCGTGATTCATGGATTACATTTCGGAAATGAAAGGGGTGGAAAGAGGCTTTCGGGAAACAACTTCATCTGATAAACGCCTTCCATCCTCAGACAGATAGTCAGACTGATAGGACCATTCAGACTCTCAAGGACATGCTCCGTGCTTGAGTCCTCAAATTTTGTCGTAGCTGGGAGGACCACTTCCCAATGGTGTATTTTTCATACATCAACAGCTATCACTCCACCATTTGGATGTTACCTTTCGATGAATTGTACGGGTGACCCTGTAGATCACAGTTTTGCTGGACTAACCTTGGGGAGTCTGCACTCATGGGACCAGAGATGGTACGAGGTACAATGGAGAAGGTGCTATCATTCAGGATCTGATGAAGACTGCATAGATTAGGCAGAAGTTTTATGCTGATAGAAGACATAGACCTCTGGTGTTCGAGGATGGCAACCACATCTTTCTATGTGTATCAACTAGACGAGGTTTATAGAGATTTGGATGAGGCATCAATTTATCTAAGAGATTCATCTGACCTTTATAGGTCCTCATCAGATTAGGCGAGGTGGCATACCGCTTGGATGTTCCACCTCAGTTATACAGGGTGCACGATGTCTTCCACATATCTCAGCTGAGGAGATACGTGCATGACCCTTCTCACATCATTGACCATGAAGATATGGATGTTGAAAACGGAGAGACATTCACGGAGGTTCCAGTATAGATTGAGGATCGACAGGAGTGGGACCTAAATGGATGATCAATACCTCTATTGCGTGTTCGTTGGCAGCATGGGAACCTCCAAGAGAGCACATGGGAGAGATAGTCTTAGATTTGTGCTCAGTACCCCCTCTTGTTCTATTTGTTTGAGTTATAGTTTACGGGGAGGTAAAGCCCTAAGTTGGGGAAAATGTAAAGACCCGAAAATTCTATGGAATTATTTTTTCATAAATACAATGGAATTTTACGAGTATTCAAAAACTGATTTAACGTGATTCCAAGGCCCGGTGTGCCCGGAATCAAATTCCGATGATTTTTTCGGGTACATTCAGTAAACGTACGAGTGGGTTTTTATATCTTTTGAACTGGTGCTCAGAATTGAAATTCGAGTTCACTGTTGAACTCGTATGCCAGTATTCGCTTAAGAAGACATTCACTTTGACGGTAGGGGGTCAAATTTAAATGAGAGTTTTTGGGTTTTCGTGGAAAATAAAAAATAAAGTGAACTTCACTTTAGTTTTATTTGAGTCTCCAAGTGGGTGTTTGGTGGTTAAAACCTCCACATTGAAGTTGGAGGTGGGACCATGACACCTTAACCTTCCATGTGAGCTTATGGTGGTGGGGCCCACCCGAACCTAACCTCTTGCGAGAGGTTACAACATGGGGACCACACGGGGTAAAACCCCCTATTGATGGGGGAGATTAAAACCTCTCAACTCTCCCTCATTAATGAGGGAGAGTCTCTTGACCTCTCCTTTAATTAATTGGTGCCAACTCCTCAAATTATTTTGTACCAACACTAATGCATTATTTAGGTGGGGCAAATTAAATTTTATTCAATAATTTGAATTTTGTGCCAAAAAATATAATAATATACAATATAGTGTTTTTGGTTGGCATTTCTCATTTGGTAGAGCTTGGGAAGAGAAGTGTTTAGGATTATAGTTATTCTAACGAAGAACCCTCCACCGATTAAGATCGCCGACTTTCTTCGACTTCCTCCCTCAGATCCTACCGACATGGGGTGCCTTCAACCGACCTACCCTTCACATCGTCTTCAACGAGCTGACGCAACTCGGGAATGGGAGTGCATGGTGGATAAGGTTAATGACTAACTCATTCATCTTCTTCACGTGACTTCAATGTCAACATCTGACAATCAAATGTAGGGTGTTTATTTTGTGTAAGTTTCCTTTTCTTTTTCTCTTCTTCAGATTGGAAATGAATCGTTGCGTGGTTGTTAAAAAATTGTGGTTCATATTTCTTACTCTTTGATGAGCCAAGTGTTACAACCCATAAAGTGGATGTTGTAGGCCAAACCAATGTGGCCCGACCCATCCATCAATCTTGTTTGTGTTTTTTCTCAGCATGGCGAAGAAGCGGTGTTGATGGCGACACAGACACAGGAAAAGGTCATGCTTTCTGCGGCCTCTGTGAACCGTGCTGCCCCATATCATTCTAGCACCCCGACCGAGCCGGCTCCACGGGCCAAACCACCGCCGACCATTCGTGCACCTGGCCACACCACTACTGTCCTCCCGCGCTCCTGGCCGCATCGTCGCTGGCCTCCCGCGCACCTCGGACGAACCCCGCCGGCCCTCACATGACCGAGCCGCGCCAAACCCCTCGGGCACTAACAACCTCGGCCTAGACTCCCAGCCTCTTGGCCGCCTGCCGGTTCGACCACACCCGACCCGACCGCCTACCAACCCGCCAGGCGCCCTGCCCGGCCGCGTGCCCGACTGGTCGTGCATTTCCCGGCAACCTCTTGGCCGCCCAACCTCCCGAACAGGCCCGCAACACACCTCAGGGTGCTCTGGCCAAACTAGCCCGGCCACACCCTCCAGGCCGAGTCGAGCCGGCCCCCGCCCTCGAGACGCTCCGGGCCGAACCTGCCCTGAACCCAGGACGAACCGCCCCTGCGGCCTACTGGGCTGGACCCAGTGGGTCGGGCTGAACCTAACTGGGAGGCCCGCCCAATTGGTTGGGCCAGACATAATAGGTCTGACCAGGTCAACCTAGACTAGGTTGGGCCGCGTCGTTCCGACCAGGTCGGACCGGACTCGGGCCCACTAATGACCCTTTACTTATTTTGTCCATATCATTAGCATTGGATGACTGTTTGAAGAACCTTCAGTGGATCTATTTTTCTTGTAGTGTGATGGTCCCTTTGAATATACCCCCTGGAGTTCGGGGTGAAGTTGAGAGAAGGTCATGTTGGATCATACAAGAATCTAACCGGGCCCCCATGACTAAATGTCTAATAACTCATAGACCGGGTGTCCGATCGACGTTCCGTCTATTGTGTTGAGACCTCTGTGACGTGGTGGACCTTTGAGATACTTCTCCGTGGGAATTCATTAATTTTGGAGTATCTACTAGTAGCTTGTGTGGCGGATCCTCCCGGAGATGAGCATGCATAGTGTGGAGACCTAGTAGCTAGCTATGGCCTCACGACTACTGACCGATTCAACTCAGAGTGTATCGACTAGCCCTATGGTGAGAGCCTTGGTGAAACAGACGACCCATGGTGGCTAGCACCTCTATGTGAGCACGACAGGCCCACAGTACTCGACAGGAGGAGTAACACAGCATGCTATGAGGGGGAGTGCCTATGTGGGAGCGTGACAGACCTATTATGAGGAGCACCTTTCTGTGAGCATGGAAGACCCATAGTACTCAACATTAGAAGTACCTCAGTAGTCCAAGGCTAGTGGGAAACGCCTCTATGTGATGCTTCATGCCCACTTTACTCGATTGAGTTAGAGTTCTCCAGTAGACGTGGTTTCGATAATAAAAATCCTGGTTTGAGCTGAGTCAATAACATTTTGTTTTTACCTAATGATTGAGATAAATTACTTGATAACATAGGTATATGTATGGACATATACTTAAGTGGGGTTATCTGTTGATTTCATACTTTTTGGTTTAACCTTGTTGGATTTTGTGAGACCTTGAGGGTCTCAGGGTCCCTACTGAGTATCGTTATACTCACCCATGCACCGGCTATGCCCGCACCTTGTTGGGTTGGATGCAGGTGACGGACAACGCTGACAGAGACTAAGTGTACCAGGACTAGATGGTACCTGGAGGTGGACCATACAACGTGTCAGTACATAGAGGAGACCGACATATGTGGAGTGCTAAGGAGGCTATTTTTACCTACCATTCAAGTAGGATTTGTGGTGGATGATCCAAGAGTTTCTCTTCAGCATTCATCTATTTTGTCCTTTTCATTTGTACTTGTTTTCAGTTTTACTTTTATTTTATTGTTGGGCTTGTATTCTGGCCCCTCTACATTCAACATTCTTTGTATACCGTTTTACTTAGTGTTTTTCTTCCAACTCATACTCTATTGTGTGTGTATTCATGTTTGAAAGGCAATGCCTTCCCAGTTTAAGAACATATGCCTTTGGAGCTAGTTGCCAGCCCCTGGCCTATTGAAGGTGGGATTGGGGTAGTCACAACATGGGCCCTGGGGGACGGTTCATGACATGGTTTTGGTATGGGTTGAGAATCCATGTTTCAATGGAGTTGTCATTCACTCATAATATAGAAGTCAGTTTAGATCTTATGGGAGTTCCCACATCAGCCCCCCCCCCCCCCCGATTCACGAGGTGGTAGGTTTGAGTGTAAAATTTCTTCGACAGCTTGGTTCATGGGGTGGGGATAACCTATTCATGTTCTCTTATTATCATGTGTAGCGGTTTCTTTCAGTTTCAATTGACAATGGATTCTTATTATATATATTATTCGGCTGGGTGACTTTCTGGGTGAAGAATGTATATGCGGTGGGGAGAATTGTCACACCCAGACTTTTAAATTTAATTATATATTATTAATCCATGTATCTAGGTTCTTCTGCCCAGATCTGCACAAGTTCCCAGATTAATAAATCCTTTAACAATTTTTCTAGGTTTCCTTCTCGTACATGGTCACCGCATGATTGGTGGTACCACGCAGTCCGCTCAGGTGTCGTAAAATTTCTCTTTATGATAATAATAATAATAATAATTATTTTTTAATTTTTATTACTCCTTATATAATTATTATTTCAATTATTATTAATAATATTAATATTATTGATGATATAATTATTATTACTGGTATTATTTTTAACAAAAATATTGAAAATTAATATTAGAATTATTGTTATTATATTAATGGTATTATTATATTTATTATTATAATTATTATTATTTGTTTTATTATTATCATTATAATTTTTATAATAACACAACTATGTAACCCTAGGTCAACCCAATTGCCCCCTTCCTAATTTTGCAATGTGGGACGCTCTTACCTCCCCCCTCCCCTCCCCTACCTCCCCCTCCCCTCCCCCCCTCTTTAATTCTCCACCTCTTGGGGCTCAGTTGCTGACCTCCCACAACACCCAACACCCTCTTTTCCGAGTACCTCCGCTGCTGACCTCCCACACACAGCTAGCACCCTCCACGCCCTGGACCTTCACTGCCAATCTCCTACTTGCACCTAGGCCCTCTGCCTGTGCCCTCACCTCACGCTGCCTGACCCTCTGCCTTCGGCACCTGAACGCCAGTGAACCTTCAGCCGCTGCCTCCCCCTTCCAGTTCTACCTCCCAATAACCGGTGAATGGAACCCCCTACATGCATATTTTAGGGGAATATGAACCCTGTTTTACGGTGGCCTTCTAGAATACCAAACCTCTCTGTTTTGAAATATTCCATCACGAATCACATCACCTCTTCCTCCTCCCAGGAAATTTGTTTCCTCACCTTTTCTGTATCCTCCTTTTTAAATTGTGTTTTCCTTCATTTTGAACTAAATTGAATTCCATAGCTGTTAATTTTTCTTTGTTCTCATTTTCTAGTGTGTGTGTTTTGTCCACTTGGAATCGTTATCCCCCCCTTAAGCATCAATGAATCATCTCACTACTATAATATGGGGGAATACCAATGCATTTATACCAGTAGTTTCACTAAACAATTAGAAAATGGATAATATAGATGCTCTTTCCATTTGATTTCTAAAATTCGTGTAAAATGTTTTTGGTGGGTTCCATACATAATTCTATACCTACAGTTTTAATAAACCATTGGTACCAATCAAACCAGCTCGAGGGCTAAATAAAATCAGGTTTCTCTTCGTGGCTCGTTATAGAGAATTTTTCGGTTTCCCCACTTCTCTAGTTATCTCGCTTCACCATTTGTTCAACCACCACATCCCTCATCTTACCTCTTCTCCTATGAACACACATCCTCGTATCCTTCAACATCACACCTCTTATCTTTCCCACATCTTAGATTCTCTGTTCACCCCCTTCTTCTATAGTTAACCCACATATCTACATCATTCACCTCCCTATTTCCTTGCATCGTCAATTGTCTACTCATATGCTCGCTTATATACATAACCTTACATTCTAAATCATTGCCTCACACTTCCCAGATTCATCAAATCATATTCTTGTGTTCCCTTCAGCTTCTCCACTTCTCCGATTATAAGTTCTATCAATGTCATGAGAGGTTTAAAATTTGTTGAATTAAATTTTATAGTCAGTATTACATTTATATTTTCTATAAAATATAATTTTATTTTGTATTTTCTAGGATACTGCCCCAATTAATAGACATCTATTTGAGATAAAAGACTACAATCTTCCCTCCTTAACCTTCAATGATTCCATGGTCTAGAAGTCTATTCAAAATCAATCAAGGAGTTGTTGGTTTAAGGATAAGGGTAAGCGCTTTTTTCCTCAATTGGTCAAATAATTTTATTTAAATATTGATTTTGAAGAGAGTGATACAAGGGAAACCAATCAACCAGTAGTGAGTGGATACAATTAGGTATTATCTTCAATAACCTAGGATAATTGATTAAATGCGTCTCAGGTCAAAAAACCCAAATATTAACATTATTTATATATTTCATAACCCTCAGTGTCTTATTTATTAATTTCTATGAGATGTTGACTGGGAATATGACTCCCATAAGACCAATTACCCAAGTGTTATATGTATATTTCTAATTTTTAGTGATGTATATGTATTATCAAATTATCCCCATGATATGGTACTTCATCAATATGTGAAATCTAGATTTTTTTAATTTTATATATGATTAAAATTGGAGTTTAAATAAGCTTATTATGTTATATCATGAGGCATATCACAAAACTATGATAACCCTCACCCATGTATAATTCTCTACCTGACCCTAAATATATCTAATAAAAATTTGATATTAAAGGTTATGTTCTTGAGGGTGGATTTATTTATTTATTTTTCATGAATCATAGGATTTTTAGAATATGAATCTTAATTGGAACCCATGTAAAAATGATTGGGTAACTAATAAAGAACGATTTATGATTTATTTAATCTTGGTAATAATCATGTTAAACCAATAGAAAAAGTATACCCTAAACGAGAAGATGATGATATAGTTGAGTATTCGTTATATGAAAATGTTGTTTCTTTAAATGTTCCCGAACAAGACATAGACATGGATGAATTTAGTATAGAAGATAGGGGAACCCTTGATCAATTTAGATATCTTTCTTTTGTGGTTTCTTTTAGATCTCCAAAATCCCCCACGTATCTACCCTCCCCAAAATAATATATATTAATGATGAAGACCTTAAGTATTATAAGGTATCATTAAGTGATTTATTTTTATGAAATATCATGGGAGGATTGTGACTCAAAAGAATATGAAATGTGTGGGAGATGTTTTGAAAATTATTCTTCTTTAAGATCTATATATTTAAGGAATCATAGACTAATTGCATGAAATGATACTACTACATATCTTCCCCTCCGACATCTTTCTTAGTTTAACCTATTATTCCTATGAGAAGTGTTGTTAATTATGTCTAACTAAAATCGATTGTGAGAGATTAGTTTAAAGTAAATTTTTTATGAGTTTTTAATGACTAAGGTAATAAAGTATAAGGTATTATAAAAACAAGAGTCAAAGACTATTGAACTATATAGAATGGATGAAAAAAATATGGCTAAGATATATATATAATTTGAAGGGATATTTATTTTTATCTACATAGGGTATCCACTAACATCTATATGAAGACCATGTTTATATCATTGGCTAGTGATCTCATTGTTAATTTGCTAACTAAGTCAGCCAAAACTCATGTGGAGAAGATAATGTTTTTTAGTCCATTTATGGAGGCATTTTTATAGAACATTTATGTCTATTTTCATGACATGGAGAATGGTTCATGTGCTATAAAATTCATTAGTATACTACTCATGCAATATATATATAATAAAATATTTTCTAGAATTCATTGTTAATCCATGAATTGTTGTGTGTTTTTTTGAACTTTGAATTTTTCATTTTTTTATTTTGAGTTATTTCAATTTTTCATGGTTTGGATATAATTTATCTTGGTATACTATGTGTTTTTAAATTTTTTATGGCTAATTTGGAATGGAAATTTTTATTTATGAAAGTTTAATAATACATTTAATTTAATAGAAAACATGAAAATACTTTTATAATGATATTTTTATTTGGAATTGTGCCTAAAATGAATTGGATTTCAAATTATAACTTATTTATAAGAAATTTTGTTAATTCCATTTGAAAATGGAATAGTGTTAATTATTTTCATGGTTTTAAAGTGATATTAATAATGCATTATTAGAATATTTTAAGGGATTTAATATAAATTTTCTTTTAAAATATATGCTTTTGAAATATTTGGATGTTAGAAATGTTTTACCAAAATCTATAATTGTGTTTGAATTGATTCATAAACAGTTAACGTTTCTCTTTATTAGATGAGTTTTTTCAAAACCTCATGTGTAAAAAAGATGTTTTAATGTATGAATGTTGTTTTTGAAATATGTTTTTATAATACCATGTTGGGTTAAATAGTAAAATTTGGGTCACTTATTCAATGATGTAAAAGTCCATGTCGTTGATTTTTTTTGAATTTTTAATGTATTGTAGTTTAGTTTTATTTAAATGATATCTTGAGATTACTTATTGGTCTATTTTATGTCTCATTGGGATGGATTTTTAATGTCCATTTTGATAGTGTTTTTGTTTCTTTTTTTACAGTATATCCCAATTTAGATTTAATGTATTCTTTGGTTTATCATGATCTTCTTGGGATGGTTGTTTTTTTCTTAAGAGTTAGAGCTTCTTGTTCTTCCTCTCTTTTCCTAACATGATAATTATATATGTGAGTTCCAAAATGTGAATCCCCCACATTTCACTATGCAAAAATATTATGACGATTAATTGGTTTTGGTACTAAAGGTTCAGGATATATTTATGAATCTTTTGATTTATGAATCTATTAAGGTTATGTTTGTAACCATCTTATCTGATGGTCTATGTTATAAGTGGTGGAAGTTTATTATTTAGACTGAGAATGACAATGATCATTCTTGGAAAAGATTCAAGGCATGGTTTAATTAGCATAATTTCAAAATGAAGTGAAGATATATATGACTATAGAATTGTCTTTCATCTAGTAAGTAGATGAAACAGTTTTGAAGTACACATATCATTTTATCCAGTTGGTTCCATACATTCCTAATGTAGACATGGACAATTCCTTATTGGCTTGGTGGTTTGAGTAATGTCTTTGATCATACGTGTCACTAGTTGTTTCTTCCTTTCGACTCCACATATATAGAGTGGTTATAAGAGAAGCTATCAATGTTGATGCATAGTTAGTAAGATCATCAGTGGAATTACGTGTTTCCTCTAATCCTGGGTGTGGTGGAGGAATATCCAATAAAGGAAAAAAAGGAACTGTGTTATGTCAGACCTTATAAGTGGTGGTTTAAAAATTAAATATATTTTTCCCATCGTTATCTTCTAAGTAAAAATACAAGGTTTTACATATATGCCAAAAAGTGAGACATTAGAATCATTCTTGTTATGAATCTATTAAATCATTCATACTTGTGGTCATTTGGTCCATCTTTAAAAATTCTATTGAGGGATTTATTATAATAAAGGTAGAGATAAATATATCACTTCTAAATAACATTTAAATCCACCTATTTTATATGATAAATATGTAATGATTTTTTGTGTTTCATTATATTGAAATATGTTCCTCTAGTTAATTTTTCATTTTTGGAGGTTTTGTTTTGTTTATTTATAAGTTTTGGTGATATAATTTTTAAATTACTCAGTATAGATCATGGATCTTATCATGGGGAAATAAGGATGTTGTTTATATGTCTTCACACAAAATATATTTTCATGTTTTTTGTTTCTAGTATTTATTGAAATGAGTATAATCAATGTGGATATATAGGGTTACATGAATCAATTTAATCTTTGAGATGGATTATTTGGGATTCAGAATCCATTGAGGGGATTCTTATTTGTATTGTTATACTGTTTAATATCTTAAATATCTAGTATGAGATAATAGATGTACTGATACGACTTTTACCATTTTGATCAATTGTGAATCTCTATATTTTGTGTGATTACAAAATTCATTCCACTATACTGGTAAGGAACTTTTAGATTCATACTGATAAGGCTCTTATTAACACATTCTTTTCATATAGATTATATGAGAACATATATATTTTCTTCAATGAAATTTATACCCCATATATTAATAAATCTATAAATATTTATACATAATGATTTTCATTCCTATATTAAGTTTTTGATCATAAACTCATGTGAAAATGAAGTCCCAAAATCATCCAAAAATGTTTTTTTTACAAAAATTTCATTTAGATTTCTTTCATCTAGAAATGCTATTTCTCTTTTATTTTTTTAATATTTTTAGATTTTGATCATGGAATTCTCAACATATTCTGGATTCCATATTGAGAATTTTCACCTTCTCATTCACCTTTGATTAATATAAATTTATATTAAGCTACCTAAAAATTTGATCATTCTCTTTTCGCTAAGTGTCTATCACCATTAATTTGGGTCCAAATTCCTTTTTTGTAATATCATCTATTGTAGCTCAATTTAGAGAGAGAAAACAATTTTCATCAAATTTTCCCTATGAATATATTTTTCATAATTGTTAGGTACTTTCATGTAGTATGTAATTTTTTTCTTTCGTCAGGATACCCATATGTTGCTTTCTACCAACTTCCTTGTGTGTTGTGTGCTACTTCATATACATCCCTTCTAGAAGCCTATTGTGTGATTCCCTATTATTTATTCTTCTTTTATTGCTAATGTTTGGAAGGAATCCTGGTGTGTGTGATGAAAGGATGTCTGCTCAATGATAAATCATGTAAAATTTTGAATTCATTTAACAAAAACCACATTAAATTGTAATTATTTCACAATTTTACTTACTATACTAACATAAGATGAAATGATTTTTAATTCATAACTCATAAAAGAAGATTCTTACAAGATTTCATTTGAAATACCAAATTGAATATGTTGAATAGAATTTGAGCTTATGTGGAATGTTGTGTTTTCCAGTGTGGTGATTTCCTAAAAATAAATTATTCAGTATATTGTCTACATTAGTTTCTTTAATTATGTACATTTTATTGTAGTGTATTTTTATGTGTCGTATTAGTGTTTGAAATTATGTATATTGTATAGTAGTGTTTTTATATGTTTTTGGTTTCTTAAAATGAGGGGATCTGATGGAGGGGAAGCTGTTGCGATGTAGTAGATCATGAGTGTTGTAACACCCCAAGCTTCCATAGTACGCTTCTCTTCTAATAATACAGTAGTGTGTGTTGTACGGAACATCGAGTTCTAACACACACCACAACCAATCAAACTATCCAATATGAATAGTAATACCCAATTTTTGAAATTTTATACATTTTATCTATCAAAATGGACTTCATTTTTGGATTCGTAATATCGAAATTATCTTAGGGTAAATTTTTGATATTTTTCTGAAAACATTCAATTATTGATGAAAAGTGAAAAAACACTGAGTTATAGTTTAAAACCAAATTATTATTTAAATAATTATTTATTTTATTTAAATTTAATTGAGGTGTAAATAGTTACATAATACATATACAATTTCAATGTAAATAATTAGAGTCAATTTATAATAATTTTAGATATATAATAATTTTATATAACTTTTCGCCGTCTATTACCCACATCCTAGGAGAAATTGCAAATTCACATAAAAAATAATTTTACAACTTCTGTGAGTGGAATTTCAAAAATCTGAGAGACACGATTAATATCAAGGAATAAAATATGGTTCAATAGGATAAAAATAATTTTGGTGAATAGTAACGTTTTACTTTTATTTACCACAATTAAAAGTAAATAGGGTAATTAAGGGTAAAAATGATATTAATATTACACTAACACATGTAATTATTCTATTAGACAAGTGTATATTGGAAAAAAAATCGTAGGAATAAAATATTATCATTTAGGTCCACTTGGATTAGATTAAGACATTTATTATTATTTAATTCAAGGAAGAGTTAAAAGAGTTAAAATCGATGTTTAATTACAAAAACATTTTTAATATATTTTTATACATATGATAAATTTGATTATAAATATTAATTATAAATATAATAATATTTATTACATAATGGTATTTTATTTATAATTTTTATACATTATATAATTTATTTTATTTATACCACAATGGTGATGCAGTAATTACCTAATTAATGTAATATTAAAATAATTTATATTCTAAATATCCAAATAAATGTAATTTGAAACTTTTTACGATATACACTAATTTTCATGGTTAAAATGACATATTATTACTGGTTATATGAATTTTTTTCGAAGTAATAATGCTGTTATAAATTTATCAAAAACAAAATACCAAATAGTGTCAAAATTGACATAAAAGAGTTTTTAAAACAAATATTATATTATTAATTGATATTATATTCCTAAACATAAATTGTTAGTCCCAAGGACATATATAATGATATCTTTAGCATTAATGGACCACTTGGGGGTCACTTGGAATTTTATAGTAAGTTTATTAACCATATAATATAAAACTACAAAGAGACATGGTAAATGTCAAACTAATTAACTAAAAGATAAAACTAAAATATATGGTTAATAAATTGACCCAAACCTATCTAAAACCTATTGGTTGAGTTTTTTGCAACCTGGCCCCACCTTATATTTGAAATAAACTAGCTTGGATCCATTATAAACCGAATATGAATTTATTATAAAATAATATTTCTAGCTTTTCCAAAGGTTCCCCTCACCCCTCCTATAATGGAGAACTCCCCCTTCTCTCTAATTCATACATTAAAAGCCATTTCCCACGGTCAAAACCTGCCCAAATATCCTCTCAAATTCCCTCACTTCAACCTAGAGGCCTATTTTTGATCAGACATCTAACCTGAGGATCCCTTTTGATCAAATCAAAAGGAAGAACCTAAAGAAGAGGTAATGTTTTCACCACCCTCTTTCAAGTTACTTTCTTCTTCTAAATACACTTTCATTGTTATTTCCTTTATAAAATAATAACTATAGTATCTTCTATATACTGTGATGTTATTATAAATATGGCACAACTATATTTAGTATTCTATCCATCCTTTAAATGACATGTCACCATACGTGTGTACGGATGACTTACTGTCTCTACATCGTTGTGTAATTGATATTCAAAACATTAATTTTGGATGGGTATGATAATGATGTGTAATTGATGTAAATAATAAATATAAAATTATAATTATTCTGTATATATGATATACCATCCAATTATATATTATTTTAATATCAAAAGAATGATATTTTCGCTCGTACGTACGTACGGACTACCGTCTCCACGAACGTGGTGAGATTCATTCCTCATCGTATCCATTCAAGCCTAATTCTCATTCAATAATTAAAAATAATGTTTAAGGACTTCATATAATTATGGATATGAATAATATACCACCTATCAATAACAAAGACATCTTATGTAACATAATTTATAAAAGAAAACGAGTAAGTTAACACCCGAAACAACGATAATACTATGATATTATTGACAACGAAATGTTAAAAGATCATATATGATATAATATTAATTTAAATAATTATTATATAATTTAATAATAGTTATTTATCCATTATACAAGAGATTAACCTACCCTCAACCAAGGAAAAGTACAAGGTAAGGGTTTTTTTCACAATCTATTCATTATCCGAGGTTGTTTATACGTAATTATCTACTGGGACCTCTTTATCATCCACATCCATGTTTCTTAAAAATAAATTTCAAATAATTATTACTATTTTATAGAATATGTGTGAAATTAATTTATAACATTTTTGGATTTTTATAAGAAGTTTATAAAGGAATCTTTCTACCGCTTTCCAAACAAGATCCATTTTAACATTTTTGAAAAAATTAAGGTATGAATATTTTTTAACTTATACGACGGGTGCAGATATTTTATGTCGTTATAAAATCGTCGAATCATCTCTTATAATCTTATAAGAATATTTTAAAAGTAAATTTTTAATTTTATAATTATGTGAATTTTAAATGATTTGAAAAAATAGATATTTCTCTCAAATAGTTTTGATTTCATCTATGTCAACATCCTTTGATCGATTTTAAGCTTACTTGAAGTTCATTTATTTTGATACAAAACATTCATATAGTATTGAAGGTTTTGTGATATGTTTAACTGTGGATGTGTTATTTTTATACCATTCATGGTTTATGGAGAAAGTATTGACATTTCCTATTTTAATACGAATGTTTATGTAATGTTTAAACCTGTTCATACGAGGAATGCATTGGACATAATAAGTGACGGGTGGTTCCCGATATAGATCCCCAATGCATCAGTAGGCCTGATGAGAAAAACTAGTGTCTTTTCATGAGGCCTTGATAAAATCTTATTTGTAGTCTTGGTACAAGGCCTTGACTATGTGGTTATGATAGTCTGGCATTATGTATTCCATCATTATAAAAGTGGTTATTGATATTGAATGTGATTATTTGACTAGTGGAATATCCATGTGAATAAGTAAATGAAATTATTTCATTTTATTTTTTCCATATTATACTAAAGATCATGTTTAAAAGGATTTTTTTTAGTTATACATTGCTTTAAATGTTTATTCTTGTTTATAAACGTTTCTTCTATATTGTTATCCTTACTGAGCATCTATTCTCACCCCTTTCTATGTTTTATTTTTTCATGGATGTGATGAAGTATTTTATTACTGACCTGAAGGAATAGTCTGAGGGTATATGAGTGTGGACTATAGTTACTATGTTGTAGTAGTTTTTTATTTTATGATGTAATGTAAGACTTATGAATGTATGTAGTATTTCCAAGGATACTAAACTAATTGTTCTTTCGAGACTTGATCATTTGTGATCATGCCAATGTTATGTAATAATGCACCGACATTGGGTAACTAGGGTCGAGGCATAACAGTTGGTATCAGAGGAAGTTTAGTACAAACCTTGGGAGCCAGATTTAGATAAACTCTGATTAGTGCACATAGACCTAAGATTGAATTTGAGGATTAATATAGAATAACTTCATAGAATTTTGGTATTGTAGAGATATTGTGATTTTTCCAAGAAATAAATCCATGTATGGATATGAGCATTTAGAGGTGGCTCTGTCACAGATGTACCTTGGGGTAAAACCTGAAAACACCGCTTTGAGCTAGACTCAAAATGGGAACTGGTGCACGACAACAGGCATTGATGCACTCTTGTTTACGACACTCCCAGGGGATATTCTTAGGATAATTCTAATTTTCATTACAAACCATTATGAAGGGTTTATGAGTATATACATCCTCAAAGAAAACATTTTTATGATTATGGATTATATCCATAAACTGTTCAATTCATGTTAAGTGTTTTACAAGTTTGGATTTATGTATTACGATTCATAAACTAATATAGTGTGTTCCATTGTTTAGGAATGGTGCCTAGTGGAAGAAATGGAAACCGTATCAATGCACGAACTCCATGTATGGAGTTCCCTCCTTCTCAAGATAATTATATTGGATCTGGGGATACAACCGGTGCTGATCAACTTATCACCATACTGGGACAACTCACTCACGTTATGAATAATAAACTTACTCGTATGGAGCTCCCAAATCCACAACATATAAGATCAATGTTAGATCGCTTCATGAGGAAAAAACCACTGACATGAAATGGGTGTAAAAATCCCTTAGTAGCTGAGCAATGGATAAATTCATTAGAGAAAATATTCCATGCCTTGGGAAGTAGTGAAAGGAAAAATGTTATCATGGAAGTTTACCACCTCACTAGAGATGTTGATCAGTGGTGTCTATTGATTCAAAACACAAAGGAAGATGATGAAGTATCAAATATGGAATGAAAGGAGTTCAAAGAGATTTTCATAGAAAAATAATTTCTTCGTGAACATCAACCAGATATGGAAAGACAATTTTTGAGTATGAGGAAAATGGAGGGTGAGAATGTCACGAAGTATGATGCTAACATTACAAGGTTAGCGAGGTATGTTGTAGAATATATACGTAACCCAAGAAATAAGATTGATCATTTATTTGATGGGTTAAAACCATTTCTATGTCGAGTATTAGTCTCACAAACCTTCCCGTTGTACGATGATACTGTCTCATGCACTATCAAGACAGAAAAACCATTCTCTATGTCTTACAAATTTAAAGCAAAGAAAGAGTAGAAGAGATCTGATGATCACTCTAGAAATGGAAATAATCTGAAGAAGGGAAAATTTGAATATCCATCCTATAGTAAATGTAAGAAGAAATATCCTGGTACTTGCTTGAATGGAATGGGAGTCTATTACAAGTGTGGTGAAAAATGACACCATGCTCGTGATTGTAAGGGGAAGAAAGAAGCTAATGATGTTCAATGCTACAACTGCAGGGAGATGGGACATTATTCAAATGAATTTCGAAATAGTCAGGGGAACATACCTCAGAAAAGGCCATGGGATCAAGGCCAATCTTATGATATCACTACTACTGAGGTTGAAGCTCTGAAAGATGCGGTGGCAGGTAATTTAATTGTTTCCTCATGTTTAGCCAGTGAATTATTTGATTCTAGATCATCACATTGTTTCATATCTTCCTAGTTTGCTATGAAAATTAGATATTTCCAATTTGATTTAACAAGGGAGTTTTCAGTTAAAACTCATAAGGGAAGTATCATTGCTACAAAGTTCTGTGGATCCGTTCCCATTAGGTAATATAAATGTTCTTTATCTGCTGATATCATCGCCATACCCATGATTGAATTTGATATAATTCTCGGTATGGATTGGATTTCGGACCCTGATGCCAAAATTTATTGTAAGAAGAAGGGGGTTACAATTTTTGATGATGATGATAAATAACACCTTATCTTTAGAGAAAAATCATCACCACCTGATTCTTACCTAGATCCACCCCTTGTAGCTCAACTAAATACATTTATTTGGGAGGAAGAGAATGAAATAACTGTGGGTAAGGAAAGGAATTTTTAAATAGAGGATGTGCCTATTGTGAATGAATATGTAGATGTGTTTCTAGATGTTTTACCTGGATATCCTCCAGAATGAGAAATTTAGTTTTCCATTGATTTAATTTCTGGTTCAAGGTATATATCGAAGAACCCTTATTGAATAGCCAATGTTGAATTTGTTGAACTAAAGAAACAACTAGAGGAATTGAGTAATAAGAGAATTATTTTACCTAGTGTTTCTCTATGGGGAGCCCCTGTCCTTTTTGTTAAGAAGAAAGATGGATCAATGAGGTTATGTATCGACTACAGGGAAATCAATCCTATAACAATAATGAACAAGTATCATTTACCTCGCATTGATGATTTTTTAACCAACTGCAATGAGCTCAATGTTTTTCAAAGATTGACTATAACAACTCAAGTAAATAAAGAATAATACATATTTAATATTTATTAATATTTGTGGACTAAAAATTAATTTTACATTAAAAGGGTTGCTATATTCGATTGCGTACCCAATACGCAACAACAGGTTTCTTTGAAATCTTACGTTGCACACTAATAATATAATATTATTATTTTAAATGGTAGTTAACTACTAGCCATTATATTGGAGGGAATGAACAAAACTAACTACAATATGATTATAAAATATTATTAAATGTATTTACATTTATCCAATAAAAGTTAGAGACTTAAATTGTGAAGGAATCTAATTTTACGTATAATTTATATTAAAAGGTCGATTTACCACCTATTAATGGAGAACCCTATTTAAATAAATTTTTGGTCACGTTAATACATTATATATAACCAAATAGAATCCTTCATTATAATGGGGACATAAAAATGTACATTGTGTAAATTTTTGAAAATTTTCATATAAAGTTGATTTTTTAATGAATTGTGAAAATATTGTTTTTAATTCAAACTATGTTTTAATCTGATTTATTTATTTGTTTATATTATATTTTAAATTGTTTTTAAATTTAAATTAAAATATATTTTTACCATTTAATTCAATGTTTGTCATTGGAATTAATTTCACATTGAAATTGGATATAAAAAATTATCAATCTTTTGATAGTATTATTTCATAAAAACATGATATTTGATTTGATAATGGGAATTAATTTTAAAATTAATTAATTCCAATTCTATGTTTTAAATTTGTAAAAATAGACATCATTTTTTAATTCGGAATATCAAATATATCTTAGGCTGAATTTTTGGTATTTTTCTGAAAAACCTCAATTTTTGATGAATAGTAAAACCACTTAGTGGTAGTTAAAAAAACTGACTTTTTCATTTAAATGAAATTTTATGACTTCTATGAATTGAATTTCAAAAATTCGACATACATGGTTGTTAAAAATAAGTAAAATTTGGTTCATTATGATGAAAATAATTTCTGTTGAATTGTAACTTTTGACTTTTATTCACCTCGGTTAAAGGTAAATAGGGTAATTCAAGGTAAAAAGAATATTATAAAAATTAAAAATTACCTTAACACTTGTCTAAACCTTATTGGTTGAGTCATTTACGACCATGGTCATCTTTGGGTCGATTTTGGGACCCCATTGAGTAACTTGGGAGTGATAATGACAATTTAGATTAATTAACTTAAGGTAAAGACAAAAATGACATTAACAAATATCTCTTTGTAAATTAATTTTTACATGGTGTTATATAAGTTATTTTTTAGACTATAAAGTTTATTTGGAAAGACAAAAATATTTCCTACATCATGATATTTTTTTATAATTTTTAGACATCAAATAAAATAAATTATTTATGACACAAAAATGATGCAGTGTTTATCTCATTAATAAATCATGTAAATAAATATGATTATAATGATTTAAATATTATACAAAACAAGTCCAATTCTTATTGGATGATTTTTTTCGACCTTGAGTCATCTTATATTAATCATTAAGTTTTTTTGGTCCATTATAAACCGAATATCATTATATAATAAAATAATAGTTTCACACATTCCTAAAGAGCCCCTCCTCCACCTAATAAAAGGAGACCACTTCTAACCAATTACTCACACCTCTCAAGCCATTTTTCTCGTTCAAACTCTTCCAAATTAAGATTCCAACACCCCTCTCATGACCCTATAAGCATTACCTTGGGCATAAGACACTTCAAGAAGTCATTTTGGTTCAAACCAAAGGAAGATACCTAAATTAATGGTAACAATTTCTCTTGACTTGTTTTCTTTTATTTCACTTCTCCAACCGCTAAAATCTTTTTATTATTTTATTTTATAACAATTAAAGTATTATCAATATACAAATATGTTGTTATTTTAATTATTTGAACTAAAATTACACAAAACTCAATCTAATGGATGAAGAACATAATGTTTTTGTGGATGACAAACTAACGCCTCATGAAACGATGAATGTTCAAATATCTACAACCGCCTCTAATGGTGGCCATTATGATGGAAAAATATTTATATATGATATTTATTATGTTTATTTTTTCCTTATGCTTCTGTATTTTTTTTAATAGCATGCCTTTATGGTTTCCATAGTGGGTAAATACGATAATCTCATTTGAGGAATTTTGGACTACTGCCCCTTCAAAGTGATGTGACTCATTAATGCCTTATGTGAGATGTATACATGATAGATTTAATGAAATTATATATGATATTATACTGGAATTATCATATCCTTATGTATCATTATTTTTTAATTCCATCAAAATAAGAAATATAATTGAAATAAGAGTTCATGTGTACGTACGGCTTACCGTCTCCATGAACGGTGCATTTCATTTCTTACCTCCAAATGTTGTGAACTATTTTAAATAAATGTATATACAGGATATATATGATATATATGATATATATATAATTAATATCATTCTTGATATAATGGACTATTGACCACATGGACAACTTGTAAATATAAAGTGTTCATTTTCAACTCAAGTACCAAATATCGACAAAAAGAACGTTATTAACTTAAATGATTATATAATATTTATAGCATGGTAATACGTGATATAATAGAAATAATAAACTTGAAAAAAGTTCTTAATCAAGTAGAAATTAACTTTAATTAATTATTTAGCAGAATAATAATGATCAAGTGAAGTCAGACACGAGGTAAGGGATTTTCTTATCTCACTTTTTATTCCATGAGATTTCCATTATTCGCCACTTAGTAATTGCATGAGGTGTATTATGCACTGACTTTTGATATATATTATTATTATTATAATTATATTCATATTATTCTATGATACATTTTTTTGTTATTAACTTTTTTTCATACAACTTAGCTCATTACAACTTGGTAAAGTGTTTCATCTCACTTTTTATTCCCGTGAGATTTATGCTAGATTTTCCACTCTTTAATTTTGTGTGGTGAATGTACTGTACATGATTTTACTATTTGTGTAATATAATTTCATTTATGATTATTTAAATCTTCATTTTATGATCCTTCTTTCATGTGGCATATGTTTTGTAATTCATCAAATCGGTAAGAGAACTTTTCACCCTATTCTTTTTAAAAGACTTCTTTTTTGTTATGACTTTTAATTTACATCTTATAATGTTGGGATATGTTCTTATATATCCTTATTGATGGAAATTTTATATCCAAGTTATGAGAAACCCTTTTTATATTTTCATCTAATTTTATGGATTTTAAAGTGACGTCGTTTGGCTTTTGAATTTTTGTAATGGAGCTTCTTAACCCAATTTCAATTCGTTGGGATCAACTGGTAATTATTGAATTTGTCATCCTATGAATATGTGTGAATGAAATTTTATTTTTTTACACTTAATATCCACTTATATTGGGTGTAATTATATTTTTACACATAATTATGTGATTGATTTATCCTTAATTTAAGGATACCATCTTTATAAGGGATTCCATCTCAATTTACTTTTCCATTGATATTTCATTGTTGTTATGCACCAACTCACTCTTATATGGTCTATATACTATCATTTAAAATATTAAATCATGAATCCCATTATTCTCATTATATTTTATTCTTCAATTATTTTTATTCAAGCATATTTATTTTTTTTAAACGTTTAACTAAAATATCGTTTTAAATGTTTTAAGAATTTATTCTTCTAAAAATTTCTCATTAATGTCCACGTTTTAAAAATGCGTTTTAGGATTTATTTATATGGACATTAATGTTTTTAAATGATAATTAATTTAAAATCTTTAAAGTGGTATGAGGCACTTTTATTCAAAAATATCTTTTTAAATAGTTTTGAAAATGATTTGATAAAGCATTGTTTATTTCAATATCTTGATTTGATATAATGGAATGTGGAAATGTTATTTTTACTTTTTACTTATGTTATGTGTTATGATTAAGTTGTGGTTATTTGGAATTTTTTGCGTATATGGGTGGTTACGTGATAAACCTCGGGCGGGTGAGCCTGAGATAACTCTCCAATGCATTGGGTAATGTGACGGAGGTAAACGTTATATTTCTCCTAAGAGGTTAATGGAATATACTGTGATGAGTATTCCAAGTGTAACACCCTACATACCTATGATATCTACAATGTATGTTTGATATGGATTCCATAAGTAACCACTATGATTTATGATTTGTGTGTGTTATTCATAAATCTTATGATTTCTTAAGGTATGTTATGATTGAAAAGTATGGTTTCATTGATTTGTATTTATTGATGGGATAATGTTTTCCTTAATTATTATATAACCCTTACTGATCTTTTTATGCTCATCTTATGTTTTTTTAATGTTTTCCACAAGACTTAAAGTTAACTAGGGTCAAGGATGGGATCAAGGAAAAGACATGATGTCTAAAACATGGAACTAGACATGTTTAATTTTAAGAGTTTTTATTTTATGAAAAAAAATGGATACTGAGTAGTACTGTATACCTGTAATATTCACGTTGTAATGTAATAGTTATGAATTAATTCTCTAAAACTCTAAACCTGAAAAGACCCTCAATGTAAATTGTTCATTTAATTCATTATTATGTAAGTTTTAAGGTCAGGTCATTATAGTTTGTATCAGAGGTCGGTTTAGATAACTTTAGATGTTGGTGTATTCATTAAGTACAAGAAAAATTACCATAATGGATAATATTTCAAGAAGAGTCATAGTTATTTTTATAATGTAAATGAGTTTAAGATAATATGAATAATCTTATCTTAGTATTATATGATGACTTTTCTGATATACACACACTAAACATTTTGGTTTTAGTAAATGACTGGATCTAACAAGCACCAAAGTAACAGTGGATGTGAAGAAAACTGTGACGATTTTCCAAACGAGAAACTGAATGGTATGGGAGATGCAATGAGAACTCTTTGGTCATTCTCAACCAACTATCTGGAGTCATGATTGACCACATAAACCTTAGGGATATTTATAAGGCATCTTATATGCGAGAAACAAATCTCAACAGAAGTTCAGGAAATAATCATAAAAGTATGTATGGTCAAAAACCTATGTGTCAATGATGTGGAAAAAAACACCTAGAAAAATGTTTCAAAGGGATAGAAAGATGCTATAGATGTTGAAATGAAGCTCATAAAGCATGAACCTACCATATAAAAAGGAAGTATCTAGTTGACTCTAGGAAAGGAAAAAAATTTCTTTCTGAATAATCAATTGAATGTTATAAATGTGGTGTACATGGTCATTATGCAAACACATCTCCTAGGAAGATGTTTCGAGAATGAGATCACCAGGATCCTACAATTTTTTTTCCAATACCTACTGTCATTCTGATTGAGGATGAAGAAACTGACAATGACAAATGAAAGGTATGGATTATTTCTTAACATATGTTTTCCTATTATTTAAATCTTAGGATATGATTCAAAATTTTGTTTGTAGGAAAGGACTATTTCATAATAATTTGGAAAGGAATGGTTAATGGATCATGAAGAAGGTTGAATAATTAAGAAGACAACATATAAGGGATTCAAGAGTTATGGTAGATTTTAGGATGATGAAATTCTTAAAAGTATTAAGGCTCTTTTGATGATGGTATTATATTAAAGAAGTTTTATAGTACGTGTAACCCTGAAGTTTGATATATAAAAATTTTATTCATGGAATAATTATCTTTTCTTTTCTGGATATATTTATTATGAAACATTTGAGTTTATATGATCCTTGAATTTGAGTCAATTATAGGTTAATTCATTTTGGGATGAAAAATAAAAGTTATTAGATAACCTTTGTGGTTAAAATATTTTATGGTTATTTTGTATGAATTTTTCTCTTTTTGTGGAATGTTATAAAATAATATAGTTTTTTAAAAAGGGACAACATGCAGACCATGTGACAACCCGTCGCGTCGGACGAAGCTGCGGGAATCGAACCCACATCCAAAGTGCAACAGGTATTTATCGCCTACCACTGGACTACGTGGGGTCCCAAGTTAGTATGAATAATTATTTTTAGTTATTTGATCTTATGAATCTGGAATAAGTTAATTTTTGGTAATATATGGAAATGATTTACCTATCATGGAGGATATGTGATTAGGCACATTACTTTTTAATATGATTCTATAAGAGTAACTGATGTTACATGGAGATAAATGTTAAGATTTACCTTGGAAGACTATGTGATTAAATCTTTTAGAGATTTGGGTTTCAATATTAGTTTGGATTACTTTGAATAATTTTATGGATAACTATTTATTTAATGGTCTTTCTTGAACCTTGGGTTCTTTTGTTGAATTTTGGAGATTAAGAGTAGTATTTCTTTTTATAAAGGATTATCCTTTTGGGGATTATCTAATATTGTAATAACAATTTTTGTTTTGGTTAAGGTCTAAATACATGTGAAATATATAGTTATTATATTGGGGATTATGTGATTCTCTATAAGATGATTATAATGCTCTTAATGTGAACAAGTCATCCTGAATACTCATCGTTTGGAGAAAATATGAGTTTCTGTTAGAAATCTAGTAAGAGATGAATGTCTACATGAGAGGTAAGTATGATTATTTAGTATTTAGTTAACCTCAAAAATAAATTCCTCAATGTAAAGTAACATTACATAAAAACTTTGCCTGTTAACTTTTCATACAAGGGAATCAATGACTCTTTAACACAATACATGTCTGTGATTTTCTGGTGGTTAACTTTCTCCTAATCATGTTTTCTATCACACCATCAGAACATGCCCATTTGTATTCTCTTCCATATCCATGTTTTTATGGATTCCTGTTATCTATTGTCTTGGGTGACCTTTTTACTTTTCTTTCATTCTTTTAAAATAATAGATTTAATTACTCTTTTCTGATACGTGACATTTAATGAAGTTCCTAATCCCAGTTTTAAAATTGCGAGGAAACAATTCCCAAAAGGAGGGAAGGATGTAACATCCTAGGTAAATAAATAATAAGACATATTTAATATTTATTAATATTTTTGGACTAAATAATAATCTTACATTAAAAGGGTTTCTAGGTTCGATAGCATACCAGATACAAAACAATGAGTTTCTTTGAAATCATAGGTTACACTCTAATAATATAATATTATTATCTTAAATGGTAGTTAACTCCTAGCCGTTGTATTGGATGGAATGAAGAAAACTAATTAAATATGATTATACATTATTTTTAAATGTATTTATATTTATCCAATAAAATTTAGAGGCTCAAATTGTGAATGAATCTAATTTTAAGCATAATTTACATAAAAAGGTCGATTTACCGCCTATTAATGGAGAACCCTCTTTAAATATATTATTGGTCACATTAATACAATATATATATCCAAATATAATCCTTCTCTATAATGGAGACATAAAAATTTAATTTCTGTAAATTTTAAAAATTTTCTGATAAAGTTCATTTTTTAATAAATATTGAAAATATTGTATTTTAATTGAAAACAATGTTTTAATCTGATTTATTTATATGGTTATATTATCTTTTTAATTGGTTTTAAATTTAAATTAAAATATATTTTTTACCATTCAATCCAATGTTGGTTATTTGAATTAATTTCACATTGAAATTGGATAAAAACAATTATCAATCTTTTGATAGTTGTTGTTTTTTAAAAACACACTATTTGTTTTGATAATGGGAATTAATTTTAAAATTAATTAATGCCACATCTATTTTTTTGAATTTTTAAAAATAGAATACATTTTTGAATTCGAAATATCAAATATAGTTTAGGGTGAATTTTTGGTATTTTTCTGAAAAACTTCAATTTTTAATGAATAGTGAAACTACTTAGTGGTAGTTATAATAACAGACATTTTCATTTAAATGAAAATTTACCACTTCTGTGAATTGAATTTCAAAAATTCTACATACATTGTTGTCATCCTGAAGTAAAATTTGGTTCATTAAGATGAAAATAATTTTTGGTGAATAGTAACTTTGTACTTTTATTTACTGTGGTTAAAGGTAAATAGGGTAATTAAAGGTAAAAGGAATATTATAATAATTCAAAATTACCTTAACACTTGCCAGAACCTTATTAGATGAGTCATTTCCGACCATGGTCATCTTTGGGTCGATTTTGGGTCCCCATAGTGCTACTTGGGAGTGATAATGACAATTTAGATTAATTAACTTAAGGTATAGAGAAAAATGAAATTAAAAATATCTATTTGTACATTAATTTTTATATGGTGTTATATAAGTTATTTTTTCGACTATAAATATCTTTTGGAAAGAAAAAAATATTTCCTACATCATTGTAGTTTTTTTATAATTTTTAGACAACAAAAAAAATAAATTATTTATGACACAATAATGATGGAGTGTTTATCTCATTAATAAATCATTTAAATAAATAAGATTATAATGATTAAAATATTATACAAAACATTTCCAATTCAGATTGGATGATTTTATTTCGACTTTTAGTCATATTATCATCATCTATAAGGATTTTAGGACTATTAGAAACTGAATAACATTATATAATAAAATAATAGTTTCACACTTTCTTAAAGAGCCCTTCCTCCCCCTTATAAAAGGATACCACTTATAACAAATTCCTCACACCTCTCAAGACATTTGGCTCGTTCAAAATCTTCTCACATAAGTTCTATACATCCATCTCCTCACCTTATAAGCCTTACCTTAGGCATACGACACTTCAAGAAGTCCTTTTGGTTCAAACCAAAGGAAGTTACCAAAATTAAAGGTAACGATTTCCCTCAACTTGTTTTCTTTTGTTATACTTATCAAACTCATAAAACTCTATTTATTCTAATATTTTACAATAACACCAGTATCTTCAATATACTAGTATGTTATTATGAGATGTATTCAAACTACACTTACACACACCTCAATCTAATGGATGAAGATCATAATGTTTCCGTGGATGACAAACTAACGCCTCATGAAATGATGATTGTTCCAATATCTAAAACCGCCTATCATGGTGTCCATTATGATGGAACTATATATATATATGATATATATTATTTTTATGTTTTCGTTATGCTTCTGTATTTTCATTTTTTATAGCACACGTTTACGGTTTCCATAGTGGGTAAAAACGATAATCTCGTTTGAGGAAGTGCGGACTGCCGCCCCCTCAAAGTGATGTGACTCATTAATTCCTTATGTGGAATGTATAAAGGATGGATTTAATAATATTATATATGATATTATACTAGAATTATAATATACCTACGTATCATTATGTTTTAATTCCACTAAATAAGAAATTGAATTGAAAGTAGCATTCACGTGTACTTAAGACTTACCATCTCCATGAACGGTGCATTTCATTTATTAAATCCAAATGTTATGTACTATTATAAATACATGTATATACTGGATATATATGATATATATGATATTTATATAATTAATATCATTCTAGATATAATGGACTATTGACCACGTGGACAACTGGTAAATATATGGTGTTCATTTTCGACTCATGTAACAAATATCTAAAAAACAAATGTTATTAACTTAAATGATTACATAATGTTTATAACATGATAATAAGTGATATAAAAGGAATAATAAACTTTAAAAAGGTTCTTAAGCTAATAGAAATTAACTTTAATATATTATTTAGGAGATTAAATAACAATCGAGTCATGTCGGACACGAGGTAAGGGATTTTTTAATCTCACTTTTAATTCCATGAGATTTCCATTGTTCGCCACTTAGTAATTTCATGTGGTGTATTGTGTACTTCATTTTGATATATATTAAAATTATTATAGTTATATTCATGGTATTCTGTGATGCATTTGGTTTTTATTAACTTCTGTTCATACGACTCTGTTGATTACAACGTGGTAAAGGGTTTCATCTCACTTTTTTTTCTTGTGAGATTTATGATATATTTTCCACTATTTCCCTTTGTGTGGTGTATGTACTATACATGATTTTAATCTTTTTGTAATATAATTTCATTTATGAGTATTTACATCTTCATTTTATGATCCTTCATTCATGCGGCGTATGTTTTGTAAGTCACCAAATCGGTAAGGGAACTTTTCACCCTCTTCTTTTTAAGAATTTTTTATTGTTATGTATTTTAATTTACATCTTATTATGTTTGGACATGTTCTTATATATCATTATTAATGGAAAATTTATATCCAAGTGATGTGACACCCTTTTTATATAATAAAATCATTTTCTGAATTTTAAAGTGACACCGTTTGGCTTTTGAATTTTTGCAAGGGAGCTTCTCAACCCAATTTCAATTCTTTGGGTTCAACTGGAAATTATTGAATATGTCATCTTATGAATATGTGTGAATGAACTCTGGTTGTTTTAAACTTAATATCCACTTATATTGGGTGTATTTATATTTTTCACACATAATTATGTGATTGATTTATCCTTAATTTAAGGATACCATATTTATAAGGGATTTCATCTCAATTTACTTTTCCAATGAGAATTCATTGTTGTTATGCACCAATTCACTCTTATATGGTGTATATATTTATCTTTGACATATTATATTATGAATCCCTTTATTATCATTAAATTTTATTCTTCAATTTTTTGTATTCAAGCGTCTCTCTTTTTGTTAAAAAAACTCTCTAACTAAATTATAGTTTAAAATGTTTTAAGAATTTATTCTTCTAAATATTGCTCATTAATTTCCATGTTTTAAAAATGGGTTTTAGGATTTATTTATAAGGAAATTAATGTTTTCAAATGATAATTCATTTCAAAGCTTCAAATTGGTATAAGTGACTTTGATTCAAAAATATCTTTTTAAATGGTTTTGTAAATGATTTGATAAAGCATTGTTTATTTCAATATCTTGATTTGATATAATGGAATGTGGAAATGTTATATTTCCTTTATACTTGTGTTATGTGTTGTGAATATGTTACAGTTATTTGGCATTCTTTACGCTTACGGGTGGTTCCCTGATAAACCTAAGGCGAGTGAGCCCGAGATAGCTCTCCAATGCATTGGGTAACATGACGGAGGTAAACGTTGTGTTTATCCTAAGAGGATTAGGGAATATACTGCGATGTGAATTCCAAGTGTAACTCCCTACGTAGATGTGATAGCTACAATGTACGTTTGATATGGATGCCATATATAGAGACCCGTATCTTGACGTACATGGACATTACATTACATTTGTGGAATACTTAGTACATAACAAAAACACACACACAAGGACCGTAATAGTTTAGTGTCTTTGGAAACTCGGAATATAATCTTCTAATCGTGGTGAAAGATCTTCAACATCTCCCATAAAGATCTTCTTTTTTTTATACCTAAAACCTTTCATTATATCCTGGGGAAAAGAAAACATAAAAGGGTGAGCTCAAACGCTCAGTAAGGGTAAACAAAAGAAATATCAATCACATCATATACATAAGCACATAACTTTTGGAAATCATAACCTGCAAAAGAGATCATAATTTCATAACATGGGGTAAATCATGGTAGTGAAATGTAATCACACTAATCATAACATAAAACATGAAACTTTGTGGCATTCACACATAATCATAGAGAATCATTTCTTGTTAGTCAAGACTCATTGCCAAGACTATCTTAGTGGACAAAGTCCCTTTCTGAATCGAGTAACCCTCGTTTCAGTCCTGTTTCACTGAACCAGTATAACCTACCATTCCATCCATGTCTATCTCATGAGATATAAAATCATTACCCAATGCATTGGAGGGAGATATAGGTCCCACCCATCTCATAATGATACCATTCTTATGTGTGCCACAAAATCTTAAATCATACATCATTGCATAACCCATGTAATAAAAATGGGAATCTTAAACATCGTGACATCATAAAACAATTCATATAAGATAAAGGAATTCATATAAATATTTCCATCACAACATAATCAAATCCATGTAATAATAGGGATAAAAACAGAACCCTATATTATCTTATATGGAAAATAATTTTGATAAAACTCTTGAACATCATTCTTGAGGAAAATATCCTTTCTACATCAAAAACATTTTCCTTTCTTAACATGTCTTACAATTTTAAACTAAAAGAAGTTTATTAAAAATAAACTTGAAAACTTGTAAAGGAATCTTCTTGGAAATAATGTTTTAAAAATCCCTTCATGCCGTATAAGTTTAAAAAAACATTCTTTTCGTACTTTTGTCGGAAAAGTCAAAAAGTACCCCGTATGAAAAACGATAAAAGATTCCTTTCATATCTTTTACTAAAAACTCACCAAAGGGTAAAATTCGATATAAACTATTGTATAATGATGGAAATAATATTAAATATTGAGGGAACATGAATGAGGATGATAAAATACACCCCAGTAATTACCAAAGTAAAAACAATCTCGGATAAAAGTGAGATTGTGATATTTCCCTTACCTTAGGTCCGATTTGCTTTATTCGTGTCCGAAGCTCCTGTATAATGGTTTAAATAATGTTATTGACTTATTCCAGAATCATACATATTGATATGATATCATATATTGTCATATTATTAGCTTCTTGTTAGTAATATTTCATTGTTACTTGTTACTCGGGTCTTTATAACTTTTTGTTCTTATGCGTGTTTTGTCGAATAAATTCTTATTCTTATCTTTAGGTTATAGATAATTCATTTACAAAATGGTATTAGTGTAGTATATACCATATTCATTCATTCAATTCATTTATATAATCATTATGAAATGAAGATCATGTAGAACGAGTCGCATCACATCGTGGAGACGGTATTCCGTACGTACGCACGAGTGATGATATCGTTCCTATGATCATGGAATTGTATTGGAGTATATATATATATTATTTCAGTATCAATATTACTTCATAATAATCATATATAGTTACTCATTACACCATTATACCCATCCTTGTTAGGTGATGGTGGAAAAATAGATTACACCACGGCGTGGAGACGGTATTCCGTACCTACGCACGCGCGGTGATTTCATTTTTCCGTAGGATGGATAGAAGGTGAATTAGGGTTGTTTCATATTTATAATAACATATCAGTATGTAAGTAATACTGATGTTATTACTTTATCATGAAACAACTAAAGAAGAATAATTTGAAGAAGAAAGAAATTGAAAAGATCGGTAATGGATATTACCTCTTCTTTGGAACGCCTCTTTGAATCTTCCACTTAAGGAACTAAGATTGGTCTTTGGAGAAGACCAGGACCTCTAGGATTATTCTAGGGAAGTGGAGAGGAGAAAATGGCAGGGGTTGGCCGAGCTTGAGTGCTCAAATTGGTGTGAGGAGGAGGGGGAGGAGGTGCGCTTTTATAAGGGAGGAGAGGGGCACCTTAGGAATATCTCAAAATATTATTTTATATTAAAGTCAAAATCGGTTTATAATGGTTCCAAAGGGTCTTATTTCGAAGATAAAGTGGGGATCGGTCTAAATCCTATCAACCAATAGGATTTAGACAAGTTTAGGGTATTATTTTAACCTTATCAATTAGATTTAACTCTAAGTTAATTAATTTAACTTTTACCGTGTCTTTTTGTTTTCTTTCACTATATGGTTAATAAACTTACTATAACATGCCAAAAGAACCCCAAATTGTTTATTATTAATATATATATCCTTATATAAGTCATTTGGCCGAACCTTAGATTTTTAGGAATACAATAACAATTAATAATATAATATTTGATTTAAAAACTATTTTGTGTCAATTTTGACACTATTTGATATATGATTTTTGTGAAAGTCATAACAGAATTATATGTTCGAAAAAAGTTGATTAAATCAACGTTAATATATCATAGTAACCTAGAAAATTAGTGGAATTCATAAAAAGTCTCAAATTACATTCATTTGATCATTTATAACATCAATTATGTTAATATTTCCATAAAAGGGTAATTACTGCATCATCGTTGTGTCATAAATAAATTAATTTATTTAAAGTCTAGAAATTATAAATAAAATATAATTATGTAGGAAATCTTTTTATCTTTCTAATGAATATTTATAGTCGAATTTATCTTATGTATAACCCCATATTAAAAATGTTTTAGTTATTAAACTTTGATTTTAACTACTTTAACTATTCATTAAATAATATAATATTAAATGTCATAATCTAATCCAAGTGGACCTAAATGGTCATATTATATTCATAAGGTTGTTTTTGGTCGAATTAAACTTATCCAATAGAATTAGGACTTGTGTTAGGGTAATAGTAATATCATATTTACCCTTAGTTACCCTATTTACTATTAACCGTGGTAAAAAAAGTAAAAAGTTACTATTCACCAAAAATTATTTTCATCTCATTGAACCACATTTTACTTACTGACATCAACCGTGTCTCTCGGATTTTTGAAATTCCATTCACAGAAGCGGTAAAATTAAGATTTATGAAGAAATTAATTTTTTTAACTACCACTTAGTAGTTTCACTATTCATCAAAAATTGATGTTTTTCAGAACAATGCCAAAATTTCATCCTAAGCTATATTTCATATTCCGAATTCAAAAATGAAGTCTATTTTACCAAATTCATATCATATAATTTGCATTAATTAATTTTATAATTAAATCCCGCTGTTAAAACAAATAGCGTTTTTTTAAGAAACAATATCTATCAAAAGATTGACACTTGATTATGTCTGGTTTAAATGTGAAATTACATCCAATGAACAACATTGTATTAAATTGTAAAAATATATTATAAATATACATTAAAACCACTGAAATTAATAATTTATCACTATTAATTATTTCGATTAAAAAAGTTGTTTTTAATTATAATTTAGTAATTTTCACTATTCATCAGAATATGAAAGTTATCCGAAAAGTACCAAAATTTCACCTTAGGCTAAATTCGATACTCCGAATATAAAAATGAAGTTCATTTTGAAAAATAAGATTTACAGAGTTTTAAAAAGTGGTTATTACTATTCATAACGGCTAGTTTTAATAATATTTTAATATCATATCGTTGTTTAGTGAAACTCGGTATTGCGTATTACACACGCTATCGAGGAAGGTCGTGATTGCGTGTAATGCAAGGCAAGTCAAGGATGCATGTTGTGCAAGCTCCTTTTGGTGCAGCGTACAACACAAGACTTTAATAAAATATATTTTTTTATAAAATCTTGGGCTGTTACACCATAAGTAACCTTTATGATTTATGATTTGTGTGTGTTATTTATAAATCTTATGATTTCGTAAGGTATGTTATGATTGGAAGGTATGGTTTCATTGATTTGTATTTATTGATAGAATAATGTTTTCCTTCCTTATTATATTACCCTTACTGAGATTTTTATGCTCATCCCTTTTTTTTGAAATGTATTCCATAAGATGTAAAGATGAATAGTTTCAAGGATGGGATCAAGGAAAAGTCATGTTGTCTAAAACATGGAAGTAGACATGTTTCTTTTTAAGTGTTTTTATTTTATGAAAAAATGGATATTGAGTAGTATTGCCTACTTGTAATATTCAAGTTGTAATGTAATAGTTATGTCCTTTTTCTTTAAAACTATAATCTTGAAAAGATCCTCAATTTGAATTATTCATTCAATTCAATATTATGTAATGTTTAAGGCTGGGTACTTATATTAACCTTCGATCTGGATACCATAATTTTTGTGTGAAGAAGGAAGACATTCCGAAGACAACATTTCAAACCAGGTACGTGCATTATAAGTTTACAGTAATGGATTTCGGATTGACTAATGGACCCTCTGTATTCATGGATCTAATGAATAGAGTTTTCAAGGAATATCTCGATGATATTTTGGTGGTCTTTATTAATGATGTCTTGGTATACTCCAAAAGCTATTAAGATTATGAAAATCACTTGCACATTATCCTGAAGACTCTTAGAAGACAAGAATTATATGAGAAGTTTAGAATGTTTGAATTCTGGATTTAAAAGATTTCAATTCTTTTCCATATTGTCTCTAAGGATGGAATCTCTTTTGATCCTTCTAAGACCAAGGCAATCCAAGAATGGCCAACACCAATGAGTATAACTAAGGTACACCGTTTTATTGGTTTAGCAGGTTATTATCGACGTTTCGTCCATAATTTTTCCCGAATGTCTTACCCATTAACAAATCTCACACGTAAAGGGGTTAAAATTGTTTTAAAAAAAATATTGTGAAAAATGTTTTGAAGAACTGAAGAGAATATTACTCAATGATCATATATTGACTCTACCATCGGGAAATGATGAGTTCGTTATTTATAGTGGGGCATAGAAGAAAGGACTTCGTTGTGTCCTTATGATGAATGATAGGGTTATTAACTATGCACAACGACAGCAAAAAATTCATGAGAAATACTATCATACTCATGATATTGAGTTTGAACGCGTAATATTTACATTGATGATTTGGAGACACTGTCTTTATGATGAATAATGTGAGATTTATAGTGATCACAAGAGTTTGAGTTATATTTTCTCAAAGAAAAAACTGAACATGAGGCAAATGGGATGCCTAAACTACTCAAGGATTGTGATTTTATGATACACTACCTCCTGAGGAAGGCAAATAAGATGGCAGATGCTTTGATCATAAATGATCATGGAGTTTTGAACAAGATGAGAGTTGAGAGGGATTCAATTTTCATGGATCTAGTAATGTTGGATATGGGAACAACCATGGATGGTGAAATATAGATACATATTCAAATGGTTTCCAAACCATCTTTACTAGAATGGATAAAGAGTTCTCAAACTGATGATGAAGAATTTCAAAAGAAGATTAAATCTGTGAATGATGGTAGATTGAATGACTTTGTGTATGAAGATGGAATTTTGATATTTGGGAAGGGACTTTGTTTTCACGATATTCTTGAACTAAAAACGTATTTGTTGGATAATGATCATACTTCCAATTTATCTATACACTTTGGGAGCACCAAAATTTATGGAGATTTGAAGGAACGTTTTTGATGGGACAACATGTAGAGGGAGATTACTGATTTTGTGTCACGATATATGGTTTGTCTACAAGTGAATGATGTAAGGCAACAACCTGGTGGAGTATTGCATCCTCTTCCTATACCTGAGTGGAAATGGGATAATATCACGATGGACTTTGTCGTGGGACTACCAAATACTCCTAGATGGAAAGATGCAATATGGGTCATTGTTGATCATCTTACCATGTTAGCACATCTTCTTTCTATAAGGTAAGATTTACTACTCGAACGTCTAGGAAGACTATATATTAATGAAGTTGTGAGACTTCATGGAGTACCCCTATGGATTGTTTCTGATCGTCATCCAGGTTATAATTAAAGATTCTAGAAATGTCTTCAGAAATCCATGGATACTAAACTTTGTTTTAGCACTTCATACCACCCCCAAATTGATGGGCAATCAGAATAGACAATTCAAATGTTAGAAGACATGTTGAGATCATGCTCACTTGACTTTCAGGGTATGTGGTATCAATATTTACCTCTGGTTGAATTTTCATATAACAATAGATACTATTCGAGTATTCAGATGGCTCCATATGACGCATTATACGGAAAGAGATGTTGAACACCGACCTGTTGGGAAGACGTTGGTGAAAGGAAACTTCTATCCCCTGAACTGGTGAAGGAAACGATGGAAAAGGTGAAGTTAATCCAAAACCACATCAATGCAGCTCAAAGTAGGCAGAAGAGTTATGCTGACAACCGAAGGAAGGATTTGGAATTTCAAGGAGGAGATCATGTTTTCATGAAGGTATCTCCATGGAAGGGTGTTATACGTTTTTGTATATAGGGTAAATTGAGTCCCAGGTACATCGGACCTTTCAAAATTCTATAACGAATTGGGGTTGTAGCTTACCTTTTGGCAATTCCTCCATGTCTCTCTAAAGTTCACGATGTGTTCCACATATCACTATTGAGAAAATACGTGCCTGAACCAACACATGTACCCACCTATGAGGAATTAGAACAGGAACCTGATCTATCTTATTGTGATGAGCCTGTCATGATTCTTGATACCAGAGAACAAGTGTTGAGAAACCGGACGACTCGTCTGGTAAAATTTCTATGGCGAAACCATAAGACGGAAGATGCAACGTGAGAACCCGAGGAACTTATGTTGATGAAACAACTGAGCCTTTTTATGTTGTAGTGTTCTATAAATTTCGAGGACTAAATTATTTGATGGAGGGGAGAATGTAACACCCCGTGCTTCCACGGTACACTTCACTTTGAATAATACAGAATCGTGTGTTGTACACAACTTCGTGTTCTAACACACACCACAACTTGTTAAATTAGTAGATATAAATAGTAATACAAACGTTTTGAAATTTTATAAATTTTATCATGCAAAACGGACATCATTTTTGGATTCGGAATATCCAAATTAGCTTTGGGTGAGTTTTTGGTATTTTTCTGAAAACATTCAAATTTTTATTAATAGTGAAAAAACACTAAGTTATTGTTTAAAAGTGCATTTTTATTTAAATAATTATTTATTTTATTTAAATTTAATTTTGGCCAAATTAGACACATAATACCTATATAAGTTCAATGTAATTAATTATTTTCAATTTATAATAATTTTAGATATATAATAAAATTGTATAACTTTTCATCTTCTTTAATCCACATCCTAGGAGAATTTTCAAATTAACATAAAACATAATTTTACTGCTTCTATGAGTGGAATTTTTAAAATATGAGAGACATGGTTAATATCAAGGGGTAAAATGTGGTTCAATAGTGAATAATAACTTTTTACTTTTATTTACCACAGTTAAAAGTAAATAGGATAATGAAAGGTAATAATGATATTAATATTAACATAACATGTGTCCTAATTCTATTGGACTGTTGTATCTTGACCAAAAACATCCTTAGGAATAAAATATTATCATTTAGGTCCACATGGATTAGATTAGGACATTTATTATTAATTAATTCAAAGAAAAGTTAAAAGAGTTTAAATCACAGTTCAATTACTAAAACATTTTTAATATAGGGTTATACATAAGAAAAATTTGATTAAAAATATTCATTATAAAGAGAAACAAATTTCCTACATAATGGTATTTTATTTATAATTTTGATACATTAAATAATTTAATTTATTAATGACAAAATGGTGATGTAGTAATTAACGAATTAATGAAATATTAAAATAATTGATATTATAAATATCCAAATAAATGAAATTTGAAACTTTTTATGAATTACAGTAATTCTTTAGGTTAATATGACATATTAGGACTAGTTATATGAATTTTTTTTGAAGTAATAATGCTGTTATTAATTTATCAAAAACAAAATACCCAATAGTGTCAAAATTGACATAAAAGATTTTTTAAAACAAATATTATATTATTAATTTATATTCTATTCATAAAAATCTATGGTTCGGCCAAAAGACTTATATAATGATAGGTGTATTATTAATGGACCACTTTGGGGTCTCTTGGAAGTTTATAGTAAGTATATTAACCATATAATATAAAAATAAAAAGGGACATGGTAAATGTCAAACTAATTAACTAAGAGTTAAAACTAAAAGATATGGCTAATAAAGAGATGAAAACCTATCTAATACTTATTGGTTGAGTTGTGTTCGACCCATACCCACCATATCCTTGAAATAAATTAGTTTTGTGCCATTAGAAACCAAATATGAATTTGTTATAAAATAATATTTCTAGCTTTTCCAAAGGTGCCCTCACCCCTCTTATAAAAGGGAACTCCCCATTCTCTCTAATTCATACTTTCAAAGACATTGTTCTCGGCCAAAACCTACCCAAATATCCTCCCAACTTCCCTCGCTTCAATCTAGAGGCCTTATTTTGATCAGAAATGTAACTTAAGGATCCATTTTGATCAAATCAAAAGGAAGAACCCGAAGAAGTGGTAATGTTTACACCACCCACTTTCAAGTTCCTTTCTTCTTCAACTTCTTATTTCTTTGTTATTTCCATTCTAAAATAATAACTTCAGTATCTTCTATATACTGTGATGTTATTATAAATATGGTTCTACCATATTCATTATTTTATCCATCCTTATAATGACATGTCACCAAATGTGCGTACGTACGGCTTAACGTCTCCATGTCGTGGTGTAATTGTTATTCCAAACATTATTATTTGGATTAGTATGATAATGATGTGTAATTTATGTAAATAAAAAATATAACATGATAATGATTATGTATATATGATATAACGTCCAATTATAAATTATTTTAATATCATAAGAATGATATTGTCGCTCCTGCGTACATACGGACTACCGTCTCCACGAACGAGATGAGATTCATTCCCCATCGTATCCATTCAGGTCTAATTCTAATTTAATGATAAAAAATAATTTTTAAGGATTTGATATCATTTTCATATGAATAATATACAAACTATCCATAAAAAATTCGTCTTATGTAACAAAACATATAAAAGAAAAGGAGTAATTTAACACCCAAAACAACGATAATACAAAGGTATTATTAACAAAACAATGTTAAAAGATCATATATGATGTCATAATTATTAAAATGATTCTTGTATAATTTAATAACAATTACTTCACCATTATACAGGAGGTTAACCTACCCTAGACCAAGGATACGTACAAGGTAAGGGTTTATTTTACAATCTATTTAGTATTCGATATTGTTTATACGTAATTAGCTACATGGACCTCTTTATCATCCACATCCATGTATCTTAAAATTGAATTTCAAACCATTATTACTATTTTATATATAATGGGTTAAATTCATTTATACCCTTTTTGACTTTTTATAAGATGTTTATAAAGGAATATTTCTGTCACTTTCCAAACAAGGTCCTTTTAACCTTTTCGACAAAATTAAGGTAAGAATGCTTTTTTTAACTTATACAGCGGGTGCAGCTATTTTCCTCCATTATAAAATCGTCAAAGCTTCCCTTAAAATATTATAAGAAAATTTTCAATGTAAAAGTTTAATTTTATAATTATTTGGATTTTTAATGATTTCAAAATAAGAGATATTTCTCTCAAATAGTTTTGATTTCATCTATGTCAACATCCTTTGAAAGATTTTTAGCTTATTTGAAGTTCATTTTTTATGATTCAAAACATTCATATAGTATTAAAGGTTTTTTGATATGATTAACTGTGGATGTGTTATTTTAATACCATTCATGGTTTATGGAGAAAATATAGACATTTCGTACGCAAGTTTTTATACGAATGTTTATGTTATGTTTAAACCTGCTCATATGAGGAATGCATTGAACTTAATAAGCGACGAGTGGAGCCCGCAGCAGTTCCTCGATGCATCGGTAGGTCTCATGAGACAAACTAGTGTTTTGGCACAAGGACTTTACAAAATCCTTTTTTAGTCTTGGCACAAGGCCTTGACTATATAGTTATGATAGTCTGACATTATGCATTCCATCATTATGAAAGTGGTTATTGCTATTGCATGTGATTATTCGACTAGTAGAATATCCATTTGAACATGTAAATGGCATTATTTCATTGTAATTTTTCCATATTATTCGGATGTTCATGTTTAAAAGGATTTTGTTTTATTTTTACATTGCCTTGAATTTTTATGCTTATTTATGAAATTTTCTGCTATATTGTTATCCTTATTGGGGATATTAGCTCACCCCTTTCTATGTATTATTTTTCCCAGGATGTGAAGAAGTATTTTATGACTGACCTACTGGGATAGTCTGAGGGGATATGAGTGTGGACTATGGATACCATGTTGTAGTAGTTTTCCATTTTATGATGTAATGTAAGTCTTATGAATGTATCAAGTATTTCCAAGGCTACTAAACTAATCGGACTTTCGATAATTGATCTTTTGGGATCATGTCAATGTTGTGTATTAATGCACCAACTCTGGGTAACTAGGGTCGGGGTGTAACAGGTGTCACCTATAACCACTCATCCTCTTCCAATAGTTGACCCAACCTAGTTTAAATCATTTGATTTCTTCAACATCAAATTTGTGAGTTAGACATATATCTTCTTCTTGAATTTATTTTATATTTTTATATACCACGTTTAGTTTATTTTCCCATTTTTTCACAATCTATCTTCATTTAGGGTTTTCATTTTTTTATTCATGAATGTGAGATTTGCATGTTCCAAATACATCATCCTACACAATGGGAATGAATTCCCCTTCATCAACAGCTATAAAGAATTTAATGATTTAATTAATTGTATGATTTAAATTTCAATTCCTTTAGATAAATTGATAAATAATTTTCATAGAATCCGCACTTATGATTTTTCATATATGATTTCATTCATTTAAAGGTATTTATTAATCCAAATATGGAACCAATGGATATAATTATTAATATATATTGACATATTATTATTAATTCTCTGATCGACTAGAACCCAAAATGAATTATATTTTCCAGGATAATATAATCAAAAACAAGAGAAACTAAATCTAATTAAAAAGATGCAAACAAACTTGTATCGATCAAAACCAAACTAACTTGAAGCTCATAAAAAACTGATCATATACCGTTAATGGTATGAGTAATTGTTAATTAATAGGAATGTACTATTTAATACTATCATTTTGAAAAAATGGATTTGTTTCTCTATTTCTCAAAGGAACATGATTTGACCCATGGGGTGTTTTGGTTCCTATATGATGGCCAGTGATGTGTATAGTCACAGGAAGAAGGTATGTTTTATTTTAGATTTTATTTTATTTTTTTATCGCATTGGACACATAAGGCTTTTACTTATTTTTATGGACAAAGGTTATTTATATTCTTCGAAGGGTTCCGTAAGGGGTACAAATTGTTTCAGTCCTTCGACATTGATCCGATGTAAGATTATATGGTTACTACTTGTCACACACATCATGTATTTGGGGATTTCTATGTTTTTTACTACATATTATGTTTTCGATAGGGATTTGGATTTTTTTATATTGGTTCAGGTGGATTTGGTTCTCCGCTGCCAATCGATGTAAGGCATTAATGTCATTGGTTGGTTTCTCACTGGTTATGTAGCATCATTTATGTGTTTTATGGTTCCTAATATCCTTTGTCTAGTGTGTTGATCCCTGCTCGTTGGTTTTGAGTCTCCATGTTATGGGAGACTCGCCTGCGTATTCATAGATAAGTAAGTATATGTATGTTGGTTCGCCCATTAAGTGTATAGTAAACCATGACATCGATTATGAGCGTATGGGGTTATGTGTGACCATCTGTGTATATATATATATATATATATATAAATGCATATTCTGGTGAGTGGATACTGGTATACGCATAAAACCATGTGTGGAACGAGCCCCATGCACATGCTCATGGAAATATAGGTGTGTGCATAGGGGATCAGTGTCCTTGCATGTGTTTGATGATGTGTATACCCAGGAGGGGTAACATATTTTAGTTAGAATTCTCCAAGAACTGAAGTGGATGGCTTGGTTCCACCATGAGGTAGGGTCCATATCCTAGCTTCATTAATTCCATAAATCTTTAATTTGAATTTAGATTCCTTCTTAATTTTTCTTAATTATATTGAATTTCATATCTTGAATAAGTTTTCTTTAATATAATTGTTTCATTTGATAAATAAAGTCATGTTTTAATAATAAAACCCCACCAACGGAGGTGCGATGTCTGTAAAAACTCACAGTGATAGTTATGTTGATGTAACTACTTAACTTATTGAATTTGATTTGTGATGATTGAGTTTCTGAATAAATTATAAATATAATTAAATGAATTTTATGATAAATCAATTCCATTATTTTATAATAAAACACCTCCAATAGAGGTACAATGTATTCTAAACCAAAGAGTAGTGATAGTTTTTTGTGTGATGTTTAGATTTGTTTTGAGTTTTCAATATTCCTCTTGTGGTTATTTGTTTTATGGATATTTCTATTTTTTTCTTCAAATGATTCAAATTGGCTTATCATCCACGTTTAGCACAAATGTCGTTGCCTGATTAGGCATATTACTTGACCATGAAACAGTCATTTTTAACCTTTGAATATTATAAATTAAATTTTTATGTTTAGGTGATGTGAATGAATTTTTAAATGTATTGTGTTTGGTGTATGATTCATTTTCATTGATCCATTTCCCTTTAGACGTGTAATTTTCCTACATTCTACAACCTTCTGGAGATCCCATGATACAACATATTAAATAGTTGATTTTTTATCATGTTTTTTGTGACATTTTATTTTTGTGAAAACCTTTTTGGGGTGTTGGTCTGGCCTCTTGGCCACCCATTTAGGTGTTTACATAATCCCATTTATCTAAAAACACTGATGGTGTCATTGTTTAACACCTGTCAAGCATATGTTTCTCCCCACTGTAATCTTCATCATACCACCACCAATTCATATGATTTAGTGCCTCCTCATTTGAAAATTCATATTGAATCATTTCTCCCAAGTTATAACGAGAAGAATTATAGTGGGGATACTTACTAAAGGCATTATGCTCACTCTGGTGGACCTGTGTATAGAGAAGTATATAGAGATTCTAGATAGATCCCTATGTCATTTCCCAGATCATTTTAAGAATGCTGGGTGTTTTATTTTAATTGGATATTTTAGTTTTGAAAAAATGGCATGGTGTTCATGGTGCCCAACATTTTGAAGGGAATATTTCATAATGAAGTGTTGTTTAATTCCTTGGTGTTAAGGTCAAAGTCATTTTATTAGAAACACTATTCAAAAATTAGTTTCGATGTTTTGAGGTTCAGGATTTTAAATAGAAAGTTTGAATGATTATTTAATGCCACAGAAACTCAATTGGAAGATTAAAATAATTCCATAGTTATAGACAATGTGTATAATGAAAATGTAGGTATTCTTGCATGATATTCAAATATTTCAATTTGTGGATTTAAAATGACATATATGTAGATTATGTGGATTGATATTTAATAGTTTTCAATAGATGATTATAGAAATCATGAAAAAAATAATGCAAAACTACAATGAATGTTCTTGGATTCTTATTTATTATATTTATTTGAAATTTAAAAAATGTTCTCTTTAGGAACACATTGAGAATAATGAAAAGATTATAAAAACCTAGTGTTATTCGCAACATTCATAGTTTTGCATGAAAACTGACAGCACACACACACATAGAAACAGACACACACACAGACCCATATATATTTCAAACCCTCCATTATCAATCATGGTTGGGTTCATCTAGAACCTTATCACTCAAGGTGAGGCAATAATATTGACCACTGACTTATCAATCATGGTAAGGATAAATGTCATGTTATAATATAATAAATTCATTATCACTCATGTAAGGGTCCTTCCAACACCTTATCACTCAAGTTGTTGTCATTCCTTAAGATATATCACTATAATTGTTAAAGGGTTTCACCCAACATGTGTATGAAATAAAAAAAAGGGAATTTGGTCCCTATTATAGCTCACCAAATATGTACAAGGTTCTATTCACTCCAGACCTATACCCCCATCTCAAAAATCTCTCACCATCTACGAACAAAATTTCAATCCTCTTTGTACTCATATATGTTACACTAGGTAATACATTAGAGTCCTTGCGTCTAAAATATGTCTCATTCCAAAAAAATAAATAATTACCTCATGAATTATGTGAAAGGGATACTCATAGACTAAACGTATATTTTTAGATGAGATATTTGATCCTATGGGTATAATTGAAACAATTCATGTATATTTTGATATGATGATATAGAGGGGATTAAGGTTATTCTATATGGACATGAAATTATAATTTATAAATGGATTTCATAAATAATAATTCTATATATTGATTTTGTATTCGTAAAGGAAAACTTTTATTGAATAGGGAAGGAACTGTATGGGATAATTCATTAAACCATAGAATGATATTATTCACTAGACTAGTACATGAATAAAATCAATTTCATATGTGATAGGTTTTCTTATAACCTTAATATATAGAAGAGCACATGTTTATAGGTGCATTGGAAGACTACAAAATGATTAGTTTACAGTTGGTTGTCCAGAATAAGAGGTGCAGGTTTGTAGTTTGTTCAAGAGGTGTAGATTTATAGTGGGTTTCTCGGCTTTGGATGACTGGGGTACAGGTTTTGGTTTAGAGTGGCTTAAAGAACAGTGGGTTATCCAATAGAAAAGGTGAAAGTTTGAAGAAATTTTACGAGTTGCAGATTTAAAGTAGGTTTCCCGTGTTTGGATGACTGAGGTGCAGGTTTTTTTTCACAGTGGGATCAAGAGGAGCAGGTTTACAGTGGGGGTTTCCCAGCTTTGGAAGACTGAGGTGCATGTTTTTTCATGCTTATGTTTTCATCTTATGATTGCTATGGGAGGTTTAGTTTTATGGGAGATGCATGTTATTATAGGGGGATGGTTTATGGTAGGTGTTTTTTTACAGTGTGGGGAAGGTTTACAGTGGGGGAGGGAATTTATTTTTCTTGTGGAGTAGAGGACGTACCAATGGTTTACATAAATGTTGGTATACTATAGTGGGGTCAAATTGTGTTTTCTAGAAAAAATATATCCCAATGGTTAATCAAACCATTGGGAAACAACATTTTATGCATGTATACCAATGGTTCAAATACCATTGGTATATATATTCCAATAGTTTCATTGAACAATTAGAATAGGTTAGTTGTTGGATAGTATGCGTACCAACGTTTTTAGAACCGTTGGTACACATATATACCAATAGATTTACTTAAATTTTTGGCATAGATTACATTCAGATAGCCTATAACAACGGTTTATAATGAACTATTAGCATTGAGCTTTTACAACACCAAACATACTAATATTTATTGAAACAGTTGCGATAGACTATCCAATGGATTCAGGCCCTATCCCAGTTGTTTCAAACATTTTGTATATGTGAAGTTTTCAGTAGTGTATCTTGGATTAATATAGAGAAATCGATTTTTTCCTTTCCTATTATTTCCACATAATAAATTATTTTTTTAATTAAATTTTTGACTTGTTTCGCACCGTCACAATGCACATAGTTAACTTTCTATATTGGTTTACAAGTTGGTCAGTTTTGAAAAAAATTGTTTTGTAGTACATTGTCTTGTTATATTTACATGTTCTTATGAAAAATGTGTTCACTAGATTCCAAATGCCGTTTTTATAATGTTTTAATCATTGAATTAACCTTTTATATACAGTGCAATATGTTGTAAAAATGTTTTCAGTTTGAATGAATTGTTAAAAATTTATTTCCATGTTTTATGAATTGTTTATAAATTTCTCCATTTATTTATAAATGTTTTTAATAATTCTTTCGCTTCATAATAAATTTTTTTAATAATTATTTGACATTTTTTAAAATTGTTGATAGATTGTTTATCTATTTATAAAATTTTTAATATATTATTTCACAATGAAAATGAAGAAGTGGTTTTTGAGTGATAATTTTTGTAATGTTTTGACTATGTGAAGTTAATGGTATTATTGGCAGTACATGTGATTTCAAAGAAGTGATTTGATTATTAATGTAATGTGATTGCCCGTTGGGTACCTTCAACTCAAATGATGATGTTTGTATGAATTTTTAGAAATGATTCCGTTAAAATTTTTTGAACCATCTTGAAAACATTATTGTTTGGATTTATTTGTTTTAGAAATGTTTTGTGACTATAAGGAAATAGTTTTGTGGTTTTAATGTAATAATTTTTTATTCTTAAATAATGTTTTCTCTAAATCATTGTAGTTTTACATTGAAATATGTTTTCATGCGAGTTTGGAAATGGTAAAGTATCTTTCGGTAGTTGTGAAATGATTTGGTGTGTGATTTGGAACTGAAGGGCCCCTTTGAATTTGTAAATAAGAAATGGTATTCATGAGATGTATTTGTAACGTTATATTTATGTTGAGGTTAAGAATAATTTGGAAATTTAGGATAATGTGTGATGTTTGTGTTTATTCCTTGAAGGGATGGATTTTTATAGTATTATGCCATTTTGACAACACTATAGTTTTGTTAAAAAGCTTTAAATGGTTCTTATGAGGGTACGTAGTGACAGCCCGGTTGGCACCATTGATGATATAATGAATATATGAATGTATATATATATATATATATCTTTGTGCGGGGAACCTTTTTTGGGGGGATATCCATTTATGTATTATGGTATATAGTTTCTATGTATTGAGTATGGAAGTGTAGTGAGATGAGTCACGCATGTGACGGCCTCCTACATACACAATATTATTATAACCCCCATGTATTCCTAGGAATATTTTAGATGATCGTGTGAAAATTTCTGATCATCCTCGATTATATGGGTTGGTACCCACTTGATTGGTTATTAGGCCAGGTAGTAGTTTCCACTAGATTGGTCAGTTATAGGGCGACAAGTTAGTTATAGACATAGAAGCTTCCCCATATGTTAGAAGGTTGTTCTGAAACCGAGTACATCTAGGGGTCTTAGAGGGAAGCATAAGATCACCAATTGTCAATCATTTATTTACATTGTTTGTTTACATTCTCTCATACTCTTATATTCCCATATTTATTTGATTGGCTATATTATTTAATCCCAGCTTTGGTATAATTATTTTTCGATTTTTTTAATGAAAATTTGTTTTTATTGAAAAAGAACATAGTGACTACTGTATTTATGAATGGGAAATTCATGTTGTTCATTTTAAAATTCGTGAACACAAATTTTATAATTTTATTCCAAAATTGTGTTAATGGATGGTTTTGGGAAAGGGGATATTGGTTTATGTGGTTTTATCGAGGAAACCCTACTGAGAATTTTAATTCTCACACCTATTTTATCATTTCAATTTCAGGTTCTGTTAGTTATAGATCACCCTCATTGCGAATGTAGTTCTGAGTTGGGAGGTGGTAGGGAAGGTCACCTTGAAGTATTTGTGGCTTTTTTTTCTTTTCAATTATAGTATTATATTTATCATTAGTTTTTATTTAATTTTTAATAATTTTTTATGGTCCAAATTGTTCCCAACGGTTAATCCTTGATGCTAGTCACTTGTTTCCTACCCGTGGAGATCAGGAATGCCCATCAGTCCTTACCGTGGACCAGTTCAGGTGACTGGTTTCAAGATAATCTAGGTTGGTTTGGGACATGGATCCTATTAGATGATGTATAGGTATTTTCACTAAATTATTGTAATATCCATCTTGTGTCCTTTTAAATGATTTACATTGGCCATTGATTACATTACTGGTTCCACTTAATTTATTAGAGGAAATTTGTATCTATTGGTTCCTAAAAAGTATCTAGTGTTCTCTGAATATGAATGAGTGGGAGGCTTCTTTGAGTTGAGGTATTTTAATTATATTATATATAAATATATATTAGCTATTTTATTATTATTATATACTGGTTTTTTACATGGAAATCTGAATTATTAATAGTCCATGCAATATTTTTGGAAGAATGTATCTTATATGTCAACAACAATTTATGGGAAATGCTTTACCCATTAAATGTATCTATTGTTTGAATTAATATCCATTGACTGTGACGGTTGAGAGTGCCCCTTGAGTAATTGGTGGGCATGTTTGGGGTTTAGTTTAAATAGCATCCCTTGTCGATTTTTTACATAATAAAACGTTGAATGTATTATTATCATTTAAAAATAAAAACACATAATTTGTCTCCATTATATAAAACCTTTAATTCCACATTATAGAGGTTGAATTTTCGAACAATAAATATTTGTTAATATTTTTAATGAAATATTGAATTTTTTACAAGGAAACCTTATTTTATCCATGAATTAAAAATAGATAAGTCTAAGAAGTACAGAAAATATATAGGATTAAAAAAACATTCATGTTTAAAAAGGGATTGTAAATGATATTTATGTATTAAATTATGAGAAAATAATTTAAAAAATATATAATTTAGATATAAAATGAACATGTTTAACCCAAAATACCATTAAATCCCAAACACAGGTATCAATAATTAATAACAATAAGAACTAAAATAATAGCCAAAATAGAATTAATAAATATGAATCATTGAAAAAATATATATTAATAATCATTATATAATTAGGAAGTGAGAATTATGGGAACACATAGAAGCTTTGTTGAAAATATTCTATAACACATCGACAAAATCCATCAAATTGTAATGTTTGAGGATTTTCAAATACCTAAAGGCCTAGTTTTACACAAGCAAGTATGCTGAGGACCCAAAATACTATTAGTATGGCATAGTTCTATCATGGAGACACTAGTTATAGCATAATCATAATCTAGTAAAGAAATCATATGTTGACATCCAACATAGCTACATTTATTTAACTATTACATGAAATGGATGTGATAAAAAATGCGAAATAGAAAAATAAAAAAGAACATTCATAATGAATCCCGTCATCTGAAAACCCTTCAGTGATTAAACCCCTTATTTTTTAGAATATCTTATTTTTATTATAATCCTTAATATTTCATAAAATGTATACTCCACTTCTTAAATTTTAAATAGGAAACCCTAGAGGGATCACTTCAATGGTATACATTATCAAAATCATGAAAAAAATAATCAGGTAGATATATTATTTTTCAAATATAGTGATAATGATCAATTAATACATTTCAAAATGGTCCAAACCCCTTAATTCAATATAGATGAATGACAATTCAGATATAACTCACTAATGGGAAACAAAACATAAAAGGAGATAATTATAACTTATTATTGTGATAAACTTAATTAAAAAATGGATTGATTATTAGAAATTATCATAAAACATTACCAAAAATATACTCAGATTTAAATTTGAAAAATGATGTTACTTTTTTATCAAACACAATGGAGGAATTGTTTTTTGAAAACAAATATTAAAAGTTGAAACATGATAAATCCTCTTAATGTCATATTTAAATAAATAAGAAAAAATATTTATATTTAAATAAGGATAATATATATACTTAATATATAATTTATATAAAAAACGTGAAATGAAAACAAAAATGCATTCATGAACTATATTTAAAATGAAAATTCAAAGAATAACCAATCTTTAAACAATGAAATATTTTATTGACGACAAAATCACACTATATAAGTGGATATCCATTTCCTGTAACATCTCATAAAATTATGAACATATTAAATAATAAAAAAAATATGTTAAATTGAACCCTTAACCACCATTTTTAAAGGAACAAAAGGGAATATTCGTGATTCTAGAAAATATAATATAACAAATCATTTAGATGGAAAGTATGCATGGGAAAATTGCTAAAATGATATGAAAGTAGATAATGGGTGAGGAAATGACTCAAAATGGTTAAAATCCAATAAAGGGTTTAGTTGGATAAGTTCCATGTTTTGTGGAAATGTATCACATAGAAGGTCAAATAAATCATTGAAAATATTTGGAAAATTATTACAGGAAATTAATCTATATAATTAGTTAATATATCAATCCACTATATCTTAATTATCATTCTCATTTTAATGTAACCGAAATGAATAAAACATAAGGAACACAAGATTTTTTCTACAGGGTTCAATAATAATGTGAGTATTTATTCCTTACTATGTTTAGGTAGAGTCCAATATATATAAGTTCTAAACAGTAAATTTTTGGGATTATTAAAGTATATAAGGATTCATCTGTTACTCAAAACATAAAAGTGGTGGGCCGGATTTAACATTAACCATTAGTAATATGTTACACATGATCCAAAGAAATATTTTTATTGTACTCTTTTGGAAATTATTATAAACAATCTTTCCAATCTACAATGGTTATCCTTTAAAAGATATCAATATGATCTTATGTGTAATCTTAAATGTATCTACATCACAATGTAATAACTTCTTCATCTATATAAGTTCATCTACTACCATATAATGATCAACATTAATATATGCATGTCTGCCTCTTTTATAATAATCACTATCAATGTTGATGGGAATTAGTAGTAACTTGTGTTCATAAATCATTATATTTTTTTCATTTTTTATTCTTTATATTTATTCAATTATAATAGTTATGAGATATTATCTAAATAAATGGAATTTGGTAAAATACCATTAAATAGTTTAATCACTATTATCCCATTAAAAATTATAAAGACATCTCTTGATAAAATAGCCATTTTGGATACAAAATTTTGATTTAGAAAATTATATTTGAAACTTCATAATTAACTAAAATATATCCTCCAAATATGTAATCATTTATCGATCCTTATAATTTATCATGAATCATTACCCAATCCCTCAACATCTTGATTTATTTGAATTGAATTTTAGAAATACATCACCCGACTAAAATCTCTAGAATACTATGTTTTTTTAAATGGTAAAACATACAAAAGAAATTGAATATCTATACATTATAACAAGGAGACAAAATATATTACACATAATTAATTATATATCTTCTTTTCACATAATAATATTTTTTTCTCCATGAAAATTCAGATATAGTACTTTTTAAATCTTTTTTATCAGTGATAATAACATATGTTTCTATCATAGAATGATACATGGTAAATTCTCTACTCATAAATATATTTAATATAATATATGAAATATGAAATATACATAAAATTTTATTTATATCATATTTATTATAATATTTGTTCATATTCACATTCTACAATGTCTCACATATTTTAAGATAATTTAGAAACCCTTATGTATAATATTAAATATCATACATATCAGTATCTGATACTTCTTTTATTTGATCATTGCATACAATTTAGTATAAATATTCCATATGAATCAAATATATTTCATATAGAATGGATGTTTTTATCTATATACAAAAATATACATCATTCCATATAAAAAAATTACACAACAAGTTATACATTAGTACATTACAAATGTATCCCAAAACCATGCAATCCAGAATACTTCTTTTGGGTTTTCAACAAAACTAAAAAACATAAACTGTTGAAATTCATATAAAACAACGTTAAATACATTTTTAATGTCTAAAAAACTATCTATAACAACAGATGGTCTCTACTCCTTGTTAGAAAGAAATAACATATAAAATCAATAATTGAATGGGTTTATCAACCGCTCCATTTAGATTTGCTTTCAACCCTAGAAACTAACAAAAAAATATCATAAAACCAAATATTTTCTTAAATAAATCATGATATAATATTTATAGATAATGTAATGATTTTCATATATTTCCCTGACTAAATGAAAATTTAATTTTTCCAAGTCATTTTCATACTCTAGCCTGTAATTAATTGTCTCATTTATTCCCATTTTTTTAAAACAAACTGCTTTTGATTAAAAAAATAGCACCCAAGAGTTGCATAAATTTATCAAAAATTTATAATTGAATTCAATGTAATATTCAGGATAAAAAAATTATTATTTGATAGATAAATCTAAACATTCATATTCATCCCTATGTTTTTAATTATTTTTTTAGTGTAGTAATTGTGAAAATATCTGCAATTTTATACATTTTAAGAATAAATTTCATCCTAAAAAATCAATAATCCACATTCTACATGATTATATGTTATTGTCATATTAATGATTTATGATATAGAGTACTGAACTACATTCTCTAAATGATTAATTTCATATTGATTATCACATGAAATTTTTATTGGCTTCTCAATTCTATCATTCAAGTATTCTTGTTAATCATGTATCAAGATCATATATGTATATGAGTTTTTAGCACCATATGCTATATATAGAGTGCATAATGCAATTGGGGATTTATTTATGTATTTTTAACTTACATTAAATTATCCTCAAATTAATATACAAACTAAATTTCATTCCATATCAGCCTAATATCAACAATAATCGGTATCAGTGTACTTAAATAGGTTTTTGTTCTCTTGAATTCCTTAGATTAGATTATAGTTTAAATTCATATTTACTTATTAACGAAATGTTTAGGTTTCCAAAAAAAATTTATTCTTTAGAATCACTTTGGTATATAGTACTTAATGTAACAACAACAAAAATATCATTTCATGGTAGTATGAAAAAAATACAATTCCATTGTATTGACACTATTCCTTACATAATCGTTGATCTTTTTTACACCAAATTACATTAGTGTGGAAAAATATTTGGAATATTTAATTATAAACTTAGAATATTTTTAATTGGATATATAAATGAAATTATTATTATGTAAAACATTAAATCTTCAATGGAAACACATCTCACAAATAATTTAATTTTTAATATTCTTCTTAATTTTTCTAGAAATTCACCAAAATAATATTCGTTCTCACTTTGTAAATTATTTCATCAATATAAAAATTTATCCTAGAGAACTTATGCCCATTTCCATTAAATTTATATTATTGTATTCTTTTCATTTGAAAAAATCCATTACTTTAAAGAAAATTTTCATCTCTAAATATCCTGTATAAGCATCCAATTTCAATATATATATACTTGTCTTCAATATAAACACCATGTTTTCATAATTTTCAAGAAAATACTTCAAATTTATCATTTTAAACTTCTTTTTATAGTTTTATATTAATGAAGGAAGAATTCACGTATATTTCATGGATCACATATTTCTCAAGAGATAAGATGTACATAAATATTATTATAGATTCATTTAAAGGAATTAGAGAAAAGGAATCATCGAAATAAACTACTTCAATCTCATTTTACAAAAAATATTATTTTTTTACCTCCTCCATTATTATGATGGTTTAAAAAAATTTACTTACTTCCAATGTCATTTTATACTTTTTATAGAGAAATATCCCACAATGAATTAATTTCCATATGATGTAACTCTTCATTTATTTAATTAATCCATTATTGGTTATAGACTTATTCATAATGCGATTGTGGATCATCTTGAATATCATTGGGTGTTTTCTTGTTTAATCAAAATATTATTTTTATTATAAACTTGGGATTCTGATTTAAAATATCTTATTTTCGTTATGAAAGTCAATTAAATGTATTAGGTTTCAATTGATCAATTTAAGTGGAACCGAAATCATAATTTTTCTCATATGAATCAATATTAATATTTTATTATTCAATTCATTCTGGTTATTCACTTTTTTTCCAGGAAATATGTATATTGTATTTATCAAAAACATCAACATACTATTCTATTTTCCATCCAAAATTATGTTTCTGGTCAATAATTATTATATTGAAACATTTTATATTATTTTTAAAAAATTATCTAAATATTATAATCTCTTCCATTAGATAAGTATCCCAAAAAATACATTCCTCATCCTTCCAATAAAAAATTCCCAAAATGAAATTCTAAATTTTCATTAAAAATAGGTCGCAAAAACCTAAATTATATCATTATTGTTTTATTCATATAACAACTGTAAAATATAAATATTATTTTATTTTATTCACAATAATATATATATTAAAATTTTTTAGTTTCACTTACAAAATCCACCCAGATGTATTTTGAGCATTTAAATTCAGCAAACATAGTTCCTCACATTTAAAAAAATATTTTATTAGTATTTTCAACAACTATATTCATCTAGAAATTATATAGTGAACTATATTTATATTTAATTCCAATCAATGAAATATATTCTTCAAAGTAATTTCCAGTAAATAATATTCATTATTAGTTTTTTTCTTCTTGATGTAGACACCTAACAATTTTTCATTTTCTCTTTTATATATTTGGAACATAAATGCTAAATGAATATTATTTTCCCTGAAAATAAAATTATTCAACCTAGTTAAATAATAAAATAATGTATTAATATAACGACAATATTTACTATAATGTTGTTCCATGAACCCCAAAAAAATCAATATATCTTATTTCAAGTGTCTTAGTGGAATGAATTTCCACTCTTTTTATTTTCCATAAACAATATTACCTTTTTACGTGTTTAAAAAGTGACCTATAATCATATATTTAGTTGTGGTAGATCATTCAACACTTATTCTCTTGATATATTTATTAATTCTTTCAACTAAGCGGTCAAATTATGTTTCGTAGTGGTGTTTTTCTATTTTTTCACTTAGAGAATAGGATTTACTTGGATGACTTATTTAAAATAAGATTCCACTATTTTCTTTAAGTAGTAGTGATAATTATTTGATATTTTATAGTCATTATATGACATTTAATAATTTTAAAAAATAAAAAATTCACATTAAAAAATGTTTTAATACATCCAATAATTTTTTCATCATTGCATCAAAAACATAAAAACATAGAATTCTATTTTCAAATTTTAAAATCATATTTTCTAATTCCACTGATTTTTAATGAATTTTCATTCCCAAAAGTAAGTGAACCTCCTTGGGGATTTATAAAATTCATTAATATTTTTCTATCACAAATCTTGTAATTTAAAAAAAATTATAAACTATTCATTGATTTATCTAATTATTGGATTTTGATCCACTTAAATAATCAGCAAATTTTCATCCTACTTCAATTTATAAACATTTTTTCCAATTTCAACATGAGGAATCTATAGTGGATGATTATTTTTATATTATTTTTAATAATTAATTTTTTTTTACACCATAAAATTATTTCATAGAAATAACCAAACCTATTATTTGTATGATTCTTTGATAGTTTTTTATTCAGAAATTAACTTTTCATAGAATTATTCTAAAATTTCTTAGAGTATTTTCAGAATAATTCATCCATCATGTGACAAAAAATAAATCTTCTATTTTCATATATACATTTTTCTTTATTTTTATAGGATCTAATAAATTATTAATAACCTTTCAGACCCAATATTTTATAAATCCTAGAAACATATCTGTGAAATTATGAAATCTTCCAAGGTACATTCCCAGATTCCTTATGAATTTAACAATTTTGAATTTTTATTCATGGTTTATCATCAACTTTTGTTGATAAATAAGTTTTCATATAATGATTTTTATTTTTCCAAACTTTAATATACTAACCTTTAGAAATGAAACTATTTTCCGAAATTGATTTCACATCCTTATAGTTCACAACTGTAGATTTTACCTGATGTTTTGTATAATAACATTCATAAGATGGTGGTAAAATTTATGTTTATTCAATATATTTGTTATATTCATAATAAAATTTATTTAGGGTAATTTTATATTAATAACACTATGTTTTTTCTTCATAAATTCATAATCCTTCTAAGAATATTTCACTTCATCATCTTCCAAAATTCTTCCTTTTTCAATAATTTTCCTGTTGATAAATATTATTTCACATATATAGTCACTCTCCATATTTTGAAATTATTTTTCACCACCCATTATCTCAACCATTGTTATTTTAATCACCCTCATTAGTTTGGTGTTTCAGTCAGTTCATGCTATAATTTATTCTCCAAAAATGTGTTCACTATTAGTAACATCCCCTTCTCCATAATTATTAGATGTTTACTCATATTTTTCAAAAAGACCGGTAAATCTAAAAAAAATCAGTAGTTCATTATTAAGGTATAGTAGTATTATTTGAATTTTCATTAACTTTTCTACTTAATATGATTTTTAATTTCCTTCTTAATGGAGATTTTATCTAATTATATTTCATTCCAAAAGTAGATGACCCTCCCCATTTCATTCCATAATATATTTTTTCATAATTTACATATTTGTACTCTACACCTTTTTATTTTGATAATCATTTATAAAATTATTTATTACATAGAAAAAAAGTTTAGAATGATTATATTTTTATTCTTATCCATTATTGTATAAAAGTTCTTTTGAAAAGGATCCATTATTATAAAATCTTGTCACCCCAAACAAGAAATTGATTCCTACAATGGTATTTCATATTGTACCTTAAGAGTGACCCCATTAATGATAGAGGATAGAAACTAGAGTTTATGTCATGAGAGGTTACCATGTGGATACTATTATCTCATTATGATTGTGAAAAAATAGAAGTTAATAAGATGAATAAGATACAACATCATAGATGGGCATCACAACTAGGAAATGTTTAGATTAAATATTTAAAACATAAAATGAAATAATAAATTAATTCCACATATATCCCAAATGATTCCACATGGGTGAATCATACACTATAGTAATCAAACTATCAAAATAAAACTATACCTAATAGCCCATCCACATCTTGGCCCAATCCCTACCTAGTCAAATCATCCAAAATGAAAAATAACAAGATGAATAAAAAATCATCAACATCATTCCTATCCCAAAACATATACCTATAGTCAATAATATTGTTTTATCAACTACCCATGTTGCATTTTGTCCCAACAAGGGTGTGAGTATGTCACGACCCATCCCCCAGGGCCCATATCGTGACTACCCCAAGCCCACCTTCTATAGGTCAGGGGATAATGACTAGAACCAAAGGCATGAATCCCCAAACTGGAAAAGCATTGCCATTATAACTGTATAAAAACACATCAGAGTACACAACTGGAAGCAAAACACTAAGTAAAATTGTATACAAAAGAAGTACTGGAAAGTAAAAGGTGCAGAAAATACACGCCCAACAGGAAAGTACAAGTACAACTGAAATAAAGTACAACTAAAGAAAAGTAAGACAACTACAGGGTCATCCTACGAGGTTCCTACCTGAAGGGTTGGTACATATGGCCTCCTCAGCACTCTCTTATGTCTGCCTCCTCCCTGTATAATCACACCGAGTGGTACACCTTCGGGTACCGTCCAGTCCCCGCTACTCTTCATCTCAGTCAGCGCTATCCATTGTCTGCAACCAACACAATGAGGTGGGGGCATAGCCCGTGTAGGGTTAGGTATAACGATAATCTATAGGGACCCCAAGAGCCTCAATGTCTAACAAAATCCAACATGGAAAAACAAAAATGTATGAAATCAATGGATAACCATTACATAGGTATATTCCCATACATATACCTAGGATATCTAGTAACCCATCTCAATCATTAAGAAAATTCCAAAGTCATTGACTCAACTCAAACCATGATTTTTATTATCGAAACCACGACTAGTGGAGTACACCTACTTTATCGACTACAGTGGGCCTGCCGAGTCACATAAAGGTGCCTCCTACAATCCTTGGACTGCTGCGGTACTAGTCTTGTTGAGTATTGTGGGTTTTCTGTGCTCACATAGAGGTGCTCCCCACCACGGCTCTACTGCACTCACACAGAGGCTCTCCCCCTCGTAGCCTACATAGGTACTTCTCCTGTCAAGTATCGTGGGTCTGTCGTGCTCACGCAGAGGCACTCCCCACCGTGGGTCTACCGCATCACAGAGTGGCACTCCCCACTAGTCTAGTCGAGTCACTCCGAGTTGAATCGGTCAAGTAGTCGTTTAGTCATATCCAGCTACTGGGTCTCTTTACTCTGTCTGCTCGCCTCTGGAAGGATCCAGTCAATGAGCTACTGGTTGATACTCCGACTATCACGAAGACCCATGAGAAGGTATCTCAAATGTCTGCCACATCATAGGGGTCTCAGTGCAATAGATGGCACATTGATCGGATGCCCTCTCTGTGAGTTATTAGCCTTCTAGCCTCGGGGGGGGGGGGATTGGTTTCGTGTACGATCCAACCAGATCGTAACCCAAATATACCCTGAACTATAGTGGGGTATTCTCAATGGGTCATATTCACTCCAAGACTATTGACGACGCTGATATCTCATCAAACGGATGACTGGTTCCCAAGATATGGCCCAAAAAGGTAATGGGTTGTTAATGGGCCTGGGCCCGATCCGACCTAGTCAGACTGTCTTGACCCAACCCAGATTGGGCCAACCCAGTCATACCCGTTGGGTCTGACCCAGACCGTTGAGCGGGTCATCCTTCTATGTTTGGCCCGGTCAGCTGGGCTCGTCCCAGCAGACTACGAGGGAGGTTCGGCCTGGAGTTTTCCACGTAGGAGACTCAACCCGAAGGTCGGGGCCGGTTCGGCCTGTGTCGCGAGGGGCGCGACTCGGGAGACTTGGCCCGAGAGGTCGCTCCGGTGTAGAGGGCAGTGGGCAGGCCACGTGGAGAGCAGGAAGACCGCGGGCAGAGTGCGTGGGGTGCAGGCAGGCCATGGGGGCACCAGGTAGGGCGCTGTAGGGGCCGGGCAGGCCGCGGGGGCGCCGGGCACGGCGTGGGGACACTTGTAGGGAACCGAGAAGGGTGTAGGGGCGCCAGGCAGGGTTCTAGGGCACCAGAAGAGTGTCGGGTCGGGCACATGGGTGCCGTACAATACGCGGTAGGCAGCAAGGGCACCGGCAGGCTGCCGGGCAGGCCGCGGGGGCGTCGGGTAGGTTTCCTGTTAGGTCACGGGGGAACCGGGCAGGGCGCGGCAGGGCACCAGGGCACCTGGTAAGACGCGGGGGCTACAGGAAGGCGAGCCGCGTGCAGGGAAGGGCACCAGGAGGCCCTGGGTAGGGGGTCGGGTGCCGCTCGGGCCGGCGAGGGTCGGCTAGAATCATCAGTTTGCTGTGGTGGCAGCGCGATTTGCAGAGGCCGCTGGTAGTGAGGCCTCCATCATTGACACCTTCATCATCGTCACCTCATCGCCATGCCATAGAACTCCACAAGAAAGAATAATCAATAGAGGATGTCGTGCCATTTTAGGTTATCCCACATCCTCTGCGTTTAAACCGATATCAATTGGTTCATCATAAATAGGAAATATGAACAACAATTATTTACAACCACGAAATTATTTATTTTCAAATGATGAAGAGAAAAAAAAGAATAAAATACAAGGTAAACCCCCTACCTCGTATCGATGATCATTGAAAAAGTCATGGAAAGCAAATAGCTATTCGATGTTGTCTGGAAAGAAGAAGTTGAGGATGGCGTCGTTGGTGTTCTTCAAGGATGGTGCTCCCTCTTTTGTTCCGTTTGAAGAAGGAAGATGGTGTCCTTTATTGGCGTTCTTCATCTGGAGAGCGTTCTTCACCAGAAGAGCGTTCTTCATTGAAGATCGGCCTTTGTCGGAGAGAATTATCTTTACTCTCTAGCTCCACCAAAAGAAAGATGCAAACAAATGAAATCATAGATTGTATATTATTTTGATGGAACAATGATTTCAAAATGAGAAATAAATGAGAAAGTTATGCCTAATTAATTCTTGAGGTTATCACCTTTAATTTAATGTGTTGTCTCAACAATTAAAGGGGTGGATTTGGCATAATAAATAATTCTATTTGAAGATTTTTCTCCACCTTAAATGAGGGTTCCAATGGTTATAATCTTGGGTGGTCCCCACCAATATTATCCTCCCAAAGGAGGTTATCCTCGGGTGGGCCCCACCACCATATCCTCTCATGGGAGGTTACGGTGTGGTGTCCCCCACCTCTAACTTCCCAAAGGAGGTTTTTAACAGAGAGTCACACACATGGAAGCTCAAAAACATAATAAATTGTTATCCACTTTATTTTATTATTTTTTTATAAAATCCAAAAAATAACTTTTATTCTGAACTATCTTCCGTCTTAGTGAAAGTCTTCTTAAGTGAATACCGGCGCTGCGAGTTCAATGCTTTACTCGGATTTCAATTCCGAGCACTAGTTCAAAAGATATAAAATCATGATCATATGTTTACTGAATTTACCTGAACAAAACATCAGAAAATGATTCCGGGCACACCAGATATCAGAATAAAGCTCTGTAAATTTTCATGGGCTCATAAATTTCCATTATTTAAAAAAATCCATGGGATTTGTGGGTATTTACAGAGTAAAATATAATAGTCCACCCCAATAACATCCCTATAATAAAAATTCTTAGAAACAAGTTCTTATAGAAGGGATGTAAATATACATTATTTAAAAAATTATAGTTTTATTTAAAATAATTAAAACATCCTGCAATACCCAATAGCCATGGTGATAATCGGGATTAATCTATGAAACTATAGATCCTCATGTCTATAACATTGCCCGACCATACATTCTTTAAATAGTATTATGGTGCCTCTAAGGGCATCGAGATGACCATGTAAAACAATAATACTGACCTTGTTTTCCCTAGTGTGGAGAAAATATATCACAGACCACCATTAAGGGTGTTTAATAAACAATTAACAAATAACAGAAACTATCCCTATGTGTATTTAATCTATCATAAAAAGTATCACAGGGTACCCCTATGTGTTTTTCTCATCAGGTAAAAACCCATCTATTCCAATTCAGAATTATTACAAGTTATAAATTTAAAAAAACCACGGAAAACAACAATATTAACATCTTTTGATGAATTAAAACATTAATGAGCATTCCATAAATACCATTTTATATTTTCATTTCAAAAACAGTAATCAATATAAAATCTGAAACGTATAATATTAAATACATAATTTTGATGAAAAAATATCATTTCCAAAAATACCATTTAAATAATACCACATCAATGAAAAAAATATATACCATCCTAGTTTATTATTTTTATAACCCTTTTATAAGTTTGTTATCCCATAAAACTATATTCTCATGACTCATTTTTTCCATTTGAATATAACATTATAAAACTCATTCACCTTCTAGATTCCATTGTTTAATACTAATTCAAATGTTATTTATCATTTATAAATTTTATAGCTATTATCACAATGAGCCTTCTCAAGGACCACCATCCTCCTTACACTTCCGAGATTTATAGGAAAATTATACGTCCAATTTGAGGATAACAAATCCATTTGGAGTAACACTTATTGAAGTTCAAGGATTTACATATATGAATCTAACCAAGGCCATATAAAATTTGAAATATTTTAATACTTTCATGGTAATAACACATAAATCTAAAAATACATCTAGTCCCGAAACATAAAAATTAATGCGATATTACAAGTAAAATATTTGTATAACCAACATTTTAAGAATATTTCCACCTATTCATCCAATTATGGAAGCATCTTCCATGGCACTAAAAGCACTCACAATACCCAAATAGTCCTTGCATGATATATCAATACCTAACTCACCTCAAAACATTTGAAATTATTAATTATTATTAAATATAATTAACTAATAGATTAACTAATAATAGTAAAAATAATGAAATTCCCCCCAAATTCTCTCCCAACACAATAACTATTTCCATCCACCTAAAAGAAGCCTATATCATACCCCCAAAACAATATATATTAAAAACCTAATGATTTACAGTTTACAAGATTAATTAATAACTACCTTAATGAAAACATAATGAAAATTCACTGTATAATCATACCTTAATGAAACATCAATCCCCCATATGAAAATGTCCCCATCAGATTCCCTCAATCGAGGCTGAACAAAAGATCCAAGAGAATTGGTGGTGGATGATACTCCTATTTTTTAACTAAATAAAATCCTTAAAAAATCCCTTTGAATAAGTCTTGACGTTTGATGTATGAATAGAAATTCTCGGTTATTGTGAGGAATAATAATGGAAAAAATGAAGGTCTCCCCCATTAAAACCTATGTGGAGGGGGAATTTTAAATATATTCAGTTACAAATCATAATTTTGATAATGTAGAGACTACAGGATGGACAATGGATACTAAAATTTGTTTCATCAACTTTAATACATCATCATATGTCTCGATTCTTTTTATGGTTTTGTATCATCAACTTTTGCATCTCCTCAATGCTCTCTTAAGATCATAAGAAAATATATGACCCATATTTTTCATCCAAAAACAACTATTTAGGGTATGCAACTCTCGTAATTTAATTATAAATCCATGTTATTAAAACTAACCATACACTAAAAAACATTAACTTATATTGAATTCAAAATATAATTACAGAAAAAGTGTATTAAAACACTCATAATAACACTCATCATCACAAATAAGCCTCAAAGGTCACCCAATTATATATATCAACCAATCCAGGTCATAAATTCACCATCAATAGTCAATGTCACACCCCAAATTAATAAACATTCCCTATATCAAAACATTGAATTCAAAACATCAAATCATTCAAAGTCTGATCCAATTATTGTAACCATGTCAGAATTCCATGATGACACGTACCATAGGCCACCTATCAAAAAACATGGATTGTGTAATCTTTCAATTACATAAAGTCTAATGGTTTATTGAATTATAAAACTCAACACAACTAGGCCTCTTCCAAACCACATCACATCCCCATATTAGAATTTTAAATTGAATAGGAACCTTCATATCCTAATGAAGTTCTTGGTGCGGTTTCTAACCTAATGTACATAAAGATAAACAAAAATACTAGTCAAATATTGATATCATGTCTCAATATTTCTTTATAAAATAATTTAATGATTCTGCATCATATAATATACCATTAAAATAGGTTTTATTTCCTTTAATGTTTTTTTCTCAATCCTCAAAACAAACCTATAATACCTAAGATGAAGTACTAGATATGGTTTCTTAGCCACAACATCAAATTTCATGTGAGAAAATCTGATGAAAAAACTCCTCCCAACTGTACAAATATTTATCTACATCAACCACCAATAAATTTTTAAATTCACCACATAATTATTCCCAAAATATTGTTGGTGCTTTGTGGTCATCTAAACCATCACACTAAAGTACATGCCTTGGACCAGACTCATACTATGAATTCCAAAGTTGTATCATCAGCATGAAATAACTCATTTTATTACGTGATGTTAGATTCAATGCTTCACTAATCCAATTTCAGTTGAATAAACATTGATCCACTTTAATCTAGATGACTATTAAATGTTGCAAATTATTACCAATATTGAACTCCACAATTTGTGTTCCCTAAGACATAATGGATGATTTTTTTGATCCACCAACATTCTATTAGAAAATCCGTAAACAATAATACCATGATAAACCTTGAATTACCGAATAAATTCATGAATAAAAATCAGGGTATCACAAAAAACACACTCCCCACCATATGGTTTCACACATATTTCTCCTCGAGCATTACCTCTAATGCTAAATATCTAAACAAATGTGTGTTATCTTTTTATACCATGCCCAATTCATACATTGGCCCCTAATGACTCTATATTTTTCAATTAAGGATTTTCAATGTCACCATAATCTAATCAATTTAAGATTTTAACTCTAACTCTATTTAAATAAATACTCCCATACAATGGTAACGTGACTCCCATCCCATTATAACCTTATAAACTCCCTCTGTCCTTGGCCCACCCATTACAATCACTAGTTCATGACAATAAAAGTTCCACTCATAAATAACATGTCTCGCCGAAAACATAATGAAATAAAATTGAATTCTATGCTATATTAACATATCTATTTACCATATGGAATTATTAATCTCTAGTGCATCTATCACATTGCTCTTATTGAAACTCAGAAATTGAATGATCCTTTTAAAATTTATCACACCCCCCAACTCACACTCCTAGTATTTTTATATCAACCATATAGAAAAACATTACTAATATTTTTTAATGTCTCCCACTTATTAGTTTTATTAATCCAATATTCCCATTTGTAGTTTCATTCAAATAAGTTGTTTCACTAATTCCATACATATCACACAATCACCCAGAAAATTGTATCACTAGAAACATATAAATTTTCCATCACTATAAATTGATATCGAGAATATATATAAATAGCAGGTTCTAGTATCTTACCAATCCTTCCCCTAAAAAATAGACATAATAAAAATATAAAATAACACAATTCTATTCTCTATGAAAATAACATAAACATTCCTTTACAAGAGACCTATTATCACATATTGTGTATCAATCACAATCTCCAAATAATCTACCATATTTTCATGTATATAAAACATCCATAACACTGAGATAAACCTCCCACTATTACCCTCGATAAAAAAATCATTTTCAACACAATTTCATGATACATCATAATGATGTTTGGTATATCACAACACTCTTCATATATTATTCTTCACAAAATCCACTACTCACTACATGCACACCTACAACTAATCAGAACAAATATTGTCTAACACATAGTGTACAACCGCTTACTCTAGGTCCACACACACCCATTAATACACACCCATAATCATCAAAATTATGAACCTATATACCTTCTATAAGATTTGGATTATACAAAATTAAATGATCTACCCTACATACTCTCGGGTTATGAATAGATATAAAAGGGTAATAAGAAACAAGGATCATCACAATATACCATGTATGAGACAGGGGTCTCCCCACATAGACTATCTCTCTATATAGACAATCATTACCACTTAAATGTTCAAGTCAGATACTTAGAGGAATCATATTACCCTTTTTTGCAATGTTTCAAAAATATGTTTTTTAAATTTTACACAATGTTTCCAAATTTAAATGTGTCTATAACATTATCCCCATGTTTTTATAATTTAGGTTATTTATCAAATCCCACTAATTATTCATGGAAATGTATAATTATTCTAGGGAATTAAAATTTTATGTCTTCTTATTATTCATCTTTTTAAAATTTGGAATCTATATTGGGATTCAAATTCCTTGTTTTGGATTGATAAAATATCATTAACATGTAATAATGCAAAACATGGTATATGTTTCTTACTGTAACATCATATTACAAATACCATTACATAAATAACTCATTTATATCATCCTACATTACTCAAATCCACATGATACATGGTTCTAGTTGAATTTACCTATAGTCATAAAAGGTAAAAATCTATATATATCATTATTTACACGTTAAATATAAACCTTGGTCAATTATTTAAAACCATATGTAGATATAAACAACCATTGTGTATGAACCTCATACATTATTGAAAACACTAGTTTATATGAATACTAGTAATCTATGATTCAGAAGAAACAAATTCATTTAATATAAATCATGTGATCCCATCATGTTTCATGCATGCACAAACACCAAAATATGGTTTTCAATGTCATCATCATGGTTTTTTGGGAGGTTTCATCATCAAAACATTCAACACGCAAACCAAAACACTCTATCAGAAAAAAACTCAAAGAACTAGTTCCAAAACATGAAATGGTTTATATAATAAGGAAAAAACAACAATAAAAAGGGGGTACAATCAATATTCTTCTTATTTCAACCATTATAATCTCCATCCCTTGCTAGAAGAGATTCTAGAAAATAGGAAGGCTACATTAAATAAGTACTGTTATATAAAATAGAGGTTTATAAGGATATTAAATACACGGTATAGTTTTTCACACCATAGTATAGAGATTTACTAGAATAATTCACAATGGTGAAATCATGGACACCATGAAACATTGGTTATCCTGGAGGAACAAACATGAAACAATGAGGAGGGTAGCAATGTGGAATATATTTGTGTGTTGATCGACAATGGAATGGGGATGATCACTTTGTTGTGGAGTTGGTTCATGAAAGATTTCGAGATCCTGGTTGATGCGATTCAAGGATGGATATAATTTATTTAGATGGTTCAAACAACATTCATTAAAAACTCATTATGAATATGATTTGTGTTACTATTCAATTATAATTTTATTGTGTGAATTAATTATAAAATGTATAATTAAAATAAAAACCAAAAAATACAAAATCCTGATGAATTAGATATCTAAAACCATCATTGATATATCCATACATTGATGAAAAATTCAGCATATCCTAGTACCAATGAATGGCCCCTCCATCAAGTGGGCTGGGAAGTAGACACCAGCAGCTGTCATCACCATTGTGTAGAAACATTCTTTGTGTCATGGACTCAGATCCACAACACCTCTATGGTGCATTCATATCCCCCACATGGTAGTAGACTAGATTGCATCATTTCAAGTGTGATATGGTGAGGCACCTCCTATTTTTTAAATCATTCCTAAAACATCAATCAGCATCTAAAAAATAAAAAATCTATCAGAGATTCATCTAAACATGACTTAATTATAGAAACGTAGAGACATGGATTTTTTTAAAAGTCAAAAAATATAGCCTTTATTAATCTTATTTAATTACTTTTGGTCCTCAAGTAGATTGTATAGAGTTATAGATTAAAATAATCAGTCCACAAATAATGAATATCTCCCACCCATTCACATGTCTTCTCAAAGAGCCACCCATTCTACCACTGATTCGGGTCGAGTGGCACTATCTTCCATCATAATAATTTGTCACCTTCATCAATAATCATCTTTGGTCACTCTTCATAAGATGAATCTGTCTCGAACCCAATTTACATTGAGTAAATATTATTTTATGGATCATCTGTGTACCATAGGAGTTGTTAGACACAAAAAATGTCATGAAAACCATGGCAGATATACTGGAGATCCAAACAATATGCCACAATCCCTATCCCATCAGTGATCTCAATTAGGTAAAAAAATTAAGTGCTAGATTTATTTTCTTCCTAAAATGTTTGTACCCTAACAGGGGATTAACTCCTATGAAAACTCATTTTCCTATAGTAAAATTCAATGGTATCATGCTATAGTTGAGATAATATCAAGATATTATCTAAGCAGTGATCATCTTATATTGAATCATGTACACTCACTCAGATGTCTCATGAACCATAATGGGACCCATAACTACTATCTCACCAATCACATACCAACATAGTGATGAATGACATGGCCTCCCATAAATAGACTTGTAAGGAACAAATTAAATCAAAGCATGTTATCTATTGTTTTACATGAACATAGAGAAGGATATTTGTTCATAAAATTCTCAATCAAAGTTATGAATTCAATATAAATGAGTATCCCACAAAATATGTATATTCTACTCAAGAAAACCCATTTGAATGTAGATAATATGTTTTAATTAGTGTCAACTGATTCAGTAGGAAATTCTGAAACCCCTACCAAAATGGTGAGGTAATATTTGATTCTCAATAGGAAAAAACTTTCTATTGAACTCTATATAGGTGCATGATCACATAAATATAGAGCTTCCCAAAAACATATATAGAGTGTTTCTCTTTGATTGGTAAGAAGTTACTAGTCTTCATTAGTCATTCAATAGTCACCCAGAATGCATGATGACTCTCTAGGGTTCCTTGTAACCCCCTCAAAAATTTCATAATGACATCCTAAGACAACCAAATGGAAATAATAAGTGGTTATTTCAAAACACTGGGTTGTTGTTACTTAGTCATCACCCAATAATAATTAAGGAATTTCTAAATGAATCATGAAATGTCCATAATAATTATTAACCACTATAATGGACATCAAATTTTTTGATACATATTGATATTACGAAGATTTACTACCCATCTATATGTATGGTAATATCTCATCAGTTCCTCTCTAATAGAAGTTGGGACAACTATTATCCCATGTAACATGATCTTATAGTTCTGGAATATCATCCATTTTAGCATTGAATCGTCACCAACTAGATATTCCTTCATCACAATATATTCTAGGTTGGACTTATGCTTAGTCTCAACATTCTATACAAGTGGGGATGTGATCACCAAATGGGACAATTAATTGATTTTGTATCCTCATAAGAATAAAACTTCTAATAAATCAACAACATTATCAAGCACGTCCAACCCTCTGAAGGTCATTCATTAATCTAATTCTTAGCCTATATAATAATACTAAGTGGATTTTCAAGGATGTTAACATTCCTGAGTGAATAATGAATCTTAAAGTTGAACATATTCATATAGACATCACCGATCCTTTGTCAGAGGATTAACTAATTTTTTGTAAAGATATAGTGGAGTCTCATATATTACATGAAAAAAACATATCTATTAATAAATATATAGTCTGACTATCACATTTTGACAAGTTCAATGACTTATATCTCCAAATCATACATAGGGATTTTCCTCTCATAGGGTCATAGAGAATGTGACCCATAGGATTATACCGACTCTATCCTCATTAGTTTTACTCATAGGAAAAATTAAAATCCTAGAGATTCTCAATAGTAGATTTCTCAATAACCTACCATTTATCTTAGTGAGTTCCTCTTTACACTGGTCCAACCACTAAAATTTCACACACTTATTCATTAGAGTTTCCATAGGTGCTATTAGTCATGTGAAATCTTATAGAAAGAATCAATAATATCCTAAATACCCAAGAATGATCTGGATATCACACCTATTGAAGGTATGTTTCCAAGAAATCACTTTATCAACATTCTTTAAGAACAATGATAATACATTTATCAAAAACCGTATTTCATAGGAACATCAACAATAAAACCCAATAATCACAATTCAACAAATTGGTGTAAGTTTGATGTTCTCTTTGCGTACATATGATTATATCATAGTGATTGGCATGATACACTAGTGTCTATGATTATATGAAAATTGTTCAAAAAATACCATAATGAAAGAGTTAAAATATGAGTAGAATTTCCTATTCATTATATCTATAAGCACTAAAATTGTTCTTGTAAGTCCAAAAGACATCACAGTGTAATCATACACTCTATACCTCTTCCAAAATAGAATCATCGGAACCAAATGAGTTTATATGGGGGTATCAATCTATATTGTACACCTTGTAAAATATCATACTCAACGTCAAATCCTATATCAGGATGGATTATTATGAAGTCATCGAGAGATGATTGATGTTATAGATCTATTTCTAACTGAAAAAATGGTGGTATGTCCCTAATCCCAAAGAAATAGCCAAGTTCACCGTCTATGTTCTGATCATCCTGAACTAAAACATGTATAGTTAAACTATTCCTTCAGTCAGTTCCCACTCTATAATAAGGATGAATTTTTATCCAATTGAAAAAGTGAATAAAACTAATCTATTATAGTATAAAATTAGAGATAAAAAGTCAGTCAACCAATCCATTCCAATAATTTCAACTAAAGGATTCATCATTAGAATCATGAACCATCCCAGATTTCTATAGATAGAAAAAACTACTGGACACTCAAATCATCATTAAAGATGATCCACATTCATACCCATCATTATTTCATGGGATACTATCATAGATGATAACATAAATGGTATTTCATGTAATGAAACTTATTCTTTATATATAAAGGAATGGGAAACACCAATGTCAAAAAAGGAGTACATAAAGTGGATGCTATCATGATCATAACTTGAATAGTAGACGGTCCCTTGCTATAATGTTATAGAATCATGTACCATAAATAAATAAATTATGTATCAAATCGGCATCCCTAACTCAATGGTTTATGGCTAGTCTGAGTTCACTTATGAGAACAACCACTAAATCATTAGGGTGAAGATCTAGCTCTTCCACCTCATTATCATATAATGTACCATGAAATCCTGAAGTAATACTACAGGAAATTCCATATATTTTCCCATTTCCCTCAAATATTATAAAGTGTAGTAAGGAATATAAAATAGTTTTCCACCTTTCCATAGTACAATCACATAGGGTTTGATGGGTGATGACCCTATAATATGTTCAACATAAAATCTACTAGACTACTTCATCTCTCCGATCGTTATCTTTTATCTACTAGAGGTGTCACTCATCACAACATTAGGGGGTCCACAAATAAGAGTTATGATTGGTGAAAGGAAAATTGTTATTCAATAATCTTCCAAACCCTTATATATCATCAAGGATTTGTTGAGAAAATTAGTTTAAGTTATCATGTAACTGTTTCTAACCTAGAATTTCAACTTTATTCGAATCTCTATATAAATAATACTTCTTTTTTTCCTCATCTCCAGCAAAAAGGGGAAAATAGAAAATATTTTCATTAAATCATTTTGAGTATGTATACAATTTCATCATTCCATTTCGAAGAACCATGAAGTCCTATCTTCTGTCTTGCTTTATTTTACTCAAGGAGAACTCCTCAAAGAAGATGCCACTAAATTTCATCCACATGAGTCCCTATCACCTTGCATCCTATGTAACGCCCCAACCCCAATTACCCAGAGTCTGTGCATTATTATATAACATTGGCATAATCACAAAATATCATGTCTCGATAGACCGATTAGTTTAGTAGCCTTGGAATAACTGGATACATTCACAAAGTTTACATTACATCATAATGTAAAAACTACAACAAAATCTTGTCTCCAAACTAATATACCCTTATAATATCCCTACAAGTCATTCATAAAATACTTCATCACATCCTGGGAAAAATAAAACATTGAAAGGGGTGAGATCAAACTCTCAGTAAGGTTATGAAATACAATGGAAGAGAACATAAATATTAAGCATGGTGAATAATTGAAACCACATGCCTTTTCGAATAATAAACATAAATACTTTTATGGAAGGAATATGAGTTGAGTAAATAATTCCATAATAAAACATAATCATTGGTATTCTACTAATCGAATGACCACATGAACCACCAATATTATTTTCATAATGAGTTAATTTATAATGCCAGGCATTCTGAAATTTTTTCTCAAGGCCTTGGCCAAGACGTCTAAAAATGTTTAAGGCCTCGGCCAAAACCATATATCAATTTAAGAAAGGGCATTGGCCAATTCAACATATAGTTGTCTCATGAGACCTACCAATGCATCGAGGAGCTATAGTGGGCTCCACCCATAACTTACTAAGTCCAATACATTCTTCATATGAAAAAGTTTAAATATATCATATGCATTCGTATTAAAACTAGCATACAAAATGTCAATACTTTAACAATAAACCATGAATGGTATAAAAATAGCACATCCATAGTCAAACATATAACAAAACCTTCAATACGATATGGAAGTTTTTTATCATAATAAATCAACTTCAAATAAACATAAAATCCATCAAAGGATGTTGACATAGGTTAAATCAAAACCCTTTTTTAGAGAAATATCGCTTTCTATTTTGAAATTATTTAAGAATAACATAATTATAAAGAAAAAATTTATTTTGAAAATATTCTTATAAGATTGTAAGGGAAACTTTGAAGATGTTAATCTGTGGAAAATAGCTGCACCCGGAGTATCAGTAAACAAACATTCTTACCTTAAATTTGTCAAAAAGGTAAAAAAAGTACCTTTTTAGAAAATGGAGGAAAGACTCCTTTCAAATCACATAATGGTATAAATGAAATTAACCTATTGACTATTAAAAATTAAAAATGTATTCAAATATATTTTTAAGAAACATGGATGAGGATGATAAAGGGGGTCCCAAAAGATACTTATGTAAAAACAACCTAGGATAATAACGAGTTTTTGAAATTAACCCTTACCTTGTACTTTTCCTTGGTTAGGGGTAGGTTAAAATCATGTATAATGGTGAAATAATTGTTATTAAATTATAAAAGAATCATATACATTAATATTATATCATATGAGATCTTTGAACATTGCATTGTTAATAATATCTTATTATTATCGTCGTTTCGGGTGTTAACTTACTTGTTTTCTTTTAGATGTATTATTACATAATTTGTGTTTGTTATGGATAGGTTGTATCTTATTCATATTAGGATTGATATCAAGTCCTTAAACATTATTTATAATCATCAAATTATAATTATACTTGAATAGATATGATGGGGAATGAATCTCATCGTGTTCGTGGAGATGATAGTCCGTACGTACGCATGAGCGACAATATCATTATTTTGATATTAAAATAATATATAATTTGATGGTATATCATATATAAAGAATCGTTATCATGTTTTATTTATTATTTATATCAATTATACGTCATTATCATACCCATCAAAATAATAATGTTTTAAATAACAATTACACCACGACGTGGAGGCGGTAATCCGTACGTACGCACCTACGGTGACATGTCATTCAAAGGATGGATAGAATAAAGAATATGGTTGTAACATATATATATATAATAAACTCACAGTATATAGAATGTATTGGAGTTATTATTTTATAATGGAAACAAATAATATAGAATAAGTGGAAACAGAAAGGAACTTGAAAGTGGGTTGTGAAATCATTACCTCTTCTTCGGGTTCTTCCTTTTGATTTGATCAAAAGGGTTCGTTAGGTGTACTTTCTGATCAAACTAAGGCATCTACGTTAACTTGAGTGATGTTGGGAGAATATTTGGGTAGAGGTTGGCCTAGCCAAAAATTTTTAAGGGGTGAATAAGTGAGAAGGGGGAGTGTCCTTTTATAAGAGGGGTGAGCGGCACATTATGAAAAAATTAAAATATTATTTTATAATAAATTATTTTTCGATTTCTAATGGCTCCAAACTGATTTATATCCAGAATATGGTATGGATGGGTCTAAATCAACTCAACCAATAGGTTTTAGACAGGTTTGGGTCAATTTATTAACCTTATCGTTTAATTATAACTCTTAGTTAATTAGTTTGACGTTTACCATGTCTCTTTGTATTTTTATATTATATAGTAAATAAAAACACTATATATTTACAAGCAACCCCAAAATGTTACATTAATGATAAAAATATCATTATATAAGTCCTTTGGCTGAACCTTAGATTTTTAGGAATATAATATCAATTAATAATATAATTTTTTATTAAAAACTCATTTATGTCCATTTTGACACTATTTAATAATTGGTTTTTGGTAAAGTCATAACAACTTTATTATTTCAAAATAAATTCATTTACGAAATAATAAATTTTCTTATTAACTAATAAAATTCGTGGATGGAACCAAAACATTCAAATTATATTTATTTTATCATTTATAATACTAATTATTTGATTCCTTCATTAATAAGGAAAATACCGCATCAATATTGTACCATAAATAAATTTAATTATTCAATGTCTAAAAATTACAAATAAAATTAAATTATGTAAAAAATTGTTTTATATTTATAATGAATATTTTTAGTGGAATATATAACATATATAACCCTATGTAAAAATTGTTTCTCTAAAAGATATATACTTATGTCATTTTTGTATTTACTTTAACTTAACTAATATAAAGTGTCATTATCATTTACAAGTGGCACCATAGGGTCCAAAATCGACCCAAAGATTCCCATGGTCGGAATGTTATCAACAAAAAGGGTTAGGACACGTTTTAAGATAATTTAATATTATTATAATATTATTTTTTACCCTTATTTAACGGATTTACCCTTTAACCGTGGTAAATAAAATATTTACCGAAGTAATTATTCATCATATATAAAAATAAAAGTTAACTATTTACACAATTTATACCTCATGATTATAAATATGGAACCAATTTTTATTAATAAAGAACATTGATGTTTCAGAAATTAATTTTAAATTAATTCGCTCTTCTAAAACAAAAAGCGTGTTTTTAGGAAATAATAACTATCAAAAGATTGACACTTATTTATGTCCGGTTCAAATGTGAAATTATTTCCGATGACCAAAATTGGATAAAATGGTAAAAATATTTTCTAAATAAACTTTATATTGACACAAATTCATAATTTATCAATATTAATTATTTCAATTTAAAAAGTTGTTTTTTAATTAAAATTTAGTAATTTTCACTATTCATCAAAATATGATAGTTATCAGAAAAGTACAAATACTTCACCGAAAGATAATTTTGATATTCCCAATCCAAAAATGATGTTCATTTTGAATGAAAAAATTTATAAAATTTCAAAAAGTTGGAATTACTATTCATAACATCTAGTTTGATTGGTTGTGGTGTGTGTTAAAACTCGAAGATGCGTACAACACATGCTATTGTATTATTCAAGGAGAAGTGTACCGTTGAATCATGGGGTGTTAAATTCTACCATACATAAATAAAATGAGTCCTTGCAATTTGAAATTTTTCTTTGAAAATAAATGGTTGAAAATAGAAAATACCTTTGTGGGAAAACCCACATCAGAAATTGGGTAAATAAAATTTAGTTTCAATAAGAGGAGAAGGGGAATGAAATATTTACCACAAAATTATGATCTTCATTAGGAGAAAATTGGTGGAAATATGAGACACATAATTTGAGGAAAAACATAAATATTTATAAGGAGTGATTGAGGTCATCAATCACAAACAATTGTAGAATTGTGGTCCTCAAAGACACCAATCTATGTTGATTTAAAATACCATCGCTTCAACAAAATGTAAGGAATTAGAATAACAAAATTTTATTTTAAGATGCCTTACCTAATGTTTATGAATTTATTTCTGCACAGAATAAGAGAAGAAAAAAATGTATACTTTTCAAGTAGAGTTCCATCCTTTAACTAATTTCTACCAAAAACTCATCCTTCACATTAAAAGATAACAGGAACATAAAAAAATATTCCATTTATCATGTTCGTATAGCATTCCAAAAAATGAATTTATAATTCAT